>OX375883.1:113624177-114238049 GCA_947359465.1 Metellina segmentata
GAAGCAACGTCCTCTATCAATTGAAATGTATTTAAATTGCACAAGGGACCGACTGCATATTAAATTGAGCACGAACTTCATTATTTCCAATACCCACCCCCTATTTTGACACACAATTTCGAATTCGTATCGCGATTTAACTTCCGATACCAAATGTCATGTCTTTAGGACTTGCCGTCTCGAAGTTATGAGGACAGAAAGATTCGAGTTCCTAATGTTAAATCAGTGACTTTCATGCATATCTTCCTCAATAATAATTCTACAGCGCTGCTATTGTGTACCCGGTGTGTTACTGTTAAACACAAAGCACCTCGTATTGCCTTTCAGAAATAGTTTTTAATGTGCAATAGTAATTACATTTATGAATTGGAACCTCATTCTATTTTTATGGGAATCGATTTAGGACTTCTAGTGTGGCCATGCAAAATTTCAGCTCTTTCCGTTAGTTTTTGAGCTACATTAAATTTTCCCAATTATTGCGATTTTAGAGAGTTTATGAAACGCTTGACACTCCTCGGATAATACTTCTCGGATTGTTTGCACTTGCATAGTAAATATATTAACGTAATTCTGAAATCGTTTCCATTTGCATCATACATATAGTAATTCTCGGATGGCTGGAAAATAAGATTGAAATAGTGTTCACACAAACTTGAAATTCGGGTAGCGATAACTACAATTCATCTCGAACTACAAATACTGACTTTCTATGTGAAGGTGATCCCTGAAATAGAAACCAACTTCAACATTGGATATCCCGGGATATATTGATAGTAAAGTCATGAAATTTCGTATTGACTAATTTAACTATGCAAAATCTGATGAATCGCTTCAAAACACGGTGTTTACGTGAAAAATTGTTTGTGCAAAATTTCATATCAAGTCTTTGATGCAATTTGGATTTGGAATCTGTAGAGGACGTTTTTCCGTATTAAATTATACCTTTAAATTTGCTAATGTATGAATAGTGCTCAATGTAAAGGAGTTAGTTCGAGTGTTTTTTTTTTCGCGATTGCTTGTTTAGGGTTTGTTTAGGTTTGTCATATTTTATTAACTATTTTTTTTTTCCGTTCCAATCCGTGCCGACCCACCGGCATAGTGGTCCTCTAGATCGGAAGGTTCGAATCCGGGTCAGTGCACGGATGTTTGTAAGCGTATGCTTCGTTTGAATGTGAGCAGATGACTGAAAAACAACTCGTTCTTCTCTATGTGAACAGAAGCTGGAAATTCCATCCGTGTTCTCGTGCGCTGCGAAGAAAACAAATCGCAGAATCGCCCGAAAACAAAATGAATCGAAGACGCTGAACTTGATCCAATCACGCGGTTCTTCTGGCGTCTTCAAGAGTAGCATCGAACAGCTCCCGTGCCCGCTGGAACAATAGCCCCTGTTCTTCTCCCCTGCCACCCTGCGCTTCCTCTCTGAGAAGAGTGTTTTAACGATGCCACTTGTAGTAAGCGAAACTTCTTATTTGCGCACAAAGGAGTAGTTGATCCGCAACCACGTGCTGTTCTTGATTTCGTTCGCGCTCTAATTTCTTCTCGCTTTGTTGTGCGCGATGTTCTGTTCTTTTTTCGCGACGGGGAGGTGGTTTGGGGGGGGGCGATAGAGAACAGCAGTAAGTGGTGGGTGTAGCCGAGTGTTTTCGAGAGGAACACCGGTGGTACTTTAACAGCTAAGAATAAACACGATACGGTGGGTAATTGTGAGAGGGGTATTTGGCTTTTTGAGGGTTTCAGGGGTGGGGGTGGCATTGAGTGAATCGGTAAGAGCGCTTTCTGGGACACATTTCTCTTAAAATCAGACAGGTGTTTTTAACATTTTGACAGTTGTGTACAAAGGTTCGTGTTTCGGAGACAATTGGATTCGAATCAAACCAAACACCTTCGTATACAGTGGGAGGCTGGTGTACTTTGAATCTGTCGTGGCCCCAATGTTCTCCCGTTGACGTGGTATTAAAGTTTGAAGCGTAGGTTGCATGCTCAGGCGTTGCCTTGCCGTCTGACCGTGGTTCAAAATGACGTAGTGTTGTACTCGGATCTTTTCCTTCGGGGCCGACCAACCGGTATAGTGGTTAAGGAGTTAGCCTCTAGATCGGAAGGTTCCTGGTTCGAATCCGGGTCCGGGCATGGATGTTTGTAAGCGTATGGTGTAGAGGCGGCTGGTGTACCTTCAATCTGTCGTGGCCGAAAGTCCTCTTGTTGGGTTGGTGTGGAAGTTGGGAGAGTGGGATGAGGGTTCAGGTGTTTCTTCGTCATCTGACCGTGGTTCAAAATTACGAAGTGTTGTCCTCGGATCTTTCCCTTAAGGGACTGATCCCGGACCGTCGTTAATAGCCCGTTGTGTTGCTCTAGTACGACGTTAACTAAAACGTTACCAATTACTTTCCTTCGCTATTGGTAATGGTAATTTTTAATTAACGTCGTACTAGAGCAACACAACGGGCTATTGACGACGTTCCGGGATCAATGCACTAAGGATCGAGGAGGACAAGACGTCAATTTGAACCACGGTCAAGGTGACGAGGCAACACCTGAACCGGCACCCCACTCTCCAAACTTCCACGCCCACCCAACGTGATGACTTTCGGCCAATACAGATTGAAGGTGCACCAGCAGCCTCTACACCATACGCTTACAAACACCCATGCACTGTCCCGGATTCGAACCAGGGACCACCTTAACCACCAGACTGGTTGGTCTGATCCTTCGGGATTGATACCGCACCGTTGACAATGGCCCGTTGTGTTGTGACGGTGTGACGTTAGTAAAAATACCTACCATTCAGCCCTGCATAAATTTTTAAAAAATACCTTTTTCTCGCCATCCTTAACCACTCCCGAAATCCAAATAAACAGACGCACCTCACCAGAACCACCTTCCACCCCTCACACTCCGAGTCTCAATCGATACAAATCTCGGCCCTTAATCGATACCGCCGCAGCGGGACGCAAAAAAGCGTTCTCGCCGCTAAACAAAATCAAAAATCTCGGAGAAAGACGTAAAAGTGATAATCAATAATTCATAAAAATCTCTTTTAAAACGGAAGGGGGCGATGAAAAAATTGGGCTGGGGGGACTGGAGAGGGTTAAATTGATAACTCCGGATGATTGGCCGGAGTTAATAGCTTGGCTATTAGTAGTTAACTATTAATAGTTTGCGATCTTGCACATCTCGGGGGGAATAGCGAATGGAGGTGAAAATTGCGTGAGGGGGAAAAAATAAAAATGGCGAGAGATATTCCCTTTTCAATGAGTAGTCATTTATTTGAATTTTTATCTGCTCTTTTCTTTTTTTGTAAAAGGGATCGTTCAAGTTCGCGCATTCGAATAGATTTCGGTTATCCGTTATTCATCCGAATGTTTTTTTGTAGTTGTTGTTCGGTTGTTTGTTTACTTTTTCTTGCGCCGTTGAATTTAAATTTTGAAATGTCTCACCTCTAACGTTTGTTATTGTGTGTTCTACTTTGTTTGAGGTAAGAGTTTGAAATGTGTGTTTGTATGAGGTTGGGCATTTATGGGCTCATGTGCAACCAAACTTTTCGTTTATGAGAGGATGGGCATGTTAAACGATACGAGGTTTCGTTCATGGGTGTGTTGGAGTGTACGTTTGTTTATACACTCTATAACAAATTATTACCAAATTTATCTTTCTATTCTTTGTGGTGGTAGTAGGAGTGCGTGTGCAATTTTTAGCGTGCTGCTGCTCATGCGCAGAAAACACCATTTTGTGTTTGTCTGGCAATGGCCCCTCTGATCCGCCAACACTTCTTTCGTGCCATTTTTCTTAATTTTCTTTTTGATATTTATAATTAATATATATGTCCTTAGTTCTTGAAATTCTATTGCTCACCATGCTTCAGCACGCTTAGTTTTGACTTTTGTTTGAGTTATAACACGCAAAACTAAACAGCCGCGGTGTATTCAACCAAAAAACGAAAGTCAAAACTAGCTACGCAAGATCGCTAGCGTTAAAGCTGCAAATATAGCATGGCGAGTTTTATAATTTCAAGAACAAATGGAAATTTAAATTGAACATAAAAGAACCAAAAAAGTTTTTTAAAAATATTAAACAAATTTATTATTTTAAATATTTTTGAACATGAGAGTGGTAGTTTAATGTGGTGTTTTCTACGTGGGCAGTAGTACGCCGAAAGTACTCCCTTACCCCAACACCATAATGAACAATTTTTGAATAGGTATATAATCGAATGTATATAGTTAATTTTTTATTTTATGTATGTATAATTAATTTTTGATTTTATGTATATAATTATGGGCAGACAGAGAGCTTGATAGTAATCACATTTAATTAAATAAAATAGGGACAGCTACAATATGGGGACGGGTAACAGAGAATGGCCACATCGTACATCATGATCACAAAGAACTACTTTTGCGCGGAAGTGTTCAGGGCGCTTTTATACCCTGTACGTGGTGATGTCATAGTTCTGGCTGCTGATAGGCTCGTTGACTTTGGCGGGAACCAGGAGCGCTGTGCAGTGTGGGAAAAGGGTAAGAGTGGCTGCCATCTCCACATAATTGACAGTTTTCTACCGATCAAAACTGATCTTAATTTTATTCTCAAAGTGCCCCAAAGTTGCAAAAAAGACTTCTTTACCGCAGTTCTTCCCCTTCCTTAGATTTTTCAATTCTGAGAACATAAGTTTTGAGAATTGAATGAACGTGAGGTTAGTTCAATGATTTCAAGTCTAAATGTTCCGAAATGGCAGCGCGTTTATCTTAGCCCACACAATCTGCATTGCAATGAAAAGGACATATCTGTCTGTATAAAGCAGAGTTGGTGTCTGTCTGTAAGTGTAAAACGATTGCTATACGCAGCTCAGAATGTTTTAAAAGTGTGGATCGAAAATCAAGTTTTCTAATATTGTTTTGCCAGTATTGCTCAAAAAACAATTTTTTTTTTATGAAAGAAATAAAATGTTAATAATTATGTTTCAACTGACTTCTTATTTCTTCCCGTGATGTAAGTAATTTATAAATATTTGATTGAAGAAAAAATATGTTAAATATTTAATTTTGCATAACTTATATTTTGTAATGGAACACTGAAGAATCCTAAACGAAAAACTCATTGATCATAAAAGCGTAATTTTGCTACTCGGTAACTGGCAACCCCAGAATTAATGCTTTATATTTTAGTGTGGTTTAGAAGCGATGGAAAAGTTAAAAAACGAGATATTAAATATTAATTTCCGTACATTTAACTGATGCTAAAATTCTTTTAAGTAAAAGAAGTGATTCATCTGATCACTTTAACATTTAATTTACACTTTACATTAACAATATTTAATTTATTAAACCCGATCAACGCCGGGTAACTCTGCTAGTAATATATAAAACAGGGATAATATATAAGTAACTATTCTTTTATATACATGTTCTCGTGCCAAAACTTTTATACCTTAGTATGTATGTCTCAGCGACATATTAGTTTTTAGATTTATCTATAAAGTTCCGTGGAACACGAAAAAAATGTGAAAGTAGTAATCGCTTAAGACAGCTGAAAAATCGCTGACACCTCTAAAATAAAGAGTACTTTTTTTTGTATCAAATCTTTCGACTTCATGTTTCACCGTTGTCCTTCGACAGCGAAAGTGGAAGCGGCCATTTTGCAGCCCATTTATCGATAAACGATTACGATAGCCGTATATCAATTTCTTTATTTTTCCCCGTTCCTTTGATTTCGAAAACCTTTTCCGCTATTTTCAGTGTCGTATCACCCACTGAAAAGTGAAATATCGTCTTTCCCAAGTTCCTTCTTTTTGATTCTTTTATTCCTCTTTTCGCTCTTTGGAATAAAAAATAAGTAAATAAAATGCAACTAACCGACTGTTTCCTTTCGAATTGAAATAAGGAGATTAATTAAACGAAATTAAGTTTCATTCCATGCTGCGCTTCAACTCAACTCTCGACGGTTTCTCTCCCCCCACCCCGAATTTCCTCGTTTCTATTCTTCCTGGTGGAATCTATTAATCGGTGGGCCACACTAGCCCGTCTGGAAGAGTTCGAAGAAGTGGGGGCTGGCGCATGCTCAATCTGAAGATTGGACAGTGGAGTGCCAACTAAGGTGTTGCCTCGTCATTTGTCCGCAGTTCAAAATGACGTGTTGTTGTCCTTGGATCTTCCCCTGGGGGATTGATCCGTCGAAAATAACCCGTTGTATTGTTCCACTACCATGTTAATTAAGTTCCTACCTACCATAGGATGGTATTCCATATTCATGGAATAGTGTGCAACGGATATAACTATCATAAATGATCAAATAAATAGTGAAAAAAGAAAGTTATGTGAAGCCTGAGACAAATGGTCTTCTTTCTGTATTTCATATTGGAGAGTTTTATTGAACTTTACTGCTGAAGGTTGTTTCTGCAATTTAGTTTCGGATGGTATCTGTAAAATAGCATTGTGTATTTGTTTATTTCATATGTCATTAGAAGCGTTTACATATTCTCGTAGAAGTTTATTTGAGGAGATGTGAATTTTTTATGTGTTGCATTGCTGGGCTTGCATAAGTAACACTAAGGTCACGTTCACATGAGACGTTTCAACGCGCGTATGACGAGGCTAGCGAGGTCCCGCCATTAAATTATGTTTTTTATTCCTCTTATTCAAGGTTCTATCTTTGCTATCTTTTGGACCTCGCTAGTCCCCACCCCCCAAATACGCCTCATGTGAACGGTGCCTGAATACCTGATTGTAGACGCCGATCGACCGATATAGTGGTTAAGGTGTCAGCCTCTAGATCGGAAGGTTCCTGGTTCGAATCTGGGCATGGATGTATGGTGTAAAGGCGGGTGGTGCACCTTAAATCTGTCGTGGCCGAAAGTCCTCACGTTGGGTGGGTGTGGAAGTTTGGAGAGCGGGGTGCCAGCTCAAGTGTTGCTTCGTCATCTGAACGTGGTTCAAAATAACGAGTTTTGTCCTCAGATCTTTCCCTTAAGGGACTGACCGTCGTCAAGAGCCCGTTGTGTTGCGACGTTAACTAAAATTACCTTACCTACCTGATTGTAGACAGAAGTTTTGACTGTGCTTATTAGGAGTCTCGATGTGTCTGATCGCATGTTGGAATTCGTGAACGAAAAGGGCTAATCGTAGTGTGGCGTCATAAAATGAGATTACCTCCGATGTATAAGTTCACGCTCTTGTTGGAACTCAAAGGATGTGCGCAGAAATAGAATCGAGAGAGAGAGATCTTGGTTGTTTTTTTTGGAATATTCATGTAAATTAGCAAACTGCTAATCTGTAATCATCGAAGTACAAAATAAAATGGTTTATCTTTAATATGACTTTTTTCCCATCCGCACATTTTGCCAGTAGGCCTCAACTTGGCCTACATTTTACCTATAAAATATGACTCGTGTTTTGTCCAGGATCCTTTTTCATCAGGGCTGAATCCTAAGGAGGATTCAAACAGGAAGCGCGAGGCGACACGCGCCAACCAATCACAGAGCTCCAATCCCTCTTTCCTGATGGTGCTCCTTTTGTGTTTCAGGCGCTGCTGCAGACGCAGGACGTGGTGGCGCACGAGGTGTACGGGGAGGAGGCGCTTCGGGTGGCCACGCCCCCCGTACCCCTCTACCTGAACGGGGGACCCGAGACCGCCCCGCCCTCCGACGACATGGAGAGCGTCACGCGCGTGAGACTCGTCCAGTTCCAGAAGAACACCGACGAGCCCATGGTGAGTTCCCTCTTCCAAATAGAAGCTACTTTCCCCAGGTTCGAATCCAGTTTGAAGTCAAGGCCCGTTTACGGTTCTCCGTATGCGTAGGCTCTGCCTTAACGCATACGAAGCTACAGAGAGGGTCTGCATAATCCCGCCCATCTGTCAATCACGTGGTTCTCCTCTATCATTGGTTCGACGCATACGGACAGACGGAGAATCGTAAACGGGCCCTCAGTGCATGGATGTTTGTAAGCGTAGGTTGTAGAGGCGGCTGGTGCACCTTAAATCTGTCGTGGCCGAAAGACCTCACGTTGGGTGAGTGTGGAAGTTTGGAGAGTGGAGTTTCAGCTCAGATGTTGCCTCATTATCTGACCGTGGATGACGATGACGTGGTGTTGTTCTCGGATCTTTCCCTTAAGGGACTGATCCCGGACCGTCGTCAATACCCGCTTGTGTTGCTCTAGTACGACGTTCATTAAAAATTACCTAACGTCCATAATGTGCTAAAATGGACGAAACTTTATTGGAGAAAAGAAAAAAAAATAACTTGATGTGTTCAAAAAATAGAGCCAAGAAATAAGCAACGATGCGCCAAATAGGAGTTTATTGGCATTGTTCTAACGAAGAAGAGGCAAGTGAAGTGTGTGAAACCATGTTGTAGAAAGTGTGTTCTCCTATCAGAGTAATCTCAAATCACACTCAATCCATTGAAGGGCCACGATAGCCCGGTTGGACGAGTTATCAATCAAACGGTTACGACTCAAGAGCGTCGTGTCCACTGCAAACCTGTCATGACCGCAGATGTCCTCACTTTGGTGGGGCCGTCGGTGGGTATGCCCACTGCGCTTGCATTTCTGTCAATAAAACTTTCATTGTGTCTGTCTGAGCGCCGTCCAATGGGACTCTTTGCGCCATATAACCCTCCCAACAAACCAGCCTCACTTGGTGTGAAAGTTCGGAGAGTGGTGTGACAGCTCGGGTCGTCATCTGGCAGTGGTGTTGTCCTTGGACCTTTCCCTTCGGGATCCATTGTGTTTCTCCAGTACGTAATTCAACCAGTAGCGGATGAACGACTGGAGGGGTGCGAAGTCGAAACTCTATCCAACAAAAAATCGTCGTATATGTGGAGGTCTGATGCGTAATGTACGTTCAATCTGTCGTGGCCTCTCCTCATGTTGGCGTGGTGTGTTAGTTTGGAGTCTGTCCGTGGCTCAAAATTATGTGGTGTTGTCCTCGGATCTTTCCCTTGGGATGGATCCCGGACCGTCTTCACTAGCCCGTTCTGTTGCTCCAGTGCGACGTTAATTAAAATACCTACCTACCTTAGCAAATGCGTCGGTGGTCAAGAGAACAAAGCGCTTTGCATTTGAGTTCGAATCACCCCGTAATCCTTCGGAGGGTGTTGCCCCCGACAGCTAAAATCGTCTGCATAAGCTCTCTGACGATGAGAGGGGATAGAAAGGTGGACTTAAATAATTCCGGCCTTCGTTAGGGAGAAGTTGCCTTTGCCGACCTCCTAATTGGCATTGACTAATGACCACTCCTTAAGCCTACACTGCCCTTTTGTTCTGAACAGGTGGGGGTGCAACTGCTCGCGGGGGCCCGGTTGGAAGAGTAGCAACCGGAGGGTTGAGATTTCGAATCCAACCCGTCGCGTTCAAAGAGGGTCACGTTAAATGTGTCGTAGCCTCAAAATGTCCTCTTGTGGTGTGGAAGTGGCGAGTTGTTCAGATCTGCCTCGTCATCTGACCGAGGTTCAAAATGAGGTCCTCGGACCCTTTGGGATGGAGCGTCACTACTAATCCATTCTGTTGCTGCAGTGCGACTTTCCTACCCAGTCCATTGAAGACATTGAACTGTTTTTAAAGGCAAGAATACAATCAAAGAGGGACGATTCTCGAGAATCGCGAAATAAGTTCCATTGCATACAGCTGTCACAGGATTCGACGATGCAAATTGAAATAAAAAAGTACAATTGACGAGACTTCGCAATGGCCATACCCATCGGGAACCAACCCCATTATGTTCAACCTGACATTGTACAGGGTGATTACAAATGAACATCCCAACTTTGAAAGTCTATATCTTCCAAACAATACAATTCCACACATCGAATTGAGTGAGAAGTTTGATTAATTTTAAGTTTCATTTTTTTGGCGAGAGACGGCGCAACGAGCGGCTATTGGAAAGGGAACACTGTTAATGACATTTATAACCTGGATATGCTGCAGATTTGGTTGTTTCCACAGCTAGAAGAAGAAATGGGGACTTCATCTTCCAACGGCATGGTGCACCACCCCATTGGCACCTTTCTGTATGCGAATATTTGAGCGAGCAACTGCCGCAACGGTGGAATGGTCGCAGAACAGATTTCGACCATGGTCTTCATCAGTAGCCCGGACTGAACCCCCTGCGTATATTTTTCTTGGGGCTACATAAAAGATAAAGTGTTTTTTCCTCCTCTTCCAGCTGACATTGTTGAACTGAAAACGAGGATAACTGCAGCCATCGAAACTGTAACAGACATGCTGAAAAAAATATGAGATGGATTATGCTAGAGAATGGACATCGTTCGTGTTTCTGGTGGTGGTCACATTGAACTTCTATAACTGTATTGCTATTAGTAACTTTACAATGTTATTTTTATTTTTTTTTTCAAAATGCGTGCATTTTCTGTAGTTTAGTAAATATAGACCTTCGAAGTTGGGATACTCATTTGTAATCACGTTGTATTTTCACTTTTCGACGCATCGCGAATGAATGTGGAGCTTTTAGGCCCGGTATTTTTAACGCAAGTGCGGTCTGAGATACATTCGATCCAATAGAGTAGTGCACACATGCCTCCGGCGCCGCTGCGGCGACGCACGTCCAACTTGCGTGCCATTTGTACCGCATTTCCCCACGACGCCGCACACACTTCTCCGGTCTCAAGCACCTTGTTTTCTTAAATAAGTGGAGTATACATTTTTATTAATGAATAGTTGTATCCAGTAACGTCTATTTTGTTTCAAAATATACTTTTTTTTACACCCAGTAAGCGAAATAAACACGTTTTCTTCGATAGAATATGTATCGCAACTGGCGCGAAATGAATACTTGAGTCATTTCACGGTGATGTGTGCACAGTTGGGCTTCGGTGCCGCAGCGGCACCGCACTTTGAAAAATCGCATGTGTGCAATGGGCCTTAATAACCACAGACCCATCCGATCTGGAGTTTGAAACCCGACCGTAAAAGGCCTTTACACTAAACATGTGTTCCTCTCTGACATCGGTTTTGCAAATTTTTTTCATCTTTCCTATGTCTATCTTTATTTTGTCCAGAGTTTTTTCGTCGTCTTGTGTGTGGAGCTGCTTGGCCGTGTTTGGCTGTAGGATTTCGGAATTCGTGTGAATCCATTGGCATCGCATTCCGCGTGGCGAGTGTGTAAAGTAATTTATATATAATGATACACGTGACACAATCATTGTTTATCAAGAAGGACGATTTTGTTTTCTACTCGAACGCGGGAAACGGTCCAACTTTTCTTTTGGTCAGGCTGTGGGGGGGGGGGGTGCAGCGAAACAAAGTGGTGCGTGACACGGAGGAGTCGGCTGCAGAAACGTGGAGTCGCAAGCAGCGAACAGATGCCCTGGCCGCCTGCCCATTTGGTGAGGTGCCCGGGGAGATCCCGATGGTGACACTCGTGTCTAATTTAAGCCTCGCGCTTACACCAGTAAACGAGAACGAAATCTCCTGTCCGAAAAGCACGATCGAGGACAACAATGTCTCTTGGACTTCTGCTCGGTCGGTGGCGTTCAAACCTTCGTGAGGCCTAAAAGAAGATGCGACCCACCCGCAGTTTCTATCAGTGGGGTTGGATGAGTCGCGAATGCCGCCGAGGTTGACATGTCTGCACAGTACACGTTGGAGCACATTACATATATACATCCTTACTAGGGCAACTTTTTGCAACAAATGCAACTTTTTTTCACACGTTCTACGCTGCATGTTAAGTACTAAAACAAAAATTTCTCCTACATGGGGTGTATTGCAAGTGAGTTAGAACCGCAAGATAAATGCAACTTTCTGCATAAATGCAACTTTTTGCATAAATGCAACCACTTACCACTTTTTAAAATTTAAATTAATTAATATGAAATTATTATTACATTTTTTGCCCCCTGTATCAACCCTTTGATCACGTGTATGGTCTTGCGAGCGCCGAAGTATTGCGGATCAAACAATAAGTTCATCGAAAGAAGGCGTTCATTCTAACAGACAAAAGTGAAATTAATTGCAAGAAGTACATTTAACACATTGGTGGCACTCTTGATAACCCAGAGGAAACTTGCGTAATCGACTACAGAGTTTGCGACGTGAGTGTCGATCATCCATATGTTATTATATATATATATATATATATATATATATATATTAGATGACGAGGGCGCAGTGACAAAATTATAATTCTCTTAAGGGTGCCACGACTTGGATAAGTTTAGGAACCCCTGGTATAAGGGAAATATTTCATGCTTTAGTTGGGGAATGGTCCCCCACGTGCTGCAATGACACTAGCAACAATTCTGGGCATACTTTCAACCAGGTTTCTATACACAGCATGGGTAATCGTGTTCATTCTTGCTTCAAGAGTGTCGCCAGCTCGTTTGTCGATTTCGGACGGGGTTCTCTGGTCCGTCAGCGTCCCTCTAACGCGTCCCACAAATGTTCTATGGGCTGAGATCGGGACTCTGAGCGGGCTAGGTAAGACGTTTTACATCCATATCTCGATACCACTGCTCGACAAATGCTGTAACATAACATGGAGCGTTGTCGCCCTGGAAGTATCATGCGTCCATTCCATAAAATGGCCAGAGCGTAGGAAGAACCTGATGGTTCGAAATGTTCGTGTAGGCGTCGGCGTTCCATTGGCCAGTAACGACATGCAGAGGTCCAAGGCCACACCTCGAAAAACACCCCCAAACAAGCAGTCGGATGTTATGCAAATTCGCTGGCGTCCGGTCCATTATTGGAGGGTATTGTATGTCAAGATACACCAAAAAAAACGAAACAAACTGTTGCACCAACCCAATAGTATTATGAGACTGCGATTTCTATCAGATTATAGTGTGGTATTACGAGCTGTTAGAGCTTTCTGTAGCGCGAGTTATACTGTATAAATCATATGACTCAGGAAAACGACGGTATCTACTAGCACAAATGGGGGGTGAGCTATTGAGAACCATGGACAACTTTTATTTATTACAGAAAATAGCGAAATAGATAATTGGTTTTATGCAAAAGTCATCCCGTTTTTTGACGGGAAAAATTATTTTCATTGACTACCAATAACGTTGAATCAATCTACACAACACACATCTTTTGCGTCTGCCAGCATTCTCACCTTTGCGGAAATAAAACAAGTTGACAATGCTCCTTATTTCCTGCCCCTTTGAATGCTTGACACAATTCAAACAACGAATCTCATCCACACAGTTTCTTTTGTAGAAGTACTCGCTGAGATTCCTTCCTTTCCAACGCCATCCAATCTTGACACGTTTGCAGTAGGGATGCGACATCGATGGCGATGTTTTCAAAACAACATCGATGTATTGGAGTCGATATATTTAACATCGATGTATTGGAGTCGATGTATTTAACATCGATGTATTGGAGTCGATGTTTTTGTAACATCGATGTTTATACGTGTCGATGTTTTTACGTTGTCGATATTTTAATTTTAAATGAAAAAGTACAATTTAAAATTTTTTTAAATAATCTTGTAGCATAATTTTCATAATCAGCAAATTGAACATACTTTTAAACCCAAATGGCCAAGGGCGAAGGGTCTGAAAAGTAGGGATGCGACATCGATGTCGATGTTTTCCAAACATTGATGTTCTATAAAAAACATCGATGTATTGGAGCCGATGTCGCATTACTAGTTGCTAAACCAGTTTTAAGAAGTGGGGGAAAAGGTTTAAATACACTGATTTTAATAAACATTGATGGTTTAGAGGCGTTGTATTATCAACATCGATGTTTTCATTTTGAACATCGATGTTTTGCTGTCGATGTTGCATCACTAGGGGCTAAACCAGTTTTAAGAAATGGGAAAAAAGTTTAAATACACTGAATTTTAAAAACATAGATGGTTTGGGAGCGATGTATTATCAACATCGATGTTTTAATTTTGAACCTCAAAGTTTCAAAACATCGATGTTTTGCTGTCGATGTAGCATTACTAGTTGCTAAACCAGTTTTAAAAAATGTGTAAAAAGTTTATGTACACTAAATTTTAAAAACATCGATGTTTTGGGGGCGATGTATTATTAACATCGATGTTTTGGGGGCGATGTATTATTAACATCGATGTTTTGCTGTCGATGTCACATCCCTAGTGTGCAGTCGATCGGCCGAATCGGGACGAACTTTAGCATCCATCCACTACTCATTCCCTCGCTCTAGCATTTGGATGTGTGTAAACTCACCTTCTGGTTCGACGCGATGCGTTAAGACCGAGATTCACCGTTTCTGTAATTTTTCTAGAGGCAGGAATTATGTTTCGGATGTTTCAAACTTTTGTACTTCGCAATCAGAGTGTGTGCTTGATTACTTTGAACGAACTCTTTCCGTCTAATCAAGGGAAACAACTTTTTAATTTGCATCCTCTGGATTATTTAGTCGGTTTTTTGTCTGGGAAACTCCAGAATTGAATTGTTTTTTGTTCCTGCTTTAAGGGAAACGGATTTAAAATAAACCGAAAGTCAGATAGTGGTCTCCAGAGGGCCTTTAAAGTTTTTTTTTTTTGTCCTTGCTCGAGAGTCGTTTTTTTTTTTTTTAAATATTTTTTTGTCTTTGTTTTGCAATTAGAACCCTTGAGGTTTAAGTAGAAGGAATTCTTGGGTTCAGGATAAAAGTTGGATACATATATTCGTCTTAGGGAGTGAAGTGAAGTTGCTCGTGAATGTGATTAGTGAATAGTTACTCGTACATTTCTCTAGTCGAGGCCTTTTTATTTTCCAGTTTTCTTGCTCTAGTATATCATCGCCGTTGCAATGGTGTACGATTGTTAAAAGCACCGTGAAAATCCTTTAACCAAAAATTAGAACTACATTTCAAACAAAAAAAAACCGGATTGACAAGTGAACAGGTTTTTCCTTCATAAAATTTCACCCATTTTAGGTACAAGTTCCAGACGTTCCCGGCATTTGTATATAATGGTGGTGTGCTTTCAATTCAAATGATGAGACATTTATGAATTATTTGTGTTTAATACGAAAACGATGGGCTGGGTACCAAGTCCATATTTTCAGGAGGTGGATCGATTCAAACGCTAAGTCTTTTCTATCCAATTTTATTTATTTTTAGCAGGAAAGTTAATTTTAATTTGATGTAAATTCTATTGAATCAGTAGAGTAGGTTCCGTTCGGTTCTACGTCTAGGTGCACCATCTTGTACAAGTTCCGAGGTTTCTGGCTGAAGAACCAGTGGACGAAGCTTTCCACACCCCTTCCGCAGAAAGGCCAACTACTACGGATTCTCCGTAGTTTCTACGGAAGTGAATCCGGTACTGCGGGTTACGGAATCAATGATTTCTTTTCTGCCGAAAAATTCAATTTAATTTATTTTTCACATCAGTTTTTACTTCAATATATACAGTATAGAGTCTCCAATCGGAAATTTTCCGGACCTAGAGGATTGCAAATTTTGGATCAGTCGAGAAATGTGCCACACGTGTTAACTCTGTCATCATAGGAAATAAAATAAACCTGATCT
Source organism: Metellina segmentata (assembly GCA_947359465.1). NCBI lineage: Eukaryota > Metazoa > Arthropoda > Arachnida > Araneae > Tetragnathidae > Metellina > Metellina segmentata. The sequence goes on from OX375883.1 coordinate 113,639,618, forward strand.
TGTATACAACCATGACCCAGTCGCCATAATTGAACCGACGTCCAACACCCCAGTGTTCATGGGTCTCCTCCTGTTTCAATTGAATTGTTAAACGTTTTTTTATGAACAAAATTTTTAATATTTAGTATATAATGTGATAGAATTCTTTCGTACACCGATTATTGGTTCTATATATGTGTTTTCATGTATGATATACTTTACAGTATTTTTAAACATAAATAATGTGTTAATATTATAAATAATATAATGTGTGTATATGTTTCAAATTTGTAATTAAATGTTTGAATGAATGGTATATGCGTGTTATGTAAGCCGATTTGTTAAAATTTTACTCGGCTACTGAAAAATTCTTAAACTTACTGATTTTTCTTTCTTTGGTACTACTGAAAACTCCACGGCACCCTGCACGACGCACACGTCTTCTCTCGCCTCTTCGAACAGTATCACAAGTCGAAACTATTCCTCATTTCCTGCCAGTTGGAATGCAGTTTAAAAAACACAACCCAATACCGCACCATTTCTTTCCACGCTCCAATTTCTCCAACACCCTCAGAACTAGGGATGCGACGTCGATGTTTTCAAAAAAAACATCGATGTATTGGGGTCGATGTTTTTGTAACATCGATGTTTATACGTTGTTGGTGTTTTATTTTTAAATGAAAAAAGTACCGTTATAAAAAATTTTTAAATAACCAAGTAGCATAATTTTCATAATCAGCAAATTGAACATACTTTTTGACCCAAGTGGCCAAGGGTGAATGGTCTGAAAAGTAGGGGTGCGACATCGATGTCGATGTTTTCAAAACATTGATGTTTTATATAAAACATTGATGTATTGGAGCCGATGTCACATCACTAGTCGCTAAACCAGCTATAAGAAATAGGGAAAAAAGTTTAAATGCACTGAATTTTAAAAACATCGATGTTTTTGGAACGATGTATTATCAACATCGATGTTTTAATTTTAAACATCGCATCCCTACTCGGAACAAGTGAAATAGATAGCGCGCCAGAAACGGTTGCAACAAACCGCAGAGTCTTTGGGACGCTTTTCCAGATCTCTTGAAACGGATTCAGCTGGTGGAAGCTGCTCTTGATACTGTGACGGCGGACATTTGGTTCCCCAGTCGGTCTCGTATTCTCACATCTGCGATTCGGATCACCCTCGACAAAAGAACACAAGTTGTGGGTGGCCACAAAGAGTCATTCAATCTGTCTTAGGGTCGGCCTGAATCCGACTTCTTGCCCTGCCCGTCACACAAACGTCCTTATGTAACGATTCCGAGATCCGAAGAAAGGATCTCCCACTAGAGTGCCTATATAATAAGAGTGGCGACAAGGGACCCAATTTGATCCAATGCGCATGCGCGGCAGCCATTTTTCTACCAGAATCGTCGCAAAGATGGTTGCTGAGCGAATTAATGTATCATTTCAAGGAGAACAAAAAGCATATGATTGTTATAATATGGATACATTCGGTATAAATGAATCCTATAAACGCTCAATTACATGCGTAATGGATGAGATGGATTGCACAACGCTCTAACTTAGATTGCGATAAACACCATGTTGTTCAAAAAAAGCTATTGACTTAAAAAGTCTTCAAATTTATACCAACAAAATACTAAAATAATACTAAATAAACATTCTAGAACACGAACATGAATAAGCTATATTTTCTTTTTAATTTAATATACACACGTTTTTCTCGAACACCCAAAAAGTTCCTATGTTAAGTGTACGGGAGCTAGGAAAAGAGCGCCTCGGGCGGTAGAAAACGTCTCTAAGCCAATCCGAAAGTGTTTCCCGTATGTCTTATTATATAGGCACTCTAGTTCACACCCCTTAAGGGTTGGGTCGTTAATTGTTTAAATGGAACTCGTTACAATTACAATTACTTTTCGTAAAAAAATAGCGAATTACCTGTAAAATGACTACGTTTTAATAGTAACTCATTACAATTACTTTTAAGATTACTTTAGACGACACAATTCCATATTTACAAATGTTTTTAAAATAATGTAGGAATCAATAAACGAATGATTTTTGATCAACTTTATGACATCGTTTTAAGAAAATCTATTTCTCTCAACATTTTTGCCACCTACGCGATTGGACACAAACCGCCAGAACTCAACAATTTTTCAACAGCAGCACTGGCTGGCAAGGGAGAATTGTATTTTACAAACATGCTTTTTACTATAGAACAGAATTCAGACCAACTACAATCTTTGCTTTGAAAATGAGTGGATAGCTCGGCAGAAGGATGTCTAGTTTTCACTGTCTCAAAAAATGTATCGTCACTGCTAGATGAATGTTGGTCATCATTAGTATAATCAGTAGCAAAGGCTTCATGTTTGTGAGCACACTATTTCTCTTCTACGATTCGTTTGATATTTTCCCTGAAGAAATGCGTTGACAGAATCAGTTATGACAGAATCAAGCCAAGTACCGAGTTTAAACTTTGTGTGAAGAACACTGACAGTCACTCCGTTTTTATCATTAAAAAAAATGTTTAAATCTATTTTTAACACCTTGTGTTAAAGAAATATTAAGCGGTTCTCAATACTTTAAAGAGTCCTTTGAGTTTTGTAACGCGTTACTGTAACTACACTTACTTTATCGAAAACTATGTAACGAATTACTTGTAAAATTACTGATTTTCAAATGTAACGAATTACTTATAAGATTACTGTAAAAAGTAATTATTACAAGTAACGCGTTACCGCCCAACCCTGGTTTCAGTTGCCTTTCAGAGTATTTCAAGAGGGACTCCCCCTAGGAAACAAAAACGGGAAGAGCTCTCGAAAGACAGCTATACGGTGAAGTTAAACACCGGTGAAAAAAAATCTTAACAGTGGAGAAAAGCTTGTTTTTTCTTTATGAACATTCGTTCATTGAATGTTCCATGTATAATACTTAGTGTGTGTGTGTAGTCTTCCTATTGTGAATCGAGACTTTTCGAGTTAAACTCAGTCCAATTTATTACTGTGGTGGGAAAAGCCACAGTATCTACTTTTTTCTTCGCTCACGAAACCTTAATAACGGAACTTTATCTGAGGGCTTCGAAAACTGTGTCCCACGTTCTGCTCTACTTCAATGGAGGGTTTAAAGTAATGGATTGATCACAGCAGGTGACCCATGCACTTTTGTCAGGTTAAACCGGTCACCCTTTAACCTCTTCACTTCCAACCCTATAAAAATTGTTTAAAAATTAGTTTTTTTTCTGATAAATATTATGAAGTACTTCAAAGTTCTCAAGTAAATTCCTATGTTAGAGGGTGGCATCATAGGGGGGCTAAACATTTTAGCTACACACATGTGTACCTCAGGTCTCAATTATGCTGAAAGCAAAATAATTTTTGAATGATATTTATCCATATCAGAACATATTTTAAAAAATTACCAACTAAAACACATTAACTAAATGATTTTAAAACGAATGAAATTTACTCACTTTTACGAGCACGTTAAGTTGACGTCATTTCTTCCAAATCGCTTTTGAATACTAAACATTCGACAGGAACGACCGATTTATACTGCCATCTATTGGTGTCGATAAACGCACGTGTACCCGAGTTCTTGCTACCCATGTTTTCAGAAAGATTATTTTTAAGGCTAAGGAGTCGAGGCCTACGGAATGTGGACCCGAAGGGGTTAAACCAGGTTGAAAGTTGATGCAAAATTTCTGTCTTTGGAGAGTTCTGTAGTGTTCTTCAATGCCGAATCTTTCTGCTGTTGACCCCCCTCAGTGGACAATGAGTGAGAACTGGTGTCCAATGGCTAGTGATTCACCCATCGTCATCTTTCACTAGGAGAGACCTCATCTCACGATCTACTAAATTTTCTGCTTAACACATTTTTACCTGTTTTGAATCATCAACTCTTATCAAATTCATTTAAAAGTACCATTTTAAGTTTGCGAGATTCGATTGGGGGAAAGCAAAATTCAAACCTTTTCAGTTGGTTTTTTCTAACTGTCATGTAGTGCTTTTAACTATCACAGTATTTGTATCGTCCATTATTTGCATATCTTTAACATTTTACGCCATTTTGATCAGCACGTTTGGATCGTTCCATCCTACTGTTTGTCCATAATTTTTTTTCTTTGTTTCCACGAAAACCTTTTTGTGCTACTTATCGGATTTTAAAAATCATGAAATAAATTTTGTGATATAGTGCGCAAGACTTAGATCTACGTTTTTATTACAATGTTTTTAGATTTACATTCATTTTTATTTATTTGAATCTTCCGTTTGGAGCTGCTGGTCCGCTTTTGGATCTTGCGCCATAAATACAAATGCAAATATTAACGACCCGCTACAGGCTCAAGCCCAACAAGGCTGGTCCTTTGTTTATGAATTCCCCCAATTTCCACTGATTATCCAATTGTATCTTAAATTCGTACACTCCCTTTGAATTAACTCTATTTTCTGGCAACGCGTTCCAACTGTCTATTACCCTATTAAAGTAGTAGTTTTTCCTTAAATCCCGATTAAAATGTGTCTTATTCAATTTATGCCCATGGCCCCTTGTTCTGTTATCCCTATTGAAATGGAAGCCCTCTGTGTCCCCTTGTTTTACCAACTTAAAAAGCTGAATCAAATCCCCCCTCCTTCTTTTTCTTCTTTCCAGTGTATACAGGTTTAGCTTACTTAAACGTTTATTAGAGTCGAGATTTGCTATCCCCTTTATTATTTTTGTAGCTCTGTGCTGAACCCTTTCAATTAATTCTATATCCTTTCTCATACTACCCCTACAAACCCCAAATTGCATTCCCTTTTGCTCTTGAATCTTGTACGAGAAGTCCTATTACCTGATCGAGCCTCCTACGGAATCGACGGAGCAGGAACTTCTCCCAATGGCTCGGTACGAAAGGAAGATGTCCTTGGCGAGTTTCATGTGGAGAGAGGTAGTCTGCTTTTGATTTGATTGTGTTTCCTTTCTTTCCACAGGGCATAACGCTGAAGGTGGACGAGGAAGGTCGCTGCATCGTCGCGAGGATCATGCACGGAGGGATGATCCACCGACAAGGTGAGGCTTCCCTTTATGCCACAAATATCCTCGACAATGTCCTTGACAGTGAATGTCTGTTCGACTCCGGCTCGCGGTTGGACTTGCAACACGAAGGTTACGAGTTCGAATCCAACCAAAGACCGTCGGGTTCAAAGAAGGCTGGTGCACGTTCTATCTGTCGTGGCCTTCAATGTCCTCACGTGGGTGTGGTGTGGACCTTTGGAGAGTAGGGTTCCAGCTCAGGTGTGATCCTTGGATCTTTTCCTTCGGTAATTGATCTACGAACGCGCCAATAGCCCGTTGTGTTGCTGCAGTACGATGTTCATTAGAAAACCTACCATACCTATCATCTCAAAACGAGCCTGTGCCGACCAATCGGCATAGTGGTTAAGGTGGTAGCCTCTGGATCGGAAGGTTCCTAGTTTGAATCCGGGTCCAGGCATGGATGTTTGTAAACGTAAGAGGTGGCTGGTGCACCTTAAATCTGTCGTGGCCGAAAGTCTCATGTTGAGTGGGTGTGGAAGTTTGGAGAGTGGGGTGCCAGCTCAGGTGTTGCCTCGTCATCTGACCGTGATTCAAAATAACGAGGTGTTGTCCTCGGTTCTTTCCCTTAAGGGATTGAATGTTACCAAAAAAATATTAGGATTAATAATAATGCAATCTGAATAATGGTATCAAATATGGAAATTATCCAAAAATACTCTAAAAATATCTGACTTTATCTAATAAGCTTACAAAATTACAAATTGTATTACATTTAATTTTTGAGGTTCAGTGCACAGTATAATGATTTAGAAACATTTATGTATAATATTTAAGAAGAAAAAAAATGTAATAGTTTTTTGAGAGCTGTCAAGATAAGGTGAATCCTACAAACCTAATTTTGAGTCAATTTAAAAGGAAAATTTAATTACTTTAAAAATAATGTTCTGTACTAAACATACATTTAAAATCATCCACTTTTGTATGTTTGACCTTCATCACGTTCATGTTTGTCCTGTTTTCGCTTTTTGGAAGCTCTGATAATCTTTCTATGGGTTTTTACACAAGGAGTTGATGGCTTTTGTAGCCTTCTTAGTTCGTTAGCTATCGAGATCACGTAAGCCATTTTAACTGTCATCACCTACTGACAGTCCAAAGACATCGAACAGATTAATAAGTCCTTTAGAGTCATCATTAAAAACAATAACATCATCATTTACTCCAAAAGATAGTGTGTTAAAACGCACAAAGTTAAATTTTGTCAATCTCTGCAAAACCATACCGTTGAATGATTCATTAGCGTTTTGCCATGTAAACACTTTCCTTCTTACACAAATCCATGTAAACGGGTTTTACATTATTTGAAACACCCAGGAGATAGTCTTGGACCATGCTACACCACCACATATGGGCAGGGCTGTAGTGGAGGGTATACGGCGGTATACGCCGTATACCCTCTGGTTTTTCCAGCAAATTCTGTATACCCTCTGCTTTTTCTTAAAAAACTACGTACACTGTTTGCTTTTCCTAGAAAACATTGCGCAAAACATGAAACGCTGATAGCTGTAGAAGCAAAAGATATCACCTATCATATTTCCAAAATCGTACCTATTAATCAAAATCAATTCATTCAAAGTACTGTCGATAAAATGAAATCGAGACTTTGTTCTGATGTTAATGAAGAACATTCTCAACTTTTGAAGGATATATTCATGCTTGATCCATAAAAATTAAACTAGTCTGCATATTTTGCTCAGCATAAATACAGTGAACTCTCAATAACTCAAACCTTGTGTGCACACGAATTTCTTCTTCAAAGTACCACAATTCCCTTTCGTGTGTGTGTGTGTGTGTTTTGCACTTGTGGAAATTGTAAATAGTCGGTTCATGGTTCGCCTAGAATATCTCGTCCAAAATTCAGCGGGCGCTCATGGTATACCCTCTGTTTTTTCTACGACCACAGCACTGCATATGGGTCTACTCATGATTTTTGGTATCTGCACCAGCTCATTTTACCCGTAGGACATTACTTTTTAATACCTACTATACTTGAGAAAAATTCCTGTAGCTTCGTTAATACTTAATGAATTTTATAACGGTTTTCACATATTGAAAAGGCAATGGTTCCACTCACGTTTTTGATGAATCAACTCAAAACTGATTCATTTTTTGTGTAAAATTTGGGTTTCTCCTACCTAAAGGGAACAAGAAAAAGGTTGAATATTGCTGTGATTCTACGTTAGTGTGTGTGCTTTGCAAAACCACGCGGTCTTTACGCTACTGTGTGCTTCGATTTGTTTTACCTGATGTGTTCGATTTGTTTTACCTGATGTGTTCGATTTGTTTTACCTGATGTGTTCGATTTCATTTTCAGCCACTCTGCACGTGGGAGACGAGATTCGGGAAATCAACGGCGTCAGTGTTGCCAACCAATCCGTTGAAAGTTTACAAAGAATGCTCGTAAGTCTTTCGTAGTGTCACTTGTTTGCTCTTTGCAGACCCAAATTCCCTTCCAACCCTCCAACTCTTTTCACCCCAATTCGACAATTATTTGGTTGCAAGCCTTAATATCCATGTTCCGCTATTTTTTTTTTAAATAAATACGATTTACTTAAATGTTTTCCACATCTCTATTAGTGTGTTGATGCAAAAGTTCGTCCCGTTTTCTGACAAAAGAAAAATTATTTTATTTGTTCAACTTACTTCAGTACGCATCGTTCTGTTCGATGCCCTTTCTCCGGTAGCTGCATCATCTCATACAGGAGGTTTATGGCTCAAGAACCGATCCAGGTCGACCCCCTACGGCACGTGGATTCGTTAACTCACCCTAAACGAAACGCGTGTCGTCTGCGAAGCATTCCTGCTTTGTCTGAAGTAAAAAAAAGCATCACCTATCGACACTATTCCGTGTGTTCTGCCCCTTTGAATGCTTGACACAATGTAAGAAACGCAATGACACTTTATGTCCCCAGGACTCGCTGGAAATTTCTTCACCCTCCGAACTGGCGTAGATGATACTTTGCGATGCGATGCCATTGACGACTTTTGCATTTACACAATAAAGTGAGAGCTTAGTGGTATTTTTAGTGCCACTTGGAGAAACAACCGATTGAGGTCAATTGTTCGCAGCCATTACAGGGGTTGGACAAAAATATGGAAATTGTCTCACAGGTTTTCTGAACACGAGGATCATTTGTCACATCTTCCCTGGCCATACCTCAATAGTATTTAATCTTTGTAGTCTACATTGGAGAGGAAAGTGCGCTTTCCACAGCCATCATCGTTATCTCAACTTCCACCGTTTTGCAAGAAGAATGGTACAAGATTCCCCTGGAAAGAATACAGGAAGTGTATTTATCCATTCCGACAAGACTAAGTTGTTTTGAATGCCAACGGTTTTCCTACACCCTATTAGGCAAGGTTCCATGTTTGCATTTGGTGTTTCCATATTTTTGTCCAACCCCTGTATGTGACAGTGATTCAATATTTTTCTCTAGCATGTACTAGGATCTACTTCTATTTCGTATTGCTGCGAGAGAGTTTGTAATGATTGCAATTGTTTGTTCCAGAGAGAAGCCCGCGGAAGCGTGACCTTCAAGATCGTCCCGAGCTACCGCAGTGCCCCGCCCCCCTGCGAGGTAAAGTTTTTGTATGCTAACGAACTGCCCGAGTCCCTGCGACGACTCTGCCTGAACAGTGTGCGATGCAACGTCTAGGCGCGCCTGCCTGCCTCTAGACTGTGCATCTCTCGATCCGAGTGCTTTGAGAACTTAAATCGGTACAGCTTTGATCGACGCACATTTGGGTGGCAACGTTTAGGCGCTATTTTTTTTGTAGCGAGTTTGGGCATGTCAACTAATCTAGGGTGAGTTTTTTTCATTTGATTTCATGGATTCTGTTGGGTCCGATAGCACATCATTAAGGCTAAGGAAGTCTGTTTAAAGAATTCACTAAACGATGTTTTAGCGGAGAAAAACTAACGCTACTTTTATTCAACACGCTATATGTAAAAAACATGATTGTTTCCGCCTTCTTTTTCTAGGACCCGAGCGTTCTTGCGTAAGTGAACTGCATGACGAAAGTGTGGTCGTATTAAAATGCAAAGTTCCGCGAGAAGGATGTCCAAACGACCCATACGAAAATAAAAACACAACAGATCGTGAGTACGAACTCGCACGCTCCAATACTGATCAACAGGTAAAAACACTAGCGTCTTAGCGTGTTGAGTTGTACACTAACACCATCTACTAGAATGAGTTAGAAAATAAATTACTAGTCGCATCGTTTTCCTCGGGTCTTAGAGAGCCCCTCGGTGAATCTCACGCAGCGCCCTCTACAATGTGTGAGAAATCTAACAGGTTCTTTTCAAATGTGTTCCCCAAATTCTTTTTCGTTTCATGTCATCGCCCATTGTGTTGCGTCGTTAGTTAAAATGACCTTACCGTTTCATGTCTCAATTGGAAGAATTAAAGTATAGTAAAGACCACCACCAGATTTTTAAGGTCGTAATTTTAAGGGTACGAGATAAAGGCTTCATAGTGCTGTGAAATTGAAAACTGCTACATCATTGATCCGATTGTAGGGTCAAAAGAGCACTAAACAGCGAGAGGACCTTTATATGTGATACCTTCAAGTTCTTAAAGCACACGGAAACTCTATGGCAGAAAGATCGTTTGGCGATAGGGGTGCAGTGAGTCATGCTGATGTGTGTCACATCCATCCTTATTCACGTGAAAATCTATAGCGATGGAGTGTTGAATATCTCATGTACAATTCCAAATTATTTTTATTTGAACGCATTTGTTTGGGTTTTGTACTTAAAATTTTTTTTTTTGGAATCTCCCGAAATAAGCTGTTTTGCATTTTGTGAACTATTTATAAGCCTTTTAAAACTAATATTTAAAAAATCCATGCTTAGAATGCTTAATTAGTTTAAGGAGACAAATGGGGAGTTTTTAACCCAAACTTCTCATCAATCTGTAAACCGAATTACAGTTTGGGTTGCCATCCATTTTTATAGTGGATATATATTTTTTACTTATATGCATTTACACCATTGCTTTAAATATTTCATGCTCATTTATATGTCAATTGAATCTGTGTACGATTGACGCAGCTAATGGTTCATTGCAATTATTTTAATTTCACAATCCAAAATAGTTGGAAACGGTTCCAAAATTTTGCTGTATTTTATTTGGTAGGAGTTGATGGTGTTTTACAGATTAACTTTTCACTGTTTACAAAAAAAAATTTTGTTAAGCTTATATGGATGAAACTTTTGTAATATATCTTAATATAATTTTAATATTTAAGCTAAAATTCTACGTAAGATAAATACTAAGACATACAAATGTAATTTTCTTTGTTTGAAGTGTACTTTTATTTTCTGTGCAACCACATTTATTTTTCTTTTCAAGTATTAAACAAATATCGGTTGGAGCACAAATGCTAGAAAATAATTATTTGTAGTATTTATTATTTTGATAATGTATTTATTATTAATATTATGTCAGTATTTATTTGTAGTGTTTTGAAATAAGTGCCAATTATATATTTTGATTCTACATTCAGTTATTGTTTTCCTTCTTGAAGATTTGGTATTTTTAGTACTGTATTATTTTAATTTGTTTTATTGCAAAATATAATTTGCAAATAATTGAACTATGTCAGCCCCAGAGAAAGGTTTTATGACACACAATGCAATTTTTCACTGATCTGACAGATAAAAAAGAGATGGTTTGGGTTGATGTACAAAAAATGATAACCATAATTCCATGCTCTAGAAAAAATGGCTTTCTGAATATATTTTTCTTAAATTTATTTACAATATTACGTAATAAAATTAATACTCTACATTTTTCTTTGAAATTATATGTGAACGAGCTCGAAAGTAAACTGTTGATATGAACCAAATCTTACGTACTTAAACCGTTACCCATCTTGCTGTTTGGTACTGCAAAATATTTTTACTTCATTTGAAAATCAGTCAGTTTCAAGCTTTTCTGATAACTTCTCATGAATGTTTTTTTTTCATGTGTCTGTATGACTATTATATGCTATTGCATGTCTTGTGTCTGGCGCGGTCAGTTGTGCCATAGAACCAATCCACCACGAATGGCTTTTATGTTGTATGAATGATGCACCTTTATTTTCACAAGTTTCTCAATTTTTGAGCTTGAATTTTCATTTAAGTATAGTTTTGAAAATATTTTCATGTATCAAACTTTTCGGTTTTGAATGAGTGCCTGTTACTAGTAATGAGCCATTTTCTTGTGTTGGAGGAGAATAAGTACTTATTTCTTTGAATTGTGATAAATATTTTCCCCAAGTTAGAGAAGGATTCAGAATGTGTCATGGAAATCCGCCTTTTTAAAAAATTGTGGCATATTTTCCGATTGGAAGAAGTTGGAAGAATCAAGCTTATGTTCAAATCATTAGATACATAATTCACTTTACTAAGGATCTTGCATAAGTGAACACACTAAATTTCCTATCAGAGAAATGTTTTATATTATCTAATGAAAAATTTCACCTTTCGATACGAAAGGCTCGTGAAGTTATGAAAACTAAAATTTTGTGACTTGTGCTGCTTTGAAGGTCATTTTTGACAACTCTCTGTGACAAACAAATGCCTTTTTTTAGGACAGTGCGTAAAAACAAATTTTTATTTCAATTCATTTTGAGATAAATTATGTTACAAAATTATTACCTCAATACTTTGCACATGATTTTAAGAGGAGTATCCTCTGAACAATTTTTTTTTCCACAAAAAAACTTCACCACAAAAATGTTTAAGTGTACCTTTTCACATTAAATATACATTACAAAAGAAAAAATCATTTTTTCACTCTCAATTTATTAAGAAATATTTCAATATTTAACATTCCTACTCCATCTGCGAATTTTTATATTTTTTCAAATATTTTTTTAGTATTTAGCTTCTATTGAAGGTTTTCTCGCATTCCTGTGCATGGGATGACTTGCACCACACTGCAATACAAAAATATTTTTTGAAAACCTTATTCCAAGCACAGTCATCAGATATATCATAATGAACAACAGAAAAAGTTTCAAATCTCCACATCAATTGCAATGAGAACCTCAGCATTTTAAATTCACTTGTAAAAAAATAAAGAGCTGAGAAAAAGCACTTTGAAGTTTTAAATTCCTCAGTTTCAGTCCTTATGTTCACCGAGGTAGAAAAACCTCGTTCAATAATGTAGCCACAGCTATCAAATGCACATATTGGTTAGAGTTGTATAATTAATAAATGCTATTAGAAACATTTTGATCCATTTGAAGGTACAATTCAGTATAACTCGGCGCATATTCATTTAAAAGAGTGAATTGACTCACTGTGACATCGTTGTAATTGAAAATCTCGTGTTAGGCCTGCTTTTTGTAAGCTGCGTTTCCCAGTCTAATGTAGTTAGGCTTAACCATCCAAACCAACATCTCTACGAGATTTGAAAATCTTTTTTCAGTGAACCTATAGTTAAATTGACTTCCCACACAAATATATGAATGCCATATTGTAAATATGTTGTGTAGATTTTTGAGATTACAAGTGTACAGTCGCTGCGAAGAAAAAACGAAACACCCCTCTTCAAAAATTCCAAGATGGCGTTTGGCAGGAACTACCTATCAATTCAAATGCTTACAATTTGCATGAGAGTCGCCTTCCTATTTAATTGAGCATCCTCTTCATAATTTCTAATATCCCTATTTCGACCCTATATCAGTATTTAACTTCAGGTACCCAATTTCATGTCATTAGATCTTCTGAGTTATGAGTTCAGAAAGAGAACTCATAATGTTAAATCAGTTTCTTAAACTTTTATGGATATCTTCCTAAATAATAGGAAATAAAATTTGAAATTCAGGTAGCTATAGCTACAATTAATTGCGCTCTGCAAATACGGTTTTCCGTGCAGAGATGATCCCTGAAGTTGACTGCAACTTTAACATAGAATATATCTGGATGTAAGGACAGTGAATTCATGAAGTTTCATATTTAGACTCATTTGACGATTCAGAATCTTATTATGGCATCAAAACGGCGTGTCTCCATTGGAAATGTGATATTAAGACATCTCCTTATACATTTATTTTGCATTTGAATTTGTAGAGGACGTTATTCCCTATTGATTGGGATTTTTTGAATTTGCTCCTCTGGGAATAGTGTTTGAAAAAAAAAATGTTTTTTTTCCCCCGCGATTGTACATTTGCAGACTGTTGAATGAAAAAAGTGCATGATATTTTTAACGCTACTTGTATATTTTATGAAATATTTATTTGCTTTACAATTGCTTGTGTCGAAACTGATGCATGTTCCACATGCGCTGGAAGAGAGTGCCATTCTTAAGTTGTAGTCGTTAACATTGTTGCGTTACCTCACAAACATTTGAGGTGCAATCAAGTAATTTTATCTTTAGTGTCATATTTATGCATCTCCATTGTGTTGAATGCCATATTTATTTTGTTTCATTTCCGGCCGTTTGTAGCCTTTTTTAATAAAAAAGTGTTTTGTTCGATTTCTGTGTTGCTTTCTGCTGCCTTTTCCACCTTTGCTTTTTATGCATGCTATTCAGACAGACTGCACGAGTGTCTCACAACAGCTGGAGCAATGAACTGTCGTGTCGGATATCTTACCATCTTGCAAAAGAAGGGTTTTGGTATTGTTGGTCACGCGGGCGTAAGGGAGCCTGCCGACAGTGCTGCAAAGGCAGCTCCTCTTGTTGACATCATCCACGAAGGAGTTGGACCCACCAATTATGTTCTGTAAAAGCCATTCTTCACCAGCGGACACAATTCACCCATCGTCATCTGCTACAGTAGTATCGTTTACATGACCAAAACAATCGACCCGTGTAATTCTGGTAATTCGAGGGTGAAAGGGATTACCCGCGTCGCCAAATAAGAACTCGTTTATATGCAAGAGTCAGTAGAGTGGCTATATAATAAGAGTGGCGACATACGGGAAACACTTTCCGATTGGCTTAGAGAAGTTTTCTACCGCCCGAGGCGGTCTTTTCTTAGCTCCCGTACACTTAACACGGGAACTTTTTGTGTCTCTCTATTATATTAGAAAATACTCTAATCTCTATATTATCTCTCTATATTAAAAAAAAAAGTTACCGCCGCCGCAGGATTGAAAACTGTGTTGTTTAGCTGGATTCTTAGACGGTTTCACGAGAAATTACTGATTGGAAAAAAACGAAATTAACATGTTTTGTTCTTCATCGTATTCCCTGAACGATAATTTAAATTTTTTTCCGATGCGGCTATTAGTTTAGGGTTTATTAAGTGTCAAAATTGAAGAAGCGAAATTTCTTCCGCGAATGAGCAAAATCTGTACAAATTTTCAGTCTTCAGCCGTGAGTTTTTTTTTTTAAGAGTACCTCTCAACGTAAATTTTTGCAGCTCGTCGATACAATTTTCGGAACTTTCAGATCGTAACTTCCGATACAAAACTAAAACGGTCATAGCTATATCGTATTGCTGTTAGTTTTTAATTTTAAAAACATCGCAGTATACCTCAGAATGTACTCTTTCTTACGGTACTATTATTTTTGAAATCGGTTAAAAATTAAATTGGATGCGATCAAAAGTTGGTCATACAAAATTCGGAATCTTTGGATATTTTCGCTACGTTTTGTTAAAACCGTATACCTACAGCAAAAACCATTATTTTTTAAATTTGAGAACATCACTAAATACATTGCATTACACTCTTTCTTATGGTACAATTATTTTTCAAATTGGTTATTAAATAAAATCGATTCAATTAAAAGTTGGTCATACAATTTTCGGAACTTTCAGATCGTAACTTCCGTTACAAAACTAAAACGGTCATATCTATATCGTATTACTGTCAGTTTTTAATTTTAAAAATATCGCAGTATACCTCAGAATATACTCTTTCTTACGCTACAATTATTTTTAAAATTGGTTCATAAATAAATTCGATGCAATCAAAAGTTGGTGACACAAATTTCGTATTTTTCAGTTCGCATAGCAGGCTCCGCAAGCAGTAGTGGGTTGCATTTTTGATTATCAGGTTTGCCAGATATCAAATTTATCGTAGCAACAATTGCCATAAAAACGATTTCTTTTTATTTGAAGAGGAAAAAGGCTCGCTTTTGTCCCCTCTGTTCTCAGACAGTTTACCGACAAAGTACAAAGTACAGATCGTAAAGTTTGGAGATTAACACTGTTTTCTTAAAATTGTACAGGGAACAAGATGCAGAAGATTTTTTACTGATGCGGCTATTAGTTTAGGGTGCATTAAATGTTAAAGCAAAAAAAAGTGAAATCACTTGCGTAAGAAGTATTGGTTTGCGAAGCAAACCAAATGGGATTGCGTAGCAATCCCCGGGATCGGCGAGCGTAAGCGGGCAGGGGGCGAAGCCCTCGCTGTGACGTCATGGACCGGAAAGTAAAATCAGGATAATACAAATTATTCAGATAGTTTCACTCTGCGAAAGGAATGTTAGTTTGAGAAGCAAACCAAATGGGATTGGGTAGCAATCCCCGGGGGTTGGCGAGCGTAAGCGAGCAGGGGGCGGAGCCCCCTAGTATATTAAAATTTAAAGAAAATATAGCTTTTTCATGTTCCATTTCGTGTTCCAGAATGTTTATTTATTATTATATTAATGTTTTGTCAGCATAAATTTGAAGACTTTTTAAGTCAATAGCTTTTTTTGAACTACGTGGTGTTTCCCGCAATCTAAGTTAGAGCGTTGTGCAATCCATCTCATCCATTACGCATGTAATTGAGCGTTTATAGGATTCATTTATACCGAAAGTATCCATATAATAACAATCATATGCTTTTTGTTCTCCTTGAAATTATATATTAATTCGTCCAGCAAACTCCTTTGAGACGATTCTGGTAGACAAATGGCTGCAGCGCATGCGCATTGGGCCGGTCCCTTGTCGCCACTCTTATTATATAGGCACTCTAAGCAGCAGCACTCTGAAAGCCAGTGCTACTGTTGGGCAATTCTTTCATAAATATCCCCGTCTCTTACCATCAAATTTTGGTTGGATTCCATCCGATTCCAAAAGATTTATCAACTTCCTCGGCATGTGTCCACCAATTGGAATAGATCTTAATTTTTTCTGTTGCGTTAACGCTCTCCATTTTTGCGAGCGGATGTAAACAAAGCTCGAGGGATTGTGGGATACGAAATGCATTATGGGAAAGGAGGGTAACCTCAAAGACACTGGACTTGACTAGAGTTGAAATCAACCCGCCTCCCTTTTTGCCCACTTAGGGGAAGCGGAGTAGAAAAAAACCGGTTGAACTCTCCTTTTAACCGGTTATTTGGCTCATATAAACGGTACTGTAAGTACCGTTTATATGAGCTCTACTTTCACTGTTGATCACATTTCCTGTTTTCACAATCATCTCAAATTCATTAAAAGTATAATTTTGAATATGCAAGATTGGCTTGGAGAAGAATTCGACCCTTTTCGCATTCCTACGTTCAGTTGGTTTTTTAAATCTCATCTAAATCTTCAAATTCGACACAACTCGTATATTTATTTTTATCTACTTTTACAATTCAATCTTTTAAATGTCCCGCTTTCGAAATATCATGCATGTATACATTAAATTCTCCAGTCTCATTAGTGTTATGTCTGTCTGTATGACTATTTTTATTCTCGTCTAAACACTTTGCATGTTTTGAATCTGCCTTTTATCTTTGTCTTGATTTTTAAATGTGTGTTTTTACTGGGGTCGTGCTGTCGTTGCCGCCAGAGGGAGCTTGCGCCATAAAACCCCGACATCCAATCCAACTGAATCCGTGTCTTACTCATTGGGGAAGTTTTCACGAGTCTTAATTCTCGACCCATTACTAATGAGATTTTGAACCACGGTCAGATGACGAGGCAACACCTGAGCTGGCACCCCACTCTCCACAACCACCCAACTTGAGGATTTTCTGCCACGAGAGATTTAAGATGCACCAGCCGCCTCTACACCCTACGCTTACAAACATCCATGCCCTGACCCGGATTTAAACCAGGAATCTTCCGATCTAGAGGCCTTAACTACTACCGTTGGGTGTACCTGCTTTGCCTTATGCCTGCTTTTCCTACCGACAAAGTATGCAAAGCAGGCATTGTGTAGAATGCCTATCATTTGAGGGGAAAGTATGAAACGATTCGTATTCACGCATTTCCTAGGCCTCTGCAATGCCAAAAGACAGGCAAAGTATAAAAGGCTCTAATGGCTATTTTATTTGATATTTTCATTTATGTAGTTTTAATGAAGGCCTTTTCAAAACTCTTCAAGTTTAACTTTTTTTTGTGAGAAAAAGACAATTAAGTGCAATTTAATCTCAATTTCTTTCCTTGTTGCAACAAGTAAGTTCCTATTTTATTCTCATGTTTTTCCTCACTAAGAAAGTCCTAAACTTTATTTTGTATTTCTTTCTTTTTCATGTACGTTTTTTAGTAAAAGCCTTTTTGCGACTCTTTAAATACTTTGCCTCAATAGCACTTATCATTCCCTGCAATGCCTAGGAAAATTATCTGTTTTAAAATAATTCGGATATTTTTTACTTTGCCCCCAAACACTAGGCATTGTATATATTTTTTTGAAGCGATACCTAAAAATAATCGCCTAATACAATTCTCATCAGAGACCAGTCCCCAAACCCCCCCCCCACTTTCCTCTCAGTCTTTCGTCTAATAGGTCATATCTTGTCATCCCATTTCACCTTTGACCTCCCAGTAAGACTTGACCTCCCACGACCACTTTTCCTCTCAAATCGTGTGTAAGATGAAATTTCTCCTTCGCTGAACTTAAAATTTCTTTCTAGATCCAATGGTCTTTCTTTTAATTCGTATCCTTCTGGCGAGTTCATTGGGAACTTTTTCAATGAGCCCCTTAGAATTGGAAGCTGTCAGAGCCTTTCCAATCTTCGTCCCCTCAACAACCTCCACGCCGGATAATGTTACTAGTATGTTGTTGAAGTAGTAAAGATTTTGTTATGCAATCTCTGCATCTCCAGTTATAGAAGCAGCACTCCACTCCACACCAATGGATCATCCTCATCCGGTTGCCTATTACCACTCTTGTTACTCCGTCACGATTGTAGGCTTATCATTTCTATTATTATGACACATATGTATATATATATATATATATATATATATATATATATATATATATATATATATATATATTGCCGGGAACATTTTGATTGAAACATCAATTTCATTCAATTGTCTTAAAAGTACTCACAATAATGTGATAAGGAATATCTAATTTTGCATGATTAAGGGTATGATGCCTCAAAAGCATCATCGTGTCCTCATCGCAGCGGATTTTTGATCTTGCGTGATCGCAGCGTTCAGCACCTTCGATATAAGGGTCGAATGATAATGGTCCGTCTGGACATGTTTCACGGCGAGGCCCTTGGAGGAACAATCTCCAATGACGCCAAACAAAACCATTTCTTATAAGGTTGCAAGAAAACGCTCCCCAGCACGTAAGCACACGTTGCGGTTCTTTGTAAGTTTATTTCGTCGTGTGGGAATTTTGAGAGTGGCGAGCTAGCTCGGGTGTTGCCTCGTCATCTGACCATGGTTCAAAGTGACGCGGTGTCACCCTCGGAACCTTCGAGTTTGATCCCGGACCGTAGCCAATAGCCCGTTGTGTTGCTCCAGTGCGACTTCATTGAAATACCTACCTTCCAACAAAAGTTAAAAAAAAGGACCCAATGATCCTAACAGAGTTTAAAGTTGATCGAAAACAAAACACATTCATTTTTAATAAATAAAACATGTAATAACACGGCGTGGCCTTTTAAAACGGAATGTTTTGTAGCGCATCGTCAATTCGATTTTGCATTTTCTTAAATTCTATGCCGAATCCATCAAATTGTAAAGCAGTAGTGGTGTATGTATATACTAGAAATCACAAAAATTGACCACAAAATCAATATTTTTTAGTAATTCAAAATATTTTCCATCTTCTCAGTTTTCAAACAATACCAAAATGTTGTAAATATTCGGAATCGTTTTCGAGTTTCAAGGGTTTTTGTTAGATACTGTGTCCAAATACATGTTTCCAAAACTTTAAAAACTGAATTTCTGAAGAACTGTGTTTTTGCAATACGAGATTCAACCAGTGGTACCTCAACAATGAATTAATCTATCATAATTATTTTTGTGTCATCACAATCGATATAGAGTACAGTGGATACTCTGAACCTCAATCGGAGTTATTAGTTACGAAATGAATTTTTATTTGACTAGGGGGCCTGCCCCCTGCTCGCTAGCGCTCGCCAACCCCTGGAGGATTGTTTCGCAATCCTCATTGGTTCGATGCGAGAACCTATGCTCGTTTCGCTCGCCTCAATGAAGACATGTGTCCTAGAAGGGATTGTTTACAAAATATGTTACCAAAAAAAATGTTTTTCAGATCTAAATTTGCTGTATTACAGAAAAAATATATACAGTATCTCTAAAATCAGAATTCAAATGAAAAATTTGTGCTAATTTTGACTCGAAATGTGAGCGTTGCTTTGGAAATTGAATACCCAGCATGTTGTTTGTGTGTACATTTTCCCAGCACTCAAACGACCCACACTTTTTCATTGAGTGTGTTGCCGAAAGTTGTAGTGCAAGCGTCTTGTTGAACTATAATTGTTGGCCCTGAAAAGGACCGTTTTTTAAATGGCCCTGAAAAGATCCTCCGCTTTCATTGATTTCTATTATAAACTAACTGCAACAGCTCATTAAAATTTCCTTTTTTTTTTCTCAATAAAATTTCATCCGATAACGCTATAAATTCAATCGATGCGCGAGACTTCGCGATAAACAAACAATCGTACAGTGTTGCCAAAACGCGGTTACAAATAACGTCTTTTTTGCGTGCCACGTAAGAGAATTATATATATAGATTTTTAAATGTTACAACTCATGAAAAAACTATTGATTTTATTAAAAAATTGTAAAAAATAACCTCTTCCCTCTAGTAACTGAATTTAGAGTCACAACATATCAATAATTCCCAACAGGAATTGTCTTTCTGAACACTTGAGAATTTGAGATATCACTTCAAGAAACACGCTAATTAGATCTAAATTAGGTAATTAAGGATTACATGCATCTGAATTTTACAATCTGGAATGAGTTTAGGTACAAACCAATGATCCCATTGTGGAAACACTGGACTTTTAAAGTCAGAATTTTAAAAAAAGAAGAAGAGTTCTAGTATGTACGCGTACACTAAGTTGCAAGTTAAAAAAGTTCTCTCAATTGACTTCTAACTCGCTCTTGTAAGAGCTCATGGAACGCTTCTCTTCAACTGAAGGGAAGAATTCTGTGAGCGTGTGTTCTTTCTGAGTCGTCAAATGGCAAACAGCTCATTTCAATCGTGTCCAATTGCTTTTGCTCTCAATTGTTGCTTTCTATTTCCTCTCTGTTTTTAATTTTCTCTCTTTCTCTTCCATGCTTCCGCAGTATTTCAGGATAAATCCACCGCCCATCCTCGTAAGTACATGGAATGTTTTTTTGAAAATAATTTGTTTTAGTTGAAAAGCATCTTAGTGCCTGACTAAGCCTGCATGCAAAAGTACGAAATCGTTACCCAATACTTGCAAATCCTCACTAAGAACTTTTTGCCGTCAAGAATTAATGGAAAGGATTGATGTACCCTTCCAGCGTGTGAAAATTAAAAATTTCCTATCCTTCAGAACCTCTTGAAGAAGCCCTCTCTTCAATTGGGTTGGTGCAAAAGTGGGTCCCGTGTTGGGTGCTCGGTGGCATTCCGTCGCAAAGTGTCATCCACTTCACTGATGTGGAGTTTAAATGGTGTTTGAAAGAGGGAATTTCAGCGAGATCTCGAGGAGAAAATTGTGTTACCTGGTTTTTAAATTGTGTTGAGCATGCAAAATGGCAGAAAATGAGGAGCATTTTCGATAGGTTGTGCAAGAATGTTTCGCAGGCGCAAAGGAAGATGGGTGCCGAGGGCGATTCGACGTGCCTTAAGGGGTACGAAAAGCTCCATCCTCTGGTTCCGTTCTTCCGAACTATTATGGAGCTCGGGAGATGCAGCTACCTGAGGGAGGAAGAAAGGGCATCGAACAGAACGGCGCAGACTACTGATTCAATGTCATTTTGAGTCGATAGAATCAATTTTTTTTTTTTCAATTTTCGTCCAAAAAATAAAACGGGAAGAACTACTTTGCACCCCCCCCCCCCCCGATAAATTGTAACGTCTGTAAATGCGACCAACGGAGCAATTATTTGAATAATCCATCGTATGCGATGCGTGAAAATGTTCCTTCGATATGAGGTGCAGTAGTCTGCAGGACCCACGTCAAAGCAATAGATCTCAAGGTACTTGGCGTGACTAGTGTCACCATTATTCAGTGGACATTGTGGGATCTGTGGGTTATCGCGGGAAGACACTCTACTTCGTAATAGACCTAGGGGGTTGTGGACGTGCTGATCTGCTAATGGAACACTGCAACGTCATATTCGTGGAACATAGTGGCACTAAGGCGCCCCATAAAGCACTAAACCTGTTGCTGAATCGGGGGAGTGCGGATCTAGACAGGGTATTCGAGTTGGTAGAAACGCGGATTATTAACCGGAGGTTTGAGATTTCGAATCCAACCACAGGGGGCATGAAAGGACAGTAAACTCTGTATTTTATTTGTACATATACAGATGGCATACGTGTATAGTAGAGTAGGGCGCGTTGTTATTGTTATGACCCTTATCCTATAGAGTGATGCCTTTCAAGAGGACACTGCCTGATTTCTTCCATTCCAAGAAAGTGGTTTTCTGGTCTAGAGTAAAACGCGATGGTCATTGGAGGATTCCATTGAAAGTTTGCATCGAGACTTGATGAAGAAGGAACACTTTACTTCATGTGTTTCTAATTTTATTATTTTGTCTCTTTTGAGCAGAGTGAGACGACACTTGATGGGCTACACACTTGATGGACTACACAAGGGTTACACACTTCCTGGGTTACATACTTCCTGGGCTACATATTTCCTGGACTACATACTTTCTGGGCTACATACTTTCTGGGCTACACATTTGATGGACTACACAATGGCTACACACTTGATGGACTTCAGAAGGGCTACACACTTGGTCTACATTGCATACTTAACCTTTACACTTCGTCATACAGAGAATTGTTGCCACTAAAATTTCGTTTACACCAGCGATATGGTATAGATCGGTGTACGGTGGATGTTATCCCCCTTTTAAATGACTGCTGTCACCGACTGACCTTCTAGAGAAAACCGTGTTCGTTACCCTACCCTGTCGACCATGAGGTGTGAACGCTTTGAGTGAAAGGCAGAAGGTGATATCTCCCTAGCGCCAAACGATACGCCACCCAAAACTATGAAAGGAAAGCGTCCGTCGTAAATACCACTCAAGGCTCTATCTTTCAAGTTAGGTAAAGGGGTTGAACATGCACGCGAAAGAGCCGTTCCTGGAGACAGTTGAAAAAACGTAAAGGTTACTAGGCTGCATACGAGCTGGATGGGCTACATAAGAGCAGCACACTGGCTGAGTTTCCCATTTGATGAGCTACACACTCGATGGAGTGCACACATAAGAGCTCTTGCTGAGCTATGCATCTGTTTAACTCGATTGTTTCGTATGAAGGATCACTGAATCGGATTTTTTTTGTTTTCCAACGCTCCAAGTATTTCTTCGTTGATATTTATTGGGCTGATGCGAAAGTGTTCGTCCCTTTTCTTCTGCGCTCGAGGAGGGCCCAAAACGTGTCTACTTCACTCGAGTCGGTAGAGTGTTCCAAAGAAGGAGTTTCAGCGAGTACTTAGGGGAATGGGGTTGCATTCTTTATGTTGCCTTAAGCATTCGAAAGGGCAGGAAATAAGGAGCATTTTCGACGTAGGATGCTTTTATTTATTTCCAAAAAGGCTTCTCAGACGCAAAAGAGTGTCTCGTGTGGAGTGAGGTTGCCGATTCCGGCGCCGTGAGTGCTTTGGAGTTGGATCCCTTCTTGAGCCAGGAACTCGTACGTGAGCGTGGGAGGGTGCAGTTCCCGGGGAGAAAGGAACACAGAACGTCACTCACTATTTGGATTCCGTGTCGTTTTGATAGTCATTTTTCGTCTCAACAAAGCGGGACGTACTTTTGCATCCAACCCCACAGAGCAGCGTGTCTTTGTAATGTCGAATGTGTCTCTCTCTTTGCAGATCTACGTCCGCGCGCAGTTCGACTACAACCCGAACGAGGACGAGCTGATCCCGTGCGCGCAGGCGGGGGTGGAGTTCCGCACGGGCGACGTCCTGCAGGTGATCTCCAAGGACGACCACAACTGGTGGCAGGCGCGCAGGGAAGGCTCGGACGGGACGGCGGGCCTCGTGCCTTCGCCCGAACTGCAGGAGTGGCGGACGGCCTGCCTGGCCATCGAGAGCTCGCGCAACGACCCAGGTACTCTTCACTCTCTCTTCACTCATCAAACCGCACTCCGATTCAACTACTGGCGACATTTCCATGGGCAGGTGCCGATGACCCACTCGTCTGGTGGTGGAGGTGTTAGCCTCTCAGATGGAAGGTTCCCGGTTCGAATCTGGGTCAGTGCATGGATGTTTGTAAGCGTTATGGTGTAGAGGCGGCTGGTGCACCTTCAATCGGTCGTGGCCGAAAGTCCTCGCGTTGGGTGGGTGTGGAGTTTGGAGAGTGGGGTGCCAGCTCGGATGTTGTCCTCGCCATCTGGTTCGAAATGACGCGGTGTTTCCCTCGGATCTTTCCGTCTTCATTAGCTTGTTGTGTTGCTCCATTAAGACGTTGATTGAAATACCTACCATCCCTTGAAATTTCCTCTCGCGTGAATTCGCCGCCGATGAGAAAATGGCTGATGGGGCAATGGAATGGTCTCGAAGCCCTTCGTTTTTGAAGTGTCAAGGTTGCGGAGAGACATAGGAGAGAGAACCTTTGGATTTTCGAACGGACGGTGGTCTTACTCGGAGGCGGCCCCTTTACACTACCCTGAAAAGAGCAGGCATGACAGGTTAGTCATTGGTGAGGCTAGGAATGTCCTCTATTAGAAAAAACGGTAACCAGACTTCGAAATGGGTGAATTGGTTTCGTGAGCTTTCTTCATACCAAGCACGAACTTTCTGAACCCTCCACTCTGAAACCACCGGTTGAGTAGGATAGACGAGCGAGACAATTAGGCATAGCTCTTGGGTGGACAAGCCCTCCAGTTCCCCCCAGCGGTTGGTAGATACCGATAGTCCGGTTGGGTTGAGCACAAGCGTGTCTTTGCTGAACTGGCTCTGAGTCGGAACCAGTTGCTTGGACGATTCTATTCAGGACCCTAGGTAGATATTAAACTCGTGAAAAGTGAATCGATTCTTTCCTTTCTACAGAGTCGACAATGATTATCTATTTTCGTGTCTTTAATGATTTTGAAGCCGATTTGTTGAATGAATGAATTCGAAACGGTAATTCGATTTCCATCGCGAGGGGAACGACGGTCAACTGAGATGACTGGGTGTGTTTTTGCTTAGCAATTACAAAAACCGACCTCAAAAGAAACACTCACTTGAAAAACAAGAAAAGGAAACACGGGGGAAAAGAAATGCGAATTTTGGAGGCACCATCCTACTCACATTCATGTCGAATAACAAGTTACGAAAGTAATCGAACTGAAGAATCGATTCACTTTTCACGAGTACCTGCGGTCCAGAATGGTCCACGCAACTGGTTGGAGCTCGTTAGAGCAAGCAGCCTTCCATAAGAGTGGAAAGCCCCGATTCCACCATTCGTACAGAGAATCTCTCTACCGATCCTTTTGTCAAGCCGCGTTTACACTCGAGTTGCAAATATGTCTTTTTATTATTGTGGCGAGGACGATCTCCTATGCTGTCTGGTATAAACGCTTTGTCGACTTTATTGGCAGCATCAAGGGGGGAGTACTCTACTCACCCCTTTGCAGAGAAGAGTGATCACCCTTCATCGCGCCATTTTAATTGAATAGGTCACTCACTGACAGTTTGGCGGGAGATGGGGTCGACGCAAACGATGAGAGGACAAAATGTCACAATGAGCGAACAAAAGACGGCGTAACGGGGTGCCGAAAGGCGGAGGTTGTTGTCAAGCAGTACCGAAAGGGGACGAAATAGGTGAGCATTGTCATCCCAAATTTCCTCTAGGAGAAATGTCCCCCAAAAGTTGCAATCCTTTGATCTGTACCGACTCCTGGTGGAAAACAAAATTGGAGTTGCAAACTCACCACCCCGACTATAAGTTTCTCGGAATAGCTTCGATGTTTGGAGCGGAAGAAGTTTGCAACTAACGCGGCTTTATACCCGTTGGGTTTCCTTCTTATTCTACAGCAGGGACGTGCCAACGTTTTGAATAGAGAGGGGGCGAGCATAGGCGTAACTAGGGTTGTTGAATTATGGGGGGGGGTCCTCCCGAAAAGTACCCCTGTAAAAAATGGGAAGAATAAATTAATTATATTAATATTGATTAATTATATTAATATTGATTAATTATTAATAATAAATTACAAACAGTTAATTAATTTACATAAAAAGATATTCATCAATTAACACTTGATTATTAAAAATCATATTTTTTTCTTTATAGAATCTATATATATAAAACACTAACGTACGTGGACCCGAAATCGACATTATTTATGTATCGTCGAATGGCAACAATCAACGTAAATACAATAACCCAGATATTTTGAATTCTTGCTGTTTTCAAATAGCCGAGGTCAATTTCTATGCAAAATAAGGAATCAAATTGTAATATTTATGTTTAAACTGACTTTTTATTTCTTCCTTTGACGTAAAAGTAATTTAAACGTAGTTTTGCTACCCGGTATCTGGCCACGTCAGAATTAATGTTTACTTTTTTAATTTGATTTAGAATTCCGTACTAGGGTATTTGAGTTGACTGCGAGATGTTGCGGACATATTTGAGGATTCCCAAGTATTATAAATAAGTGTTCTTTTTGTTAATAAATCATTATTGTCTTAGTCAATATCGTTGAAAGTCTTTTGTCGCATTATTCTATTTCACAATATATTCAGGAAGTCGAAATTCAACACGTTTGAATAGATACGTACGTGTTTTTTTCCCCCAGAATTTCGCATTTTTTCAAGGATTGGAATTTTAATTTTGTTTGCATTATGTGTTATGTATATTACCTATTGCAGAAATATTGTTTAGGAGTTATATTTTAACGATATGTCTATTTCCTGCAAAATATCACTAGATATGGGCAATTTTGTAGCGGTATATGTATATTTTGACCAACTTTGCTTAAATGTGATTGAATGCGCAATGATTTGAAGAATTGTTTCATAAAAATGAATCAAATATACAAATCAAAACATGTTTAATTATACGCGGTGTGTAAAAATTAAAAAAAAGCACTATTACACACTGCCGAGCGCTAGCCGGCGCAGCCCGGCTAGTATTTACTAAATGACTTTAAGGTGAATTTTAAAACTTACAATACATTTAAATTAGAAATTAAAACGTCGATTTTTTCGTAAACGTCTCGATTTTTCTGAACTTTTTAGATTTATATTTGATTTGCTTGAAGCGCATGGGTAAAAATTATCTCGATTCTGACTCCGCCGCCTATGAGTGCTCATAATTTTTTTAAACAGAATCTATATTTAAAAATTTGGTTTCAATGAAGCACAGTAGGCAATATTTTTAAAAACCAATGAAATAAGATAAACATTAATTTTAAAAACTAATAACAATACTAAAATATAGAATGTATTTGAAAATTTGGATTAAAAAAGCACAATTGACCATAATAAAAAATTCCATTTTTAATCGAAAAATTTTCCTTTGACCTTTTACTCTGCATAATCTTGTATGAGTTCTTTAAAACAGAATTTATCACAAAACTCATTTTCGATAGTTATAGTCAATCTACTTAGTCTATGTAGAGTGATTGTGGATCTGAAATAATTGTTGATGATTTTTAATTTGGAAAAACTTTTTTCACCACTTGCAACTTACATAGGCAAAGTTTTAAAATTCTAAGTGCAATATTAATATAAATATGATAGATAATAATAAACCCCTGCTGAAAATTATATTGAAAATTCCTCGTTTTTTCGAGAATGAGGAAATTTTCTATTAATTAAATTTTAAGGCTCATATGTCGGTAATTGGTAATTATTAGTTAATATCGTATTTGAGCAACACAACGTGCTATTGACGACGGTCCGGGATTAATTCTTTAAGGAAAAGATCCGAGGACAACACCTCGTAATTTTGAACCACGGTCAGATGACGAAACAACACCTGAGCTAGCACCCCACTCTCCAAACTTTCACACCAACCCAACGTGTCGACAGATTTAAGGTGTACCAGCCGCCTCTACGCCATACGCTTACAAACATCCATGCCCCGACCCGGATTCGAACCTGGAACCTTCCTATCTAGATGCTAACACTTTAACCACTATACCGGTTGGTCGGCGGCTCATATATCGGACGAAAGTTTGGAATATAATGGTTCAGGTAGCCAATTTATTAGATTTATTATTGTCTAACATTTATCAAAAATTAATTATTACTGCTTAGCGACCGCAAATTTTGTTCAATCTACTTATATGAAAATAAGAATGTTTTTGTTAACTACAACTTGGTATAGGTATATTTATTGGAAACCCGTTTTTCAATAATTGGGTATTACTGTTGTTTTAAGTTAGAAATATTTAAGAATCTCTCTATATTAAAAAGAGTTACCACCGCCGCTGTCGCAGGGTTGAAAACTGGGGTTTTTCACTCGGTTCTCAAGATGGTTTGTCGATTGAGTACAGATCAGAATATTACGAGATTAACATGGTTTATTCAAAATTGTACTGGGAACAAAATGGAGATGGTTTTTTTACTGATGCGATTATCAGTTTAGGGTGCATTAAGTGTTAAAGTAAAAAAAAAAAGCGAAATCACTTACGACAGGAATGTTGGTTTGCAAAGCAACAAGTTTTAACAATGCACTGTTCTCACGTTTCCGTCACTTAATTACTTCACAAATTCAAGTGTTCACTTTCAAAACATTATTCTTGGAACCTCACTCGCCAAGGAAATCCGTAAGACTAAATAATACATCGGGCAAAAATTCAGAACAGTTCACTCGCAGGCAGTTTTCTCGTATTTACTTCAAATAAGAAAGCCGACAATTTAAAAGACCCATATTGTAAATCATCAAAATAAGCAATGACAGATTTGTTGCGATTTCCGGAATGCCCTTATCTTCAAACGATATTTCCGTCAGTTGGTCAGGCGCTTCTTGCCCAGTTTGGGACCTAGGGCAATAAAACCCTAACATAGAATCCGTCAGTCGGTCATAAAAATAAATCGCTTTTCTCAAGACAAGCCGTCAAAGACTTGGTCGAGCCCTACAATGCATTTAAAGGATTCGAAAATGAGATAATCATCTCGTGGCACCACGTGCATTCATTTTGGGAGTTGAACCACTTTAAAGCCGTAAAACAATGTGATGAAGTATCGGTATGCTGGGCCACCTATCTTCACATATTCAGAGGAAGAATTTAATCTTTTGGTACTTTGGATCTTTGAAACAATTTTTTTTTTCACTTTTAGTTAAATATAAGCTTTTACTACACAAATAAAATTTGTTCGAAGTTTCTTGATAAACTTTTCATACATTTACGTGTCAGAAAACTTTCAAATTCGTTATTTTCAAAATCTAATTTTGTGTTGCCCCTTGACCCTTCATTTATTACCCATTTCGGGGAATATATCGAAGCTCTCATGATGCGCGCTGCCCCCTCTGTGCTTCTCTCTCTCTCTGTATACATATATATATATATATATATATATATATATATATATATATATATATATATATATATATATATATATATATATATATATATATATATATATATATATATATATATTAATGAAAGGGAGGCTGCTAACTGCGCGGTTTATACAAAGGGCGCCCCTCCCTGTGCATTTTTTTACAACAAAAATGTCCAAAACTATCATTTAAACAATTTTAAATAAATCTATTCAACAACGCGCTGGAGAAAAGTCATAAACCTTTCTGTTAAAACCTTTGTAAAAAGTTTTTATGGATATGGATATTGAGGCATGTGTGTTTGGAGATGTACGCGACGGAAATGACTGCGGTAGTTGTTTTGTTTTAATTAAATGGTTTGCAGTAATTTGCCAATGTCGTCGAAGGGTCGCCCAACTATCTTGAGTACTTGCAGAGTGTGTTGACAATGTACGAAAATCTTCATCTACTATAATTTTTTATTTGTTTTCATACATTATACATTTTTTGTACACTAATTTTGCGCCTCACCCACGAAATCGGCTGTCATGAGCAAATGCCAAGTTTGCACTCGTCTAGATCTGGGCCTGCATCTATTGACAGGAAATGAAATTAGTCCAAATTTGCTTTAACGGTACTGTTTAATGTTACTTTTGAAGTTAAAATGTTGATAATGTTCCTTGATAGTGTGTGTGTGTTGGGGGGGGGGGCTAAATATGGCTTTCGCCCCTTCTCTTCAGTGACGGGAGGGACCAAATACCCTCTGCCCCCCCTGTTGGCAAATGCCTGTTTGCCCTCCTCCAGATCTGGGTCTGCATCTATTGACAGGAAATGATATTAGTCCAAATTTGCTTCAACGGTACTGTTTAATGTTATTTTTGAAGTTAAAATGTTACTAATGTTCTTTGATATTGTGGAGGGGCGAAATATGACTTTCGCCCCTTCTCCTCAGTGACAGGAGGGGCCAACCCCCCCCCCCGCCCCTGTTGGCACGTGCCTGTTCTACAGCCCTTCGGACAGGCACTTCGGAGTCCTCTACTCCCGCCACTCGTGTAGAGCAGAGCACACTCTTCGCGGTCACCAAGGAGTGTGTGTGTCCATCTGTAGTTCCGTCCATTCTACGTACAGTACACGCATGGATTCATTCGAAAGTAAATGGAATCTCTTTGCTCACCTGTGTTGGCATAGAGAGTTCCTCCAAGGCCTGGTGCACACATCCGATTTTTCAATATGCGGCACCAACGGTGCACACATAACCGCGAAATGACGCAAGGACTCATTTGCGATACATATTCTATCGAGGAAAACGAGTTTATTTCGCTTACTTGGTGTAAAAAAAAGTAAGAATTTTTTGAAACAAAATAGAGACATTTTAATGGATACAAGCATTCATTAATTATTACTTAGATTCCATTTATTTGTGACAACATGTTACTTCAGACCTGTGCGGCGCCCGTAGTTAACTGCGGTACAAATTGCACGCAAGTTCGACGTGCGGCGCCAGAGGCATGTGTGCACTACTCCATTGTATCTCAGACCGCACTTGCGGCGCCGTACGTTGAAAAACCGGATGTTTGCTCCGGGCCTTCACTGGGATTGTGAGGCGTCGCATATCTGCGAATGATGAGAGCTTGGAAACACTGGGTGTTCCGTCATGTGGGGGACGTCTAAAAAAGTGGCAGAGATGGTCTGCTACGATGGAACCATTTTGTCTGTTACTCATTTAGCCTCCAAAATTGACTTAATTTGCAAATATTTTTGAATACATGTCTCAAGACTGTTTTTTATTTCCTAAAACCCACTCGTCACTATATCTCACGAAGTTGCAATATCCCCCAAGTGTGGCTACCAACTCCACGAACCGCACTCAATGACAGTTGACGTTAATTTCTTAATCAAAGTTCATTTCCTTGCTTGGAAAATAATGTAGAAAAGAGAGCAGCTCTCGCGTTCCACCTGAAAGATACTGATGGAGTTGGGCGATAAAAAGTATTGAATGATTAAATCAGTGCTCAGATGGCAAAATGTTTTAAGTCACCTTTTTTTTTTAACTTTTCATGACAGCAATTTTAAGATTCAACGTTCTAGGGTGTTTGATTTATTACAATTTTCTCACTTTTGTTTTTTCATAAACTCAAAGAAAAAGACTTACGGTATTTTTCCACCTTCATTAACAAAAAAGACTCCAGGATGGGTTAATTTTTTTGGGAAAGTGACTTATGAACTGAGCATAGAAATTACCCCTTCGTCCTCACAGACCAAATACTCATCCTAGAATGAATTGGAAACGCACAGTATTTACAAGACCAATTTCGTTTCCTCAATCACTCCCATCTAGGCGTTATCAATCGACCCCAAAAAATATCATTTATTTATCTTTTATAAATGCTTGCCCAATTGGTGGAGATACTAATGAAATAAAGGGAACCTGCTACTTATCGGCGGAGAAAAAATGCCATGCTACCTAAACTGATGTAATATTATAAATTTTTAAGATACCCGTTTCATTTTTTAATATCACACTTATTAAATATACAGAGAGGAAAATTTTTTTATTTTTATGTATTACTAGGGGGCTACGCCCCCTGCTCGATAACCCCCGGAGATTGCTTCGTAATCCCGTTTGGTTTCCCGTAAACCCCCTTTAATAGCCGCCTGAGAATAGAGTGAAAAAAGCCAGCCTTTTCCCTCGCCAAATAAAAAGAAAACGTTTTTATGGCAAATGTTGCTACGATAAATTTGATACCTGGCAAACCCGAATCAAAAATACAACCCACAACTGCGTGCGGAACCTGCTGCGCGAACTGAAAAATACGAAATTTGTGTGACCAACTTTTAATTGCATCGAATTTATTTATGAACCAATTTTTAAAATGATTGTACCGTAAGAAAGAGTACATTCTGAGGTATACTGCGATATTTTCAAAATTAAAAACTGATAGTAATATGATATAGATATGACAGTTTTAGTTTTGTATCGAAAATTACGATCTGAAAGTTCCGAAATTTATTTGTATTACCAACTTTTAATTGCATCGATTTTATTTATTAACCAATTTGAAAAATAATTGTACCATAAGAAAGAGTGTAATGTAATGTATTCAGTGATGTTCTCAAATTTAAAAAATAATAGTTTTTGCTGTAGATATAACGGTTTTAACAAAACGTAGCGAAAATATCCAAAGATTCCGAATTTTGTATGATTTGAGCAACTTTTGATCGCATCCAATTTAATTATTAACCGATTTAAAAAATAATAGTACCGTAAGAAAGAGTACATTCTGAGGTATACTGCGATATTTTAAAAATTAAAAACTAATAGTAACTAGATATAGATATGACAGTTTTAAAAAAAAGTAACAAAATGTCCCACTCTTTCCCAAATTTCAAAAAAAAATATTATCAAGAATCAAATTGAAATCTCTAAAAAAATCTCGACGAGCTGCAAAAATTTACGTTGAGAGGTACTCTTAAAAAAAAACCTCACGGCTGAAGACTGAAAATTTGTACAGATTTTGCTCATTCGCGGAAGAAATTTCGCTTCTTCAATTTTGACACTTAATAAACCCTAAACTAATAGCCGCATCGGAAAAAAAATCTTAACAATTGTCCAGGGAATACGATGAAGAACAAACCATGTTAATTTCGTTTTTTTCTGATCAGTACTTTCTCGGGAAACCGTCTAAGAATCGAGCTAAACAACACAGTTTTCAATCCTGCGGTGGCAACGTTTTTTTAACATAGAGATTACTTATGTTTTAGCTCTTTATTTTATACAACTCGAAACACAACATTTGATAACAGTGCCATGCGTCGGTACACTTTTACAAAAAAGTACTGCACGTGGAGTTTGTACGGAGTTCACTTTAAATGGTACTAGTAACCTCTTAGATGTACTTTAAATGGTACTAGTAACCTCAAATGAAATTAATCTTAAATTTATTTTGTAATTTCGAGCGAGTTTATTTTGTATGACTGTAAAACGTCTTTTTTTACCTATTAAAAAGGTTCTAAAACTTTATTATTTTTCATTAAAATGTGAGGTTTACTGTGTCAATATGAGATTGTTTGAATAGTATGAAAATTTTCGAGCTTGTAAATTGAATACAATTGGAGTAAAATGAACCCACACATTTCGAGAAAATTGTGGTTAAACATTTGGAAGGCAAATAACTTACTTTTGAAACAATTGGCAAACCTAAGAAACAATAAGAAAATAACTTACTTAGAAAACTGTTCAACAAGTCTACCAAAAATATTGTTAAAAGTAACATATAAAATTAGTTTATATAAATAAATTACAACTTTATAAATTTTGACAGCTGTGAAAGTGGGTGTGGCATTTTGTTTACTTTTGTTTTTTGGCTTTTTTAAGCCCTTTCAAATATCTAAAACCACAAAACTCATTTATCACTGGAATCAGAAGATCACTCTGTCGTTTAAAAGTAAATTTAAAAAGTCGATTTTTCAAAGACTTTTTTGTACCTTCCATTAATAAAAAAATCACTGCAAAACTACTTTAATTGAATAGAGCACTAGCAATATTCAGAACTGTGTAGCCAGAAGAACCCTTCTTGGCAGGTAAAAACCCCCACTCTATTGACATCTTTCAAATTTCAATTTCTTAAATGTGTTGCTGTAAGGGAATCGATCACATGTTCCTTTTCTTCTGAATCCTCATTATCATTCGAAGATGTTTCAAATGTTAATCTGTGCCTAAAAATCTTTTTTCTTTTTATTTTGAAAACCAGAATTTTTCAGCTTCATTTGTCATTACTTTTAAGAACTTTTACACAAGATTATGCCGCCGCCCTGGTGGGATTGTCCCGGTTCTAATGGCGTCACTACCCCTGAGGGACAATATGGCAGACAGTCTTAATTCACGACTCGATTGAAGACGCTTACACATAAAAATCATGACACAGAAATGTAACTGGATATTAGTTGAATGTGGGCACCCATAGCTATAAATTAATCAAACAGACAGAAATGAGAAAGAAACAGTATTTTCCAGAATGACAAACACACTGCTCTAGTAAAAACCTTGAGGCTACTGAGACAGTTTCTCCTATTGCTTGTTAAAGTGCAGCACTTATCGCGACCAACCCAGCGATTGTTGTTCGCTTGGTACATAGAGAACGGCGGCATAATCCCGCATGGCACTACTACCCCAATTTTCATTTACTTAATTGTCAAGGCCAAAATACCAAGTCTCAAATTCAGTACAGGAATTTGAGGGCGGGCCCATGTGCTCCACTACATAAATTTCCTCATGGTGTCCCTTGAGAATCCCGCTTCCTCAATGTGGTGTCCTGGTTGGACGACTAGCAGCCGGAAGTTTGAATCCAACCGAGGACTGTACAGGGGGAGGGGGGGGGTGCACATCAGATCTGCCTAAAATGTTGTCACGTTGGCCATGGTATTGAAATTTGGAGAGTGGGATATAAGAGCAGGGGTGACCTCGTCTTCTGACCAAAATTACATAGGATATTTCCCTTCGGGGGTTGATGCCGGACCGTCGCCAATATGTGCTTTTACTCCAGTAATTAAAAAATGCCTACTATCCACCACTCCGAGACGAAATTGATTCGAATGGTGTGTGTTTCAGTGAACTGCTCCATCTTCTCCCGCAAGAAAAAGCACTTCCGGGACAAGTACCTGGCCAAGCACAACGCCGTCTTCGACCAGTTGGATGTGGTCACCTATGAGGAGGTGGTCAAACTTCCGGCCTTCAGGCGGAAGACGCTCGTCCTCTTGGGTCAGTATTTCACTTCTCCCTCGACTTCAAGCCTTTGTTTTTGAGAACCAAGATTCATTCGAAATCGATTCTTTTGATAGGTTAGCTGTTATACCTAGAGTGCCTATATAGGCACTCTAGTTATACCGAAATAAGACTCCAAATCCAACACGACATTCAATAGCCATTCTCTGCATCAGACAAATGAACTGACAAGAATACGTATAGAGAAAACAGTAATGTAGACAAATGAACTGACTAGAATACGTATACACAAAACAGTAATGTAAACACTCACAGGAAATAAGCAAAACATTAGCTGAAGTTCTAAAATTGATTTAAACCTAGTACTCCTGAAAGTATCTTTGCTCGTGATCTTTCCCGTGGGGTTTTCCCTGGATGCTTCCCCCCCGAGTTCTCTGCTTTCACACCACTACTTTACGAATTCTCTTCTCCCTTTGGTTTTTATTTGCCAGCTTGGCCAACGCTACCGCCATCTCCAAACAATGAATCGTCTTCGTCTGTGCTCTAATTCAAGACGAGGTGGGAATGGCAAACGTGTTAAATGACTTTTTTCTGGGGGTTTTCAATGGTAACTATAGTTTAAAAAAGGATCCCAAGGATGGAGCCTTTGCAGGGGGTATAATTAAAGAATGCAAACTCAACAGGGAAGAAATAGTACATCAGTTAAAAAAATTAAGCCATCTAAAGCACCAGTGCCAGACGATATTTATCCGACAGTACTAGTGGAATGCGCGGAAGAACTGGGGGAAGTAATTCACACGATATTTAATTCAACATATAGCACAGGTTGGGTGCCAATGGATTGGAAGTTGGCCAACATAACTCCAATTTTCAAAAAGGGAATACAAAGTGATCCGGGCAACTATAGACCAGTAAGTCTAACATCAGTAATTTGCAAAATATTTGAATCTCTGTTAAAAAAGCATATAATGTTATACTTGGAGGAGGGGGGACTGTTATCAGAGAATCAGTATGGGTTTAGGAAGGGCAGATCCTGCTCTACAAACCTTTTGAAGTTCTACGAAAAAATTACTGAGGAGCTGGATAATAAGAGCAGTGTGGATATCATGTACATAGATTTTCAAAAGGCTTTTGATAAAGTACCTCATGAGGCATTACTGTTTAAATTGGAAAGGCTGGGGATTCAGGTAAAAACATTAATATGGATAAAAAATTGGTTATTGGGTAGAAAGCAGAGAGTGCAGGTAAAAGGAAATTATTCACAGTGGACAGAAGTTATAAGTGGGGTGCCTCAGGGACCAGTTTTGGGACCAATTTTATTCATAATTTTCATAGATGATATAGGTCAGGGGATCAAGAATAGAATCAGTATATTTGCAGATGACTTAAAAATATGGGGGACAGTGGATACCAAGTTACAGATAGGAAATTTACAAGGAGATTTTGATAAGATATCCGAATGGGCTGTAAAATGGGGTATGTCATTTAATGTAGGGAAATGTCAAGTTCTGCATATGGGTTACAGGAACAGTGGAGCCGAGTACTGTCTGCAGGGAGTAAAGGTAAAGGAGGGAGAAACAGTCAAGGATCTTGGGGTGATAATTCACAGGGATTTTAAAATGGGTCACCCATGTTCAGCTGCGGGTAAAAAGGCAAATAGGTTATTGGGGTATATTAAAAAGACTGTAACTTCAAGGGATAAGAATATAATCTTGCCATTATATAAGGGTTTGGTAAGACCACATCTAGAATATGCTGTACAATTCTGGGCTCCATATATGAGAAAGGACATAGAATCAATTGAAAGGGTTCAGCACAGAGCTACAAAAATAATAAAGGGGCTAGCAAATTTCGACTCTAATGAACGTTTAAGTAAGCTAAACATGTATACACTGGAAAGAAGAAGAAGGAGGGGGGATTTGATTCAGCTTTTTAAGTTGGTAAAACAAGGGGACACAGAGGGCTTCCATTTCAATAGGGATAACAGAACAAGGGGCCATGGGCATAAATTGAATAAGACACATTTTAATCGGGATTTAAGGAAAAACTACTACTTTAATAGGGTAATAGACAGTTGGAACGCGTTGCCAGAAAAGAGAGTTAATTCAAAGGGAGTGTACGAATTTAAGACACGGATAGTCAGTGGGAATTGGAGAATTCATAAACAAAGGACCAGCCTTGTTGGGCTTGAGCCTGTAGCTGGTCGTCAATATTTGTATTTGTAATTGACGGATTCCCAAGAGCTTAGATAAATGACTAGTTTTAAACAACGCAAAAGTAATTGTTTGGCCCCGGCATTTCTCACTAACTATTCTATAATTCAGTTTTAAATATTTGTGTTCCATGCAGTGTAGGAGCAATTTTTTCAGTCTAATGCTGCTCATATGTAGAAAACACCATTTTATGTTGTTTGGGTCAGGCTCCTCCCTTATGACGCCCTAACCCACCAACATTTCTTCATTTTTGTATTATTTTTTAAGACTTTTGTTAAATTTTTTTTGGAAATTCTTGTGTTCTTGAAATTATATATATATATATATTTTTTTTTTTATATATATATATATATATATTTTTAAGGTGTAAAATCCCATGTAGCCATAAAATGAAAATGAAGTCTGTTTTAATTGATCTTGCAGGTGCTCACGGCGTGGGGAGAAGACACATCAAAAACACCCTCATCAGTCATCATCCAGACAAGTATGCTTATCCCATACCTCGTAAGTATGCTCTCGTCAAACCAAGTATCTTCCTACAACACAGCGAATGAAAGTGAAACAGTGAGGGACCAACTGATTTCAGCTAGTCAAAGAACTCTTTGACGTTAATGACTGAAATGAAATGATCCGATTTGTCTCGTAGAAGTGAGATAAGAGTCCAACAAGACATTTAATCATTGAATGGGTGTCTGTCATAAAGAAGACTGTACGTTACACATTTTTCATAACCTGTCCAATCAGAAGTGAGTGAGTCACAGGACATGGTATCGAACCGCGGATTCCCGAGAGCAGGCTGAAAGGAAGGGAAACCGATCAATGTGCGATTCACTCTTTATTTTCCTACAGTTCCATCCGAAAGGAGCACAGCTGAACTATTTGGAAGGGATTAGCAAGTGGAGTGTGACGTGCACATGGGGGAAGGTTCAATCTGTCGTGGCCTCCAGGGCCGTAACTAGACTTTGGATTCGGGTGATTTAAAAAAATCTTGAATATTTGGATTCCTTTGTACAAACCTATTTTACCTCCCCACCTCTGCATTTTTATAAATTTGTCAAATGGGGGCTTTAAAAATTGTGGCATGTTTAGTTGAGAAGGGTAGGAAGTCTAGAACAGGTGGGTAGAATCCAAGGGCTGTTTTTGCTGTTATGTTTCTTTTCCCGCGACTTCATTGGGAGCCGACTCAGTGGCTATTCCTCCCTAATTGCATTTCTCTTCAGCGAAAGTTTCATTGTCTGTTGCTTGATGTCTTGTGCGACCACCATCAAAGCGTCCTAATGTGTCGCTTGAATGTCTCCGCAGACACGACACGTCCCATGCGCAAGGGGGAGGAGAACGGGAAGAACTACTTCTTCGTGTCCCACGAAGACATGATGTCGGACATTGCCGCCAACGAGTACCTCGAGTACGGCACCCATGAGGAGGCCATGTACGGCACGAAGCTGGAGACCATCCGGAGGCTGCACGCGGACGGGAAGATGGCCATCCTGGATGTCGAGCCGCAGGTGAGTTCCCACTGCCCACATGATGGGTGCTGTGTCTCTCCAAACCGCTTTGAATTGATGGAGCATGTTCTGTTCCACGACCTTCCTGCGTTGCTCCACCGGTTGGAAGGATTAGCAACCGGAGCGAGTTCGATTCCCGTTGGATGATGCAGCAAAACGAGCTCATTCTGTAGAGTTGATGACTCACATTATCCACGTGTTTGTACTACGAAACCCTCGTGTTTAGGGGATCATAAGAACAATGTGTCCCAGGTTAAACAATTTGATTGTAAACCTCCTCGGTACAGCTATACTCTACGTTTATGAGTGATGGCAATGGCTTAGCGATTTTTTTGGCTCACTTCTAGTAGCGAGCTACGATAAATTAAGGCAACCATCTTTTGTTACGTTTGTTGTGGTTTTTATGGCAACCTCAGCAAACGGAAATTTTCATTTTGAATATTCTTGAAAGTTCTTCCAAAATCCGTTAAAATCGTTTTTAATTTTTTCTTCCCCCCATCGGTTATTTTGTTTTTAAAATAACCTTTGATTGCATTAGTCCTTTTTCTGTGATACCATTGGTCCATTTATTTGTATTCTGACATTTGTGGAATTTTTATTTTATTATAATAGTGTTCACAAGAGGATTAAGAGTTTTGTTTTTTTGACCATTTTCGTTTCCATTATTTTTTACGAAAGAATTCTGACATCGGGTATTATTTCTTGCTTTTTTTCTGTTGTAAATCTTTTTCTTTTTCAACATGCCCACTGTATTGAGTGTAATTGATAAGTTTCAGGGTATTCTTACCAAACATTCGTAGCTTAGTTTCTCTGCTGGTTCAAAAAATGTATTTTGATATGTGCTTAAGCTTACAACTTTTTGTGAAAGTTTTTAAAAAATATACTTTTCAAAACGTTCTGAAATGTGTTTAAAAAGTGTGTGGTAAAAAGAAAATTTGACACAGAAAAAGAGTTAAGAAATAAGTTTTTCCTTGGCGACTTTAGAAGTGCGCCAAAAAAAATCGCCAAGGCAGTTGCCATCGCTCATAAACGTAGAGTGTAGCTGTTCCACCTCCTCCTTAGCATGACTGGTCAGAAGAGCAACGGATCAGCGACCGGAGGGTTGTTGGTTTCAATTCAACCAAAGACTGACGTGTATGAAAGGCTGCTGAACCGGATATCACTCGGACCGTCGCCCTCATTCCGTTGTGTTGCTCCTGTTGCACGTTAATTAAATGCTACCTGCCCAAGTTTTGAGGTTTCTGGTTCAAGAACCGACAACTGACGGATGGTACCTTACACCACAACTACACTACTGGTGTGCAAAAATTAAGGACAAGATGGTTTTTCTAATGTAATGTCGTGCAAATGTGTACTAAATTGATACAAATAATATCATAATATCGCCAAGATGTAAGAACATGGGGAGGTAAATGTGTGTCGTGTCAGGGTGAGGGTGGCCATTGACCATTCCATGTGTGATCCGGAGCGTTTCGTCACCTGGATCCGTTCTTGAGCCAGAAACTTCCACGGGAAGATGAAGCTGCCGCAGAGACGAGAAAAGTCATTGAACAGAACGGCTCTTACTTTATTGATTCCATGTCATTTTTAGTCAAAAATATAATTTTTGTTTAAAAAAAAACGGTCTACTCAACCCAATGAAACGTGAATGAATTTGGTGTTCATTGAGATTCTTTGGGGCATGAATGCGCGACTCTGACTAATTGATCATTTCTTTTCCTTAGGCTCTGAAAATCCTCCGCACTGCCGAGTACACCCCCTACACCGTGTTCATCGCTGCTCCGTCATTGGGGAACATGCAAGATGTGAGTACGCCACCATTTACTTTCAATCTACCCAAGTACCCGGATTTACGCCACCCCTCCTTCAATGCCCTTCATTTTCCACAACATTTTGCCACCCCAAACAATCCGACACTGTGTAGAATCAGGTGAATCGAAGCAGTTTTGAATTTTACACCAATGTTAAGCCTTTTTCTTGTACACTGAAAGTTAGGGTCCACATCATTAAAGTCCGGTGGCAGTCTGTACTGGAAGCCCTCGTGGTTAAAAAAATTTGATTTTTCACTCAGAGAAAACCAATTATTTTTTTTTAGCTCTGCTTCTATAGAACCATCAAAGTCCGTACGAATAGAAGCACCTAATTGTCATTCTGATCTCTCGCTAAGTGATTCGAAGCAGTTCGTGTCTTAGTAAAATGCCCCGTAATGCCGCTTCATGGTATCATCTCAATGCCATTACCTAGTACCATCTCAATGCTGTTACTTAGTACCATCTCTATGCCTTTACCTAGTACCACCTCAATGTCGTTACCTAGTACCATCTCAATGCCGTTGCCTAGTACCATGTTAATGGTACTATGCAATGGTGTTCGTCTAGTAGCCAATTGGAAGCCATGCCTTTCCAACGAATGAAACGCGAGCACTATGGAAACAGTAGAGGCATCATCCATTTCAATTCCTTCCTACTTCGTCCACACCACTAGAGTGAATATACAATAAGAGTGGCGACAAGGGACCCAATTTGGCCCAATGTGCATGCGCGGCAGCCATTTTTCTACCAGAATCGTCTCAAAGGAGGTTGCTGGACGAATTAATATATAATTTCAAGGAGAACAAAAAGCATATGGTTGTTATTATATGGATACATTCGGTATAAAAAGCAAAAGCATTCATATAAAAGCTCTATTACATGCTTAATGGATGAGATGGATTACACAACGCGCTAACTTAGACTGCAGGAAACACCATGTTGTTCAAAGAAAGCTATTTACTTAAAAAGTCTTCAAATTTAAAGTGACAAAACACTAAAATAATAAAAAGTAAACATTCTGGAACACGAAATGGAACATGAATAAGCTATATTTTCTTTTTTATTTAATATACACACGTTTTTCTCGAACACACAAAAAGTTCCCATGTTAAGTCTACGGAAGCTAGGAAAAGACCGCCTCGTTCGGTAGAAAAGCCAATCAGAAAGTGTTTCCCGTATGTCTTATTATATAGGCACTCTACCCACCACTAAGTGAGCCTCGCCACAAAATGTGCACCTCTTGATAACAACAACAGAGTCCATGCATGGGATGGGATTTCCACTAGCTCATTCCGAAATGAAATGAAGGGGTCGTCGAGGTTATGCTCTAGAAACCTCCGAGTTGCAGGTTTGAATCCTGCCAGATACAGGGTGGCAACAAAATCCAAGAAAAAAAGTTCCCTGATGTTTCCATGATTTCCCTGATAGTCTCATAAATATTTCCCTGATTTAACAATGCCCTTAAGAAATGTTGTGATCCGTGATTGGTATCGATATAAAGTATCCATGCAACACTATTTTTAAATATTTAAGATCAGAGGGTGTAAAAGGATCATTCTCCACAAATATTTTGTATTTTTTCTCTACAGATATTTTAATTGTTATTGTAAGGGTTGGAACCCTTAATGGAACTCTTATAATTGCAATTGAGAAAAAATGCAAAATATTTTGATTGTGAACTTTTTACACCTCACCCTACATTATCATACTAATCATCAAAACCAACTGCAAATATACATAAAAAGTTCTACAAAAATGTAATTGCAAACAAAAATAACTAATTTAATACACAAAAAACATCATTAGTTACAAAAATTTCAAATTGTATACCACCAGTTGTATCGCTAGACGGTACGACTGCGAAAAAAACGATGAAGGTTTTCGCGGTGTTTAAAAATTACGACGCCATGGTTCTTTATTCAAATTACAATTTCGGCGAACATGATATATTCGATTCTCAAAAGCACTCGTAATAGTGCATCTCTAAATGAACGACAATGGTAGACGTTTAAATTGTCAAACTTTCCCTGATTTTTTGTAAAATTTGGAAATTTTCCCTGAGATTTCCCCGATTTTTCCAGAATTAAAAAGTTCCCTGAGAATTCCCGGTTTTCCAGGTTCTGTTACCACCCTGAGATACATTTCTGACTGGGCGTGTTTCTGCGTCAGTAAAACATTTCGTGCGTTCTCGATAGTGTGTTTCTGTGTCACCAA
Source organism: Metellina segmentata (assembly GCA_947359465.1). Lineage (NCBI taxonomy): Eukaryota > Metazoa > Arthropoda > Arachnida > Araneae > Tetragnathidae > Metellina > Metellina segmentata. The sequence goes on from OX375883.1 coordinate 113,681,895, forward strand.
TCCCCCCATGTCTTGCAGATGGACGGCAGCCTGGAGCGCCTCTTCAAGGAGAGCGAGCTGCTGCGTCAGGCGTATGGACACTTCTTCGACCTGACCATCGTCAACAACGACATCGAAGACACCATCCGCACGCTGGAGAAGACACTGGAGCGGGTGCACACCACGACGCAGTGGGTGCCCGTCACCTGGGTCTACTGACACGAGTGAAGGGCGTGGTGCCCCGTCGCTCTGCGCCTCCCTTTCGATGTGAAGCCTCCGGAAGGAACTCCCGCGCTCCATTCCGTTATGTTCAGTAGAGCTTGCAATTCAATAGCCACACATCGACACCATCCATCTGCACAGAAGAAAGCCCCTCCCCCTGGAAACACGCGTATCCCGTGAAGGGTCGGAATCGATTCTTTACATGAAATTAGTACGAGTCCCTCAACTCAAACCCTTTCCAGTAGTCCTGCTCTGTGCCACTTCTTTTGCAGAGTTCTCCTCTAGAGAGCGCAGTGGTTCGGTGGGTTAGGTCCACTGCGCTGGCAACCTGCGAGTTGCAGGCGGGCGATTCCTGTCAGTCTCTCTCCTCTCGTTGTGTGTCTATTCACTGAGAGTGTTGTGCCCCAAACACAACCACCTCTCGAGAGACGTGATGCAGTGAGAACAAAATCGGTCATTCGCTGTCTCTGTAGGCTCTTAGTTTACATTTGAGTGTTCCTTGTTTTGGAATGAAGTAGAGACGGAGGTTTCACATTGCGAAGAAGAAACTGTTCGCAGAGTGACGGGCAGCGCAGTCTGAGGAACTGATGGATAATCATTATATAAATCATTATTCGGTCGAGCTTATGATAACGGCGGAGATAATAGGATTAAAATCATTGCTGCTCATATGTTCGCGTTCATTGGCGCTCTTCCTCCTTCACTCGGTGGGGGGTGTCCGGCCTTCCTTCGACCCCCCCCCCCCCTCGCTGCTGCATCCGTCACAAGGGTTTCAACGCCCTGTTGATGCAGATGAAATGTTTTTTTTTTTTTAATTCTAAAGGAGTCCTCCGAGGATGTGTTAGCGAGGGGGTATCTGTACCTAGTCCACCTGTTTAAATTAGTATCGGTCCACTTGGAGTAGGTGGATATCACTCGGTCCACACACTCCGCTCAACGAGCGCCGTTTTTCAGTCAACAATACATTCCTAAAGTTCCAAAAAGGTCGTGTATTTTGTGCGAGTCTTATAATTATGTGTAATCAATCCCCAGTGCTGTAAGCTTGGAATGACCAGGTCGGGAAAGTTTCGATCCAAATAGCTTCTGAACTGTAAAAGCTGCAAGTCCAGTGAACAGTATTAATGACGCTATCGTTAGTCATTGAAAGCGCGGAACCTTAATCCTAACAAGCAGGAAGCCACAACAGTTTCCGAAATTCAGATGCAATGTGGGCCAGAGAAATGCAACCTTTCAGACACATCGCTGAAACCAGGACATAGCGCTGGTGAAAATATTTCGGATCTGATGCCCATCATGTAGGAACTGCGCTAGCAGGGGGGTTCAAACAGCTGCTTGGCTCGCTCCCTCACGAGTCTACCAGCCCCTTAGAAAGCGCATTGTTTCAAGTGCCATCGGGAATCGAAGGTTTGCTCACGAAGACCCAAATCGTTCATCTCACTGTCAGCCTCAGTAGAAAGGAAATAAGAGAGGGAGAGTTCTGAGCCACGTTCTGGAATAAAAAAGCACCTTTGTGTGCGTGGTACTGTGTTTGTTACATTATTTTCCCCAGGATTGGGGTTTGAACCTTGCAAGCTAGCTGCAGTATTGGAGTTTGTGTCAGGCAACAGATGTTAAATGTTTTGTCCAGTTTCTTTTTCGGTCAAGTGAAAAATAATCCCAAGTTTCAGGGGTCCCTTCCAATGGAATAGGCGGAGCTCGTATCCCATGGCATGAGTCGACCTAGAGTGAAACGTTACTTACTAATAAAGTTTTCCCAACTACTTCATATTAATGCCACTTTGAAAAGCAGCGTTTAGAGCAGTAACTTTTTCGAGAGAAACAATTTTTCTGTTGTGCTATACATGTTTTCCTCCGACACATCAAAAGCTTTACTGATTTGGATAGCCAATTGGCGCAAGTCAATTCCCACGTGCTCCGCCTACTTCTTTAGAAGGTTTAATGGAACAGTGAGTGTCAACTTAATTCTATCTTGTGGACTTGCAATGAATCAGAAATTCAAATGACATTGATTTATTTTTTCAACATGACTGCGAAGAACAGAATTTTTTAAATGTATTTTCTTGGTGAGAAAACATTTCGATATCTTTTTTTCCATCCAGCACTAGTTTAATTTTATAATTATCCACTCAATGAATGCAATTAAAAAAAATGACAGCTTTACTTTAAAAGGTATTAAACTAAATGTTTATAGTTGTAGAGGATGTTAACCATTTGAATGTTATTTAACGCAACTTTATCGAGTATACTTTTCGAAATGGTTCATTTTCAATACATGTTAGAAATCCATGCACACTTCCAATGTTAATAATTGTTCAACTGTTTTAAAGGAATTCGTATTTTGTGTGTCATCCTGTGTTTACATTCAATGCCGTCCAAGAGTTTCTGGACATGCTGAGACTCTGTTCTGTCGGCAGTGAAAATATCTGCTTCTAGCCCCACAGTCATTCAATTTTTTTTTTAATTTCTCAAAAGTTAATTTACTAAGATTACAGTTATAGATTATAATTTATAAGGCTGAAGAAGTCATTTCAGCGGTTTCAGACTGTTTTAAGAAAAGTGCACACACCCGATGTTTAAACGTACGTTGCCAAAGACAACTCTGCACACACAACCGCGAAATGACGGCAGTATTCATTGGACAGCCATTTGCGTCTTTGGATGTCTATCGAAGAAAATACGTTTGTTTCACTTACTGATCCGGTGCACAAAAAGTGTATTTCGAAACAAAATAGACGTTACTGGATACATCCATTTTCTAATCCTTACAAGAAGTCGATTTCATACATCTTTTAAGGATTCATGAGAAAATCCAGATGGCCTTTTATTTACTTCTGAATGAGTGTTCGATCCTTCGCGAAAAGTGACTGAAAAGATTGTTTCAAAACACCTAGATGAGACTCGTATACAATTCTATATCCAAACATGTACCACCCTTACTCTAAAAATATTCCTATAATATAATCTGCCGCATTTCGTATGGAAGTAATTGCTCACTAGAGAAGGAGGGTGGGGGATATTGTACGCAGGATACCATCTGATCTCTCGTGTACGTTTTAAAATCGGATGTGTGCACCGAAAGGACTAAAACTCATCGTATTGTTTTGAGTTGAGTTGCGAAAAATGCGAGAAAAGAGGCAATGAAAAGTTCTTGCGTGGCCATAAACTGTTGGACATAACTATGAGTGTTCAGTCTCAGAAATTATCTTCACGCCATATCACACTTAAAGGTATATTTTAATGATGAAATTCAACCTCAAACTGTGCAACTCTTTGAAATCTAGTCATTTACGAAATTTGTGCAAAGTGGATCCTGTTTTGAGACATTGTGTATATTATTGTAAATAGAAATATATTTTCAAATAGGAGTCGAGAGTGTGTCACTGTAAAAGTCATTCGAAGGAGATGTACCGAATGCTTTCGAGATGTAGTACCAAAAAGATATTGGATCTTCATGTGCTGCTACTTTGCATTTGTTACCGTTGTTCTGCCTTTTTTTGTGTTGCTGAAAGTGCATCTGATATCGGCTCCACGACTGACAGGAACTGTACACTTTGAATGTCCAATGAGGCTCCAAATATTTGACCTGTCGGAGCTCTAAAGTCCATTTAAAAATAGAACGACTTTTTCATGTTAGGTAAAGTGTGGCAAGTGCACATACCAAAATGTACAGAGTTTGATTTAAAAGTTGTCCACAAATTTAATTTTTATTGCACTCTTGAGAATAAAGTTCCAAATTGTATCGAAGGTACACACCTGCACCGCTCTGTAGCGGGGTCCTATACCTAGCCTCTGAAGATTGCCCAGTGGAATGGGGCAAGAGCTTAGATTTTGAAGACCCTTTTGCCGGTCGAAATTCTGAAATAAGAAACAAAATCACTAATGAATTGTGCATTTTTCCCACTTTACCTAATAAAAAATTCACATTTATTCTTTTACAAACCATAAATATGCTTTTATTTTTAATTCGTTTTATAGATTGCAATTGCTTGCTATGTATAAATAATGTGAAAAATGAAAAGCAAAAAAAAGTTGTATTTTAAAATAGTGACTTTTGGGTCACCGAGTACGAAGTTTACGAACGTTTCTTGGTTCGGGCAAAACAAACTCCTCTGCAGCAACGGGGTTCCCGCCGAAGAAATTGATTTCCTCCTACAACTGATGAGCAACGATCATTTCTTGTTTTGCCATAGATAATGGGATAACTGATTTTTCGCTCTCTTGACCCGTTTCGCAACAATTTGTCAGTGGGCGACTCGTTTTTCTTTGCTGCCTGGTTGGCGGAGTAGCGATCCAACCCACGTCGGGTGCTCCTCGCGTTGCCGTGGAAATTCGAGGAGTTCCTGCTCACACCTGTTGACTTCGCCATCTGACTGTGGTTCAAAATGACGAGGTGTTGTCCTCCTCCTCGGGTGCAACATTAATTAAAATACCTACCTACCTGAAATTGCGGATGCATAGGTAGTTATGTCGTTGCACTGGAGCAACACAACGGGCAATTGTCACATCCCAAAGATCATTTGAACCACGGTCAGTTGACTCTTGAGCCAACCCTCTCTAACTTCCATGCCAACATTTGAACCCTGACATATTTCACGTGCATGAGCTCCTTTTGTGCACGACGGTCTTCCTCCGGTCCATTGCCCTTCGTGGCCTCTTGCTGGACGGGAGGAACTGACACTCCGGTTGTCTTGGAAGTGTAGATTTGCTGAATTTTGATATTTCTATTCTCTTGTGCTAAATGGGGCCGATTGAATAAAAAACGGGACGAAAAAAGACCGTAATTTCCCACTGACTTGAAGAATGGGAGCCCTGTTGTTTGGAGTGAAGTTTTTGTGAAACATAATACTTTCTATTTCATTTAAAAAGACAAATTTACATATTTTGAGTACATGTATACACACTCCCCTACAATAATGGACCGGACAGCAAGATGTGATGGTATACGGGAAAGAATGCATGCTTTAAAAGGGGGATGGTCCCCCACGTGCTGCAATGACACTAGCTACCCTTCTGGGCATACTTTCAACAAGGTTTCGATACACAGCTACGGGTATTCGTGTCCATTCCTGCCGCGAGAATGTCGCCAGCTCAGCTGTAGATTTCGGACGGGGTTCCCTGGTCCGTAAGCTTCGCTCTAACGCATCCCACACATGTTCTATGGGGTTTGGGTCGGGAATCTGAGCTGGGCAGGGAAGACGTTTTACATCCATACCTCGATACCACTGCTCGCAGAGGCTGCAACGTGTCGTCCTGGAAGTAACAGTCGTCCGTTCCATACAATTGCCTAAGCGTAGGAAGAACATGATGGTCCAAAATGTTCGTGTAGGTGTTCAATGTACCAGGAACACCATGCAAAGGTCCCAGGCCATATAAGGAAAAACACCCCCACACAAGTAGTCGGATTTTATTCAAATCCACTGCTGTCCAGTCCATTATTGTAGGGTAATGTGTATGTATGTTTCCGAAATCTTTATCAAAGCGATAAGAAATGCATTTCGATTTCGCGATCTGTTTGAAAGGATAGTCAAAGTGTTTGTAAGTTTTACTTCTAGAGTTAAAATGAAACGAGTTTCACGTCTAAGCAGTGGTACTTTCAGTACATCCAATTTCTCTCGCTATTTAAAGGACTTATGTTCTATTTCTGAGTAAGATGTAGCGCTTGTTTTATAAAATAAAAAAACACGTCATGTGGTTTTTGAGTGTGGGTTTGAAAATACAAACTGAAGAAATTGTAAACCGAAGATGTTTTATGAGAAAAAGATAAATTTGTAAAAATGCGTTTCAATATATTTTGAGAAACATATCGGGATGAGATTGTATAAAGTGGTGGATATATACAGATTATATATTAAAATGTGTGCATTTAAAATGTTGCGCAACACTTGTTGTGCGAGATGTTCTTTTAGTATGTTTCGAAGTTGTCATAAACAGTTTTGAGTGTGAATTCTAGTTGGGAAACTCTGCGATGGGCTGTCAGCCCCAATAGTTTTCGCCTAATGTTATTTTTTGTCAAATGAGTCTCGATCTATGTTTTACAAAAAAAAAGGCATCTTGAGTTTTGTTGAGTAATTTACGTCCTTACCCACTTTGTGTGTGTGTTCACGTGTTTCTCAAGTGCAGTGTGTTTTGTGATGCATTTTGGCTAAACTAGAGGACAAACCCATTCGGTTTAGCTTCCTCACTGATCCACGATCTTGTGTTTAGATACGTTATCAGAGCCACTGTATTCATTTTGTGTTTCGAGAAAATATATTCTCTGTGCCCTCATCAATAGCAAACGATTCGTTGGACATCTTGTGTTTGGAAGGAAGTCCCAAGAATCGATCCTGTTTGCACTGTATCAATCTTGCTTGGACCGAATCGATCCTGTTGGGACTGGATCGATCCTGCTTGGACCGAATCGACTAGTTGTTTTCTGTGTAGATTCTATTTTGGCTGCGAGGAAGGACTGAGCATTCTGCAATAGGCCTCTGTAGATTGACGCTCTCCCATTGGTGGAAAGCGACAAACTCATGTGATAATTTTCTAGGAAATAAAAGAAATAAACTGCCCGTGTGGCAGCATATTTGCGTAATGACGTTGAGTGTCTGTTTCTCTTGATTACATCGCACAAGACCATCGTGTACAAAGGGAGTTGGTACATGTTAAATCTGTCGTGGCCTTCACTTTAGCCCATTGTATTCCTCCAGTGCAAAGTTACTACGTGAGCCCCGACACATAGTGGAAACGATTTGCACCTCACATGAACATTTATTCATTTCTAACACATCTCGTGTGGTAGGTGGATTTGGCAAGTCAAAAGGTTTTGTTTAGATATCAGCTGTTTGACCTAGAGAATGGGTTTTTTTTTGTACCCGCAAAAAACGGCCCAGGAAGTGGCATTTATATTTGGGTTGACGTAAAAGTTCGTCCTTTTTTTTTTTTTTTTTGACAAAATCCGAACAATTCTTTCGACTCAAAAGGACATTGAATCTGTAGAGTATGAGTTGTTCTTTGGGCAGGTTCCAAGGTTTGTGGCCAAAGAACGCTGGATCCAGGCGACGAAACTCTCTTACGGAAAGTGGAATCTCCTTTTGCGTCGGCCAAGTATTCTTTTCGGAAATACATTAGAGTCGAAAAGAGTCCTGATTTTCGGTCACTTTTGATGCTGATTTAAAAAACAACCCACTAAAACGCGCTCTTCCCCATAGCACTCGCTGAAGTTCCTTCTTTCAAATCTAATCTCGATTGGTGTGGACTTTTGAAGAGTGGGGGTGCCATCTGGCCGTAGTTTAAAAACAAATATTAAAAAATAGTAGACATTAAATGATTGGCAAATCAGTTGCCTCTTGTACAACTTTTTCAAATTCTCCTATTGAAAATAATGATAAAATTTTAAAATGACTAGAATAGGATACATCCTTTCAATAGTTTGCATATTCAACTGATTTACTTGTAGCACTTATTCTTTGTAAAATAGTTTTCCAAATAACTCATTAGGGCGGTTTCATATTTGTCCACTTCAGAAGTGAAGTAGCCTCCATTACGTGAACTTTTTTTTCCCTTCTGAATTACAAATTTGAGTTGGAGCCTCTTTTTTGTATGGGTGAAACCAAGTTTTAAAGCTAATACAGCATTACTCTTGTGCTTTCCTATCTTCTATTTGAAACTCTTTTTCACTGCACCTAAAGACGCAACTATCCTCGAACCCTATTGAAAAGACCTCAGGGTTGCCTTTGGAACTGACGCTTGGCTGAGGGTGAAACCTAACAGGGGCATGTCGCCTCATTCCTTCCCTGAAAGATCGGAGGACCATGTCATTTTGAACCGGGTCGAGATGCCAACGTGAAGACATAAGGAGGCCACGACAGATTTAATCATTTTAAAAATGCTTCGTTTCCTCCAAACTCTAAAATTTTCATGTTTTTATCATTAGATATCTACATTTTACATAGAAACAAGTGTTAAAGAAATTTTATTTTCACCACATTAAATACTAAAATGTATTAAAACAAGAATGCATGGTGCAGTCCGTTCAGTTGTGCAACTTGGAATTTTAAGAGTCAAGGATCAGTTAGGTATGCTACAATTAACTAACAACTAGGATCAGTAAAGTAGTTTGCAAAAGCAGCCTCATTCATTAAGATGGAATATAATACTCATAACATTTTATTTCTTTAAAAAGTTTTGCGATTATTTAGTGTCAACACTTAGTAGATCCTGGAAGCCCTCTTGTTTGTGTTGAGAAATTTCCAGTTTATGCTTTTCTAAAGGCATTGCATATTTTTTTGTTCTGCCGAACTATATAAAGAATGTAAAGAAATTCCAATAAACAGGTAAAAAATAATTACACTATTTTTAATGCTAGATTTTTTTAATGAAGTGGGTACATCATAAGGATTAACAGCAACATTGGTAAAACTTTTAAGGATTCCTTTAAGATGAAGATAATTTTAAATCACCTATTCGAATGAATAATGCTTAGATCTTTGATGAAGCATTTCATTAAAGAAGATTATTTTCATACATTTGATAATTGTAAATATTGCATTTTTGATGCAACTCTTATCTTTCAAAATTCATAAACATGAATGTTTTGTACTATAGAATATGATTACTTTGTACAGTGAAATTAATACTAACATTACACACAAGCCCAGAGTGTTAAAAATACTGTCATGTATTAATGATTCCCCCATTTCTATGAACAGTAATTATTATCTATTGTGGCACCGTTTGAATGAACCGCATTTACTATCAACCAAAGCAACAAAAATAAAACTTATAAAAGCATGGCACAAAAATCTTTATTTCACAGCAAAAAGTTCATTTCTTTGAATGGCAACTCAAAGAAATCCTTATTTGCTCAAGTAAATGCCAAGGACAACACAGAATTTTGAATGACAGTCAGATGAACACAATACGAAAGATCATAAATATTTTAAATGTTAAAAAGGAAAATTATCAAAAATCTTTTCTTTACCAAAAGGACATTCTCTAGGGTTCCATTAAAATAACCAAAGCTGACTCAACAGAATCTTCCCTTTGATAATATAAAACATGCCTTATGAATCCGAATAGAAACAATATAAATATAATAGAAGTAAATGGATACAAATAGTGTCATCTGCCAAGGTCTATATCCCGACTTATACTGTGGATCGCCAAGATTTAGCAGGTAAGAAATTGCACCACCAACTAGGATCTGCAAGAGATCAGAAATGCAAATAGCGGCACATTATCTAAAATCTTTGTTTACCAGCCAAAAAGTAAAAATTCTATTGGGTAGCATTAAGAAATGCTCACTCAACAAAATCTACCATTTGATACAACATGTGCAAAAAAAATAAAAACAGATACAATTAGAAAAATGAATGCAAATATTGTACTCACTGATTTTTATCCCCTGAAGATTGCTTGGATCAAACAGCGTTATGATCAAAGGTGCTCTCCGTCTTGGTGATTTACGCTCCCATCAATAGAACCGAAAATTCCCCTGCATTGCTCTATTGAAGGCAGAAGAGGTAAGTAGAGGACCACAGGATTGGGAAAAGGTGAACAATGTTGTTACAATAGCTTTCAAGAATCAAGTTTCAGTCATTTCTCACCCGACTCAAACTGTTTTCGCATCAAAGTTAGGCAGATCTTTTATTTGGACACCATCCACTTCAAAGAAGTAAATAAATCCTTAGCTGGGATTGGATTTTGGGATTTTATGGCGCAAGGTCCAAAAACGGACAAGCTGCGCCAAACGCAAGATAAAAATTATCAAAGTGAATCCTTAGCTGGGTCCACTACACTGTTGGAATAGAAAATTATACTAGAGATGTGGAGCTTTTTTAACAAAAGGAAACCATTAGTCAAATTCTCCTTTCCTTCCTTCGAATAGGCTCGGATGAACACGCCATGGCCATTTTGTAGAATGTTGAAGGAATCATTGAAAATAAGCTCAATGAAAACAGGAACGGAGCAATGAAGTTAAAATCAAAGTTTATTTACAAGTTAGTTATAAATGTTACAGAAAAGTTTCAAGTTAACTGGATTGTTTAGACTTAAAATATTAATTTACAGAACTATTGTTTCCGAGCAAAACGCCTACGCAAGGTCTCCCCCTATTCTGTCCACTCTCGCTTCCTTCCTTCAAAACACCCCGTTGGGTTCTTCGCGACACCCTTCCAAGGGGTCGTACACAAGTTGACAATGTCTCAAGGGTGCTCGGGACGGGACTGTACACCATTACAAAGTAGTGAATAGAAATACATGTTACACTTCTTAATCCAGACAAATGATTCATTATTGGACACTTCTCGCAATGTCTGCTGGGGTAAAGCAAGCTTATTTTACAGATTGTTACTTAAATAGACATATCATTAAATATCTAGTACTATACACTTTGTGCATTTTACTTTATATTAAGAGGACATGCACTCATCTTTAATCGACGTAACAAATAATGGTTAGGTAAATGTTTTTGAAGCTGAACACTCAAACATGCATCAAGAACCATAAATGCAACAATGGCACAAATTATGGGGACCATTCAAAATCAAGTTGAATCAACAATATCCATAATCTGCATAAAATTAAACAGGAATGTTGCTACTACTAATGTTGAGTTTAAGAGGGAAACACTTTTAAGAGGCATTAAGTCTCATGGGGCAGAAGTAACAGTATTAGGATTACTACCTAGTTTGGGTTAGGTAATGGGTGGTTAAATCAAAGATGAACGGGTTGTTAAGGGATTTGTGTGAGAGGGAGGAGTGTAGGAGGGACAATTTGCATTTAAACTTGATAGGTAATAGGGAGGTTGGCAAGCGGGTTTTGAATATTCTCGAGTCAAAAAACTACTATACAAGCATGGATGGGAAGGACATAGAAGGTTGACAGTACACAGTAATTGCTTAGGAAAACTAACAGGGTCTAAATTGCAGGAGACAAACAATACAAAAGGAAAGTGCAATGTAAGGGAGAAAAACAATACCAAGACAAATAATACAAGGGGAAAGTGCAATATAAGGGTAAAAAATAAGCTAAAAGTATTTTATTGTAATGCTCGCAGTGTGAGAAATAAAATGGATGAGCTCAAGGGAATTGCACAAGCAGAGGATATAGATATCATTGGGATTACTGAAAGTTGGGCAAGCAGTGAAGATGCACCAATTTTAGAATTAAGTGGATTCACAATGTTTAGGGAGGACAGAGTGAATAGGAAAGGGGGTGGGGTTTTGATTTATGTGAGAGAATTCTTAAACTGTACGGAAATAAAGTTAAATAGTAAAACTGAGGGCATTGAATCAGTCTGGGTGAAACTGAATACAGACAAAGGCAAAGGACTAATTCTGGGCAATATATATAGACCTCCTGTTTGTAGTGAAGAGCAGGAAAAGGGCATGTGCAATCTGATAAACGAAGCATGTCAAAAAGGAGAATTAATTTTAATGGGGGACTATAACTATCCAAATATTGACTGGACAAACAATCTAGCTACAAATGGGAAAGGGGCAGAATTTTTGGAAGTGATACAGGATTGTTTTTTGTACCAGATGGTGTATGAGGATACTAGGGACAATGCAATATTGGATTGGATTTTCAGCAATGACGAGGAAAGGGTGCAGGATTTGGTTATAGGTGAGCCACTGGGAGAAAGTGATCATAGAAGTATCAGATTAAGTATAAATTTTCAGTCAGCATACACAATCAATAGTAGGATAATTCCAAATTTCAGAAAGGTAAATTTTCATAAGATAAGGGAAGAGTTAAAGGAAACATTCAGAGGGGGATTATTAGCACCACATCATTCTGAACAATGGGAGGAATTCAAGAATAAGTTAGACAGGGTGTTAAAAAAACACTTAACGTTCAGGAAAAAAGGAAAATCTAGAAAATTGCTCCCTATGTGGTTTTCAGGGGAAACACACAAAGTTTTAAAATTAAAACAAAGAACATACAGGGTATATAAAAGCACTGGTAACGACAGGGACAAGGAGGCATATCAGAAAGCCAGAAAGGAGTTTAAAACTATTAGTCGGAAGCAAAAGGTGTCCTTGGAGGAAAAATTAGCAAGGGAAATAAATATAAACCCAAAAGAATTTTTTGCATATGCAAGTGGTAAAAATAAATTTAGTACTACACTGGGCCTGTTGGAGGGGAAGGGAGGTGAATTAATTCAAGACGAGGTGGGAATGGCAAACGTGTTAAATGACTTTTTTCTGTGGGTTTTCAATGGTAACTATAATTTAAAAAAGGATCCCAAGGATGGAGCCTTTGCAGGGGGTATAATTAAAGAATGCAAATTCACCAGGGAAGAAATATTACATCAGTTGAAAAGAATTAAGCCATCTAAAGCACCAGGGCCAGACGATATTTATCCGAGAGTACTAGTGGAATGCGTGGAAGAACTGGGGGAAGTAATTCACACGATATTTAATTCAACATATAGCACAGGTTGGGTACCAATGGATTGGAAGTTGGCCAACATAACTCCAATTTTCAAAAAGGGAATACAAAGTGATCCGGGCAACTATAGACCAGTAAGTCTAACATCAGTAATTTGCAAAATATTTGAATCTCTGTTAAAAAAGCATATAATGTTATACTTGGAGGAGGGGGGACTGTTATCAGAGAATCAGTATGGGTTTAGGAATGGCAGATCCTGCTCTACAAACCTTTTGAAGTTCTACGAAAAAATTATTGAGGAGCTGGATAATAAGAGCAGTGTGGATATCATGTACATAGATTTTCAAAAGGCTTTTGATAAAGTACCTCATGAGGCATTACTGTTTAAATTGGAAAGGCTGGGGATTCAGGGAAAAACATTAATATGGATAAAGAATTGGTTATTGGGTAGAAAGCAGAGAGTGCAGGTAAAAGGAAATTATTCACAGTGGACAGAAGTTATAAGTGGGGTGCCTCAGGGATCAGTTTTGGGACCAATTTTATTTATAATTTTCATAGATGATATAGGTCAGGGGATCAAGAATAGAATCAGTATATTTGCAGATGACTTAAAAATATGGGGGACAGTGGATACCAAGTTACAGATAGAAAATTTACAAGGGGATTTTGATAAGATATCCGAATGGGCTGTAAAATGGGGTATGTCATTTAATGTAGGGAAATGTCAAATTCTGCATATGGGTTACAGGAACAGTGGAGCCGAGTACAGGCTGCAGGGAGTAACGGTAAAAGAGGGAGAAACAGTCAAGGATCTTGGGGTGATAATTCACAGGGATTTTAAAATGGGTCACCAATGTTCAGCTGCGGGTAAAAAGGCTAATAGGTTATTGGGGTATATTAAAAAGACTAACTTCAAGGGATAAGAATATAATCTTGCCATTATATAAGGGTTTGGTAAGACCACATCTAGAATATGCTGTACAATTCTGGGCTCCATATATGAGAAAGGACATAGAATCAATTGAGCTACAAAAATAATAAAGGGGCTAGCAAATTTCGACTATAATGAACGTTTAAGTAAGCTAAACATGTATACACTGAAAAGAAGAAGAAGGCGGGGGGATTTGATTCAGCTTTTCAAGTTTGTAAAACAAGGGGTCACAGAGGGCTTAAATTTCAATAGGGATAACAGAACAAGGGGTCATGGGTATAAATTGAATAAGACACATTTTAATCGGGATTTAAGGAAAAACTACTACTTTAATAGGGTAATAGAGTTGGAACGCGTTGCCAGAAAATATAGTTAATTCAAAGGGAGTGTACGAATTTAAGACACAATTGGATAGTCAGTGGGAGTTGGAGAATTCATAAACAAAGGACCAGCTTTGTTGGGCTTGAGCCTGTAGCTGGTCGTCAATATTTGTATTTGTATGGAATTGAAATTATAATTATGAATGACATTGGTACAAATGGTGGTAATGAGCAGATACAAGCATTGTTACTTGCTAGATTTACCTAACCCTTGCATGTAGTAGCTCATATTCAGCAGGAACAACCAGCTTTCATCAACCCAGCAAAAATAACCAAAGGAAATTATGAAGCCTAACTCTTGCGTACACATAGTGAAACCTCGTTAAGACGAATTTCGTGGGTCAATAGAAAAAATGCATGTTACCCGTACTTAGCGTGTTTCATTACTTGCTGTACAATTCTTTATTGGTTCATAGAAAAATTCTATTCATCACAACAATTTTACAGATGATTGTCCAACAAAAAGCAGTGAACAATTTCTTAGCCAGCAGTGACTCCTTTTAAAGGCGCACTTATTCCTTGATCTTCGGAATCTTTATTTATTCTTTCTTTATTCTTTTTCCACAAGTAAATTTACAATTTTGGAGTTGCTTAATGCTTCTGATAGTTGAAAATAATCTATTTGCCCTTAAATGTGTAAAATTTGTTTGTGGATTAGTATAACACACCTTCTCCTTGAATGAGTTAACTATTTTTATAATTATCTTATGTAGCACCCAAAAAAGACGCTATTTGTTATTGCGTTCTGGCAACACTGTACGATTGTTTACCACGAAGCCTCGTGCCTCAATTTAATTTATAACGTTATAGGATGAAATTTCATTTAAAAAAAAATAATGTTAGTTGAGCTGTTGCAGCTTACAAACAATATGCTGGGCATTAGATTTCCAAAGTAGGGCTAACATTAAGAGTCAAAGTTTGCACTTGAAGAATTCTAACTTGTTCAAGTTCTGATTCCAGAGGTACTGTATAAGTTCTTTGTAAAACAACAAATTTATATTAAAATTTTTTTTTTGTTGCTAGGACACATGTCTCCATTGATGCGAGCTAGGTTCATGCAGCAAACCAATGAGGAGTGCCAAGCATTTCTCGGGGGGGGGGGGTTGGCGAGCAGACCCTCTAGTTAGAATATACGGTACAGCTTCAGTCTACATTTATAGCAGTGGCGTTTTTTTGGTGCACCTCTAGTAGCAATTTATGGCATGTTAAGGAAACTCATCTGTATTGCGGTTTTTATAGCAACCTTGGCAAGCAGAAAGTTTAAATTTTCATTTTTAATATTCTAGAAAGTTCTTTCAAAATCCGTTAAACTGTTGTTTGATTCCATTGGCTCATTTGAATGAATTATTTCCTTTGCGACTTAAGGAGTGCGCCTAAAGGGGCCAAGGCCATAGCCACCGCTATAAACGTAGACCGAAGCTGTACCGAATATGCTTTTTGACTGCGATTCGAATTTACTCATTTGCAAACCAATGCCGCGATGGCCTCATCATAGTCAAATGCAGCCAAATTCGAATTGCAAAGAGATCCAATTGGTGTGATGACACAATCTCTTGAGAAAATATAAATATTAAATAGAAAAATTATTTATTAAATGAAAATAATATGTATAAGGTATCGATCCAATGTAAAATTTTCCTTTCCCATGACAGTTCTTTACATGGCAAAAGGTGTGACCACAACTCGCTAACCCCTGTGATTGCTATGCATTCCCATTTAATTGCGAAGAGTTCCAATAGGCGTGATATCACAATATCTTGCAAAAATATAAAAGATATTAAATTGAAAAGTTATTTTTTAAAAGAAAATCAAATGTATGTAAGATTCGTGTTGTTCTGTTTGGTAAGGTCTATATTAAAGACTTCGAATCTTACAGCACATTGACATTTAATGAATAAATATATACAATTATTATGTACAGTTGAGTTATATTTCAAAAAAGTTCCGTCATTATCGGCAGCAGTCGTCTCTGCTCGGAAAAAATACGTCAGCTCTCAATGGCGTCCAGGGGAAAAAGTGTCTGTTCTATTAATTTTCTCGTAACTGAATACCAGAATGTGAATGGCTCGTGACAGTCTTGCCTTGCATTCCTACTACAATGCAACTGACTCCTACCAGTCTCGTTGCTCTTATAATGAGTTCTTTCCAGACTAGTAGACAACTACCGTTGTTTAGTATTCCTACATGTATTAGATATCAATCTAATGTAAAATTTTCATTCCATCTTTAACAATCTAGGAGATAGAAAAAAGAACTACATAAATCCAGTTAAAACTTTCTGTTTTGTTCATCTGCTGAAATTGTTGTGCTCAGAAAATGAAACTCTAAAAATAAATTTAGAATCTGATCTCTTTATACTGTTGCCCTCATCCAGTAGTATGTCTCTTGGGACCTCCCATGGTATTGCTCTCAACTTCTAATACTTGGTGTACACTCTCGCCACTGAGTCTCTCAAGAGAACCAAGACAGGATAAACTTTTAAGGAGAGATGAACTGAAGGAGGACTTCTTCAAAAGATATTTAACACTAGCAATGTAATGCATCCGAGCCCTTAGAAAAAAGAAATTCCTTTCCTTCTCTTTCACATAATGAAGCGCTTTAGAAATTTGATCTCCAATCACAATATCAGCCAGAGGCAATAGTTTCCAAGGACATATATCATCCATTTCATCCATCTTCAAATCTGGAGAATAAATTTCTTGATACAACAAATATCACCTCAGCCTTCATAGTTTCTCTTCTAACTGAACAATTTTCATGTAACCTGACAGACTGGATCAAGAAGCAACCGTGTGAACGACTTGACACGGAAGATTAGGGGGAGTTCTGCCTTGGAATTGAAGACGAGAGATATAAAGAGGAGGGCACTCTCAACTAATCTGCATGCATCGAATCCATTCTTCAAAAGTTCAATATGCATGATGACAAGCCAGTCACAACACCAATCAAAAACTGTATAAATCTCAAACTCAAGAAACCAATTATCTTTATCAGTCAGTTTGTTGTATGCAGCAAAAGGAACAAGACTTGGCGTTGCTTATACCGTTGGATTGTCGTGTCATCAATGTTCAAACCCATTGAAAATGCATTGGACTGCTGCGAAACGAGTCGTGCGCTACTTGCAACTAACACTGAATTGAAATTCTCTAAAAAGGGCAACACAGTCCTGTTGGGTTACAGTGATGCTTCTCGCACTGATGACAGAAAATCTTTCAGAAACAGAAAGTTCAACGTGGAATTGAATCTTCCATCAAATGATGCTCCGATAAAACTTCATTGTGATTACAAAGGTGCTATTGATCTTAGTAAAAACAGCGTGTTTCATGTTCGCACAAAACAGATTTACGTTATGAAACTGTACGAGCCGTAATGCTGTGAAAATGAAGCAGGGAATCATCGGAAAAAATTTCAATAGACGTAATGATTGCAGACCCCTTGGCTAAACCTGTTTGAGAAGCACGAATAGTGCAATGACCAATATGGGACTAATTTAAATGAACTGTGAAATCAAGGGGAGTGTTAAAATGCTATCTGGGATTTCACATTCCATCACTCACATCAAGTGGCAACAGCCACATTTAACTGTACCTTTGACCTATATCCCAATCTTTTTTTTGTTTTTTGATTGCAACCGGCGAAATGCTGTAGTATTGTATTTTGTTTATGAATGTCTCGTAATATTTGGACACTCTGCATTAATTAAAACATTTAACATAACAAATTTGATTCTTCTTGGCAATTTCGATTCTACATTGCATATTTATTTTGTCAAGAAATGTAATATATCAAGTAGTTACACTACAGGGTACTATACAAATAAAACTACAAACAGTTTTACAGTCTACAAAAAAAAGTTTTCGACAAACAAAAATGCACAAGTAAAGTGAACATTACGTTGTGAACAAACACTTACGATTTTATTAGATAACAGTTGTCTGCCTCGACACTGGGTGCTCCATATTGGAAGGATTTTGATATTTTCCCTCGGTCGTTAAAATATTAAGCTTAACAAGCTGCCATCCATTGCCAACACCATGCCCAACTGTCCATCCTTTAAACACCAAACATATTCCACGAATCCAAGATAAAATAACACAAGTTTGTACCTGTCATCTTGTCTGAGCTCTCTTCATATCCTAAAGAGATATACACGAAAACAATGAAGTGATTAATGCACAAAGCAAAATTCTCCACCTATTTTTATAATTAAGAAGCTAACTTCTATGTATGAATTTGCAAATAGAAATAACCTTAACTGTTAAAGAATGTTTACAAGATGTAGTATTCAGTGCAATTCATCTTAATAGGCTGCAGTCTGGTTGGTTTTGGGTATTATGGAGCACATTCCAAAAAACATAGGCCGAGTCAAACACAATAGACAGAATGCAACCAAATACAAAAGTTTGGATATACGAGTCAGATCCAACATTATAAATACAACTAATATTAAAATACTAGTTTAAAAAGCTTAAAGAATGAGTTCTCTTTGCTGCAGTCTTGGATAAAGTAAATTTTGAGCCCTCAAGCAAAAGAAAACTAGGACATTTTAAAGCCTTTTTCAAGCCAATTTTATTTTTTAAAGTTACACCATTTTATAAAGATTGCTAAGTTCAACACTAAGTAAATGAATGTTCAATAGAAATGATAATTTAAGCCATATGTAAGTCTTATATGGGAAATATTAATAATGACAATGTCCCATAAAAGTATTAGGCATACAACTTTGCTTCCGCCGTTTTTTCCCCGAAATTCGAGGCTTTATTGTAAAAAACAGATTATACATTCATGATTCAAAGTATTGTCCATCGGTGGCCACTGTTTTCTCTCATCTTTTGAGCAGAGTACGAATCCTGCATTGAAAAAACTGGTCATCTTTTGAAGCGATCCACGAATTCATCCAATTTTTTACTTCTTCGTAAGACCGGAAGTGCTGGTCAGCCAGGCCGTGTGCCATTGATCGAACAAGTGACAGTCAGAGAGAGAAACGTCTGGAGAATACGGCAGTGGGGTAGGACTTCCCATTTCAACGTATCTAAGTATGTCTCGACCACTTTCGCAACATGGGATCAAGCATTGTCATGCTGCAAAATCACTTTATCGTGTCTTTGGTTGTATTGCGGCCATTTGTCTTTCAATGCTCGGCTCAAACGCATTAATTGCGTTTGATAACGTTCGCCTGTGATTGTTTCAGTAGGTTCTAACAGCTCATAATACACTACGCTGAGCTGGTCCCACCAAAACGTGGAAGCATTGGTGGGATATCCCCATGATTTTCTGCACTTTGAGTTATCATAATTAATCCATTTTAGGTTCCCAGTCACAATGCGATGCAGATATCCCTTCCATCTGCCTTTCAAGCAGCTGTTCACAAGCAAACAAACGCCGTTCAACATCTCTCAGTTTCAATTCGTACGGCACCCAATTTCCTTGCTTTTGAATCATTCCCATGTCTATAAGGCGTTTTGAAATTAATGTTGAGTCACTCCCAATGATCGTACCAAATCTTTTTGACTTTGACACGAGTCTTCATCAAGTAATGCCTCCAATTCTGCATCTTCGAAAATCTCTCTTCCACCGCTGTGCCAGTCTTCGACGTGAAAATCACCGTTCTTGAAGTGTTGAAACCACTCACGACACGTTCATTTACTAATAGAGGCCTCATAAGTATTTGAGAGCATTCCCTGAGCCTCAGACGCAGATTTCTTCATATTGAAGCAGAAAATTAAAACCTCCCGCAAATGACGTGAATTTGGCTCGTAAACTGACATTTTCAATCGTGAATAGCTTTATGGTGCAGTCACAAATCGACTATTGTTTCTATGGGGTTATGTTGACAGATGTCCAAGTTTATTGCATGACGTCAATGATCTATTTATTTCGACCACTACTTACCGCTTAAGCCATCTATAGGAAAACGGCAGAGGCAAAGTTGTACACCTAATAGATTTTTAAAAGCAAAGGTATAACTTGGGGAATAAACATGGGATAACAGATGCCATGTCCATTTGTGATTATATCCAATTATCATAGGTGGAAGAAGGAAGATCAACCATAGCAATCTTGGTCCTCTTAACATGCAGACAGATTGATTGATGTTGCAACTCGTAAATGTGAATTCATTTACACATTGTTAGAACACAAAGATCTTTTAATCACATAAAACTTACTACAAAATATACACTCAAAATGTATTTCTACCCAAAAAGTAAAAATAATGACCTAAACTATTGTATATTTGTAACTTATAAAAAGAGGTGCATAAAACAAAAAATCCAAATATGCCCAAAACAGCACAAAAACTTAGAAAACACATTTTACCACTATAGCATATTTTCTGCCAAACTGAAAAATAGGTCCTATAAAAGGAAACTACAATAAATACTACTCCAGGCCTCGAAATAGATTTTTTAATACAAGTGCACCATATGCACCTAAGTTTTTAAATTAGGTGCACAGATTATATTTTAGGTATACATTTAAAATAACGTAATATAAGAGTATTAATGTAATGTAAAATACTTTATTTTAGTTGGGTATGTTTATATAGGTTCAAAGTAGTTTGTAAATAAAATTATTTAAAAATCGAAATTCTCCCTTCTCTGGCGTACGGCTGTCGCGACAGTCACTTGAACAGAGCCATCTGGAAAATGTTTTGATCATCGGAAAGTTCTGGTGGCAGTGACACAAGTAAACCTTCCTCCTGTATAAACTCGTTACGGTCTAGCAATTTTGTTTTCGCATAATGTGCAATTAGGAATTGTAATTACGTTTCTTTAGACAGAGAAAGGTCGATACTAATATTTTGTTCAAACATCAAAATAACATAAAACATGTTCCCCCCTTCCCTTTTTTTTAACGTTAGGTGAACTATGTGCACCTAGGAGGAAAAAAGTAGGTGCACAATTTTATTTTCATGTGCACCTGTGCACCCGGGTATTTCGAGCCCTGTACTACTCCATCTTGCGTATTCTGCAATTTCTGTGTCAAATTGAAAGTTTGAATTTTGCAAAACTAAAAACAGTGAATATTTTATAGTTTGCCATGAGAAATGTTTTTCCCCTAGTCCAGTATGACAAAAAAGCAGAACCATGATCAAAAAATTCTCAAAAGGATTTTCAATAGTCTGCTCAAAGTCGGAAACATGGAAAAGTGTTTTTACTCTCTGACTATTCAGTTACCAAACATTAGAGACAAAAACTTTTTCAGACTGGTAAAAAAAAATGAAGCGTTAGGGGGAATAAATACAATTTGATTTGAAAACATTTGATGGCTTGTAACCTGACTTAAAAACATGTCTGAAAATGACCAAACTGTCATAAAAAAATTGAAGAAAATGCCTTTAATCTACCGCTTAGTCTTCCATGAAACACATTCACTTGAATGACATTTCAACATCATCAAAAAGAAAATATCCTTATTTTTGACTTAAAATATATATAAAAAAAAAATCTTTAAAGGGTAGCAGTATAAACAAGACCATTTCTTGAGAATAAATGACAGTTTAAGCCCCCAGTAATGGATCAATATTATTTCACAATACAAAATACAAGTTTACTGAAGTCTCAAAAGATATGACTTGAAGTAATGACAAAATTACCCTTTTCCAATCTCATCAACACCATTAAAGATAGCTGTATTCTCGCTTTAAAAAACAATCTAGAAAATTTAGACAGTGACTGTTTCACTTCTCTGAAGAGAAATTGGGAGCACAATAGACGGTAACATATTTCAATTTTAATGTTTTAAATATTAAGATTCCTCGAACACTTCAGAATTCCTAATTATACACACACACATATATATATATATATATATCTTTTAAAAATGTTAACTGAAGTTAATTTTATATATATAAAAGGATAAGTGTATACAAATCGACACCGTTTGACCCACCCAATTGGGTACCTACACTTTAGAACACTGCACAGGCCATTTCTTTCCAGACCCATCTGTAGCCATGAAAATTGGCACACAAGTAGTCCTAAAAGTGCCCCTCGCAATTTTAAAATCGAAAGTTTGTTTCCTGCAATCAGTGGACAACACGTTCTACAGGGAAATGCCACGGTCCTATTTTAGCTGTCACAGTAGGAAACACGTTCTACAGAGTTTGTGTATTTGAGTGGCCATATTTGAAACCCGAGCAAAAACGGGTTATTCAGCTAGTAGAAAGATACTAATATAGAACATTTTGCAAAATCCATCATTGCTTTACCTTTTATGCTCCTTCTGCCACCTCCGGTATTCTATTTCCAGCTCTTAACTGCAAGTTGGAAAACAAACATTACTTCACATCAGGTAAAGCATTCATTTATTGACACATCAGAGTTGTATTATTAACACTTACCTTTGAACCATACAAAAAAATGTTCATTATCACTATTTAGCGTATAGTTATTCTCTGATTGCAAAATACAGAAATTAAAGCATTTCATTCAGTAATAAGGAAAAGAAGTCAATTAAATAAAAAGAACTATTTGAAACAAGGTTGGTCTTTAGGGTTTTAGGGTGCAAAGACCATATTGTTCAAATAGAGTGAAACTCAGCTTTTTGCAAGATTAATCAGGAGATCTGGATTAGCAAGACAAGAAAACAAGCGGCTTCGTTGACAAACGCTTTATTTAGAACCTAGGACTTGATGGTGTAGCCACAGCCACACAGATAAAAACGAATACAGTTGAGGAATGCTTATGGCATAACATATTCTATCGCATATTTGGCCATGCCAAACACAATGACGGAGGAAAAAAATGCAATAGAGCGACATAGTAGGCAATGGGTAAAAATGGAAGTGAGGAAAGATAGACTGTTACCCAAGCAATGTGATGCTCAAACACACCTAGACGTGCCCCTGAAGGCATTGGAAACAAAGATTTATTAGCGAAAAAGAAAAGTATCTTTTATATATTTTGGTGGAAATAGTTTTGAACAGAATTTTAAATTTAAAGGACTACACATACATGCACAACAGTAGGGCTTTGTCAATTGACTGGATTCAGTAATACTTCGATTTAAGAATCAAAAGCATTTTATTTTAGGTTCCATTTTGTTTGTCACTGCAGTATTTTTCGTAAAATGAGAGAACGATGCTTTTTAATGAAAGTATGCAGCGACAGTTTTGCATTTTTAAATAGGCTAAGTAGGCAGCACTTTAAGAAACTGAAATTTTCTCAATGAAAACTAGCCTTTAAATGCCAGTTTAAAACTTCCAAACCACGCATCATTGTACATTTTCTGGTATTTTCATGGGTCCATTCACAGGACCAGTCATGTCAAACTAAAACTTGACAAAACGGAATTAACTATGCAATTGAACTCGGCCAAGACCAACGCACATTACCTCGTTACTGCAATCAACATTGCATGCAGACCTATAGCATGAAAAAGCACAAACTGATGCCATCAATGCGTCGGTACATGTTCAGTATAAGAAGGAATTTCTTTGTTCTGTTGGCTGAAAAAGGCACCCTCAATCTCTAATACAGAAGTACGTACTGTGACATGGAAATAACTTACCAATAGTGTTTCATAAGTTTTATTTAAAAAATGATACTGTAGCATTGATAAAAGAAACGAGAAAACCTTTCAGCTGAATTAAATTAAATTTTAACAAACCTTCTATCCCAAAATGGTGTAATGTAAAAGAGCCACTATCCAACTAAGCAAGATAATAATTTGGAAGAGAACAAGAGGAAATATTTCAAGTCCCATGCTTCTGTTCTCAGAGGACAAAGTAGTTTAACAGACCCCTGAAGTCTGTAACCAGCAGGGTGTAAAAAAATCAATTAATCGGATATTTTTTTATTTAAAACGTATTATTTTTATTTAAATCAGTTTTTTTTTAATTTAAATTTCTGCAGGCCTGATACACTGTTTATATAATAAATATATATATAAATTTGTTTAATAAAAAATTGAGTTTGTGACATGACATGCAAACCAATATTTATTTTAAGTAAACAATCAGAATTTGTGACATGGTAAATCAATATTTTCCTTAACATTTTAACATTTGTTTAACTTTAAAACACAAGCTGACATCCTATGTAAGTAATTTATCAGTACCTAAACTATAGTCTGAGGAGTAGAATAGAGGACAGAAATATATATAATCAGACTAATAGTAAATTCTCATAATAAAACTGCCGAGCAGCAATAATAAATGTTTTCACTTAGTTTTAATTCATATTGGATCTTTCTTTTTGCTGCTAACATTTTAATGGCTGTGTGTGAAAACGTATATTTTTCTACTCTTTAAATCTCTATTGCATACCACAAGAATAAGCTAACACAGGGGTTCCCAAACTTATCCAAGTGGTGGCACCCTTAAGAGAATTATAATTTTCTCACGGCACCCTCGTCGTCATGAAATATTTATCTGTGGTATATTATTACATCTATGTACATATTTGTACGACTTTGAAAAAGAAATTAGAGAAGTAAGAACAAACATAATTAATACAACTAATATTTAAAATTCACACACAAATACTTTAATTTTGAGAAAACATAGGTTGGTGAAAATATAAATAAAACAAATAAAATTACCTTCATCTTGCTCTTGGTTGGGGAGTGAACTGATTTTTGATGAGTGACCTTAACCCTTTTTTCTGTTGCTTAGATTGGAGGTTATGGACGCTTTGCAGCACCTCTCATCTCTCTACGTGGCACCCCAGGGTGCTGCAGCACACACTTTGGGAAGGCCCGAGTTAACTGACAAATGCCTCAAAAACTTTACTTCCCACTTGTGTTTTCTTTAGCTAATAAAATCAGTCACCCCTTTAGTGTATAATTTTGAATCAGACTTCCTTTAAGTGTTTATATTATGAGTGCTGTTAATCAGGAATCATGGTTCCCACACCTTTATTTTAAAAAAATTCAAGGACTTTTAAGTACTTTTCAAACAAAAAAAAATTACTTTTCTTCAAGGAACTAAAATTTTTTATAACGACCTATAACAAGGGATATGCAAAAGTTGTCAATTAAAAAGAAAAATGTGAAATTTTGTTTTTTTAATTATATTATTTTTTACATTACTTTTAAAACTATCGATAGTCAAAAAAGAAAGGTCATCATCAATTTTGACAATGCTTACTATCAGGCTACTTGCACACCTATCAATTTTGGTCGTGTGATAAAATATTGTACGATAAATTCTTTTGGTGGCACGAAGAAGAGTATGGGAGCTTGCCTCCTGTGTCCTTGCACAATCTCCATTTTGCTGTCGTTCACTGCCACTACAAAAGACGGCAGTCGTGGTTTATTTTGCTTGAGAAACTAAACAAATCAAAAGTTTTGACTGGTGATAGGGCTTTTTTATTCTCAAATCTAAGTTTCTATCTTTGCGATTATTAAAAGAAAGAGTGACAATTTCAACAGATTTGAAATGTGCAGAAAATTTTACACCTAAAAATTATCTTAAATGCGATTTTCTTTAAAAAAAAATTTTTAATTGTAACTTTTATATTTTTGCAGTAAGAATTTGGTTTTATTTCTGTGCCAGGTTTCCAATGACGTCCAGACTGTTAAAGCTACGGTTTCCTAAGAAAGCAGTGCTGTTATCTAGCAGCCGTGATACGTTATGATGCGGCTTCCTTAACAAGGCAGACGTCTTAACAAAGGCTAGAGGTGTCAACTTAGACGGACAGAATACGGTGGAGAATGGACTATCTAGACGTAGCATTATTAGTATATCACGTGGTGTCAAAGCGCAAAACACCGGTTTTATTCAGAATGACACTAAAATGGCACACCTGTGCCATTTGAGCTAGTACTAGTCTGGACAAATTCAAATGCAAAACGAAATTACACACTTTTGTACTAGTTTTAAAAAAATCAAGTACTTTCAAGGACTTTTCACCAAGTTCCATAATTTTTAAGGACTTTCAAGGGCCCCTAGTTGGGGGAAAAAATCAAGGACTTTTCAAGGACCGTGGGAACCCTGAGGAATGTTTATACATTACTCTTCCAGGCATTTAGATTTATGTCATGTGTGTTTAAATTACCATTTTCACTATATAGAATATTTTAATAAGTTACAACTGGCTGTTGCAATCTTTTATAATATGCAGTAATATATTTATAATATGCAGCCATTAGTACTGAAATCACCACGAGTACAGAAAATAAGCATTTGACAACTTCTGTGATTTTCCTATGGTAATGGTAATTTTTAGTTAACGTCGTGCTAGAGCAACACGACGGGCTATTGACGACGGTCCGGGATCAGTCCCTTAAGGGAAAGATCCAAGGACAACACCTCGTAATTTTGAACCACGGTCAGATGCCGAAGCAACACCTGAGCTGGCACCCCACTCTCCAAACTTCCACGCCAACCCAACGCGAGGACTTTCGGCCACGACAGATTTAAGGTGCACCAGCCGCCTCTACACCATACGTTTACAAACACCCATGCCCGAACCCGGATTTGAACCAGGAACCTTCCGATCTAGAGGCTAACACCTTAACCACTATACCGGTTGGTCGGCGATTTTCCTATGGTGTATTTACTTAGTTATAAAAATGTAAGATTAGTTGTGATTTATATCACAGTGATTTAAAAAAAAAATCATTTCATTAAAATCATGATTTTAATTGTTTATTTCAATTAAGTGATTTAAATCTTGACACCCTGGTTCCCAGTCCCAAAAATATTTCAACATCGAAGGAAAATTTAGAAATTATTTTAGAGGAAATGCTATTTTTTGAAATCCTGAACATTGCAGGAATCTTTATAGTAGTAAAATAATTAAAATCCAGCAGAGCTCCAACCATCCGAAGTCAGTCATGTGGATCGCCACTTATACAGATCGCTTAGAGAAAGAAGGAAACAAGAGCAAAATTCTCATTTCAAAAGTTTCTTATCAGTGAAGGATGAAAACGAAAAGGACGGTGGATGTTCCAGCGCGATTCTTCAGACCCTGTATTCTCCAAATTCTCAGTGATATTGCAAGTACCTCCCCGCCTTTTGTTGGGACAAGACATTGGCCCAATACATTCTGGGTTTCCTCGAGGCCTTGCCTGCATCGAGTATTTATTCGGCCTGTAATACAGGGAGCTCAGGTAAAACTTAGGAGCTTTCAACTGGGATGCCTCTGTACTGTAGGAATCTTTGGGTCATTGCAAATTTCCCCATTGAGATGAAGTTCAGAAAAGGATTCGCAGAAGCATCTCAAGCACCACATACCCTGACCTAATCGAAATTGATCGAGTCACCGCTTTGTGCTTCTTGGGACTCCTCAATGAATCAATTCCATTAAATTCTTTATATTTTAACTCTCACTAGCCACTGATTGACCAGCACAGCCCTCTTTTCATGGGGTCAGGTACAACTTCAGTGATTGTTTTGGAATCCCATATAGTTTGCTTTGCAAAACACCACAGTCAATGCCGTAAAGTAGATAATTCATTCAAATCCATTAAAATTTTACTCCATCTTTAACGATCATAAAGATAGAAAACCTCAAATAGTTTTTGCGGCAGTGACAAAGTTGGAATCGCTATCAAGAAAGTTGTACCAATCAACAACATAAATCAAAACGCGCAATAATCGGAAAAATTCAAACGAATTAGGACGAAAAACGCAGAATGTCTTTCTTAAATGTGACTAACTTGGCACAGTATGAAAATCGCAAAATCTTTTCCTTTCTTCAATCAAGGAAGCTATGACGTAGCTTCCTTGAACGTAAGGTGAAAAAACGAATATATTAATTTTTAAATGTTCTAGATAAAGCTTTAAAATTCAAGCTGGACAAAAATAAAAAATCCAAAAGAATTAAGACTACATGTGTATTGAATTTCATTACTGTAAGTCCCATAGATTCGTCAGGACACTGCTTTCATTCATACAGACAGACAGACAGAGAAACACTTCCTTTAACAATAGTAAAAATTTCCCAACTGCTTAACGTGACTTATCTCTTCCTTTAGCCTTATCAGTTATTTATTAAATAAATTACATTTTCTTAATTATGAGGTTCACTGAAATTCAGTAAGTACTCTGTAATTGTGATATGTTCCTTCATTTGTTGATCTCATGATTATCTTCAAAAGGTAGGTAGGTATTTAATTGAACATTGCACAGGAGCAACTGAACGGGCTATTGGCAATGGTCCAAGACCTATTTCCCAAGGGAAAGATACGAGAATAACACCATATAATTTTCAACCACGGTCAAAAGAAGAGGTCACATTTGAGCCATGATGGCTAGGCTTATATCTTTCAAAACAGAAGCAGGAACACTAACCTGTTTTAACACGAGTCTTTGTTTTTTAAAAATTGGGGCAAGGAATTATTGTTTCATCACCAGACATCGTTTCACTCCACTGATCATCTCCACTCCAGTCATCCCATTCACTCCACTCATTAACTGCACTGTACCCATCATCACCAGTCCACTGCTCGTCTCCAGAAAATTCTTGGTACATGAAAATGCAATAAGAGAAAAGGTATGAAATAAATGTAATAAGGTGTTATAGCACAAACAAACTTTAACATACATTTAAATTGCATTGCACATAAAGAAAGGACATACAAGTATGCACAAGGCTTCTTTAGTGTCCATTTTAACATAGGAACATTGAATTCAATTTAAAGAGAATATTTTGCCATAAAAGGATGTTTGTGTTTTTTTTCTTGTTCAGACACATTTTAAACCATTTATTAAATGTCACAAAAGAATCAAATAAAGTGTTTTTGCAGATTTGGGGTTATAAAAGCACATTTAGTACAGAATTTACAAGCATTTTTTATCATTTTGCAACTATGTGTTGACATTTCAAAGAAAGCAATAATTAAATTTCATTCAATTCATTTTTAAATGTTATAGATTGAATTTTAAAATTTGCTGTGACCCAAAAATTTGGACTATTTGTGTGTCAAATTCTATTACTGTAAGTGCCATAGATTTGTCAGGACTTTGCAAGCAGAGGGAAAACAAACACTTCCTTTTCTAATAGTAAAGAAAAGTCAAAAATTAACTACCAAAGGCCACTAAAAAAAACCGTAAAGCTTCTAATAGACAATTTGGAGAACTCAATCAAATATTAAGTTAATTTCTGCTGCACTAGGACTATTTCTATGGAGACTTCTGCATATGATTCAATTTTAACACACAAATCAGATTCAATTTTTTCACATCCAATGATAATTGTTTTTTAGAGCAGACTGGGACTTACAATATTTTAAATAGACCCTAGATCAGTTTCTTACACTACCACCACGCCATGGACCCAACAGGATGCTGGTGAGGCTCACTTGCCCTAATGTCACACTGAACATCTCGATGGAATTTTAGGGGGCAAAGCTGGCCCCAGGGGAAGCACGGGGCATGCAATAGTAAACAACACCACTAAAAAACGTTTTCAGCGGGCGTTTATACGCAGTCCAAGAGGGAAACAGGTCGCAACAATCATTAACATCTATGTATTTGTGTACACTTATGCAGGTTCTTACCAGAGTTGTAGCAGGAATCTGCATAGGAAGCCAAGTTCTATGGTTTCTACTAGACAAGACTTATGAGCTGAGAATATTGAAATTAACTAAAATGCCAAACATATTGACATCCAAGTGAAAAGGCTAAAATCAATTTCCAATAACAAAACTACATAAATATTTTGGTGAAATTTAAAAATTATACGCAGAACCACACTTACAATTTAGTACACTCGATTTCAGAAATAAAATTCACAGATTTCAAAATTCCAGGTCATACATTGAGCACGACATTTTTAATGTGAAAGAAATAATTTAGCATTAAAATAACTTGTTTAAATAATCCAACATATTTGACTTAAATCAATTTGTGATTTAATGGTTCAGAAGCATGAAACTTTTCAATTTTAGCCAGTGGACAAAACAAGATTTTTTTTACCCGTTAAAAATTAACAGTTTCTTTTAAAACCAGTTGAAAAATAATATTCATAAAATAAAGTGAAATAAATGTACAAATCTAAAAACAGGGCTTATAACAGGTTTTAAGGTGTAAAAAAGTAAGAAATTTTACTACTAAAACTAAGTAATAACTAAAACTAACTATATATAGTACTAAAACTAACTATATATAGTACTAAAACTAACTCAAAAAAACTAAGAAATTTTATGTGTAGTAGTGGTGGCTTTTATGCAGTAGACAAGACAAGGTGATAGGACGTGCATAGAACGGAGTGCATGGCCACGAAGCCAGTCGCGTGCACAATTTGACCGAATCCAAGAGATTTTTGCTTATGTAGTAGGCAATCTAAGGTTTTAAACAAGAACCATAGGGGTTTTAATCTCATATCTGAAATTGAGGCATTATAAATAGGAAAATTGATCATAACTGGAAAATTGTAGTTTGTACTTGAAACATTAAGTATAAAATGAGTACAAGGAGGGGAGAGAAAGATGCAATCAGAAATGATAATCTAACACTTTTTCACCTATTTGAAAGCGTAAATACCATCTGTTCATGCAGTATGCAGTGGCCTTTAATGATAATGATGCTCTCCCTTGGGAGAAAAAGCAGGTTTTGGGGCTTGGCTGCTTTGCCTCTAGAAGAAAAAATGATACTTCATAGATGAAATAGATTTAGAAACGAGAATTAGAGCTTAAAAATAAGTATATGGCATTACAAATAATCAATGAGAAATTTGAATAAATACCATTCAAAGAATGAGGAATTTTCAAAACAGAGAGTATGAATGAGATAGTTTCGACCTTTTAAGAAAGTTGTGACAGTGGAAAAGAATGTGTTCCAAATCTTCGATGGTGTGACAATTGAGGCAATTAGGTATTTGGTAATTTTTTGTTTACGTCGTACTAGAGCAACACAACGGGCTATTGATGACGGTCCGGGATCAGTCCCTTAAGGGAAAGATCCAAGGACAACGCCACGTAATTTTGAACCACGGTCAGATGACGAAGCAACACCTGAGCTGGCACCACACTCTCCAAACTTCCACGCCAACCCAATGTGAGGACTTTTGGCCACAACAGATTTAAGGTGCACCAGCCGCCTCTACACCATACGCTTACAAACATCCATGCCCGCACCTGGATTCGAACCAGGGACCTTCCGATCTATAGGCTAACACCTTAACCACTATACAGGTTCTGAGGCAATTAGGAGTGTCTGTAAGATTGACTTTGTTTTTTATATAGAATTTATCATCAGGGTATTTGCTCGAAAGTTCTGAATGAGGGTCTCATCATTTCTGTTTAGAGAAATGGTTTCATACCATAGATTTGTAGGGTTGATATGCAGATAGTTATGGCTTCTATGGTAGCTTTTTCATTGGTTACATATCTTATTATGGTTTTCTGTTTTGTAATGTTTTATAATATCTTCAGCTGAAACACCTTCTGTGATGTTAAATAATTCAGTCTTCCTTGCTGCCTGATCAGCCTTTTCATTAATTAATATACCCTTATGTCCAGGGGTCCCCTATGATGTTGTTATATTGGCTTTTTTTACTAAGTATTTTATGAAGTTGTAAAATAATACAGCTTGAGTTTTTGTTTATACAGGGTTCCCACTCTTTTTAGCTATCTAAAAATAAGGACTCTCTAAGCACTTTCTAAGACAAAATAAGGACTTAAATAAAACATTGAAGAAACCGTAGTATACAATGTAATACCTGACTTTCGATCAAATGGGGATGCTCTTACAGATTAGTTAAAATTAACTCACCAAACTTCTACACCAAACCAACGTGAGGAATTTCGGCCACGACAGATTTAAGGTGCACCAGCCACCTCTACACCATACACTTACAAACATCATTTTAATTAAACAAAATTAATTTGAAAATAATCATCTAAGCTGACAATGGAAACAGATTGCACATGGCATAACAAAAGCAAAGTGAAATTCAAGGACAGTTGACCATTGAGTATTTGTCGCCCGGAAACAAAGAGAAAATATTATAAAACATAGAAAAATTACTTTCGCTTTCGGTCAGCGGCCAAATACGATGAGAGACCGAAATTTCCAGTTTTCAAACGGCTTTTTCCGATTCATGAAATTCCCTGACTATTATCGGTTTTCCAGCACTCTGGTTTACGTTTCTGCGATCTTTTCCTCCAATGATTTTTTTTAATCAAGCAGGTTTTTTTTTCGGAACTGTTAACCAATTGCTTCAAATTTTCAAAGCAGAATCACCCCCAAAATCTTCACAAAGTTTTTCTTTTTCTGGGATAGTTTTTACAAAGAATTAGAAGCATAGTAAAAAAGCTAGATTAAAACAAAAAAAAAGCAACACATCCGGTTGCCACTCAGAGAGCAGTATTAATTAAAATAAATTACCTTTATATTGATTTTGATTCACCTACAAACTTAAAAATACACTTCCCCATAATTATAACAAATTTTTAAAACATTGCACTCACAAGTAACTGAATAAAACAAAATTAATTAACATTTGATGATTGTATTCTAGTTTCCTCTATCAGGGCAACTATTTTGTGCATTGCGAGAGCCACTCACAAGTCGAAAACAGACAGATTTACAAGGGTTTTCAAGTTTTTAAAGTGTATTATGTGCTTATCAAGAGTCGATCAACAATTTGTATATCACGCATCAAGGGTTGCCATTCAAGCAAGCCAGCAGCACCGAAACCGTACTTGTAAGCAGTTTTTTCGTCGATCAGGCGCTAAAAAGAGTCGGAAATATTGTGAAAAAATATCGTCATTTAAAAACTGAATTTTGTTTTTAAAGGAAAATAACACCCGTGGGAACCCACTAGCGCGTCTTTTTAGTAATGGCTCTGCGTTACGTGGACGATTCTATTTAAGACCGTGGGGAAGTCGGTAGATATTAAACTCGTGATAAGTGAATCGATTCTTCAGTTCGATTCTTTCGTAACTTGTTTTGATCATTTGATCTACAGTGAGCTATGATTATTTATTTACTTGTCTGGTAGTCTTTTTTTTTTGTGTGTGTCTTCTATGATTTTGAAGCAGATTGATGGAATGAATTCGAAATGCAATTCGATTTCCATCACGAGGGGAACGGTAAATTTACAAACATGTTCAAATTATTTTGAGTATTAATACATTTCCACACTTCAGACAAAACGTTTTCTAATCTTGAAACTTGTTGCGTATAATTGCATATTGTATACATGTGTGAAAAGTTGAAAAAAGTGTTTGAAATTTTAATTTTTAAAATGGGGAGCTTGTGTCAACACCTTAGTTAAAACATCTTTTAGATAATACCAAATTAAATAAGTGTATACACCATAGGAAAATCACAGAAGTGGCCAAATGCTTTAATCTTTCTGTACTCATGGTGATTTCAGCACTAATGGCTACACCAAGCACCCGACTCCGAGAGAACAGGGTCAATTACTGCATATTATAAAAGATTGGAACAGCCAGTTGTAACTTATTAGAATATACTATATAATGGAAACAGTACTGTAAACACACATGACATCATAAATCTAAATGCCAGGAAGAGTAATGTATAAACATGTGTGATTAACAGCACTCATAATATAAACACTTAAAGGAAGTATGCAACAGTTGTTTCAAAATTATAAACTAAAGGGTGATTGATTTTTTTAGCTAAATAAAATACACAAGTGGGAAGTAAAGTTTTTTGAAGCATTTGTCAGTTAGCTTATTCTTGTTTTGTGTAATAGAAATTAAAGAGTATAAAAATGCCTTTACACACACTCACAGCCATTAAAAAGTCAAGAGGAAGAAAGATCCAATATGAATTAAACCCAAGTGAAAATTCATTTATTATTGCTGCCAGGCAGTTTTATTTATACAATTTTTACTATAGTCTGATTATTTCTGTCCTCTATTCTACTTCTCAGACTATAGTTTTGGTCTGTCACTTACATTTACTGATAAATTTGTTAACATGGTGTAATTTACTCAAGAAAAACTATGTAGGATGTCAACATGTGTTTTAAAATTAAACAAATGTTTTACCTTTTGCTTTTATTTTTTAAATTCATTATTTAAATGTAGGATCATGAAACAAACTGATTTTTAGTAAGTAAATATTGATTTACCATGTCATAAATTATGATTGTTTATACTTAAAATAAATATTGATTTACATATCATGATACAAATTCAATTTTTTATTTTAACAAATTTATATATATTTAAAATAAAAACAGTGTATAGGGCCACAGAGATTTAAATAAAAAAAATCTGATTCAAATAAAAAAAAATACGATTGAAATAAAAAATATCTGATTAATTGATTTTTTTTTAAAAATCATGATTTTTTTTAATAGCCTGTTAATTGTATTGTTAATTAAATTTTAGGTAATTCTCTGTGTAGGGTTGCAACAGACGAAACAGCAAGTGATACATTTCATAGAAATATAGGTAACTTGTGCTCTTTTGACAAAAAATGTAAACTGCTTTTTTTTTTTTAAATTATTATTCTTTGTTTGTGAATAATTTAACTTAATTTTGGTGAATATTTTAATTTTGTAACTTAATTTATGGTGAACCAGCCAGTAATTGAACAGTTAGTGCTAATTTTTCATTTTAAAAAATTCCCCAATGCAATTGCAATTTTTTTTTTTATAAAGGTAATTAAAGTGAGCTGCAGTATAGTTTTTAATATTTGATAGATTTTTAAAACTTTTTTCATAAAATTCAGAAGGATTCAGTTTGAACCAATAATTGACGACTATTTCTTAATTTTCTTGCAAAATTTGCATTTTCCATGAATTAATGTTTTAAACTTGATGGTTTGAAACAACAATTAAAATCATGAATTTAATCCAATTATTTTTTTTTAGTAAAATCCTTGATTTAAATCACAACCAATCTTACATTTTTATAACTAAGTAAATACACCATAGAAAAATATCAGAACTCGTAAAATGCTTTAAACTTTCTGCACTTGTGGTGATTTCAGCACTAATGGCTATGGCTACACCCAGTACTGTTCAGCTTTTGAAAAATGTTTGGCACTGGACACTTACAAATAATCTTAGGTGTCTATGGACTAAGTAATCTGTTGACTCGAGGATTCTGCCAAACAGTAAAGTAAAATACAAGTTGACATCTGTCTGAAAGTTTTGTCTATGTTCATGCATAATTTTAGTTACAAACAATAAAGCATTCATTTAAGTGTGTGAAGCATAGAAAAATATTGTACATTAATATTATGCTAAAAAAAGTCTAGCTATTTATATTATTCATGACTAATGTGACCATATGTCCTGATTTTAGGTAGGCTGTCCCATTTTCCCCAAGCTCTGCCTCGGGACGCCGAAATGTTCCATTTTCAGAAAGTGATGAACCCATAGTAACAATTTCAAAAAGAGGCACGAAAATTTTTAAAAATTTGACGGACCTCATCTTTTTGTAATTAATTTGGTAGATAGTTCCGGAAAATATTAAGCAAAAAAAATATTGCTATCATTTTTTAGGTCAACTATTTTTTATAGGGGAAAGATTTTTTTCTCTTCTTTTGACAGAAGAAAGCGAGATGATATTGGACTGAATGTTTCAATTTAGTACTTGTAATCACTAGGCATCTAGAATTTTGAAATTCACATTGTAAAAGAACAGATTGTTATTTTCCCCATCCCTAGTCAGAAGTCTGTTAGCTCTGGCTCATTGATTGAGAGTACGTGTAGACGTGCATCTCTTGAACATTGATTGTTTTTTTATCGACATGTTTTTATATAGTCAATTTAAATTTCTTGTACTTTGCATCGTCATGTAACAATTAGATGGACGGCTGTTTTAAATAAATAAATTAGATATTTACAACTATATTGGGTACAGCCATCGACATCCTGCGTGGAGCCATACACCAATGGCTCTCATCAAAACAGAGATGGCTGTCTCTCTTCGAATTCAGAATCAGTCTGTCCAAAAGTTCTCAGATCCCTGTTTTCTTGGATCGGCAAAACCGCAGCTGCAAACGGGGGGGAGGGGGGAATCCGAGCCCTTGCAAGAGGTGTTGAAGGTCCTCTACAGAACTGAACACACACCCCACACAGATGCAAAAACCGTCTGTAATGCCGACTTGAGTTCACTAAAGTTAATCTCCATTCCATACATTGGATTAGGGAACTGACGTAACTCCAGCTGTGTCGATTGGAAAATTGTTCCTGGGCATTTCTGAATTTGAATGCCAGTTGGAAAGGGGCTGACCGAAAAGGAACGCCAGGCTGCTGATGAGAAAAACTCTCTTTCGGTACTTTGTCACAAGCACACGTGCAACCACTGAAGTTGTTGTCAGTCTTGAACTCTTGATGTTGATGCACATTCCCAACGTCCATGTGTTAGAGTAAAAGGGTCGGCTAGTACAATATGGTACAACGTGAACCTTGATTTCAACAATGCCTATAAACCAAGTACCCGTTTATAAAAACAAAAGTAAATTTAAGAAATCCTGCCAATAATTTCATTCTTATTTAAATTCAACACCAAATATCCTTGAGCAAATTTTTTCTTCAGAAAATATAAGACCACATAAATTATTTATTTTCACGTGTTTATTCCTGTTCTTTTCATTAATAAATATAAAAACTGTAAAGAAATATGTGTTTTCTTGAATACAACCACATTTTTTTAATTGAGACATATAACACAATTAATGTCATTAATAATTTATTAAATTAAAAAATACAACTGTGCTTTCTATTTGGAAGGATGAAAGTTTAAACATTATGAACATCTTTCAAAATGCACCCTGGAACAGTCACCTTTCACTAACAGTAGTAACCCATAATAAATATTTATCTAATCAGACTATAATTTAGATCTGTCACTTACACTTACTGATAAATTTATTAACCTGATGTAATTTACTCAATAAAAACTATGTGGGTGTTAAGTTGAGTTTTAAAGTTAAATTAATGTTTTACCTTTTGCTTTTGAAAATTCACTTTTTAAATGTTTTACCATGTAACAAACTATGATTTGTAGTAAAATAAATATTGATTTACCATATCACGAACTCTGTTTGTTTACTTAAAATAAATATTGGTTTACATGTCATGTCAAAAACTCAATTTTTTATTTAACAAATTTATATTTAATTATTATAAAAACAGTGCATAAGGGCAACACAAATTTAAATAACTAAATATTTAAATTTAAATAAAAATGATTACTTTAGTTTTTTTTTTAATCATGATTTTTTACACCTTGAAAATTAGTATTATGTGTAATGCAAAATTTCTACAATCTGTAGATTCTATATAGAAAGCTGATACCCTGAAACCACTAGAGTAAAATTTAAAACTAAATTTTTCTCCTTAACCAGCTTCTTTGTTTCATAAATTTATCTTCGTGTTTGTTTACATTTTCGCTTATTTTCATTACATAGAGGTAGCCTATATATAGACACAGTGAAAGCTTTTTTTTGACACAAAAATAAACAAAGTATTTATTACATACAAATGAATAGTATTTACATGAGATGGAAATATTTACAAATGTGTAATAATGCATGATTAGAGAAAATTCTTTTAACATGATATTACATTTCAAAGTATTCGTTGCTGCTAGAAACCTGACTTTTTTCACCTGTTCTCACTTTTCAAAAAAAAAATTCTTTAATCTTAATGTTAATATTACAAAAAAAAAAATTTGAATTTTGAAAAGAAAGTTTCTTTTCTTGAATTTTCTTTTGCTATAACTTGCATCATAGTTCTTTTGTTCAATTATGCTAAATTCAAAACAGCTGTTCATACTACAGTTCTCGACTAACTCCTTTTCCTGATTTTTTTCCTTGCGATACACACCCATGGAAAGATGGAGAATCGGATTGGATGTCATGCTCTCTCTATATGTGGGGTAATAATCTCTTAAGTAATCTATTGTTATTTTAAAAACACATCTAGGAAACAAGCATCTCATCATCAAACTAAAGCTTTAAAAGTGTTTATCGGGTCCCTGTTTTTGTTGACCTTTAAATAACATTAATATGTAAAAAAAAAATGTTTTTTTTCGATTGTCGAATTTATTTTGTCTGTGACACAGCATATCAGTTTGGTAAACTGTACTTGATGGTTCTAATTTAGAACATTATTAGCTGTCACTGGGAACCCAGAGAGAATTTAAACATTTTGATTTTTCAAATTTCGGATATATTCTAATGTACTTTACCTGACTCTTGCCCCCCCCCCCCATCATAAAAATCAATTAACAATATTTAGACTCAAGTTTATTTTATCTTTCATATTCTTTATATCAAAGCTATAGAAAACACTCCAATAAAAAAAGCTAGCAGAAGAGTCTAGTTTATATGTGCATGTGTACAAAGTGCTAACAAAAATAACATGTCAACAAAATTTAGGTCCTATCTGTATCATGAAAACTCCTGGCACCAGTCTGAATGAGGAGTAATTAAAGTAGTGAGATATTTGAGAACGTGATGAGCAGGTTAAAGAACAGTATTTTCCATCCCTAGTTGCCACAATGTATCCTTAGAACTTGACACATGATCTACAAATACATATCAGCATGTTCTGATTATACCAGTCAAATTCTTTGCCTAAATCTCATCACTTACCTTCAAAAAAATGAAATATAACTTGCAAAGGCAGGAGGAATTATTTACCAAAGTATATACAATTAGTATGCACAAAACAAGATATAAATAGGCAAAAGGAGTATATTACGAATTATCTGGTTTTCATTTTCGACGCTTGTCGAAACGTTTCTGACCATTTATTTTCGTAGCTGGTGATTTTCTGAATTGACTAGGATCTGAAGGCAATGTTGGTATGCTTTCAGTGAGAGCAGACATACGTGCTTTTATAGTGCCAAACCCTTCTTTAAAAACACGCATTTTATCTGTGTTATCAATATTCAATGCGAAGGTCTGAAAATTGGAAATAATTGCTTTTTTTTCTCCCTCAATGTCAGAAATATGATTTTTTTTTATTTCATGAACAATTGCATGCTGTTCCTGCGAACGAATTATTTCTCTTTGGTTAATATTAATCATTAGACTTCCATCGTTATCAACTAATGTAGGAGGGGTAGAGTTGACAAGAAAGGTCTGGCAGACAAGGTGAATGTGCTTACATATTTGATATCTGATGGAATGGTCTGTGCAAGTGCATTTTACCTGATGAATGCAAATGTTACAGTCAGAGCATCTAACATTGCAGTCACACTCATTCAAGTCATATGTAACCTCATACGTTTGAATGAGGTGACTGGAATCATCATTTTTTGATACGGTGAATAACTGTAACGGTATCATTTCGCAAACAGAGTAGTTAGACATTTCTCCGATCTCTTTATGTCGATTACGTAT
This sequence comes from Metellina segmentata, assembly GCA_947359465.1. NCBI lineage: Eukaryota > Metazoa > Arthropoda > Arachnida > Araneae > Tetragnathidae > Metellina > Metellina segmentata. Next base: position 113,721,019 of record OX375883.1, read on the forward strand.
GCCAGAAATTCTTTTGGTAAGCTTTCCTCGTGTCATAGATACTACTCTGCTTCTAAGCATTTTGTAAATGGCACTTAAGACTATGGACAATGACTTGTCCAATCGCTTGATTACTTTCCCTCCGGCTTCTTCATATTTAAGCTGTCGGTGCCATCGTTCCAATCTCATGTTTGTATTTACACTTGCATGAGTACGATGGCAGTAGGCCCACTGTTCCGTCCTGTTCATGTAATTGTTCCGGAAATACTCCCCAAATGATTTGAGGTCATCTGAGGCCATGTATTCCGGAACATACTTGTTGCACAAGCTTTGGAAAGTGGTAATGTCCACTTCATGGAGCATTTCCTGAAGTTGACTTTTTACTACATTCCGCAACTCTATATTTTTAATTTTGTTTAAATTTCTTCCCCATGATCTACTAATGTGCCAACTGCAAATCAAGTATTTAGGAACATCCCCAAATACCAACTTCCATGCATTGTAGAATGCCGGAGCATCATCCGACATGAAAACAGTTGGTTTTAAATTGGGGATCCTCCTTTTTATTTCTGTGAAGAAAGGAACAAATGTTTCGCAGGCTATTCTAGTTGAATACATAAATGCGACCGGGAACCCCTCATGGTTCTCATCATTTACCATGATGGTTGTTAAGTTAAACGCGTACATATTCGTTCCATGAGTGGAATCAATCATAATGCAATTTTTTCCATGTATTTCCAATATTGTTGACTGTGCATCGTTCATAATTGCAAGAAGAAATTCGTCTTTGTTGATATTTTGGTAACCGGGTAAACAATCGTCTACCCTTTTGTACAGTAAAACAGGATTATCAGCTTCTTCTTGCAATTTTTTTACTTTTAAGTCAACAGACACAGCATCATTTGCATCCATAATCACCTCATCAATTTTGAAATCACGTGAAATGTTGTGTAGGTCTTGTCTGTTTATGATCCCTATACGTTTTGTGGGTAGATGGTCTTTGTGTATATCTGAAAGGATCCTTGTTTTTGGAATACCTTTTTGCAACAAGCCAGCTAGACGGATCCTTTCATCTTTGGGTATGGGTAGTTTACCCACTTCCATCTGATGACCCATGTGAGTTGATTGGTACTTGACCATTATTTCTTCAGCTTCCTCAATTTGCTTGAAGTAAGCTATCAAATTCGCAGGACAAGAACAGCCTAACTTAATTGAGCCTCCAAATTTTTGTTTACGCTTCCTATTCTGAATTTTGCTTCCTAGTCCGCTTCGATGGCAAACATAATACATCGCCCTTGTACCATCAGCCAACTCTTTATTGGCAGTTAGTGACACAAAGGAAGCCTGAGATTCCTCTTCCATTTTTACTTTCCAGGCTTCAAAATCATTTCGACAATTAAAGACTTCTTGATTGAAGACTAAATTAATGTCTTCGTGATGTTCTTGAATATGAGCATGCAACTTACTAATTGTTCTGAAATTTTCAGAGCACATCGCGCAAATCTGCTTTCCAGCCACATCAACATTTTCTCTTGGGTGAAATTTTCTCATGTGCTTATACAAATTTTTCTTTGCAGTAAAAATGATATGACATATTGGGCATTGAATGTTTTTTTATTTTAACGTGAAGGGCAGAAAATGCAATCTGTTTATTTTTGGAAAGCGAAAGTTCACGTGACGTCACAATATTCTACCTTTAACGATCGCTGAGGTAGAAAAAAAGCACTGAAGAACGCCAGTAATAACTTTAGTAATCTTTTGCTTTACTGAAATCCGTCTCGCAGGAAATCAAAATGAATGAATCTCCAAACAAACGAAGGTCATCCGAATGTGTTCTCTTGCCGAAGATGAAAAAAACTTTGGCAAGGCTGACGTCAAAGTGACACGCGAGGGCGAAAAGTCTAAATTTTGATGTTTCTTCATTCCTCGGAATTACTGCTGCAAAATGAAGAATAGTGAAAAAAAACTTTTAAATTCATTTAAACATGTTCTAGATTGAATTTTAAAATTCGCCTGGACCCTAAAATTGAAAAAAAAAAAAAAAAACTCGCAATACCTATGTGCCAAATCCTATTACTGTAAGTGCCATAGATTCGTCAGGACTTTGTGGGCAAGAAATACAGATACTTACAAACACTTCCTTTTATAATAGTAGGGATACATGAAAAACACATTGTTTGGTTTAACAACAAATTGTTTAAGGACAGTCTTGAATTACACTAAAAGCCCACCGTTAATCTGAATTTTAAAATTTGTAAAACATAATATATTAACCTTATTGAAATAAAAAGTATCATTGGTAAGAATGCACATACTTCTAGATGTTTAGATTATCATTGAATTAAAAAGAATAGAAAAGTAGTCACTAAAACTTCCATCAACTATTACATTTGGACAAAATTAATCTGTTTTTGCTGTGGTAAATACATATAAACATTTTCCCTTTAAAATATTGGGTTTCTTACCAATGAAACTGCTTAGGCAAGCAAGTTTTTTTTTTAGTGTTGCCCTTCCATAATCTTAATTTAAAAGCAGGGTGTAAAAAAAATCATGATTTTTTTATTTGAATGGTTGTAGGCCATATACACTGTTTTTTATAATATATATAAATTTGTTAAATGAAAAAAAAAATTAGTTTTTGACATGACTGTTTGAATAATTATTTGAACGATGTTATTTAGCAGAGATAATCTAACGTTACTTTATTGAAAAAAGAAAGAACCGTAACAAAAAAAGAGATCATAATTAAAGCTAGCGAAAAACAGCACGAGCCACTTAAAAGATAGAACTAATACAAAAAAGTTACAGTTATAACAAAACACGTTAACACTTAGAATAACTAGTTACAACAATGACATGTAAAGCAACATTTATTTTAAGTAAACAAACAGAATTCGTGATATGGTAAATCAATATTTATTTTACTAAAAATCATAGTTTGTTACATGGAATACGTTTAAAAAATGAATTTTCAAAATAAAAGCAAAAGGTAAAACATTTGTTTAACTTTAAAACACAAGTTGACATCCTACAGGTTTTTTTGGGTACATTACATAATCACAATAGCACATTTATCAGTAAGTGTGAGTGACAGACCTAAATTATAGTCTGATTAAAAAAGTTATATATAGAGTTGAAAAATCACTAATTAAGCCATTGTCCACAGTCAATTAAAGGGGTAACAAATAGTTTAGGCCTACTAGTAGGGTTTTTCTTTGGCTGTCTTGACATTTAGAAGTAGGCCTACTGGTCATGGACAGTATAAATAGCTAAGGACTTTACTTAAGTATAGTATAACATTAATGTACAATATTTTCCCATGCTTTCCACACTTGAATTAATTAATGCTTTATTGTTTGTAACTAAAATTATGCATGAACATAGTCAAAACTTTCAAATAGATGTCAACTTGTTTCTTACTTTACTGTTTGGCAGAATCCCTGACTCAACAGATTACTTAGTCCATATACACCTCAGATTATTTGCAAGTGTCCATCTTTTTAATAGCTGATCAGTACTGCATGTAGCCATAAGTGCTGAAATCACCATGAGTGCAGAAAGTGTAAGCATTTGATGGGTTCTGTGATTTTCCTTTCAAAATTTAAATCTTGAAAACCATATGAAATAGTCATCAAAAACAAACATCGTTTCGTCATATATTGCTGAACATTGAATGATTCTAAGAGGCTTCATATAAGCTGAACTATTCTTCTCTTCATATTGAGTTGGAAAACTTTGATTTAGAGATATGTAATGTATCTGAAAATATAAATGGTATCTTAATAAATAAACAAAACAAACCAATAATGCATAACAAGCATTTCTTGAGAAAAAAAATTTTAAACTATAGAAATATTTCAACAGGGTCACATTTCTTACAAATATTGAATGTAATCAATTCAAAAGCTGAATAAAACTATTAGCAGTATGGACAATTTATAAACAAACACTTGAAATTCAGAATTACTGAATTTGTGAAACAAATATAAAAAATATATATAAATACATATCACAACGCGTCAAGAAAAGTGACACAACTCAAAATTGCAGAATTTGAGAAACATCAACTAAAAGGATAGTATATTGAAATAGTATAAGCTTCTTTTAAATTTTAGGTAAGTATATGGTGGTAACTTCTATTACATTCTGAACCATCAAATTTGAATTTTATCCTATGAAAATAAAAATTAATCTAGTGAAAGATTATCCACTTTTCAATTACACACCTCTGGTTGGCAGGGTTTTCATGGATGGTTACATTTGGTCATGCTATGCAAGACATACACACAATGACACTTTTACTAACACAGAAGAGAGAAATACAAACAGGAAGGAATTGAAGGTTGCTAGGGCAGTGGGCAAATTCATTTAATCACGATGGCTCCTGCACACATCTGGAGTGTTAATCTTGAAACTACTCTCATCTGCAATTTTGTCATGGAAGTTTTATATATTCCTCCATGACAATTAAACATATTAAAACAAATTTGACTACCTAATAAACAATTCAATCCTTGTGGAAAGCAAATCCAAAACATGTATGTAAAAGTTCTCAGTAAAAGTTGATCTTATTGATCAATAAAAATCTAATCTCCAAACAACCAATAGAACACAAAAATTTTATTTAAAGGTTTCTCCGATTGGAAAACATGGATTAATATTAATTTGTTACTCTATGGTCTTTTTTTGGGCTATTTGTGAGATAATTAGACTGTGACCAACAATTTGCAGTGGATTCTGATCCACTATCAACATTTATGCAAAGATTGGGATTCAAACCCAGAGTCTGTCAAACCGAGTTTGTTTATGTAACAACTCAACCAGGTGGTTGAAGAGCATCAACATACATATTAAGACTGAAAAAAATTAAAATTTGGCACACATCTTCTAGTTTTATTAACAAAAATTAAATATTGTAACACATGTTATTCTACTGTTCCAATTTCATAATAAAAATAGATTTCAAAAAATATTTTTATTTCCCTAATTTTTGAACCCTGATAGTCTCAACAAATTTTCCTGATTTTATGATTCCCTTAAGAAATGTTGCAATCTGTGATTGGTATCGATATACAGTATCCACATAACAATATTTTTTAATGTTTAGGGTCAGATGGGGTAAAAGGATAATTTTCAAATAATATTTTGTATTTTTTCTCTACAGATGTTTTAATTGTTATTGTAAGGGTTGGAAACCTTAATGGAACTCTTACAATAGCAATTGAAAAAACTGGAGAAAAAATACAAAATATTTTGATTACGAACTTTTTACACCTGACCCTCACTATCATACTATTCATCAAAATCAAATAAGCATAAAAAATTCTACAAAAATGTAATTGCAAACAAAAATATAAATTTAATACACAAAAATACAACATCAGTTACAAAAAATTTTAAATTGTATACATGTTGTATGACTAGCCTCACAGCGAGAAGACAACTGCAGCCGTGAAAAAATTAACGAAACCAGGGTTCGTTATTTCAATTTCAGCTCAATGTTTGATTCTCAAAACCACATGTAATTGCACATCTATAAATAGGACCAACGATAATAGAAACCGTTTAAGTTATCAAAATTTTCAAGATAAAATTTTTTTTCTCCCACAATTGAAAAGGTTTACGAGAATTCCCTGATTTTCCGGTTCTGTTATAACCATGTTAAAGGTCTTGTACAACCTTTAAAAACTAACTAAAACAAATTTTTGACCCTTTTAAAGACTACCTAAATTTATTGAGACTTGAAATTTATAGCAGAAATACGAGTCGTTAATTTCTATTTTTAAGGACATCAGAAGTCAATATGTAAATTACTGAATTTATTTAGCAGTAACATGTTGGATGCAAATGAAATAATTGCTCATTTGGATATGAAATTAGAGAGCATTGTTAATAATTTGACACGTGCTGGAGATGCAACTTCAGATTATAAAATAAAACTTACGCATCTTGGCCTTACCAGACAAGTTTAAGAATTTTTATCTCCAACAACAATCAGTTCCTAATAAAGATCAAAAGACAAAAAAATTGTTAGCAAGGCAAATTAAGAAATGGCAATACACATTTAGATTCCACTGAATTTCACATTTAAGGAAGGAATAAAATGTATGGAAAAAGTGTTTTCATAGCAAGAAATTTGACGACACGAAAAAAGATTGTTCCTAGCTACATAAACAGGGTGAAGAAACACATTAATGTTATAACTTAAAAACACCTTCAGAAAGACTGTTGGTATAAGAAATGCAAAGAGCATGTTGGTTTGTTTTATGCCACCAGGGCCATATTTGGTCATGCTGAGCCAGATACAAGACAGATAATATCGAGTAATAAACAAACCCATCCAAATAACAGGATTCGAAAGAAATATACAAATACAAATACAAATATTGACGACCAGCTACAGGCTCAAGCCCAACAAGGCTGGTCCTTTGTTTATGAATTCTCCAATTCCCACTGACTATCCAATTGTGTCTTAAATTCGTACACTCCCTTTGAATTAACTATATTTTCTGGCAACGCGTTCCAACTGTCTATTACCCTATTAAAGTAGTAGTTTTTCCTTAAATCCCGATTAAAATGTGTCTTATTCAATTTATACCCATGGCCCCTTGTTCTGTTATCCCTATTGAAATTTAAGCCCTCTGTGTCCCCTTGTTTTACAAACTTGAAAAGCTGAATCAAATCCCCCCTCCTTCTTCTTTCCAGTGTATACATGTTTAGCTTACTTAAACGTTCATTATAGTCGAAATTTGCTAGCCCCTTTATTATTTTTGTAGCTTGGTTATGATGACAGTGGTCATGAAACCTGGTACTTAGGACAGTACTGCAAGTTAGCACATAAGCAGGATAAGAGAATGCTTTACACAGAAATAAAAATTACTGTAGAAACCGGAAGTGCTACTGAACTTATGGAAGATGGAGGGGTGGGGATTGTTGAGTGTTTGATGGAAGGAAATGGTCTAGTGTTGAATTATGTAATGTGTTGAGAGTACTCAAGTGCCAAATAAATTTATCTTTAAATTTTGGTTATCAGTAGGGCAACTTTTTTGTTGCAGTAAAAATGGGACAATGTTGCATTTATCATTCCCTAATGTTGCATTTATGGAAATAAAGTTGCATTTATTTTTGATACACTAAAATCTAAAGTAAATTATTCATAAAAAAAATGAAAACATTTATATATATTGACAATTTTAGTCGTGTACAACAATATTATAACACATCATTAAACACAGAAGAACATTGAATGGCTGATTCTTGGCCACTAATTTCTTTAACATTGAAAAACTGCACCAGCTGCAGTCATATAATGTGGTGTATTGGATAGCTGAAGTGCAAAATCCTTTCGCTCAATATTCAGATTTTAAAAGGTCATTTACAAGGCAAACAACATACTGATGATTGACACTCGCCTCACACTCTGCAGTCGATTACTCAAGTTTCCTCAGGATTATCAAGAGTGCCAACCAATGTGTTAAGGTACTTGCGATTTATTTCACTTTCGTCTGTTAGGACAAACACCTTCTTTCCATGAACTTCTTGTTTGATTCTCAAGATGAGACACACGTGATCAAAGGGTTGATTGAGAGGGCAAAAATGAAATAGTAATTTCACATTTATTAATTTTAAGCAAATTTTTAAAAATTTGCAGGTGGTTTCATTTATGCAGAAAGTTGCATTCATGTAGCGGTTATAACTCACTTATAATGCACCCCATGTTGGAGGAATTTTGGTTTTAGAACTTTACGAGAGAAAGTGTAAAAAAAAGTTGCATTTGTTGCCCTAGTCATCAGTTAAATGGATAAAAAAAATTAAATAACTTTTACAAAATGACAAAACATGTAATAAAGTAGTAGCTGTAAAGAAAGATGTCAAGGTAAAAATGAAATCTCTTGAAAACAAATAGGCTGCTTAAACTTTTGAAATCGATGTTGATGTTTCATTGACATGAAACTGCCGCATCAAAATGTTAATGCTGGAAGATCATTCTTGAAAAAAAGAAAATATCTAGCAGTGCCAAAGGAAAAGAGCAGCACAGATTACAACTTAAATGCAGCAAAAAGCGAAATACAAACTTGAAGAAGAAATTTAAGTGTTGCGTTATGACAGCAGCACAAGAATAACCAACAGAGCTAAGACGGGAGTTGAACAAAACAAAAACTATTGACGTTTCCTTGTGGATCAAAACAAGTTACGAAAGAATCGAACTGAAGAATCGATTCACTTATCACGAGTTTAATATCTACCGACCTCCCCACGGTCCTAAATAGAATCGTCCACGTAACGCAGAGCCATTACTAAAAAGACGCGCTAGTATCTTGCGTGGCAATTACAGAACTTGCTCGCTCAATATGCGGTCATAATCCGAATCAATCACGCTTTATAAACTTCAATTTGTTCATTCCAAGTCTTTCAACGATGTTCTCCAAGAAATTGCTCCTGGTACTGTTAGTTATTTTCCCAGTTTGCTTGTTCAATTCTTTCACCAACGCACAGATTGACATTTCGGACGAGGACGACGATTCCGAAGCCGAAGTCGAGGACTTGCGGCCGGACAACGACGGAGCCGTCGTCGGGGGCCAGGACAGCTTTCTGAATGATGACGACCCCGACGACAAAGTCCTGAAACCCTCCCCAGACGTGGACACCGTGTTTATGTTTACCCAACCCGCCGGGTCTGTCACAGAGCTCCCAGCGGGAAAAGATGTCCACTTCCTAGTTGGTTTCGCCAACAAGGGTCACAAGGACTTCATCGTCGAGTCCTTGGACGCCTCATTCAGATATCCCTTAGACTTCAGCTTCCACATCCAGAACTTCAGCTCCATTCCTTACAACAGAGTCGTCAAGCCCAAGCAAGACATCTCTCTCTACTATGCCTTCTACACCAGCGAGACCTACAGCTCCCGTCCTTTCGGTCTGGTCGTCAACCTCTTCTACCGTGATGCTGACGGGCACCAGTACCTGGATGCAGTCTTCAATGAGACTGTGACCATCGTGGAAGTGGAGGACTCCCTGGATGGCGAGACCTTCTTCTTGTACGTCCTCATGGTGGCCTGCGTTGTGCTGCTGTTGGTTGCCACGCAGCAGTTTGTGGTCAACTTCACCCGCAAAAAGATCTCCATGGGCCAGAAGATCGAGACGGGCACACAGAACCACCAGAGCGACGTCGACTACGACTGGCTGCCCAAGGGCACCCTCAATGATTTCAACAAAAGCCCGAAGCAGTCCCCCAGGAAGCACAAGCAGTCCCCAAAACAGTCGCCCAAGCAGGCGACGCAACGCAGGGTCAAACGAGGTGCCAAGGACGAGTAGTGCTGTGTTTCTGATAAAAAATAAATACGTTTTTTTATATGGTGTGTTTCGATGCGTTTTCTGTTCACCAGGTGCAAGCAAGGTAAGTGTGTGTTGGTGTAGTTGGAGCAAGTGGACCTCCCCGTATGCATTAATCTGAAATTTTGCACTTAGGGGGGCGCTTAGTGTCTTTTTTCACCTCAGGAGTGGCCCCATTCACCAAGGAAATGTTTCGTTTCATGGCAGGTGCAAAGAGGTCGTAACAGTGTTCTAAGGATGTGGTAGCATTGAAAAAAACCTAACTTGCTGATTATTTTTGTCATATTTTCTCTTTTATTGCATATTTAAAGGCAATATTAAAAAAAAACTATTAAAATGTTGGTGTAAATAGCTGTAACAATTTTCTGTTGTATACTAGGGCATTTTAGATAGTGACATAACATGCCTGAGTTTTGTTTATTAAAGGGCACTTAAGACTTGCCCTAACATTTACTGAAAGTCTTTAAGGTTTTTCCAAGAGCCTTAGTTTTGTACAAGAATACTGCGTCTTTTGTTAAACATGTGCGAAAACAGATCGATGATACTTGTCCAATAGTCATCTACAAGGTCAAAAAATTCCGACCTCGTAGTTTTTTTTGTCTTTTTAAAAAACATGTTTGTTAAAATGGTTAATTAATTATGATCTCGCAGCAATCGTAATCGATAAAAATATATCAAACATGATATTGACCCGCAAAAATAAATATACCCAGGAATTTTACATCTCTGATCATTTTTGAATCCAACATTAATACTCTGATAATATTTGCTAAAAGTACTAAGCAACTACCTTATATTTTTTTCTCATGTTACAGGAAACAAACCTTTTTTTTTTCTCTTTGGCCAAAGTCCTGGAATTTTATAATGGTTCTTGCAAAAATCTCACTTTTTCATTGATTTATATTTTTTTTAAACGTACTGTAAATTACAAAGTTAGAGGAGTCTATTAGAATGACAACCCATTGTACAATCTAACAGTTTTTGTAATGAATCTATATTGGTTAAGAATTGACATAATTCAAGATATAAAAATTCTACATCTAAAACTAATAGCTTTATTAAAAAAAATCACTAATCTCTAAATTTCCTTTTTCTTTTGTTTGATAATATTGAGTAAAATAATTGAACATGATGCATGTTTTTTATTCAAATGAGCTATGAATTTCAATCGTACTGAACTCTCCTCAAAGTTATATTGAAAATCATCCTCCCTTTGAAGAGAATTAACCCTCACAAAACAGAATAGGGCAGCAACTACTAAGATATGGCTACTTGAACACAAAGGATTCTTAATTTTAAGAAAGTGACAATTTTTTCTTTGTAACATTCCTCTCTTGTACCTTCAAGCTTTGATTCTTTGTACCCTTGGCAGCACTCCACTCGGTCTGACCGATCGGGCGAGCTTCACCTCTACTCCCCGACTTCTGCTCTTTCAATACAGATATCCAGGGCTGTAGTGGAAAGTATATGCCACCCTCTGATTTTTCCAGAAAATTCTGTATACCCCTGCTTTTTCTTAAAAAAGTTTCTATTTCAAGATATCACCTCGGTACATAAATCCAAAATCGTACCTATTAATCAAAGGCAATTCTTTCAAAGTATGGTTGATAGAATGAAATCGAGACCTTGTTTTGATTTTAATGGAAGAAAAGTGTCAACTTTTGAAGGATATATCCATGCTTGATCCAGAAAATATAAATAGGGGATATTTGCCATGGAGAAAAGGAGGTAAAAATAATCTGTTGATGTTTTGGTATAGATGAAATGTGCATTATTCAGGCCATTAAATTAAAGCCACTTTTAAGAACAATTGAAATATTACCATGTTCCGTGGCCCGAGTGCGAGCTCGGGTTTAGTTTAATGAATGACATAGTGTAACAGATTTGAGATCAACGTTATTGATTTCAAATAACTTCAATGTAATGTTTATTAATGCAAATATACCACCTATAGAACACTTTCCACTGGAAAAAATTTTTAAATTCTTGGTTGGCCAACAATTGCTCTTCAGTAGATAATATATTAAGAGTATGTTCTACAAAAAGAGACAGCTACAGACTTCTCTCGTCAAGCAATTTTGAAAATTTTTCAATGTAAATAACAAAAGTAGGCCTTAAAATTTGTTTTTAAAAAAAAATTATGTCCTACTTTATATGTGTTTAAATATTTTTCTCTTAACATATTTCCTGTAATTATTTTACATCATAGTTAAATATTAATATAATGATATTTTTTCAAATTTGAATATCACTCGATACTAGTCTGCATATTTTGCTTTGCCATAAATACAGTAAACTCTCTATAACTCGAACCTTGTGAACACAAATTTCTGCTAAAATCGAAGTTTCTTCGAAGTTCCACAATTCCATTCCTGTATTATAAAATTAATATAGGCTTTTTCTCTGGATAATTTAAACTTAGATTAATTCAAACATATTCCCTGGTCCTTTGAGTATACCCCATGGGGACGGTCAACCTCCTTATGGATTAACCTCCTTTGCCCCCCGTGGAAAGTGTAAGTAGTAAGTACGTGTTTAGCCTCCCCAAGAAAAACATTCTTCGTGCGTCCATGGTATACCCTCTGTTTTTTTACGACTGCAGATATCGCGACAAAATATTTGAATAAAAAGAGATAGTATTTTGAGCCTCCATAAAAGAAAAGTAAATGGTAGGAAAAGAACTTGGGTCAAATACTGCAAAAACATTTGAAACTAACCAATGGGAGAGTTTGTGGAAATGTGTGCCTTTGCAAGACCTGCTTTCCAGAATCGTTAATGTATCCCACCCTCCTTCCCTGTCCAATGCACAATTAAATGAAAGAAACTAAAAAAGAAGAAATATGCCTCCTGGGGAACCCGCTTAACTAATTACACACACAAAAGTGGCAATTCATCAATAATCCATACTCCTTGGGTGATGTGGAAATTGGTCAGATTCACTGTTTTCCAGTATAAAATAGCATAATGATTCCAAATAATGTGACTAACAAAATCATAGAAGATTAAAAGAATTTTAAAATGTATTATTTTATTGTTTTAGCTTTGAATATTTCGTATATATTGATACAATGCAATAGAATTGATACGTCATACTTTTAGTACAAGTTTAAAATAAACGCAAGTATTTCTAGACATGCATTCATCGTTATTTTAATATCCTCAAATACAATAACGGTGAGAATATTATTTTACCATTTACATTAAGATAATCCATTCCAATTACTGACTATAGGTTTATTAAATATTCTGGCTGTATCAAATTTGTGTGAACTATGAAAAACTCGTGTTTTATGATGTTGCATAAATAATGTTACCTTTGACCATTATCTCCTCCATCAACTCTCTGAGCTTCGGCATGCTGCACATGTTCTATTTTCCCGAGTTGTTAACATTAAAGGTGAAAAGTGTGTGTGGCCACTTGTGAGCGTTCATATATTTTGTAGAATATACCGCACACGTTAAACAAATAGATTTTCTTACCCGGCGAAATACCAGCACTAAGGGAATACCCCAGGTCATGTGTAGACGCAGGTAATAATCTTCAGCCTTCTTTCCCTAGATTGCTTTGCGTTTTCCTGCTCGAAGCATCTGCGTTTTTTTCCAAAATTCCTAATACTATTTTCCATGTTTATGTTTCCATGCTTTTTTAATTTTTGTTTTCTGCCCTCGGGGAAAAAAAACGTAAAATCAAGGTTGCGCCATATAATTGAACTAGCTACTGCAAAGGCTATCCCAGAGTTTTTATTTTTGGAACACAAATATTAGCGTGACGTTACATTTTCTTGCAAAAATATAGGATTCAATTTAAAAAAATTATTTATTTAAAGAAAATTACATTTTTAGGTATCGATCTTTTGGGAAATTTTCCACAGATTTCAAATCTGTTAAAAATTTTACTCTATCTTTAACGGTCTAGGAGATGGAAAAAAGAACTGCATAACTAAAATTGAAACTTTGTTTTTTATTGTATGTATGAAAATCATTCCTCTGTCCAAAAAGTAAATTTAGAATGTCATATCTTTATGCTGTTGCCATTCCAATGAAAACAATAAATTTTTAATTTCTTAAATTCATTTTAAAGTTCTCTAGATTAAATTTTAAAATTCAGGCTGAACTATAAAACTGCAAAACATTCAGACTACCTGTGTGCCAAATTTCATTATTATAAGTGCCATAGATTTGTCAGGACACAGCAAACAACCAATACACTAACTTCATTTTAGAAAAGAAGTTTTTAAGAAAGTGTGGGTACTAACAAAATTTTTCAGTCGCCACGTGGCGACCGTTAATTTTCACCTTTAGTTAACATAAATTAATTTCTAATGACTATTCTTTAGTATTTAAACAATAATATGATGTATTAGACATTCACCATTTTTATGATTATTTTTTATTTTGAAATTAATCTAAAAAATTATGAAAATGATTCTAAATGAAAAATCTTTTATCGATTATTTCTTCCCAAATGAGCGCAATGAGAAATAAAAAATTCAAGCATAAAGAAAACGGTAATTATGGAGTTCTGATTGAAAACTTATGTTATATAGTGAACTTTCGATCTTAGTTATACTGGCTCGCTAAGTATACCTACTAAAGCTTACAGATACCAAAATGCTCATGTTCTGTAAAATACTTGCGGATTTCAAGAATATAAACATAATTTTTAACAAAATTGGAAAGCTTCCACTTATATTTGTACTTTTTAAAAAGAAATAATATAAGCACATACATATTTTTAGATTTTCAATTCTTGCGAGCAGTTGAAGTTAACAATCGTCAATTTAATTACATTTCTATGTGTTTACGGACCTTCAAAGAATTCTGCTAGTTGTATTTTTCAAATTCTGTTCATTATTTGAGGTACTTGCATTATCTATTTTTGGTTATTGAGTCTTTTTTTTTTTAAATTTCTGGAGGATGTATTAATTCCCATACACATAGGATCCGTTTCTTTTACTATACCTAACATTTACCATGCAGTACTACTTGACATTCACTAGTTCATTGTTGGGCAAAAATCATTATTTATATGTGAAATCTGTGTTCTAAACTTTTAAAAACTTCCATGGTTTCAAAAAAAGTTTGCGGGAACATTTTGCATTTGAGGCTCCTGTAACAAAAGGATATCTGGGCCGTAATCAGAGGGTTGAAAACAGTTGATTTGGGATCAGCAAAAGACGACACAATTACCAGACAAGTGTTTCCACCTGGAGCCAATGGGCGTCACTTCCAAGCATGAAGTGTTGGTTTTCTTTTAAACATTCTGTGTGACTAAAGGGCCATTTGAAAACAGTTCACCATGTGATACATGAAGTTGCTCGAAATATATTTGTAAAATTTTTTTAACTGGGGTAGCTTGCTTTCTTTTTTAAAATGGTCTAGTATTGTAGTCTGCTACCAAGACACTTGCAACAAAATGATTTTCTGAAATCGCAAAACTGTTTAACTTTGAATGACATCCATGTTTAGTTTTTTGGCATTCTTCGTGATGGCCGTCCTTAACTTTCGGCATCTGTACACCACCTGCAAGCAGCGATTGACTTTGGGAAACTATTCAGCGTCTAGGTAGAAAATGGTAGTGCGGTACTGAGTTTGGAATCCTGACCTCAGGCCTTTCGTATTATTTGCATTTTTTGTCGAAAAAAAACCCATGAGTTTTGCATTTGCAATAGTTAAAATAGCAGATATATAAATAAGAATAATTTGGAAGGAAAAGCCTTTTTTAATACAATGTAACAAATTTTACTTGCAAATCTCATTTTTCTGTATGGTATTTACTCTGAACATGTTCGTTATTTTGCGTTGTTTCATTGATTAGGTCCAGGTTTAACTCCTTGTTCTATTAAAAACTGTCATAAAGATTGAGAAAACCATAGGTTAACAAAACTTCTGGATTTTGGACAGTTCCGGACGTCTTAATTTGGGACTTGTACTGTACTGTCAAATGAGTAGGGTAATAATAGTGTGTAATCTGTGTACTAATAAATAATATATGTGTATCACAACCTTCCAAAACTGTGATGTTCGTCATGAGTCAACCTCTCAAATCCAATCCCAGGTGCATCACTGCCTGTGTGATAACACACATTGGAAACAAAAGGAGATGCACTCAGGGTAGTCACAGGAATGGAACCTCTGCTTACTATATATACAAGCTTGTAGGCCACTAGTTCAGTGAGCACTCTCTGAGCCATGACAACTTCAAGTTAATACAATAAAGACTCGTGTACCGAGGGGGCTGAAATGTCCTCGCGGTGTGGTCAGAAAAGCATTCCAATCTCTCATAAATCATTTTCAATTTTAGTTTCATTTTGTTTTGTATTTTTATTTCAATTTATTGGGAAATTATATGCATATTGATCCTTTACACTTCTAGAATAGCTTCAATATTTATGGAATTAAAATTTGGAATGTAAAAGTTAATTCACGTATCTAATGATTGAGTGTGTTGAGAAAAGATTGAAGCATTTGGTATATTTTTTATTACTAACTCAAAATTCCACTGAATGGGAATGCAATTACTTTTTGTTTTACATAGAAACCCCCCTTGGGTATGTTTCAAAGCTAAAAATTAATAAGTAGGATTTTTATCAAGGTCCTGTTATTTTATTTTCCAAGTGACACATGATTATTTCTCAAGTCTTATAGTTTGCGCAACTTGGCCAAACCTGGTACTTGTGGCATAAACATTCAATCAATCAAAAGCAAGTATTGAACCAATTATTTATTTTTAAAAAAAGACTAAAGAAATTCTGCATGTATAATAAATATATATACTGCATAAAAACTTTATGAAATTTGTATGATTGAAAAAATTTATAATAGTGTCGGTAGGATCTGGCCAATGGTGCCAGATTTTCAGAACAAAGTACCTCTTTTTTGCAGGTGAAAACCTCTGATTTAGAGATCTGGAATATATCAACGTATCTAATGGTGCGATATTATCGACTATATTTTAAACGACACCAATATATATATCAAAAATTTTTATATGTGCCATGTGTTAAGCACACACATGGCATTTATTTATAAGCGCATTGTGCGAATTTTATTTTTACTGTTGCGTGTGATGCTGAATTAAGATTCATGTGTATATGCTTTATTTTTTCTTCTAACTTTAATAAGCTTTTTATAAAAATGCCCGAAAAGGGCTAACGACCCTTTTTTTCAAGTATTAGTCTCCGTGTTCTTAATAAGATACGCGTTTTATGCAAAATCGGTTATTAAATGAATAATTATTCAGTGTTGTGTACATAATTTTTATCTTTGTTCAATTGTACAGTGCATATTCATACATGTATTGAATCCTGAAAAGAATGCCATTAGATCCTTCAAAAATATTTCATCTTCACTTCTTACACACGTTCGGTCGCCTCTTTGGGGTGCCATACATTGCATTAATTAAATTTCTTTCCTAGGAATAAAATCTACACAGCTTTCACCTCTAAATGTCAGTCCACAGCTTTCACCGCTACATTTTAGTCTGTACCTAACCATCATGATTGACTCAGTTGTCTTCAGCTGTAGCGAGTTTCCAAATTTAGTTTTTACACTACTCAGTTGAGAAAACATTCTCTTGACAGTTGCATTAGAAAATGACAAACTCATTAAAGTCAATGCAAGCTTACAGAGCTGTGGAAATTGTGTTTCACGAGCAGCATCTGTTAGTTTATCTATAGAGGCTCAGAATTTGACAGGGCTCTGCTTGATATTCCTCGGCTGACATTTCTGAGATTAGTGGTAACCGATCCCTCTCTCAGGCTCTTTTGCACATTTTCACACACAGCTACGGATTGTGGAACAATGCTACACTTCACTTTTCTCACAGCATTTTTGGGATTGTAGTGTAGACAAATGAAGCAGCACACCAACATTATCTGGTAGCCTACTACGTACTTCTTTGGCTAGTTGAACAATACATTATTTTCAGTGACGTTTGATATCATTCAACTGTTCACTTGATAATGATAAATTTTCTAACTCTAGAGAAAATTCATATCCGAAGTACATTCCTGCGTTAGGCATAGTAAACTTCTCAAAGTTAAAGCTGAACATTGATTCTTCCCTTACTTTATCTAATTGCGAAGGAACCAAAATCATTTTTAACAAGCTCATGTTGTGTGTGAACAAATTAGCAAATAGCTTTGTTTGGTCCGAAGACTCTGATTGAAAAAGTTTGTTAATTCTTGTGATGGGGGGGTCTACCAACATTTTCTTTCGATATATCATGTAGAGCTTGTTCACTGGATCTCTGTACAGTTGCTCTGTTGTGTAGTCTCTTTCTTGATTCTTGGCAAGTCTAAATAAAAGAGAGCATTGTTTGTGAGAATAACGAAAATTAGTGGCCCATTTGCATGGCGATCGTCATAGAGGTCTTAAACAGTTGAGTTGGGGAACGTTTTTTCTCTTGTTACGGAAACATTTCATTTCCTGCGCCAAACAATTCGAGCGGAGGGAAGCAAAAAAATTTTGACTGACATTGTTTAGTTCGTTTTTGTTAAATCGGGATTGTTAAAGATAAATTAAAAATTTCAACGGATTTGAAATCTGCGGAAAATTTTGCACGTGATCGATACCTCATATAGGATATTTTCTTTTATAAATAGTTAATTATTTAATAAATAATCAAATGTGGTCAACGCTTGAATAATAAATCTGGTTTTGGTATCGTTCTGGCGTAGAATTTTACGCTGATTTGAAATCCGTTGAAATTTCACTATTATCTTCAACGATCCCCAAGTTGGAAACTTTGGATTAGAGCAGTGTTCCCAAACTTTTGACATATGTGTACCCCTTCTATAATTTTGTAACGCTGAGTACCCTTCGTCAAAAAAATGGATGTATTTTAATAACAATCAAAATGTTTTTATTTTTTTGTGACATACAGAAAATAATAAGAAAAGAGAAATAAAAGTTATATTATAGATAACGCGCGTTTATATGGATCAATGAAAAGGATGAAATTGTTTGTGCTGAGATAACAGATCGTCATAATTTGGTTCCCTGGTTGTTAATTTTAATCTGAGATATGGTTCCACGTCCAAATAGTATGTTTCTTTTTTTCGACTTAATGTCTACAAATGCTGAATATTAAATGCCTTGGGATATATTGAAAACCCCATGCATATATCATGGTAAAGAAGAAAGATTAGAAGGAGTGAAAATTTTCACAGACGGCTCTAAAAAAGAAGGTAAGGTCGGAAGCGGCTTAGTCGTTTATTTGGAAGGAATAGAAGTTTACAGCGAGGCAATAAGAATTAGCGATCACTACGGTTTTTTGGCAGAATTAATAGCTATTCACAGAGCTATATCTCTCATTACAAAGAACATCAGGAAGGCCGACATTATTACTGACTCAAGATCCGTGTTAATGGCCCATATTAATATTACCGACAGTGATAAATATATTTGCAATATGAAACATCGAATAAAGAATTACTCGGGGGTTATAAACCAAAAATGGATTAAAGTCCATGAGGGCAACGAGAGGGCGGATGCTCTGGCAAAAAAACAACCAGAGAAACAGTACATCGACAAGGCACAACAAATGGACAAGGAATACATCCGGAAACAAATTAACAAAGAAGTAGAATTGAAGAGTAGTCCATACAGAATACGAGTACATATCACAGACGAGACTTCTAGGATCTTTTGAGATTTATCACTGGGCACGGCCTATTTGGACAGCACCAGAAACGTTTATTCAATAAGGAAGACAAATGCGAATGTGGAGAAGGAATTCAAAGTGTTGACCACGTAATTTACGACTGCAAACTGTGGGAAAACATAAGAAAAGACCTATTCCCCCGCGACCACCAAAAAGTAGACCATATTCTGCCCGTCTAAGTTGACACCACTGGCGCCTCTGGTCTCTGGTTGAGGCTCGCAGTGTCCCGCATTTAAATTTTGTTTATGTATACCTCTAATTCAAGTATCTATGCGACCTTCAAGAGCGGGACCTTGATAGCCTCGCCAAACGCGCTTTCTGTGAATCCTCTCTTCTGAAAAAGCGACAAGCCAGTGTTGCTAACTTAAAATATCAAAAATCTGCTGGGCTAGTTTACTAACGGCGTATTAGCGGCAATTATACTTCAGACCTCTAAATAAACCTCTGTTCTTTTTTTCAAACCTCTGTTTTTACCTCTGAAGCGAATTGAAACCTCTAGATCTGAAGGTAAAACCTCTGATCCGGCAACCTTATTTATCGGGGTCCAAAAAAATTCACGTCATTAGTCCAAACTGCTTCCAATCATTATTCCAAGTCTAAACTGCATGAGAACCACTTATAAATACATTGCTCATGCTTGGGATTTGTGGCACTGTATCATGGGATTTATTTAGCTAATTCCAGTCGGGATTTAATCATTCAAAAATTGACCCATCTATATTTACTAATACGTTCCTAATGTTTTACGTTATAAATATAATGTAAATGATCAAAACTATCTAGAAACTATGCTAATTTGCATGTCTTGTATCAGACAAATAAAACTTGTACAGGCAAGGAATTAATTAAAATCATAAAATTCTGATTTAAAGCTTATAAATCTAATGTTTTTTTTTAATTAAATGCTTTTTTTTATGACCCTGGAAACAAGGAAAGATTCCAATTCTTTATTAGACTGGACAATTTCATCTCAATGCTATTCCTGTTCTCATGATTATCCAACGTTTGTGTTCTGCCTGCACACATCTTATTTTGCACTATATTCTGTATTTATAATATATATTATACAGGGTGTCCACATAAAAGAATGTCCCAGTTTCAATGGTATGTTATAACAGTTTAATTTAGACTATTTACAACAAATCATAATTGAAAATAAACTAACCTAGTTTTTCTGACAAATGTTCACCATGTGCACCTTTAGTTATACGGCGCACACATCCAACCTGTAGTCCAATTCTTACCGTAACAGGGGTGGTTTACCTGGATATGTTGAAAGAATGGCTCTTTTCCCCAATTAGTAGAGGGTGAACCTGTAAACTTTATTTGGCAACAGGATGAAACCTCCCCATTGGAATTTCTTTGTACGAGAGTGGTGGAACGTCGAAGTCCCTGACGTGTCGTAATGGTCGAGACGACAGCTTTTTTTTCTCTGGCCTCCACGTTTACCTGACATAACGCCATGCTATTTTTGTCCTTTGGGGATTTATAAAAGATCGTGTTCCGCCGCTACCTAATGAGTTGAGAATCAGAATTGAAGAGGCTATTGCTTCCATTACTCCAGACTTGTTAACCAAAGTGTAGGAAACACTGAACTTTAGGTTGGATATGTGCCATATAACTAAAGGTGTACACATTAAACATTTGTAAGAAAAACTAGGTTAGTTTACATTCAATTTGATTTATGATTTGTTGTAAATAGGCTTAATGAAACTTTGAAACTGGGACATTCTTTTATGGACACCCTGTATATACTAGCCACTGCGTGACCACCTGTGACAGTTCTTTTTATGGGGTCAGATGTGATCAATGCTCCCCCAGTGATTGCTACATATTCGTAGCCTATTGGATAACAGCCATAATGGCGTTATGGTAATTCGTACCCCATAGGAATTCGGCGTGACGTCACAATCTCTTTCAAAAATAGAAATATTTAATTGAAAAATTATTTATTAAAAGAAAATCAAACGTATAAGGTCTTGTGTGAAATTTTCCACAGATTTCAAATCCGTTGCAACTCTATCTTTAACGGTCTAGGAGATATAAAAAAGAACTCTTAACTAAAGTTAAAACTTTGATTCTTTATCGTCTGCTGGAAAATCGTTCCTCCTCGCTAAATGAAAATGGAAAAAATAAATTTAGAATATAATGTTTTATGCTGTTGCTATTCCCAAGAAAACAATTACAGTTAGATTTCATTTTAAAATGTACTAGATTGAATTTTAAAATTTGCCGAGACCCTAAAATTGCAAAAAATTTGGACTACCTGTGTGCCAAATCCCATTACTATAAATGCAGGGCTCCTAATACGTCACCTTTTTGACATTTTGTCACCTTTTCAGGGGTTTTAAGTTCTTAAATACTATTTGGAGAAGAAAACTTCAGCCGCTTCTTCAAGAACTTGATATCTGAAAATTCCAAACCCCTCCGTAACCAGAGAATGCAAAAATTTCGTCCGTCTCTGTATCCAGAGGGTTAAATATTGAAGGAGCGTTGCGAACGTATTGAAAATCATTCTCTGTTATCGAAGTTGATTATTACAAATTCTTGAGTTTTTTTTAGTGAAATTTTTAAAAAGATCAATGAATCATCACTTTCTACCTGAAAAAAAGAACTAATTAACATTGGGACATGTAATATTCACACAATACATAATGCTTTTCTTAAAGATCTAAAAGAGTTGGGGGAAGATATGTCTGAACTGGTTTTTACTATTCACAGATTTTTTAATCAGTAGCCTAAGCGTTGGTCAACGTACAAACAAATTCAAGAAGACGTAACTTCCCACTCACCATTTCATCAAGCAGGTGGCTAAGCCTAAAGCCAGCTGCTGAAAGGTTGCTTGAACGTTGGATTGCAGAGTGCGAAAGTATTTCCTTGACTACATTCCAATAAAGAAGCCAAACATGATACGAAGACCAGACTACAAAAAATTGTTCGTTTACTTAGAAGAGAAACTATGAAGGGTGAGGTGACATTTGTCGTATCAAGTGCAAGTATATTTAATCATGTGGCCGTATTTCTTCAGAAAAAGGAACCTCTAATACATAACCTTCATTCTTAACTTGAATTGTTGACAAGAACAATTTTGGGTAGGATCTACTAAAAGGAATTTATTCGAGATTTGAAAATGGCTAAATTGGAAGATATATGTCCTCAGAAACTGTTGCCTCTGGCTGATATTGTGACTGGAGATAAAATTTCTAGAGCGCTTCAGAATGTGTGAAAGAGAAGGAAATTAATTTTTTTTTTCTCTAAAGACTCAGAAGCATTACATTGCCAGTGTTAAATATCTTTTGAAGAAGTCCTCCTTCAGTTCATCTCTCCTTCAAAGTTTATCCTGTCTTGATCCTCTTGAGAGACTCGGTGGCGAGAGTGTGCGCCAAGTATTAGAAGTTGCAAGAACAATTCCACTGGATGTCCAGACAGACATACTACTGGATGAGTGGAAATTACTCCAAAAAGAATTTGAGTAAGAAGGATCTAGAATGAAGCCTATTGATGTTTACTGGAACCAGTTCTTCAGACTGGGAGACATTAGTGGTGTGGATCCTAAATACCCAGTTGTGTCAAAGCAAGTGAAGGCTACTCTGTCACTTTCTCATGGTAGTGCTGACATTGAACGTAGCTTCTCAGCCTCTGGAAGAGCTATGACAGGAGATAGAGCATCAATGTCAGAACGCACACTCAATGCATTAATGACGGTTAAAAGTAGTTTGCCAAATTTGACAATCAACCCTATTTGGTGCCAATCACATCAAAGCTAATGGATATGGGAAGGGTTGCATATAAAGCCTACACTGCCTATTTAGAAGATATAAAACGTAAGAGACAAGAAAAATTAGAGAGGGATAAGTAAAAAAAAAAAGATAGACTGGAAGCAGAGAAAAAAAATTTTCAAGCAGCTGGCGAAGAAAAGAAAGGTGATAGAAGAAGACGAACGAAAACTTAAAATTATGCTTAAGGAAGAGAATGAGATACTGGACAGTGTTTCAAAATTGTTACAGGAAGCCAATGATAGGCTCAAGAAGGCGATTAAAAATAAAGATTTTAAGGAAGCAGCACTTGCTCAGGCAATGATTGAAAGAACGGCAAAAGTCTCAGATGAAGACAGACTTTAAAAAATGCATATTCTTCTATTGAGAAAAAAAAGACAAAATTAATTTCAGACTTTTTTCCCACAAAAAAAATGAGACAATCTTTCAAAGAAAATGAAGAAATTATTCAAGCTGTGTCAAAATGAACGAATTAAAAAATGATCATTACGATTTATTTTATTTTTATGTTAATATTTTTAAATAATGTACTGTAGCAATATGATGCATGCTCACACGGCTAGCAAACACTTAAATTGAATTTATTTACATACAACATAAACTACAGAAATTACAAGACTTTCACGCACACAAAATATAAGGGACAGGGACATTTTTACTATCACATACTACAGCCTAGCTGCTGCTTGCTCCAGGGTTGGAGTTACACTGCGAAAGTTTTTGTCAGTCCGCTAGGGGGCGTTGTTGTTTCCATTACAGACTCCCCCTCTAGCTCTGATGACGTCCCGACGATGAGCCAGGATTTTTTTTTCTAGGGCGACCCCTTCTTCTTATGGGAGCTACATGCCCAGTGTCTCTCTTTACTTGGGATTCATAGTAAGTTTTTAATGCTGATACATGATAAGTTCCAAGAGTTTGGTCTGGACTGGCCGGGTTGGCAATATCATATGTTGTCGACGATCGATTTGTGAGAACTACATATGGTCCTTCTCTTTTGGGCATTAATTTTCGACTTATTTTATTTTTGCTGATGGGATGAATAGTAACCCAAACTTGATCACCAGGTTTGAAGTATATCGGTCGTCTACGACGATCAAAATTTTCCTTTCGTTTGTCTTGTTTATTTTCAACTCTATCTTTTATCTGGGTGGTTAGACGAGCAAATCTTTTGAGATACGGTGTTATCTCGGGTATGAAGTTGTCGTTATCAATAACTCCTCTTAAGTCATGAACCACATCGTACGTTGTTCTCAGCTCTCTGCCAAACTGTAGGTATGCAGCAGTGTGACCGGTGGTGTCACAAGTAGAAGTATTCATCGCAGGCAGTATGTTCTTCTCCAACTAAAATTGCAAGGCGGGGCTTCAAGTCCCGGTTTTTGCGTTCTGATGGATTGGCTTGTGGATGATAGACTGGTATGAGATCTTGTGTGATACCTAACAGGCGATACGCCTGTTGCATGACGGCGCTCACATTCGAATTGCGGTCCGTTATCGCTAATTAACCTTCGAGGTAGACCATAGCGTAAATAAACTTCTTCGAGTAGTGTTTTAGCGCAGTTAGCTGCTGTGGCTTCATTAAGTGCAAACATTTCAACCCACTTAGTATTTGTGTCTTCCACGGTGAAAATCCATCTTTTTCCAGATGATGTCTCTGGTAGGGGACCAAAGAGATCGATTGCAAGAACTTCAAATCTCTGTGCATAAACTGGGGTTCTAAGCAGTCCAGCAGGTTTCTGGTTCGTTGGCTTATATCGATTGCATTCTGCACAGGTTTTGATATAATCAGAAATGTACTTCCTCATGCCTGTGAAAAAGTATCTGGAAGCAATCTTGTTGTAGGTGCCCTCCACACCATAATGACCGGCTGTAGGAGCGTCATGGTGCTCCTGCAGAACTCTCTGGCGTTCTGGAATGGGGACTACGAGTTGTGTGTTGAGGAAATAAATACTTTGTCTGTTTTACCAACGGATTTGTCAACTGGTGACGATGTTGATGTAAATATTGAACCTGACGTTCCAAATATCTTAAAAGAAAAGATTCAACAATTAGTTTCGAATTATGGACCACACAAAACAAAAACAACAAATGTTGAATTGAATATATTGGTAAAAAATAATGAACCTGTATCTCATCAGCCACGTAGGTTACCATTTTCAGAGAAAAAGATCGTCGAATCGCAAGTTAATGAATGGTTAGATCAAGGGATAGTAGAACCAAGTTCTTCAGAATATTGTAGCCCAGTTGTAATTGTAAAGAAAAAGGATGGAACACCTCGTGTGTGCATTGACTATAGAAGATTAAATAAAGTAATTGTAAAGGACGGATTTCCCCTACCATTAATTGAAGAGCACTATTTCATCCTCAAGCTTAGACAGAAAATTTAAAAAATAATAGCCAATTGTGTACATTGCATTTTAGCGAATCACAAAAAGGGAAAGAAAGAGGGTCTTTTGCACCCCTTGCAAAAAGAAGATATTCCATTGAAGACGTACCATATTGATCATCTCGGACCTTTAGAGAGCATCCATAAGAACTATAAGTACATTCTAGCGATAGTCGATGCATTTACTAAGTTTGTGTGGATTTATCCAACGAAAACCACTATATCTGCTGAAGCTATTGCAAAATTGGAGATTCAAAAAGCTGTGTTTGAGAGTCCTTCTCAAATTATCTCCGATAGAGGTACAACCTTTACATCTAGCGAGTTTGCTGATTATTGCTCTAAAGAAAACATAAAACATCATTTAATAACTACTGGCTTGGCGAGTGCAAACAAACAAGTCGAACGAATTAACCAGACGATCATATCAATTCTGGCAAAGCTTTCCTTAGAAAATCCAGCCCAGTGGTACAAACACACAAGTGAATTGCAACAAGCGATAAATTCGACCTATCAACGAAGCATAGATATCACACCTTTCGAATTACTATTCGGTACAAAGATGAATGTGAAGGGTCTCGATAAGTTCAAAGAAATGATTGAAGTTGAGTTTCAAGCTAATTTTGACACGCAAAGAGAAGAACTAAGAAAGCATGCAAAACAACAAATCTTTAAAATTCAAGAAGAAAATAAGAAGACGTATAATTTAAGAAGAAAAGAACCAAAACCTATGCAGTTAATGATT
Organism: Metellina segmentata; assembly: GCA_947359465.1. NCBI lineage: Eukaryota > Metazoa > Arthropoda > Arachnida > Araneae > Tetragnathidae > Metellina > Metellina segmentata. The sequence continues at coordinate 113,746,896 of OX375883.1, forward strand.
TAGTTGCCATCAAGAGAACTCAGTTTGGTCCGCACTTGAAATTAAAACCAAAATACCTTGGACCCTATAAATCACCAGAATTAAAGGAGGAAATACGTACGACGTTGTAAAAGAAGGTTGTCATGAAGGACCCAACCTCACTACAACATGCGCCGAATTTCTTAAACCATGGAATTGGATTTAAGAGTTTGCTAAGACGAGTCAAAGGAAAGGAGGAATAATATACCATATTTTTTTTAAAGACGAAAGACGTTTAAAAAAGTTAAAAGATGTTGAAAGAAGTTAAAGACGAAAGAAGATGTAGGAAGTTTGAAAACGACGGAAGACGTTTGAAAGAAAGACGAAGAACGATGTTTAAAGACGACAAGCTCATTTAATCATTTTCAGAGCTGAAGGACATTTCAGAGCTCTATAACCCAGATACATTTGTTTTACAGAGATTGACGGATTTTGAACATTGCTTCTGCTTTTGCCTCTTTTTTGTATATTTTCAGAAACGCCTGGTGGTCCAGTCGCACACAAGATGGCCGAATTGTGGTGCCCAGCCTCTGCCTGGCACTAGAGGGCACCTCCACGCTGAAATCATCTCGAGCCACTGCGCAGCCACACCACGCATCCGCGCAGCGCCGAGATCCAGAAGTGACGCAGACTGAAGACGAAAGCGCTAGGACAAGGCTTAACTGGATTCCGTTACTGGACTACGGTTATACTACGTTCACACATGAAAAGTTAAACTAGTTTAAGTGCTAATCTAGCTTAAGTCGAGCATGTGTGAACGAACTGTCTTAGATTTAAACTAGCTTAGCGAAAAGAAACTCTCTTAACTTTAAACCAGTTTCCCAAACTCACTTAAGTGAGTTCTACAGTGACGCCACCTAGAGGTGTCACGCGAACTTCATTCCGCGCGCTTTTGTTGACGATCTTTCATTCTGTTCGCCGTGTAATCGTTTGTGATGGAGCTTAGCCCTACCCCTAGTTTAGAACTTCCAAAAAAAAAGAGTGAAAGAAGGAATAGAAACTGGTCCACTCAAGAAGTAAAATGTTTACTATCCATTTGGGCGGACAAGTATGCGGATCTGACAAGAACCAAAAGAAACAAAGGGATTTACGAAAATATGGTGCAACAATTAAAGGAAATGGGATTTTCCAGAACCCCTGCCGAAGTTCAGACGAAAATTAAAAATTTGACTTCAGAATACAGGTAATTTTATTCTTATTATTGGAAATTTGTTAAGGATAAAAGAATTCTTTCTCCACATTATGTTCTATCCATTTAGAATGACAAAATTTAAATGTCACCAAAGGCATAACTTTGTTTAATTATAACTGCTTTATTTAACCATTTATTATAAAAAATTTACAAAGTAGGTTACTTTTATCATACCAGAACATAAAAATAAATGGATTTTAGTAGAGGATATTAATATATCATTCAATTATCAAATAATTCATGAGCAATTGATACTGCAGCATGTCTAAATTTTTGTATGAATTCTTTATATCAGACGTATAAAAATACTTCCCAATTTTTCTTGCACAAACTAAAACTTTATCATTTGTTGATAAATGTTATTCTAATCTATCTATTAGGTCTGAGAAAACATTACATGGATGCACAGCAACTGGCACTAGTCCTTCGGAGTGGCTTCATTTCAGGGAAGTGCATAAAATCATTGGGAACTCCCACCACCATTCAAACCCACTGATGTCAGAAAGTTTTACGTGTGTGGAAAGTAAAGGTAAAATTAAAGTTTCCGAACATTTAAAATATATCTTCTCCTGGATTTAACTTTTATTTTGGTATTAGCATGGCACAAATCTTCTCAATTCAACTATAATGACAACATCTTATTATTTACACATAAAAATATAACGAGTGAAAGAAAAACTGCTAGTTAAGATATTCTGATGGTTTCATTGTGATACTTAAAAATATTTTTGCTAATTAACTACTAAAACTCAATGCTTCTGCCTGCCTAATCCCTTTTAATTTTCAAAAAAATGTGTTTTATCTTTATTATTAATTATATTACTTGCTATAACATGATATAGTTCATGTTATAGCAATGATAATTTTTTTTTATGAATATAATCTCATTTAGTTTCTGTGCTCCCATTTAATATTTTGGTTCTTATGTATTATCCCATTGACATTCAGTTTCTGGAACAGAGTTAATTTGGTTTGAGAGGCACAGTCTATGTGAAAAAAAAAAGTATCAAATATTTTTTCTGGTTATGTACCACTGCTGTAGATTACATAAACTGTGTATAAACAACAATGTTTTTTTTTTCCATACAGAGTTGGAGATGGAAGAAAGATCAGTTATGTTTGACATAGAAGAGTTGGTGGCTCTGACAAATGAAGAAGATGCTGAAGTCAGGGCCTTGATGCAGTCACCAGCTCAGTCGACCAGTTCCGCGCAGAATGCTAATAATGCCCCCAGTGTATCTACGGCATGTATCCCATTGACCATCAGTTTCAGGCTTCATCTGTGCAATTTTGTTTTCAGCGGCACCAACAGTGTTATATAGTAGACCCTTTTCGAGGTTTCAAACATTTTATTAAATTTGAAATGAGTTCATTTTTAAAGTTAGGAAACTTTAAACTTTTGATTTATAGTTATATTATTAATAGTGTTGGAATAGTACCCATTGAGTTTCTATTCATGGAATTATATTTCTATAGGACAAGGATTCGGAAGACGAGGAAATTCGAAGAGTCGTTAAAAGAAGACGAACGTCAAGCAAAAAGAAGGCTCCCTTGGAGCAACTGTTGGAACAAATGAATGAAAATGACAAAAGAGTTATTACATTGTTGGAAAGAAACAACTTATTGTTGGAAAAACTTGTCGATAAGTTGTAGTCATAATAAAAACATATTAAATTGAATGGTTTGCTTGACTGAATGATTGACATTGTAAAAAAAAGCTACTTAAGATGTTTAGAATTGGGATTTATTTTCACCAATATTTTAATAAGGATCAGTTTCCCAATGGAACTTAATTGGTATTCTGTAATAACATGTTGACTATCAATTGTTATTGGATAACACACAACACAATTATTTTCTATTTACTTTACAAAAAAACTAACCTTATTTTTGATATGAACATGGTATTTAAAAAAAAAATTCTAATTATTTGATTTAGATTGTATATTATGTAATTAATTACTTTGTGTATGTTGTCTTCTTTATAGATCTAGTATAGCGTGATGAAAAATTCCAAGGAAAAATATATGCTATGTTTTGAAATTCTATGGTCATTTTGCTGTAACAGCTTTCTTGAAATTTTGGTATACATCATTACTAAGAAAATATAAAATACCAAGTTTTTAAGAGAAAAACCTAGAAATATTAATATTAAGAATCTAAATCGATGCAATTTTTCTTACTAAATTTTGTATCGATGTGAAAGTTTGGTAAACAAACTATTGACACAATCTGTTAACATTTTCAACTAGTAAAGTATTAACTTATAAATTATACTTCTTACTATGTTTATAATTAGTACCATAAATAAAAGAATTTTTAAGAGACTATTGTCTATAAAAAATATTTAAAGTTTTTTTAGTTACAGATATCTTAAAAATTATTCTAAAAGAAAAATACTAGGAAAATCGATGCGTTTTAGTACCTTGGATCCAAAATAAGACCCGAAATGCAAAGAAAAATTGCTACAACTAAATATCCAAAGATAGGCATATCAGGTATAAAGTCAGGGATAAGAATTCACTCAAAAGGAAGTAATTTGGTATACATCATTACTAAGAAAATATAAAATACCAAGTTTTCAAGAGAAAAAATCTTAGATCCGAAATGCAAAAAAACTTGCAAAGAAAAAATGCTACAACTTAAATATCCAAAGATGGGCATTGTCAATGATAAAAGTTCACTTAAAAGGAAGTAATGAAACATGTTTTTGTAGATTTCAAACAGAATTTATTTTGTTGTCACAAACAATGCCTTAATGATAAACACAATTATTGGAAGAAGGAGATTAAAGAAGATGGTAATCCAATACTTGAGAGAAATTCAAAGTACATCAAAATACTGGATCTTTCTACGACCCTGCAATTTTTTTGAAACGCAAATACAGCAAGTATATTTCAGTGCAATATTTTTTATAATCTAAATAAGCTGGTGATAATAAAGTAATTTGACGAACATTCTTGTATGATAAAGTATAAGATTTTGAACCTTAAAACAATATGCAGTAAAACACAAGTAATTTTCTTTTTACAAAAAACTGAACACCTCTATATTTTTTAGAATCAGCTCAAACAGGCTGTTAAATACAAAAATTAGCAGTAACCATTTGATGACAATTTTAATTATTATTTTGAAATGTTAACTGAAAATGCTTCGCAGTGGCATCTCTTATTTTCTTGCATTCACTGTCATTTTCGCCGATTGTAGTCGAAAAGTCAGTCAATAACGGAGGCACAAGTTCCCAATGACTTTCGAAATTGTCTCCTGTCTGCTCGCACAGATTGTGCAACACACAGCATGCCTTGATTACGCTGATGGTATTTTCAAGCTGGACTTCTAATAATTTTAATATACGAAATCTAGCTTTCAGCCTTCCGAAAGCATTCTCTATTACCCGACGAGCTCTGGAGAGCCTGTAGTTGTAGTGCCGGGCAGTGCTGCTCATTTGCCGAGCATCTGGGTATGGCTTTTGCAATGTCGGCATCAGCGGAAATGCTGCATCCCCTATAAGGCATACAGGGACATCCACTCCTCCTAAAGACTTGGATAAGTCCCGAAGGGTGTTGCTTGCCAAAATCTTCATCAGTGAGGAATTCTTCAAGATGTATGCATCATTGCAGCGTCCCGCTGACCCGACATTAACATACAGAAATCTGTATGTAGCGTCACATACTGCCAACAGAACTGTGCTGTAAAAGCTTTTGTGACAAAAGTAGGAGTGAGCATCTATTTTTGGGGGCTGGACTTTAATGTATGTTCCATCAATGCTTCCCATGCATTGTGGAAAATCCCACATGGAGTCGAATTCCCCGACGCATTGAAGAATTCCTTCTTCAGAAGTGGGAAGTACAATGTACTTGGACATTAATTTATCCACAATAAGGTTGCAGAACTCATGCAGAATACTGCAGACTGTGGACTTTCCAACCCCGAAAAGATTTCGAACAGTTCGAAATTCGCAGGAAGAAGCCAGGGTATAGAGGGCAATACATACCCGTTTTTCCAAGGGAATACACTTCCTCCATTTGGTGTCCGTTCTTTCCATTGCTTTCAGTTCAATCACCAGATATCTAAAAGTACTTCTATTCACTCTGAACTCTTCTTTAAACTCCTTATCTGTCATGGAGTAAATAGCACGTTCAAAAAATTCACTCGATCGAGGAATGATCCAAGATTTCGGCGTACTTTGAATTTCCTTCATGTGTTGAATTACCATCTTCTTTAACCTCCTTCTTCTTTCGATAATTGAGTTTAATATTAGGGCATTGTTTGCCACAACAGAAATTAACTCTGTTTTACGCAACGTGCGTATGGGAGGCGCCATAATTATTTTTGTTTACAAAATGTCGTCATCGATAACGATAGTCGATGTCATCATCGATAAAATAACATCGATAAACCGATTTAAGCTAGTTTAAAAGCTGCCGTAGTGTGAACGCATAAAAATAAGATAGCTTAAGTTAAGATAGCTTAAGTTCTCTCTTAAGTTAAACTAGTTTAACTTTTCATGTGTGAACGTAGTATCACGATCAAGTTTAGCCTTGGCTAGGAGAAAGACGTGTGCGCGTGAGCCGAACCGCGACGACGAGCGCCGATATTGGACACTTTAAGACGGACTTGAACTGTGCTATCTCCTCGAACTACATTGAACTTACTTTTGTTTTAGCCATCCCATCTTGTAAATATAATCATGATCATCAACTAATTAAACTTCATTATTCTTTAATTTGTTTACTACCTACTACTCCAACACACACACACGTGTGTGTGTAGGATTTAGTTAGCTAGTTGCTCTATCTGGCGATAGATGGCGCTACTAATCCTGTATTAACACTTCCCTTTTGGCGCGCTCTTGTGATAAGAATGTTCCTTCTAGAATAGGGGAGATCGCCATTAACGTCCATGTTAGAAAGACGCTTTTTTCAGCTGCGTCGCTTGTTGTGATAGGGGGCTTGTTGTGATTGTTGTGATAGCGCCAAAAGGGAGAGAGAGAGAAACGGAAGTATGTAAGACAATAACGCTTTATGTAAATATCTGTTGTAGTAATTTCCCCCCTAAACTATATAATTGTGAATAAATGTTTTGTTGTTTTTAAAGAAGTTCGTTGTCATTATAAGCAGTAAATTCATGCCCCCTAGACACCGACCTACACACACACACACATATATATATATTGTTTAACATATAATAGTTAAATCATTTGAAAATGTTAATATGTCTATAAATATACTTTTATTAAAAAAGTTATTAAGGGTTTGACAGGACCATGAATGTAAAAAGGTAGAAAAGGTGCTTGAGTTGTATGGTGTATCTGAACTCGTAAGTGAAAAACATTGAAGCATGGTATGAAAAAGGTTGGACATCCCTGCTGTAAACAGTTATTTGCTTGCAGGCACCTACATCCCTTTGGGGGGGATATGCAAAACGACTCTTTTGATAGGGTCATGATAAAATTTTAGTCGTAAACGTGAAGCTTTCTCATTGTCGAACCTCACCACTTCCCAATATAGGCGTAAACAGGAGACCTGGGGGTTCTATCCCCCATCAGTTGAGAAAAACTTTGCAAATATGTTTTTTTCACTTCTTTATTAAAAATTATTTCTAGTAAAATTCATCAGTTTTACTTGTGTAATCAGTAAATGACACCAATGAAACAGTGGTACATTAGCTGTATGAACACTAGGGTGGTAACATATAATCAATTTTAGAATTTCTACCGGGGCACCCCCCCCCCCTAAAAGTTGCCAATGGGCTAGAAAATGTGATTGGCAAAGTTTTAGCTCATTCTGATAATATTAACCCTTGCCTCATTGTGGTTAAAGTTAAGAAAAACAGTGATTTTTAGCAAAAAATCGTAGTTTTTACACTTTAAATTGAAACTATTCGTCCTAGAAACCTGGTTCTTGTCTTATTTCATAGAAAATTTTATTGACTTGAAGTTGGATCTCATCCACTTTTTTGCTAAAACTGATAGAATGGTATTTAGCATTTTTCAGGTAAGATCGTAGTGGATATCCTCAAAAGTGAATTTTTATGCAAAGCCCTAAAATCATTACAATATTCAATTACATCTGCTTTCCAGGTTTTGCTTTTGTATTTTTCATTTTGTATATTAAATAGGCTTTTGTTAGAGGTATTTTCAAAACTAAATCCAACAACATTCAAATTCAAAATGAAGGAATTAGGGGTAAAGAAGAGAAAGCAAGGTATAAAAATGACAACAAATGGTGTTCAAATGTATTTACTAATTATATTGTTGAATTATACATCATTACATTACAAATTAAGGTGGTAAAGTCTTAGATATTGTAGCTTTTAAAGAGTTTTGAAAAATGTGCTTACATTCAGATACAACTTGTTAAAGTACTTCAGATACAACTTGTGAGTGGTATTTAGCATTTTTCATACATTAGGTCATGACCCACAGAATTTAATTCTAGGTAGAAGTGTCATACGACTCCGTAACTGATCTCATCAAAAATAGATTTAGAAATTCCGATTAACAGGGAGCTGCTGTGCACTGGGATGGGAAATTGCTTCCAGATTTGTTGAGTGAAGAAAATGTGGAGCGGATAGCGATTCTGATTACATGTGGCTATGAAGAACAGTTGATAGGTGTTCCAATCCTTGAAAATAGTACGAGGATAATTCAGGCAAAAGCTGTGTTATCAGCAGTTGAGCATTGGGGGGGGGGGCAATTTGATACAGCGGCAGTAAATACTGGTCGGCTTAGAGGAACCTGCGTTTTGCTAGAGCAGTTATTAGAGAAAAACTTTCTGAATTTAGCATGTCGCCACCATGTTTTAGAAGTTGCTTACAAAGCAGTTTTTAATTGCAAAATGTGCACATCCCCTGGTCCTCAGCCAGATATTTTTTGAAAATGCCAGACTGGGTGGTCTAAGCTAGACAAGAAGAAATACAAACAGGTATAGAAGATGAAAATATTAGAAATAAAAAAAGTTATCCAGGCCAAATTTCAAGTTTTCTTTTTGAACAATTAAAAAACCGACAACCCAGGGATGATTATAAAGAATTCATCCATCTTTGCTTAATTCATTTAGGGCGTCTTCCTCAAAAAGACATTACTTTTAGAGTACCTGGTGCTATTCATCACGCCATACGGATGGCAATTGACATTTATTCTCTTAAAATGCATATTTTCAGGGATCAATTTTCGTTAACTGATTTAGAGAGAAAATGTATTGCATATATTTGTTTATTTATAAACAATATTTATGTAAAAGCATGGTTCAATGTCCACAAACCCACTTTGGCCCCCAACCTAAACCCACAATTATCAAAATATTTAGTTAGATAGAGGAAAATTGAAAAAGAGGTTGCAGACAAGGCCCTGTCTAAAATAATAAACCATCTGTGGTATCTGAACTCGAAGCAAGTCGCATTTTCATTTTTCGATGATACTTTGGGGCAAAAATGCCAAAACAAGCATGGTTGAAAAATTAAGGTCCGAAATAGAAAATGATGAAGATGATTGTTATGATAGGGATGCAAAACCAAAACTCAATCTCCCACAAGTTGTTCAATTATTGGACAAATTAGTTAATTATTTTGTTTCTGTTTGAATTCTAAATTTTTTTAAGAGATTTGAAATCGATACAGATTTTTTAAATACTGATCCCGATGTAATTTCGAACGAATTTCAAATAATTTAAAAGTTAAAAAAATAGTAAACGGTTTAAGGGTTGTTAATGATACTGCTGAGAGAGAAGTAAAATTAATTAAAGACTTTAATTCTTCTTTGACGAAAGACGAAGAACAACGGCAGTTCCTTTTACAAGTAGTATCAGAATGTAGACAAATTTTTCGGGCTCTTCAAAAGCTACAATATCTAAGAAATTATTAAATTAATTTGTAATTACCACTTCATTTGTATATAATAATAATATAACGATGTATAATTCAACAATATAATTAGTAAATACATTTGAACACTATTTGTTGTCATTTTTACTCCTTGCTTCCTCTTCTTTACCCCTAATTCCTTCATTTTGAATTTGAATGTTGTTGGATTTATTTTTAAAAATACCTCTAACTAAGGCCTTTTTAATGTACAAAATGAAAAATACAAAAGCAAAATCTGGAAAACAGATGTAATTGAATATTGTAATGTTTTTAGGGGCTTTGCATAAAAATTCAATTTTGAGTTTATCCACTACGACCTTACATGTAAAATGCTAAATACCATTCTATCTGTTTTAGCAAAAAAAGCGGATGATATCAAACTTCAAGTCAGTAAAATTTCCTATGAAATTAGACAAGAACCAGGTTTCTAGGACGAATAGTTTCGATTTTAAAGCCTAAAAACTGCTATTTTTTGCTAAAAATCGCTGTTTGTGAGCTGTCGCTCAATGAGGCACGGGTTAATATTATCAGGTTGAGCTAAAACTTTGCCAATCACAGTTTTTAGCCTATTGGCAAATTTTAGGGGGGAGGGTGCCATGGAAGATTGAATCACTCATTTATTAATAGTTACTAGAACTGTTCATAGTGTAATATTCATCATTGTTTTACTTGGGTAATAGATAACTGATATCAATGAAACAATGGTTCATTAACTATATGATTAGCTGTAGCTTTTTATGTTTACAATGTATAATTGTTATTAAAAACTAAGCAGTGCTGGAACAGCCTTCCGGCTGCACTAAAACACTCGATTACAGAGTGGTTCTTTAAACTACTATTTCTTCATAACTGAAACGTGCTCATAGTTGGTGCCTTTTTAAGAAAAGGTCATCAAAAATGGGCATCATCCAGTAAGTTGATCATAACTAGGACAAATCATTTTCTTCCTTTCAAAAAGCAATACCTGAAACTCAAATTAAAAGGTTTATTTAACATATGACACATGAAATGAATCACTAATCTGCAACCAAATTATCAGGGTCATATTTAGACATAAACAAAAGATAAAATGATAAAAATAATATAAAGATATGTTCAGAGAATTTCCTTTAATGAACCACTATAAAAAAGAAATTCAGGAAAATTACAACTAAACATTTAGCCGCGACTGTCCATTCATTTCAATGAAAATGTAATCTTGGCAAATGGAACACTCCCAGTCTAAAGGGGGGGGGGGATTTGAAGGGCCACCTATTTTTGGAAAATGTTACCGTGAAAAAAAAAACAGGTTTTAACTAGTGATGGGCACGATCGAGTACTTTCAAGTATCGAATACATAAAAAAACGATTAATTGATAGTAAGAATCAGAATTACGATATTTGGCTCTTGTAAGAAAAAAAACATCTAATTGTTCTGCTTTACTTGGTATAGTGGTAAGAGGCATGGAATCGGAAAACGCTGGCTTATGGTTCGAATCCGCTACAAGGAATTACTATTTTCTTACGCGAATGATAATTTTTAACAAATCAAATTGCTTTGATTTTCTTTTTGCTTAAAAAAAGAAATTGTTTTTTTTCATAAAACTCAATATTTTTTCAAAATTATATACTAAAACTTTTTTTTCCGAATTAATATAATTTCAAATTTTTTCAAGTGTGAAAATTACTATTATTTCTCTTTTTTAACTTGTAAACAAAAACTGTGTTTTGAAAAACAAAAATTAATGTACAAATTGCTGAATATTTTTAATCACCATTTTACATTTTATTTTTAAATTTTAGTTTTTTTTCCATTTTATAGATTTGGTTTTCTACCATAATTTGAGGAAATAATCACTTTCAACAGGTGACACTTGCACTAAACTAGTATAAATTTGTAATTCCAATATTTAAGTAGTAATATTGATAACGATATACATATTAAATGTTTAACATTTCAGGATTTTTGCTTCACATACTGTGCAATACAGGGCTCTTACAAAGACAATATAGGAGTGCATTTATCATTGTTTTGTAAACTTATTTCACATTGTTCAGAAACCTGTTCCGTGAGATATTAAAAACTCAACTAAAATACGACTTTATTTCTAGACCTCCAACAAGTTCTCATTAATGCCTTTATTTTCCTTGCTTTCTTTGAGCGTTATTTTAAATCAGTCACAATAATACTCATAAGTGCTGCATTCACACTAACGATCCTGGTGTTGACGAGGTTTGTTTCATTAGCAACTGAACTGACCCTATCTGGACATTAGAGGAAAAGTGACCCATCTTGATCGTGTCATGAGAAAATGTGCAATATCAATAGATTTCTCATTGCAACCACAAAGATGGTTAAAACGAAATTTTTTTAGAAATTTCAAAGCCTATATATATATTATTGTGAACTTATTGTTTTTCAACTAATTCATTTCAAATTTTTAAAATACCATTTGGATTTAAATTTAGAGTAAATATTTTTATTCCAATCAATTGGATAAGCTTGTAACACCCAAGCTTGTAAAATCTTAATATTTTAATTGGATTTGCTTAAGTGTAAAGAATTACAAATTAGTAATTTTTGGTAAACCCACTGATACCGGTACGCATCTCAAGACCATGGCATCAAAGACCCAAAACGACTGAGTGTCAATAGAATCATCAACAAATTAATGCAAATGCCCAGAATGGTGTCTCATTTCTCTTCCAAGGAAGACACCTTTGATACAACTGTCATGTTCGAGAATTTTACTGCTACTAACGATACACACTAATATTACATAACGGCAGTGTTTATAAGCAACACCGTCTACATTTATAACGTGAAGCAACAAGTATATTTCATGACTGAATACACCAATTTCATGTTTTGAAAGCTATCAATTGTATCCTGTAACTTATAACATGTCCTAAAATGAACAACTCCATTTCCACATCACCCATCCCAGGTAGCACATATATGTCGGCTAATATCGAGAAAAAATATTGTCCAATATTGCCGTCTATATTGGTCAACGTAAAAATGAATCCCCCTGGCGACATCGCCCCAACATCGTTTCTGATATTGGCCTATATTGCCGTCGATATTGGCCAACGTAAAAATGACCCCCCACCCCCACCCCCTGTAGACATCGCCCCATGTCGTTTTACGACATTGGCCAATATTGCTGTCGACATTTCTCAATATCGTTTTCCAACATTAGCCAACGTAAAAATGACCCCCCTTGGCAATATTGCTCAATATCGTTTTACGACATTGATAGATATTGTTTTTTGATATTCGATGTTCGTTTTTTATCATTGCTCAATATTAGCTTTAAGATACTGCTCAATGTCCTTTTTCAACATTATTCAGTATCTGCTACACAATATTGGGATATTTTCATTCAATATACTTCTTATGCCATGTGTTTGTTTATTTAGAGGGTACGCAAGATTACAACCATCTTAAATTTTATAGAATTTAAAAAATATTAATCATTAAAACATATTTATATAATACAATATTTTATAACATTGGAGAGAACATATGATATTAATATTTTAAATTATTAAAAATATTTTTGTAACTATTGTATTGCATAGTACAAAAAAGAAAATTGTGGGCTGCTTGGCTTTTTAAAACCAAAACAGGCATCCATTATCAAATCAAACATTCTAAAATCGATTTCCACCTTTAAATGTACTCCTTGGTAGCTTGAAAAAAAAAATTTCACATAAAACACTTACAGGTACCATTTTTATAGCGATTTCAATTCAGAAAATTGTTTGTTTTAGAAAAATATTCCAGTCAAAAATGTTTGCCAAGCTGCTGATATAGCAACTAATATTTTAATTTATTTTATTAAGTGCATATTTTAAATTATTGTTCCATTTCTCTTGTAGAAATCTAGGGCTACTAAAACTCATTATTGCCAATGGTATAATCTATAGCTCTCAAACCAGTAAAATCAATACAAACATCAAGCTGATGCTTGTATTACAATACAACTTGATAAACAGTTGCATGGTATATAATTCTAAGAACTGATTCAGATTTATATAATTGTTTGCGCCCATTCGCACTTTCGAATCTGACAACGCAGAATACGAGAACGAGCTGAACTGAAGTAAATCTTCAGTGCTGTGTAACTAAAAAAATGTTCGCTTCCTTAATTAGTTTCCCTAAAGCCATGGATAGTGACTTAAGGTATCCGACTACGTTTAAAAAGCAATTTTGCCGAAAATTCACAATTTTTTTTTTACTGTTTTATATTGAAGCCCATGTTTTTAAGATTCAGAATCTGTAATTGTTTTAAGTCTGCGATAATTAGAAATAAAATTATAGCTATTTTAGTATTACTCAATGACTGAAAACGAAACCGGAAGTTCGATTGAAGCGGCAGGAAGTTATTCGTTTTCGGCTAATATTCTAAAAGTAAACTTAATTTAAAACACAAATTGGGTGAAACTATTTTCTACAAACAAGCCTCAACAATTTGCAACAAGCTTTGAAGAAATATTGCTAAGAATATGGCAACGACATTCCTTCACCAGCCAATTGTTATTGTTTACAGCTTTCTAGCAGTAGCTTTACTTTCTATTCGTACTATTTTTTCGCTCAAAACCATTTTCAACTGCTATCAACAAACTGTTTATTGATAACATCATTATCTATTAAACTTTTTAATCATTGCAATGGGAGGACCAAGCCGTAGTAGAACTCGTAAGAGAAAGTTTCATGGAAATAGGTTCACTGCTGTTTCAAGTGCTACACCTAACATTCAAGAAGTGTCGACTGCTAGCAGTTCTAAACTTCAAAACTCTGCAAAACTTTTGAAAGATGACGGTGTCAAAGATGAAAAAGTTACTGGGTGCCGTGTGATTGACATGGATATACTAATAAATGTTTTTGATTTATTATGTTGTCCAGTTTGCATGCAAAACAATTTATGCTTGACCGAGGATTCAAGGTTTGGACTCAATTCCAACCTTTGCTTGAGCTGCCAAAATTGCTCATTTGCAAAAGGCTTCTCCACTTCAAAGAAGATAAACACAAACAGTGAGGTAAACACTAGGTTTGTGTATGCTCTCAGGTTAATTGGTAAAGGTTTTACAGCCGGAAAGAAACTATGCGCAACAATGAACCTTCCTTTCCTGTCCAAGCTGTCGTACCGACAGCAAGAAAAAAAAATTCATGATGCTGCTACAGTGTGCGCGAAAAGTTCGATGAATACAGCTGCCACGGAGATCACTGCATTTCAAAATCCCAAGAAAGAAATTACCAAATGTGGTGTGTCTGTGGACGGTACATGGCAGCGTCGAGGATACTCTTCACTCAATGGTGTTGTGAGTGTCATATCCATTACTTCAGGAAAGGTTCTGGATTTTGAAACTTTGTCACAATTTTGCAGAATTTGCAAAAAAGACAAAAGCTCATCCCAGTTTGAACACACATGTGCAAATCACAGTGGTTCAGCTGGCAGCATGGAAGTTGTGGGTGCATATCGCATTTTTGAGCGCTCTGAAAGTGAACGCATGCTTCGTTACCATGAATACTATGGTGACGGAGATTCCAAAGGTTTTCAGGCAGTGAAGGACACTTATGGCAAAGACTCTGTGACAAAATTTGAATGCATTGGCCATATTCAGAAGAGAGTGGGGACACATTTGAGGAAATTAAAATTAACCCATAAAGGACTGGGCGGCAAAGGCAAGCTAACCGACAACTTTATCAATAAATTACAGAACTATTACGGAATAGCAATTAGAGCCAATGCCGGGGACTTAATCAAAATGCAGAGTGCTACCATCGCAGCATTTGCCCACTGTTGTTCGAGTAAGGACAAACCCATGCATGGGCAGTGTCCGAGAGGAACGGAGAGCTGGTGCAAGTATCAGCGAGCACAAGCCTCGAACACGACCTTCAGAGAACCTTCCACAGGGCTTCCTCAAAAAATTCTCAACATTGTAAAACCAGTTTATATGAAACTCTGTGACCAGAAATTGCTCTCTAAATGTCTTCACGGGAAAACTCAAAACTCAAATGAAAGTTTCAACGGTGTTTTGTGGACGATACTGCCAAAAAATGTTTTTATTGAACTAGAAACATTCCGCTTAGGCTCTGCTTTGGCAGTACTACATTTCAATGATGGTTTTTATGGTCTGATAAATGTTTTTAACGAACTAGGAATTGACCCAGGTTACTACACTATTAAGGAGTTTGGTGCCATAGACAAAGAACGCATCGTGGATGCTGGAAGGCACTCTTTGCCAACAGCGAAAGTGGCCAGAAAAAAATTACGGGCTACTAGAAAGAAAAAATTTGTGTCAGTTGAGAAAAAAGAAGGTGTGGTGTATAAAAGTGGAGAATTTTAGGGACATTTACTCACAAAATTCATCAGAAAACACAAATGTAATCTTTAAATGCATTTTCTGCAAAACTTAATTTTTGTTAATTATTACACAATGAAACCATAATTACTAAACAAGTTACAGAGATATTGCTATGAAATTTGGTATTATTACTTTTTAACATGTTGTGATAGCGATATTCTATCGATTAAGTTGTACAATGCATACTTTTGAATTTTTATCTATTTTATTCAAACGACAAACAGAATTTTTTTAAATTTTGGCTATACATATCCGTAATACTCAATATTTTTTAACACTTTAATATATCTCTTATTGTATAGAATATTGCTTTCCTTAATGTAATTGGTATATAGTGTTGAAAGCAAATTAAGATTAATTCTATAGAATTTTATGTAGAGCGTTTTCGTATTTGGTCATTTTTCGCTAAATTTTACCTAATTTTGTCCAATTTACGAAAAATTAATTAATGAATTCTTTATTTTTTTACTTGTTTCATGTCGTTGAACCAGTATATTACTTAAAACTAGTATAAAATGTATTTTAACACCTATTTTCAAAAAAATTGTTCCGCACCTAGTCGGATACCTTAAGTAGCGACAACCTTTTCACAGGCGCCTCAATCCCATGATAGTACTTTACGCAAGTCCAACTTGATTGGCTAATCGGATCAGATGACCTAGATACGTATGTCAATAAGGTTTATAGTTGTTGGCGATTTATCTCTTCCTTTCTGCTTTCTTCTTTTCTTTTCAGATCCATGGCTATGGGTGGGTAGAGGTGGGAGCCGAAAATTGTATCCTTTTATTATATAAGTTAATAATTATATAAGTTAGTGTTTTATGTATGCTTTTTGTTACATCAGAATGGTCCTAAGCCAGCGATGGATACGACACCAACATCCTAAAGCAAAGGGGACGGCAGAGGGGCGGAAAAATATCAGCTGGTAGTGAGTTCAGGAGTGGTTCTTAGATTATTTATGTAAAATCAACGGAAGCTTGGAAAAATATGAAAAGGGTATTAAAAATTAGGAAAAGTAAATTAGAATAAAAAGGAATTAAATTGGAATTAAAAAAAAATAATTTGGAGGATCTAAAATTTTTTTCGACAGCTGGGTTTGAACGCGGGAAGTCATTCTCCGCTGCCGACGCTAATCTGAAGGTAGGTGACTTTAGCCATTAGGCCATCGTTGCTTCACGAAAAGAAGCTCTTTAAAGTATAAGTACCCTCAATATAAGTTGGCAAGAAATACTACTAACAACCACCATACAACATATATATGAGGAGTCAATCAGAGTCAACTTGTCGGACACTTACGCTGAGGCGCTAGTGTATGTATTGTATTTCTACGAAACAACGCGCATATTCAAAATCAAATGGTTACTGCAACAATCAGATTGGCGAGATATCCAAGTGAAGCCAAGCCCGTGAAACTAGCCAATCAAGTTGAACTTGCGTAAAGTACTATCATGGGATTGAGCCGCTTCTACCTTTTCCCCGGTGCTTTCGCTTTTGATTGGACGTCAAGAGTCACGTGTGAAAACAGTAGCCATTTCGGGGATTAGCTCGGAATGAGTGCAATGTACATGTAATTGTAGTCTCGTTTCATTAGCATATTAATTTTCGAAATATTTAATATATCGCTTGATAGATGATTTGAGATACGAAGATGCCCACTTGTTCTGCTTTTGGCTGTACGAATAGCTCAAAAAACGGATTCAAATTGTATCGTTTACCAGTAGGAAAACAAAACGAAGAACGAAGGAAACTGTGGTTGCATAGGATTGGAAGGGATAAATGGATTCCAAATTGTGTAAAGGAAGTTTGAATTTTATTTTTTACTTTTAATCGAGTTTCTTAACAGTACTTTTATGAGTAATGTTGTGCAAGTACAAACCTATCGCCTTTAATATGCATACCAGTCAAATTATTTACCAGTTTCAAACATGTAATTTAATTTAAATAATGATAGGTTATTAAATAAAAACCAAAATGTTTTCATTTAAGTCTTCTGAAGTGATTAATGTTTAATTTATTTCGTTATGAACTTTAGATTCTAAATTAATTTTTTTTAATCCAACTATGTAGGATATTGTTTTGAGATATTTTGAAGTCGCTTAAAAGCTGTTTCATACATAGGAGCAAAATATTATTAGATTTTAAAGAAATAGTTAGTAATACAATAAGGCTGTTAATATGTAGTTCTACAATCATATTAATTAAGTACATAAATATTCTTATGTATTAAAAAGAGACAAATAAGTATATTATGTGTATGTTTATATGTATTATCCTAAAGTGTGTATGTTTGTAAAGAAAATAGTAACACTAATTAATGGCTTTGCAATTTTACATATTTAAAATAAAAAAATCTGAATTTTGAAACAATTCTAAATTTTGTTCAATTGTTTTAAAGTATGTTATGAATCATCAATAAATTGTTTCATAATTTATAGTAACATTATTTATTTGTTTTTCTTTAGACTTTTAGACATTTTTATTTTAAAATCAAATTACTTAATTTTTAAAAATTTAGAAAAGCTGTGTTGATTTATAACATATCAAAATAGAAAACAAGTAGTTCGTGCTGAATCGGATACTGATTTGTTTTTACTTTATTCCTCTAACGTAATTTTAATTTTTGAAAGGTACATTTTACAGAAGATCAATTCGAAAATCATAGAGCTGATAACTTCTGAAACAAACTGCAGTTCCTTCAGTTTTTAGCCATCCCTTAAAATCAAGCATTTTAAAAATTTCCCTCAATGTTGTAACTTAATGTTTAAAATTGGAAATATTTTTTTTTAATCATCGAGTGCCTTTATTAATTAAAAAGAAAAATAGAGCTTTTCAACAAAGAAAATTTTTTTTAATGTTCTAGCAAGAGCATTGGCACGAGAATTGCCATTTCAGAATAATTTCAAAGTATTTTGCTTCCTAATAGCTTTTAGGTATTGTGGATTATTATTATTTGTAAAATTTGCACTTGTTTCTCTTCAATTATTATTATTAAATAAAATATGAATTTTTTCTTATAGTTTCTGTGGCTTTATTTAGATTAATAGATGATTTATTATTGCATTCATTACTGGTATCATAAATACCTATTACAAGAGAATGTCTAACTAGAAATTTTTAATTAGTGTTAGAATGTATGACTTTAATTTGAATTTAATTTTAAAGAAACTTAAAGGTTGGTATAATTTTGTGTATTTTGATGCACATAATTGTAAATTAAAAAAGAATCATGACTAAACAGTATGTAATATTAATTATTCATGGTAAAAATGTATTATTTGGGGTTTAAGAAATGCATTATTCACCCTAAAAATGTATTACTCAGCATTAAAGAAATGCAATTATTGCTAAATTTACATGCAAATCTACCATTTTGGCTGATACACGCTACAAAACTCGAACCCATTTAAGTATCGAGGGTTTGAGATTTTTAACTTCCTTACAAATCAAGTTTCAACGAGTTGAATTATCTTGGCGATAAATCTATAGGGTTGTGAGAGAGGTAAATTAGCGGTGCATAGCGTCCTCTCATCAGCAAGCGTTTTTTCTAACTGGAATCATATGAAGATTGATTCCAGTTAGAATGATTTTCTAACTGGAATCATGTTCTAAAAGAATCATATGAAGAGTTGAATATATTGGCGACCAATCTATAGGTTTGCCATAGTGGTAAATAAGTGGATCATAGCGTCCTCTCTTCAGGAAACTTCCTTTCCAACTTGCACCAATCCTGAGAGAATCATACGACGATTTGAACTATCTTAGCGACAAATCTATAGGGTTGCCATAGGGGTAAATTAACGTCTTCTCTTCTGCAAGCGTCCTTCCTAACTTGAACCAATCCTAAAGGATCATACGACCAGTTGAATTATCTTTGGGATAAATCTATAGGGTTGCCATAGGAGTAAATTAGCGCTGCATAGCGTCCTCTCATCAGAAAGCGTCCTTCTAACTTGAACCAATCCTGAAAGAATCATACGACGATTTGAATTAGCGACAAATCTATACGGTTGCCATAGGGGTAAATTAGCGTCCTTTCTTCAGCAAGCGTCCTTTCTAACTTGAACCAATACTAAAAGAATCATACGACGAGTTCAATTATCTTGGCAACAAAACTATAGGGTTGCCATAGGGATAAATTAGCGATGCATAGCGTCCTCTCTACAGCAAGCGTCCTTTGTAACTCGAACCAATCCTAAAATAATCATACGACGACTTGAATTATCTTGGCAACAAAACTATAGGGTTGCCATAGGGGTAAATTAGCTGTGCATAGCTTCCTCCCTTGAACAAGTGTCCTTTCTAACTTTAACCAATCCTAAAAGAATCACACGACGAGTTAAATTATCTTTGCGACAAATCTATAATGTTACCATTTGGTAAATTAGCGGTGCATAGCGTCCTCTCTTGAACAAGTGTCCTTTCTAACATGTACCAATCTTAAAAGGATCATACGACGAGTTTAATATCTTGGCGACCAATCTATAGGGTTGCCATAGGGGTAAATAGGTGGATGAATTAGATTGGATAAGGTTTTGTGGCATTGAGTCCTCTTGGGACATATTATGCCAAACTCAAGATAAAAAATCAGATACATAATATAATAATAAAATGAAATAAGCCATGTCATAATAAAATGAATTATATGTGATATATGAGCCCAATGTCATGTAAAAAGCTAAATATATTTGGATGAGGATTCTCTCAAATCATGTCTTCTAAAGCCAAGGTGTAAGAATTAAAATGTTTAAGTCGTTGATTATTAAAATGAGAACATTCTATTAAAATGTGTTTCACCTTTAGTGGACAAATACAATAATTACAAATTTAATGATCTTCTCCGAGGAGGAGGTGTCTATGGGTGATCCTAGTATGTCCAATACGGAGGCGTGTTATTATTTCCTGTTGCCTTCTTAAAAGGTAGCGATTTCCAGTGAGATATATTTGGTTTGATGGCGTGAAGTTTGTTCTCCGTTTGTTCATTCCATTCGTTCTGCCATTTGTCTTCTAAAAATTTGTAAATGATAGATTTTAGGTCACGATGAGGGATGGTATGGTTAATATTAATTTACGGCCGATTTTGCGGCTTTGTCAACTATTTCATTTCCAGATATCCCAACATGAGTTGGGATCCAACAAAATAACAAGTTAAAATTTTTGGATGAAAGATGATAAATTATTTTCAGAGACTCCAAAACAATGGGATGACTGGCATGATCAGGATGTTTCAAAGACTGTAAAACACTAAATTAATCTGTGAAAATGATACATTTTTTATGACAATGATCAGATATATTTACTAGTGCTTTATAGATGGCCATTATTTCAGCGGTAAAAACAGAACATGAAGAATGAAGTTTAAAACTGTGAAGAGAATCATTACTAGTGAACGCAGCTCCAACATACACTGCTGGCCACCCAAATTGCAACACCAAGAAAGACAAGAGATATCACAACAAAATTTATTTTGTAGATAACGTGTTGACCAAGTATCAAATTATTAAATTTATAGACTTCTGTGAAGCGTGGTTCCTGCCAAAATCAGTACCCAGAGTAGCCGCCATTGTTGGAGATCACCGCTGCCACACGCCTCGGCATTGATTCAAAGAGACTTTGGATGTGTTCTTTGGGTACATCAGACCAAGCAGCATCCACACGTTGCCAAAGTTGATATGGTGTGGCAGCTGGGGATGTAATCTGGGTCAATCGTTGAGCAACCATGGACCACATGTTTTCTATCGGCTAAAGATCCGGAGAGCGAGCTGGTCAGGGAAGCAATTCAATCTGGCGATTGACGAAGAACCCTTGGACAATGCGTGCCACGTGTGGTCGAGCATTATCCTTTTAAAATATGGCTGTGGGCAAGCCCTGAAGGTAAGGAAGGACAACTGGCTCCAACACGTCGGAGATGTAACGCTGACTGTTTAAAGTACCGGCAATGCGTACTAGAGGAGTGCGAGAGTGATATCCAATACCGCCCCATTCCATAATACCCGGTGCAGGACCAGTGTGGTGGTGCATAACGCAGCTGTTCAGCAACCTCTCTTCACGGTGTCTCTAGACTCGAATCCGACCATCGTGGTGTTGCAGACAGAAGCTTGACTCGTTAGTAAAGACAATTTCATTCCATTCTGACGTCCACATCCTTCTTTCATCGCACCATTGGCGGCGGAGACGTCTGTGGTTCTGCGTCAAGGGTAGACGAAGCAATGGATGTCTTGTAAACGAACTGTAAACGGCATCGAATGTTACGCGCAGACACTGGATGATACGTTACAGACTGAATGTGCTGTGCCAATACCTCCTAGAGATAAGAAAGCCAAACCACTGTTTTGTGACGTCAGAAAAATTAGGCGATGCAAAACATCATTGTTGAGCGTTTGTTTATCAGCGAGTTCCGACTTCATTCAACGAATTATTTAGTTATTGGAATTTGTCAGCTTAAAGTAGCATAATGAAATGAAATTGAAAGCAGGGGAAGAAATATATAGATATACAATTTATAATTGTGGGAAACAATAAAATATGACAAAGCAACGTTCAGAAGGTTAAAATATAAATAGTAATGTTTGCGATGCCTTATTGAATATCTGGAAAGTTACGGGAGGAAATAAATGCGACCCAGTGAAATTAAGAGTTTAAATTAATTATGGATACAAAATGAAATTGACAGTTTAAATTATATTTAATAGGCAATGATTAAAAAATTCTGAGACATCTGTGGGAAAAATAAATTTCGAAGAATACCCATAATCCTTGATAAATGCAGCCATATAAATATATTTTTAATTTAGATTAATTTTCGGTTATTCATAAGAAAGGTTAAAATTTTCCAGGGCTATTTTTGTTGGGTTCTAGGACCTGTTGATAAATTATTGTATCTACGTGTATAGCGACAATATGATACATTTTACACAAAGAAAAGCTAAATTATGATAGTAACATTTAGTAAATCCATTATTCAAATGAGTTTGCTAAAAAAATAATTTCCTTGTTAATGGAATTTAAAAAATGATGAGTTTAGTATTAATGCTTTTTTTTAGGTAATTAAAGAACATAACTATAGAAGTTGATCAGATAATTTTTTATCAATTAGAAGCATTTGAAAACTATTTATATTTAACTTGGAGGATGGATGCATATATCAGGTATCTCCAATGTCAATTGCATAATATTTTTTGACCAATATATCCATATAGTCCCTTTTATATTGTGTCAACTATTTAAAAAATATTTTGCCTTAACTTTTGAAAAAGGAGGCTGGAGAAGTAAATCCTGTATGCAAGAATTAGTGAACACCCATGATATATTAGGGTAATTCCATGCTGAAAAGTAAAAACTTGAAAAAATAAAATAAGATATATTTTACATAATTTTGGGCTTAAAAAAGACTGGAGTTCTTTGGTTTTGATTCATCGTGATTGTATTTGATTTATTGTAATGAAAATTTAGCTATTAGAATAAAATTTTGGAAAAATGAAATGTTACGTATGTTATTTAAAATTTTTTAAATTAATTTTAATTGATGAATGACAGTTTTAAAAAATTTGCATGACTACAATTATGAAAGGCTTTAGAATTTATGTATATACTTTTCAAACTATATCATGTTGAACAAAACAGAATTTTATTCAAATGTTCATGAACCTTTTCTGTTATTCCTCTTTACTGTAACGCAAGTTATTACAGTAAATTTAATTCTGTGGACTTAAAAATATCAGTAAATTAATAACATTCTTATCAAAGTTTAGCTTTTTACTAGTTTGTTGAACAATTCAAGTAAATATTTTGTTTTCTATTATTTTTTGCTAATATATTTACACTTTAAGATCAGTATATTTGTCTAAATGTAAGTTACCGTGGAATTGCCCAATATACATATAACTTGACATGAAAATTCAATTCCAATAATGGATTAACTTTAAGCATATAGTGATTAGTACATTATTATCATACATGAAATAATTGAGCTAACAAATTAATATAGAATTATATCAACCAGTCATTTCCAATGTACCCTATTGATAACATATTGAATACTATGGTAAGAAATTTATTTTAGAATTTCTAAAGTTCACTCACTGAAAGCAAAAAAATAATAGGACACTAGAAAAATAAATTTAATTATCTTTATTAAACATAAAATTATCATAGCATAAATAAATAGCATAAAAATCAATACAATAAATTATTCATTTTAATGAATTTACATAGCATATCTGCCAACACCAGATTGCAATAAAAAACATTCACAGTTACCTTTAAATAATTAAATTTGTTAGAGTTTGAATTTTTCTATCTTTAGGAAATTTGTCATTTTGGGATTTTTAGGCCTTTTTTTATCTTTAGCAGACAAAACTAGCACAAATCATTTATTCTTTTGCATCAGTTCTTCAAAAATATGTTTGTTGATTTTTTCAGAATTGACTTTTGTCGCAAGTTTCAACTTGCAGGAAAATTTCTGACGAGTTCAAAACATTTGACGTGATATTACATACAACATTTCTCTTATTTTGAAAGTCAACAATTTTCAAAGTCTGTGGATGATAACTTAGATACAATTATGTAATTGTATATACTTTGGTAATTACATCATTAATTGGATACTTCAATCCACCTCGATCTAGATTTTTGATCAAAGCATAACATGAACTTAATTCAAGTTCTCTATCAACAGATAATTGAGCTTTACCAGATAAACAGTTGATGGTTTTTGAAAGAGAATGAACACAATAGCCAGCTACAAACACAATAGCAAGAATAGTGTCATTCAAGTCAGAAATATCAGAGTTACAAACATTAATTTTACCCAAAAATTGAATTTATTCCCCCAAATTTTCAACTTCAACTACATCTTTCACATCTGAAATACTAATATCAATTTCACCATTTTTTTTAAGCTTAACCATAATGGAAGAAGATATATAATTCTAATTTTTTTTCAGTTTTAAAGAATTCTGTCAAATTTATATTATACTGGGCACCTACTAGCTGGCGATAACTGCCAAAACAGTCTTCTAATTAATCAGTTTGCAGTTAATATATACTAAAAATTTAACTCTTCTATACAATAAGTTGTTAGTTCTAATATTGCACGCGTTGTGTGATACAATGCTGTTTGTGTATCAGCATATTTTACAATAGCATTTGATTCAATTTCATGAAGCTGTTTTAGTGTTAAGAGAGAGGCAGATTTTAATCTTTCTGTGATTTGTTCCGCATTCGATAAATTATTGTCCAATTGGTAAAACATTGGATAAAACATACATTGTCCACAATTTTTTTGGTTTAGCCAATTATTTCTAATACATTTCAGTATGTGGACAGGTTCAATAATGGAAAACAATGGTTTTGAAGGGTCAGCAGGATGATTATAACAAATACTCAATTTGGGTGGGGAAGCAAAAAAAGAAACAGCTTTGCGATTAATAGCATTATTGTCACTGATGATGTACCCAACTTTAAAACCAAGATGTTCAAGACCTATAACAATTTTAAACAAGAAATCATAAAGAATGTTCAAAATAATTGTCTTAACGGGTAAAATGTGTATAACATCTTTATAACTAGATTTTATACTTTGCAGCATAAATACATAAGCAGAATTAGTTGCCTTCTCACAGTTATAGGATACCCCAATAATATCACCACCCTTATAATCAAGAAAGGCTTTCAAATGAATTTCATCAATAAGTAATGATACATATTTGTCAGCATCATTTAAGTGTAAAATCTTTTCCTAAGCATATAATAAAAAATTATTATCAAGTCCTTCAGTTTAGGGATCAACATTAAATTTTGAACAGTCTCTTTACTGTCAAAGGATGGGGTATAATTACAAATCCACAAATTCTTAAAAATAGATACGCGTGTGGGGATATGGTAAAGATCAAACTGTTTAAAATTAAGAAATCAGAACTGTACCGATTTCGATTCTTGTGATTTTCAGCAAGTGATAGTTGTTCAGCAACAAACCTAATAATAAGCTTTGACTTTTTACTTGCGACACACTTTAATAAGTCTTTCAGTACATTCTGCGTTAAACTAAACATATTTTTAACATTACCGTCTCCATTTGGAGCATTCAGGTTTGATGTTTCCAAAATAATGGAATCTAAAGTATTGATGTTATTAATATGAAAGGGAAGTTTGTAATTTCCAATTTCAGAGATCATAACATTCTCTTTATAGGCTTTTATAAAACAATCTGAATCAACAACTACAGACAAGGATATCACTAGTGCTGACGTTGAGATAATAAGAAATAAAATGCCCTTTTCTTTTTTTAATACAGAATAGCAAGTTGGCACATTGATCATTTCAACACCTTCCAAATGCTGGGGATCGCTGCCTTTTGAAGCCGAGGCTTACAAAGGCTAACATAAATTTTCCTTCCATTTTTTTCGTCGAACTCTTCTGCGACGTACCTGATGTCACTTGACAAAGTGAAGTTCAGAAACCTAAAATTATGTAATAATTTTAAAATAGAGTTCTTATTTAAATTTCTAACGCACAAACACACATAAATCGCACCCCGGCTAGAAAAGTGAAGTTATAAAATTAAAATTTTGATGTTATGTTATTGAAAAATATGTATGAGGTGCCCTATATTACTATTAAATACAGGGTGTCCTAAAAGTTCCTGTACTGACGATTCGTAAATTTACTATACAAAAACAACAGACTTCAAAACAATAATTTTTATCCTAATGGTAAAAAGCACTTTCAACCTAACGTAGAAAAAAACAATTTGAACTTACGTTTACAATAAATGTTCAAAATTTCCATCTTTTTCTTGGAGGCAAGACTGAAGTTTGCTCATATTTTTAGAAACAAGTTTCAAGATGCTGAGTAATGGCAATTTTCAGATTTCCTATTGTTTGGTGATTATCTTCATAAACTTTGTTCTTCAAATATACCCACAGGAAAAAAATCAGGAATGTGCAGATTAGGGAACGAGATGGCCAAAGGTTTATTGAGACGAGGTGATCGCCAAAAAATCTTGAAGCATGCTCATGGTTGTTTCAAAACATTTTGAATGGCAAGTTGCAACGTCTTGTTGGAACCAAGAGTCTCATTCATTCACTTCTAATAATGCAACAAATTGGTGAATAAGTTGATACAGGGTATATTTACTTAGTATTGCATCCTTTGGATATTTCTGTCGCCAAAAATCTTTACATCTTTCATGCGATTTATATTCTAAATAAGCCTCAAACAGGACAATTCTCTGAATGCATGATAAATTTATCTTGCAATGAAGAACAAAATGACATGGAACTCTTTTATCGCACAACTTGAGTGCAAAGAAAATCAAACGATAAAAATTAAAGAGTCGATAAAACAATATGCAGACGATAAAATTCAATAATTAAAAAAAAACACTGGCAATAAATTTTTTTTAAGTTGGAGTACAGGATCTTTTAGGACACCCTGTAGAATATAATAGAAGTTACCACCATAAATACTTACCTAAAATTTAAAGAAAGCTCATACTGTTTCAATGTTTTATAGTATCCTTTAAGTGATGTTTCTCAAATTCTGCAATTTTGAGCTGTGTCACTTTTCTTGCCAGGGTGCGATATGTCTATACAGAAATGCAGAGCTCCCCCAGACAGTTTTAGAAGGACGCAGAAGGATAATTATGAATTATTACTCGACAAAATTTTCTCTCAGTGTATATGCTTTTATTTTTTTTTAAGTAAAATTGCATTATTACTATTTTTGTTGATTGGCTACTGTCATAAACATGGAATATTTTACAAAATTAATGCCTTACAAATGATCAAAACATGCATTTTACTCAATGAAAATTATTATTTTTCAACTCTTATCTCAATACTGTCTATGAATATTAAATTCATGTCACTCGACAGCAAACTTTCCAAGTTGATATTATGACATGGGAGAGGTTTAGGATATATAAACAAAATAATACTGTAATAGGCTTATTCATTATTTGTTCGAATTGTTTTTTAATCATAATTAAAGTCAATTAAGATGTTTTGCTGTATTGTTATCACTATTATTGATTTATACATTTTAAACCGTAACTTTATATATACTCAATTATTTATCATTTACCATATCTTTATCATTTATAAGTCATGTATAAGTTTCAACCAAGTCTTTTTACTGCATATATCCAATCCGGGTTCTTGCTGGCTTTTAACAAATTACGTTATATTTTTACTCAAAAACAAAAGTCACCACACAAAACTATCTTTATATTTTTTCAATTCATGAGGTTTTCTATATGTTTCGATCATTATAAAACTACAGAATACAATGCCAACTTAAAAAAATATCTTCATTTACTTTAAAATTGTTAGTTAAGACATAATCCTTCCTCGGAATTGCCGATATCCATTTTCTTCCGAGCTCTGGATCAGATGGGAAGCTGAAGTCTTGAAACTTGGGATTTTTCATCGTAGTTACCTCGTAGTTGAGGAACTGAACACTCAAAGATATATTAATACTGCTTTGAGTACTAAAAAATATGCTTCAACAAAAATCTAACTTTATGAAAGTTAAAATCAATCCTTCGTCAATTTTCACCACACAGTGTACGTAGATATTTCAGGCTTCTTCGTAACCAGTGCGCTCCTATCATCGCCTAATTTTTGTGACGTCACTACTTTCTAGTGACGTAGTGGTTCGGCTTTCTTATCTCTAGGAGGTATTGGCTGTGCAGAATGTTCGTGATGTGGCTGAGCGATCCGTCACTGCCATACGCACAATATGCCTGTCATCACGTGACGTGGTACACTGAGGTGGATGCGATCGAACATCGGATCATCGTACCCTTCTGCATCCATCAATCACATATCCGCATTACAGTTGTTTGGTTTCGTCCAACACGACTACCGATTTCTCTGAAAGATAATCCACAATCTCGGTAGGCCACTATCCTTCCTCTGTCGAACTTGGATACTTGATCAAACGATGATCGCTGTTTTCTACGAGGCATAAGGGATCGTTTTTTTTTTTTGAAAAAAACCACAAGAAAAACACAATTGCCGTACTTGAAATCGTCGAAATCTCCAAGCCTTAAATAGCACTTTGAAGTGGCGCCACAGGCGCGCGTGATGTGCGTCTGCGCTGAAATTTTAATCATTTGCATATCTCACCTCCGCTAATGCATGTTGTAAATTTCATATTATTTGCATGCTTCCTTCAGGGTGTTGCATTTACGGTGGCCAGCAGTGTAGTTTGCCCTTTTAGATCCGTCTGTGTAAACTTGTATAAAATTTGAGTACTTTTCTACATGCTTTTGAAAGAGTTGTTTGTAAATAATATCAGAAGTATATGCCTTATAGAAATTTTGGAAGGGGTTTTGGAATTTAAAATAATGATTAAACCAAGGAGAGAAAGCATACAGTTTTTTCTGAGTGACATCAAGTGAAGAAATTCCGTTCATAAAATCCAGCATTCTTAAATGGAATGTAGGGATGAAGGATGTTTTAGCTTGATAAAGGCGTTTTAAATATGGACTGTGATGAATGGTATGCAATGGGTGATATGCAATGGGTGATGTGGGGTTGAGGTAATTCTGAAATAATATTCCAGGGACAACAACTGTCGCCTTAAGTCCAGGGAAGGTTCAGATGATTCTACATATAAGCTGCTTACGGGTGACGTTCTAAAGGCATCAGAACATAAATGTAAAGCTGTGTGGTGAATAGTATTCAGGGTTTGAAGTGCAGATTTTCTTGCTGAGCCATGTACCATGCAGCCGTAATCTAATTTTGATCGTATTAAAGCTCTGTATATTTTTAAAAGCCAAGCACGATCCCCATGATAATTTTGATAAAACTCTTAATATGTTGAGAGCCTTTTCGCAACGTTTGCGTAAATTAAAAATATGTGGTTAAAAAGTCAACTTATTGTCAAATATAACACCTAAAAATGTTATGCTGTCGACAACATTAATTAAAATTTCTTTGCAGAATATTTCCGGGTCAAGATGAAGATTTCGCTTTCTGCAAAAATGAACACAAGCGGTTTTAGAAGGTGAAAAACTGAAACCATTTTCGTTAGTCCAATGTGTGATTTTGTTAACGGCCTGCTGAAGTTGTCTCTCTATTAAAAGAATGTCTTTAGCTGCGCGTGAAATTTGCAGATCGTCAACGTAAATAAGGCCCTTAACTGATGGAGGCAATTGAGAAACAATATTGTTAATTTTTAAAATGAATAAAGTTACACTTAAACCACTGCCTTGTGGTACTCCCTCCTCTTGAATAAAAACATCCGAGAAAATCGACCCAATCCTTACCTTAAAATATCTATTTTGTAAAAAATTTTGAATAAAAATATAGGCATATTTCCTCTTATATCATAATTAAAAATGTCTTTTAAAATTCCATGTCTCCATGTTCGATCGTTAGCTTTTTCTATATCGAAGAAAATCGAGACGAGATGCTTATTTTGGACAAATGCGTTCCTTATTTCGGTCTCGAGAGCGACTAGATTATCAATAGTGGATCTATTTTTCCTGAAACCACTTTGAAATGGAGATAGATATTTATTATTTTCTAAAATATAAACGAACCTCGCGTTGACCATCTTTTCTAGTACTTTGCATAAGCAGCTTGTCAGGGCTATTGGACGGTAGTTCGAAGGATTCTTGGGGTCTTTGTTCGGTTTCAGTATGGGTATTATAGTAGCATATCTCCATGACTGCGGAAAAGTGTGCTTGTTCCAAATTTTGTTATAAAATTTCAGGAGATGATTTAAAGAACTATTTGAAAGATGTTTGAGCATGATGTAACTAATATTATCTGGACCAGGAGTTGATTTGTGAACTAAGGATAAAGCCTTTGTCAATTCGGAAAAAGTAAAATCACAATTATAAGATAATATAAGGTTTGAAGTAAAATTAACTTTATTCTTTTCAGATGCAATTTTAATTTTTTTTTAAACTTTCAGAGTAGTTAATGGAGCTTTATATTTCGGAAAGGCATGAAGCAATTGTGTTTGCTATGTCTTTGGGTGCCGATAGTATTTGGTTGTTATGTTCCACAATAGGAATTTGTCTATTGGGGTAAACACCGGAAATTATTTCAATTCTGTTCCATAATTGTTTACTTGTGACTTTACTATTTATTCTATTGATATAATTCATCCAAGAATCCCTCTGACTACGTCGTTGTATTTTTCTAAATACCGTTTTTGTTTTTTTATAAATAATATAGTTTTCTTTTGTTGGATATCTATTGAAGATATTCCAGGCTTTCCTCTGTTTTCGATAAGCATCGCTACATTCCTCATTTCCACCAATGTTTCTTTTGATTTTTAGGCTTATTAATGACTTTTTTAATGGAAGCGTCAACACTTGCTATAATTATATCTGTTATTTTAAAAGTTACATCATCGATGTCATCAATTTCTACTGTGTTAGAAATATCTGCGAGGCTAGTAAAAAGTGGCCAGTTGGCAGTTTCAAATATATAGTTAGTTTGGCTGACAGAGTGAGGTTGGTATTGGCCATCATAGTTTAGTTTTATAGGATAATGGTCACTATTGTAAAGGTAAGGATCCACAGCAAAAGTCCAAAATGGTAAAATTGAAGGAGTGCAAATTGCCAGATCTATTGAATGGTAAGTAAGTGAAGGTGAGTGAAAGTAAGTAGGTTGGCCGTTATTCATGATGCATAAATCATTGTCTGTTATTAATTTTTCAATCTGTTTGCCTCTACGATTAATGTCTGAACTGCCCCAGAGAATATGATGGCCATTTAGGTCACCCAGTATGATGAATGGTTGCGGAAGTTGATCTATTAAATTATTTAAGTCAAATGTGACGATATGGGTATTAGGAGGTAGGTATAAATTGCATATTGCTATAAAGTATTGACATGAAGTCTTACTGCAACAACTTGAGACCCGTTGTAAGGTTAATTTGGGTGACTGGTAAGTCATGGGAGGTAAGCAATGCAACACCTCCACATGCTCTTTGGCCATCATCGTAATCCTTTCTGAATATAGTGAAATGACGAATGTTGGTGGTATCATTGTTTCTTAAATAGGTCTCCTGGAGGGCGATTGCAGCTGGCTTGTGTATATTTATGTCTTTTACGTCATCAATTTTTTGACGAAAACCCCGGCAGTTCCAGGAAAGAAAGGAAGCCATAAAAATAAAGGATAAAAGAAAAGAAAAAACTACTTGTGTTTTCTCGTCCTAGGACGAGATCTGTCTTGCCGAAGATCCTTCTTGGACTTGGGTGGCGAAGTCTCCAAGTCATCACTCTCTACAGAGTAAATATCACTTTCGGTGTTGTATAGATTTATGAGGTCGCTGGTAGAAGGATCAGTTATGAAATTTCTGGATATGGCTCTTTTTAAAAAAGTATTTGTCGATCGATTTAGTTGATTTATGTGTTTTGTATTTGTTGAGGTTACAGCTGATGCTTTAGAAAAAAGAGGCGTTATAGGTTGGTTCATTGAAGTTTTATGTTTGGCAAGTGGCTTAAAGATACTTACATCGGTTTGAGTTCCGTTAGTTTTGAAAGTTTTTTTTTACTATTGAAGAGAGTAAGATATTCCAAGTTTCGGGGAGCGATCATTTACAATTTTTCGGGCCTCGGAAATGAAATGTTTTGTTGCACTTTAATTGTTTGGATTTCTTTTTAGGATAGAAATTAAGGCAAGACCTGGCAAAAGCTGGATGGTCACCTTTCCAGTTCACACAGCAAAGGGATGATGTAGTATAGAAGACATCGGTCTTATGTTCTGTACTAGAGCAGTTTGCACAGGTCTCTTTGCCACGGCAAACTATGAAAGAGTGGCCTAATCTTTGGCATTTGAAACAACGGAACTGGGTTAGGTATGAAATGTCGAACTGGACAATTCGTATAGGCTATTTTTACATGTTTTGGTATAGTAGGTGAATTGCAAGTTATTATTAAATGTTTGGTGAGTATTTTTTGACCATTTGTTTGAATAGTGATTCTTCTGACATTAATAACAGTTTGTTTTGACAGGGATTCCAAGATGTCTTGTTCAGTATCATGTACTAAATCAGATTCCGAAATTACGCCTCGAGATGAATTTAAAGTTTTGTGGGGTGTAACAGTGCCTTCTATTGAACCGACGGAATTTATTTTTTGTAAATTTAAAGTCTTTGATTTATTACAAACTTCTATGAGTACGTCTCCTGCTAGGGGTTTATTTTATGTTTTTGTCTCTCCGACCATTCCTAATATTGTTTTGTGAAGTAGTATAGCTGATATGTTTTTTAGATTTCCCTGGTTACTCTTCATTATGAAAATTTTTTGTATCGGTAAATTGTTATCATTATTTTTATTAAATTGAAGCTCTACTGAAGTTGAAGTTGAATTTTGGTTTTCCATGTTTGAAAAAGAGATGTTCAGTCCCCGGCGGCACCACCCACCATGGAGTCCAACGAGGGGATACAGGTTCCTGTACCGGTGTTAGCCAGGGACTATACAAAACTAACTCACCTCTATAACTGCCCTAAGGATCTAGTTGGTGAGCAGGTTCTTAGTCCTAGCAGGATATACCCACCACCCGATTCATGCACTGGGACCAAAGTACACTGCCTGTCTATGAGAAGTAGGATCCGAAGCAATGTATTGGGGCGTTATGTTGTCCCTCAATCACCAGGATCACCCTTTCCGAAGACACAGGTACCCACGCACGGCAAACACGTGGGTGATATAATCCCTAAGAGGAGCTAAAAGCACAGACTGGCGAAAAGCTTCTCAAGGGGAGCCCTCAACTCCGAAGAGGCAACCACAACGAGGAAAGAAGGAAAAGCAAAAAAGCAGAAGGGTAGGAGAGAGAAAAAAAGGAAAGGGAGGAAAGATCACTCAGGTACCCCGGGGTTGTGAAGCCCGTACAAACCTAAAGAAGGAATGTCCCTGGGGCGGGTAAATAAGTGGAGCATAGCGTCCTCTCTTCAGCAAACGTCCTTTCTAACTTAAATCAATCCTTAAAGAATCATACGGCGAGATGAATTATCTAAGCAACAAATCTATAGGGTTGCCCTTAGGGAAATTTAGCGATGCATAGCGTCCTTTCTTCAGCAAGCGTCCTTTCTAACTTAAATCAATTCTAAATTAATCATACGACGAGTTGCATTATCTTACCAAAAATCGCATAGTGTTGCCATAGGGGTAAAATAGCGGTGCATAGCATCCTCTCTTCAGAAAGCATCAGTAGAGAGAAAATGCGGATATGTGAACAGGAGGAGTGGCGGAGCTAGTTGAGTTGTTTACCTCCTGGTGGTGACGTCACATGGAGGTGAGTTGTTTATACACTATTAGTGACGTCACATGGAGGTAAGTTGTTTATACACTATTAGTGACGTCACATGGAGTTGAGTGGTTTTTCATCCTGCTTCGAGTTGAGTTGAGTTGTTTGTTTTGGTTTCTTGAATTCCGTGGTTTGAGAGCAACAATGAGTTGAGTTGTTTTATTGATAAAGTTTCTTGACTACTGAGTGGCAACACCCTAATTTCAAAAACACGTGTTTTAGGCTTGTTTACATTTTTGGACTTTGATTTGTTTCTACCATTGATATGAGAGCCTAGTTGAGATGTTTGATGACTGCTTCTGATGGAAAACATTTAATCAGGAGTTGAGCTGTTTATTTATATCAAATATTTACTTTGAAAAGAAAGTTTCTTTGCTGTTGAGTGGCAACAACCTTAAACCACGTGCGCGTGACGTCACAAACATGTCCGAACCTGACTTAGCCGAAGCACAGTGAATTTCTTCCGCAACTAAGAGCGGAGGAATACAAATTGCAACTTGTTTAGGGGCTTATCTTGCAAAGGGGGTGAAGGGGCAGTCTTGGCATTGGTTGAAGACAAGGTTGGAGGGATTTTTCTGTGTCACGTGATTTTTGAATGCTTCCCTGATTGGTGGATTATGCGAGTGTTCCTGAGGGAGTACCTTATGCCACCATTTCAAGCACTGGCTGTAGCGTTCGTTGATCATACGTTTTGAAGGAGTAATTTTACATTGAAAACTATGAAGCGAAATTCCGTTCAACCTATTATTATGAAGAGAGCTCGGTTTGCTGAAAAAAGTGCATTGTCTATTCTTGGAGAAGAATCAATGCCTATATCTATGCCTGATGAAGAGCCAAAATGAACTATGGATTCTCTTCCTGATACGATGTTTCATCTTGGAGACAACATGTTCCTGCTTGTTAATAAGTTCATTGGTCTAACCAGAGCGGAAATACACAACGGATGAGAATGAAATCTTGCAACCCACGAAAGAAGGGATTTCGCTGTCTCCAAAAGTGTGGGATTCTTTCATCAACAAAGTGAGTAAATTTTTCACCTTTGCTACTTTAGAATCTGTAAAGATTGTCGAAAGAGACCTGTGTATGTCCAAAGAAGTTGTTGGAGATATTACATTCCTCAAAGGTTGTTTCGCAAAAGTGACATGTCCTTTCAATTTCTATCCGATCGTGTTATGTTGTGTTGGGAGCATATCTTCAAAATTTTTGAAAACTATGACCGTGTTGCTGAACATAAATAGATCCCTATTTACATACTCTCTATATTATTATGTGTGCCACGAACTTAAAAAATGTTCGACGTCCAATTCTGGAGAGGATTACAACGGTGACCCTGATAATCCAGAAGGGATACGTGAAATGAAATCAGCTTTGTGTTCCCACCTTATGGAAATACTTTCAAACCATGTATTAAAAATTGTGGACTGTTTTGGATGTAAGAATCATATAGTGAACGACGTTGCACATACCTGTTTTGACACGAGTAAGGAAGATTTATTTTCTAACTATTTTACACTTGTTCTTTACAGTATCGATTGGCATGATTTTGCTGTGACATTTGTACGAAAAAATAACATGTTGTTAAATTTTCAGTATTTGATAATGACAGGTGACTTTTTTGAATGTTTAAATGTAAAAGAACTCATAGAATCTGTACGAAAAATGTATGTAAATACTAATTGCTTCTCTCCATATTTCACATCAATGTAATGTTCTTTTTACGTTTAGTGCTTATAAATAAAATAATTTAGTTCATTCCCTGTGTGTTTTTTATTTTAAAATATTCTTTTTACTAACGTATTACTCTTCATGTATTATGTTTACCAACGTTTGATGTATTTAGTTTTCTAATTGCATTCATTATGACACAACATTTCTGAAACTATAAAGTGTGTGGTATCTAATTTTAATTATGAGATGCTGTTCTTGAAAGAGGGAGTGTATTAATAGAGTGAGGGGTATATAAACAGTGTTTCTTACAATTTGAACAGTCATTATGAATATCAACTTTAGATTAGATCACAACCGCTACTGCAATGGAAGAAATTCTGAATCAGACGTATCGGAATCCCAAGTTTCCAGGCAGCTTCGGTGGTATCAATGCTTTGCAGCGTGCTTTAAAAGGTCGCGTGAAAAGGAAGCAGATAAAGAAATGGTTACAAACGAAGGATTCGTATACCTTACACAAGCCTTTGCTACACAAATTCCATAGAAATCGAGTTATAGTAAGAGGTTTGAATCAACAGTTTCAATCTGATTTAGTAGATATGCAATCTCT
This sequence comes from Metellina segmentata, assembly GCA_947359465.1. Taxonomy (NCBI): domain Eukaryota; kingdom Metazoa; phylum Arthropoda; class Arachnida; order Araneae; family Tetragnathidae; genus Metellina; species Metellina segmentata. The sequence goes on from OX375883.1 coordinate 113,782,870, forward strand.
CGCCACTCATAACGATGGGTATAAGTATTTACTTACTTGTATTGATATTTTGTCTAAATATGCGTGGGCCGTTCCTCTGAAAGATAAAAAATCTACATCTGTCATGGCAGCTTTTGAAAACATATTTTTGGAACGCGTCCCCATTTCTTTACAGACGGACGCTGGGAAAGAATTTACTAATAAACTAGTGCAAAGTTTCCTTAAAAAAATAAAGTTCACTTCTTCTCAACACATAATTCAGTGAAAGCATCAGTTGTTGAACAATCATACAACGAGTTGAAATATGTTCGCGGCAAATCTAAAAGGGTTGACAAGGGGATAAATTAGCGGTGCATAGCGTTCGCTTTACAGCATGCGTATTTTATAACTGAAACCAATCGTAAAAGAAATATGACGAGTTGAATAATCTGGTCGACAACTCTATAGCGATGCTATAAGGGTAAATTAGTGGTGCATACCGTCCTCTCTTCAGCAAGCATAGTGTCGATTTCTCAACAAACGAAGTCCAACATAAACCAATACTAAAAAAGAATCATACGACGAGTTGAATTATCTTGGAGAGAAATCTATAGGGTTGCCAAAGAGATAAATTAGCGGTGCATAGCGTCCTTTTTACAGCAAGTGTCCATTCTAACTGAAACCAATCCTAAAATAATCATACGACGAGTCTATAGGGCGACAAATCTATAGGGTTGCCATTGGGGTAAATTAGTGGTGCAAAGCGTCCTATTTTCAGCAAGCGTCTTTTCTAACTTGAACCAATCCTAAAAGAATCATATGTCGAGTTGAAATATCTCTTGGCGACAAATCTATAGGGTGGCCATAGGGTTATATTAGCGGTGCATAGCGTCCTCTCTACAGCAAGCGTCCTTTCTTACTTGAACCAATTATAAAATAATTATACGACCAGTTGAATTATCTTCGCGACAAATCTATAGGGTTACCATAGGGGTTAATTAGCGATGCATAACGTCCTCTTTACTGCAAGCGTCCTTTCCATCTTGAACCAATCCTAAAAGAATCATACGACGAGTTGCATTATTTTAACAAAAATAGTATTGTGTTGCCATAGCGGTAAAATAGCGGTGCATAGCATCCGCTCTTCAGCAAGTGTCCTTTCTAACTTAACCAATCCTAAAAGAATAATTTGAAGAGTTGAATTATCTTGGTGATAAATCTATAGGGTTGCCAAAGGGATAAATTAGCGGTGCATAGCTTCCTCTCATCAACAAGCGTCATTTGTAACTTAAATAAATCCTAAAATAATCATACGACGACTTGAATTATCTTGGCGTTAAATCTATAGGGTTACCATAGGAGTAAATAAGCGGTGCATTGCGTCCTCTCATCAGCAAGCTTCCTTCCTAAATTGAACCAATTCTAAAAGAATTATACGACGAGTTTAATTATATTGTCAACAAAACTATAGGGTTGTCATGGAGGTAAATTAGCGTTGCATAGCATCCTCTTTTCAGCAAGCGTCTTTTCTAACTTGAACCAATCCTAAAAGAATCATACGTCGAGTTGAAATATCTCTTGGCGACAAATCTATAGGGTTGCCATAGGGTTAAATTAGCGGTGCATAGCGTCCTCTTTTCAGCAAGCGTCCTTTCTAGCTGAAACCAATCCTAAAAAAATCATTCGACTAGTTGCATTATCTTAACAAAAATAGTATTGTATTGCTATAGGGGTAAAATAGCGGTGCATAGCATCCTTTCTTCAGCAAGTGTCCTTTCTTACTTGAACTAATTCTAAAAGAATCATACGACGCGTTGAATTATCTTGGCGACAAATCGATAGGGTTGTTATCCGAGTAAATCTATAGTATTACCATAGGGTAAAATAATGGTGCATAGTCCTCTCTTTAACAAGTGTCCTTTCTAACATGAACCAATCTTAAAAGAATCTTACGACGAGTTGAATCATCTTGGCGACAAATCTATAGCGTTGCCATTGGAGTAAATTAGTGGTGCATAGCTCCCTCTCTACAGCAAGCGTCCTTTCTAACTTAAACAAATTCTAAAAGAATCATACGACGAGTTGAATAATCTTGGAGACAAATCTATAAGCTTGCCATAGGGGTAAATTGTCGGTTCTTTGCGTCCTCTCTTCAGCAAGCTTCCTTTCTAATTTGAACCAATACTAAAAGAATCATACGACGCGTTGAATTATCTTGGCGACAAATCGATAGGTTTGTTATCCGAGTAAATTAGCGGTGCATAGCTCCCTCTCTACAGCAAGCGTCCTTTCTTACTTGAACCAATTCTAAAAGAATTATACGACGAGTTGAATTATCTTCGCGACAATTCTATAGGGTTACCATAGGGGTTAATTAGCGATGCATAGCGTCCTCTTTACTGCAAGCGTCCTTTCTAACTTGAACCAATCCTAAAATAATCACACTACGAGTTGCATTATTTTAACAAAAATAGTATTGTGTTGCCATAGCGGTAAAATAGCGGTGCATAGCATCCGCTTTTCAGCAAGTGTCCTTTCTAACTTAACCAATCCTAAAAGAATCATTCGAAAAGTTGAATTATCTTGGTGATAAATCTATAGGGTTCCCAATTAGCGGTGCATTTCGTCCTCTTATCAGCAAGCTTCCTTCCTAACTTGAACCAATACTAAAAGAATCATACAAAGAGTTTAATTATCTTGGGAACAAAACTATAGGGTTGCCATAGTGGTAAATTAGCATTGCATAGCGTCTTCTCTTCAGCAAGTGTCCTTTGTAACTTGAAAAAATCCTAAAATAATCATACGACGACATGAATTACCTTGGCGACAAATTTATAGGGATAAAACCAAAGGGATAAATTAGAGTTGCATACTGTCGTCTCTTAAGTAAGCGTCCTTTCTAACATGAACCAATCTTAAAAGAATCATACAACGAGTTGAATTATCTTTGCGAAATATCTAAAGGGTTGCCATGGGGAAAAATTAGCTCTGTATAGCGTCCTCTCTTCAGCAAACTTTCTTTCAAACTTGAACTAATCTCAAAGGAATCTCACGACGGATTGAATTATCTTCGCGACAAATCTATAGCGTTACCATGGGGTAAGTTAGCGGTGCATAGTCCTCTCTTTAACAAGTGTCCTTTCCAACATGAACTAATCTTTAAAGAATCTTACGACGAGTTGAATATCTTGGCGACCAAACTATAGGTTTGCCAAAGGGGGAAAAAGTGGAGCATTGCGTCTTCTCTTCAGCAAGCGTCCTTTGTAACTTGAACCAATCCTAAAATAATCATACGACGACTTGAATTATCTTGGCGACAAATTTATAGGGATAAAACCAAAGGGATAAATTATCGTTGCATACTGTCGTCTCTTAAGTAAGCGTCGTTTCTAACATGAACCAATCTTAAAAGAATCATACAACGAGTTGAAATATGTTCGAGACAAATCTAAAGGGTTGACAAAGGGATAAATAAGCGGTGCATAGCGTCCTCTTTACAGCATGCGTATTCTATAACTGAAACTAATCCTAAAAGAAATATGACGAGTTGAATAATCTGGTCGACAACTCTATAGAGATGTTATAAGGGTAAATTAGCGGTGCATAGCGTCCTCTCTTCAGCCAGCATAGTGTCCATTTCTCAGCAAGCGAAGTCAAACATAAACCAATACTAAAAGAATCATACGACGAATAGAATTATCATGGAGAGAAATCTATAGGGTTAAATTAGCGGTGCATAACGTCCTCTCTTCAGCAAGCGTCCTTTCAAACATAAACCAATCCTATAAGAATCATACGACGAGTCTATGGGGCGACAAATCTATAGGGTTGCCATTGTGGTAAATTAGTGGTGCTAAGCGTCCTCTTTTCAGCAGGCGTCCTTTCTAACTTGAACCAATCCTAAAAGAATCATACGACGAGTTGAATTTTCTTGGGGATAAATCTGTAGGGTTGCCATAGGGGTTAATTAGCGATGCATAGTGTCCTCTTTACTGCAAGCGTCCTTTCTAACTTGAACCAATACTAAAATAATCATACGATGAGTTGAATCATCTTGGCGACAAATCTATAGAGTAGCCATTGGAATAAATTAGTGGTGCAAAGCGTTCTCGCTTCAGCAAGCGTCCTTTCTAACTTAAACAAATTCTTAAAGAACCATACGACGATTTGAAATATCTCTGTGTGCAAATGTATAGGGTTGTTATAGGAGTAAATTATCGGTGCATAGCTCCCTCTCTACATCAAGCGTCCTTTCTTATATGAACCAATTCCAAAAGAATAAAACTACGAGTTGAATTATCTTCGTGACAAATCTATAAGGTTGCCATAGGGGTAAATTGTCGGTTCATTTAGTCATCTGTTCAGCAAGCGTCCTTTCTTATTTGAATCAATCCTAAAAGTATCTTACGTCGCGTTGAATTATCTTGGCGACAAATCTATAGGGTTATTATACGAGTAAATTAGCGGTGCATAGCTCCCACTCTACAGCAAGCGTCCTTTCTTGAATCAATTCTGAAAGAATAATACGACGAGTTGAATTATCTTCGCGACAAATCTATAGGGTAGCCATAAGGGTTAATTAGCGACGCATAGCGTCCTCTTTACTGCATGCGTCCTTTCTAACTTTATCTCTGTGTGCAAATCTATAGGGTTGTTATAAGAGTAAATAATCGGTACTTAGCTCCCTTTGTACAGCATGCGTCCGTTGTAACTTGAACCAATCGCAAAAGAATCTTTTGACGATTTGAATTATCTTGGCGACAAATCTATAAGGTTGCCATAAGGGTATATTGTCGGTTCATTGCGTCATCTGTTCAGCAAGAGTCCTTTCTAATTTCAACCAATCTATAGGGTTGCCATAACGGTAAATTAGCGATGCATAGCGTCCTTACTATCTTGAACCAATCCTAAAAGAATCATACCACGAGTTGAATTATCTTGGAGATAAATCTATAGGGTTGCCAAAAAGATAAATTAGCGGTGCATAGCCTTCTCTCTTCAGCAAGCGTCCTTTCTAGCTGCAACCAATCCTAAAAAAATCATACGACGAGTTGAATTGTCTTACCAAAAAGAGTATTGTGTTGCTATAGGGGTAAAATAGCGGTTTATAGCATCCTCTCTTCAGCAAGTGTCCTTTCTTGCTTGAACCAATTTAAAAGAATGATACGACGAGTTGCATTATTTTACCAAAAATAGTATTGTGTTGCTATAGGGGTAAAATAGTGGTGCATAGCGTCCTTTTTACTGCAAGCGTCATTTCTAACTTGAGCCAATCCTAAAAGAATCATTCGACGAGTTAAATTATCTTGGCGATAAATCTATAGGGTTGCCAAAGAGATAAATTAGTGCTGCAAAGCGTCCTCTTTTCTGCAAGCGTCCATTCTAACTGAAACCAATCCTCAAAGAATCACACCACGAGTTGAATTATCTTGGAGACAAATCTATAGGGTTGCCAAAGGAGTAAATTAGCGGTGCATTGCGTCCTCTTATCAGCTAGCTTCCTTCCTAACTTGAATCAATACTAAAGAATCATACGACGAGTTTAATTAGCCTGGCAACAAAACTATAGGGTTGCCATAGTGGTAAATTAGCATTGCATAGCGTCCTCTCTTCATCAAGCTTCCTTTCAAACTTGAACTAATCTTAAAGGAATATCACGACGGGTTGAATTATCTTGGCGACTAATCTATAGTGTTACCATGGGGTAAGTTAGCGGTGCATAGTCCTCTCTTTAACAAGTGTCCTTTGTAACATGAACCAATATTTAAAGAATCTTACGACGCGTTGAATATCTTGGCGACCAAACTATAGGGTGCCAAAGGTGTAAATGAGTGGGCCATAGCGTCCTCTCTTCAGCAAGCGTCCTTTCTAACTGAAACCAATCCTAAAAGAATCATACGACGAGTTTAATTATCTAGCGACAAATATATTCGGTTGTCATAGAAGTAAATAATCAGTGCACAGCGTTCTCTCTTCAGCAAGCGTCCTTTCTAACATGAACCAATCTTAAAAGAATCTTACGACGAGTTGAATCATCTTGGCGACAAATCTATAGCGTTGCCATTGGAGTAAATTAGTGGTGCATAGCTCCCTCTCTACAGCAAGCGTCCTTTCTAACTTAAACAAATTCTAAAAGAATCATACGACGAGTTGAATAATCTTGGAGACAAATCTATAAGCTTGCCATAGGGGTAAATTGTCGGTTCTTTGCGTCCTCTCTTCAGCAAGCTTCCTTTCTAATTTGAACCAATACTAAAAGAATCATACGACGCGTTGAATTATCTTGGCGACAAATCGATAGGTTTGTTATCCGAGTAAATTAGCGATGCATAGCTCCCTCTCTACAGCAAGCATCCTTTCTTACTTGAACCAATTCTAAAAGAATTATACGACGAGTTGAATTATCTTCGCGACAATTCTATAGGGTTACCATAGGGGTTAATTAGCGATGCATAGCGTCCTCTTTACTGCAAGCGTCCTTTCTAACTTGAACCAATCCTAAAATAATCATACTACGAGTTGCATTATTTTAACAAAAATAGTATTGTGTTGCCATAGCGGTAAAATAGCGGTGCATAGCATCCGCTTTTCAGCAAGTGTCCTTTCTAACTTAACCAATCCTAAAAGAATCATTCGAAAAGTTGAATTATCTTGGTGATAAATCTATAGGGTTCCCAATTAGCGGTGCATTTCGTCCTCTTATCAGCAAGCTTCCTTCCTAACTTGAACCAATACTAAAAGAATCATACAAAGAGTTTAATTATCTTGGTAACAAAACTATAGGGTTGCCATAGTGGTAAATTAGCATTGCATAGCGTCTTCTCTTCAGCAAGTGTCCTTTGTAACTTGAAAAATCCTAAAATAATCATACGACGACATGAATTACCTTGGCGACAAATTTATAGGGATAAATTAGAGTTGCATACTGTCGTCTCTTAAGTAAGCGTCCTTTCTAACATGAACCAATCTTAAAAGAATCATACAACGAGTTGAATTATCTTTGCGAAATATCTAAAGGGTTGCCATGGGGAAAAATTAGCTCTGTATAGCGTCCTCTCTTCAGCAAGCTTTCTTTCAAACTTGAACTAATCTCAAAGGAATCTCACGACGGATTGAATTATCTTCGCGACAAATCTATAGTGTTACCATGGGGTAAGTTAGCGGTGCATAGTCCTCTCTTTAACAAGTGTCCTTTCCAACATGAACTAATCTTTAAAGAATCTTACGACGAGTTGAATATCTTGGCGACCAAACTATAGGTTTGCCAAAGGGGTAAAAAGTGGAGCATAGCGTCTTCTCTTCAGCAAGCGTCCTTTGTAACTTGAACCAATCCTAAAATAATCATACGACGACTTGAATTATCTTGGCGACAAATTTATAGCGATAAAACCAAAGGGATAAATTATCGTTGCATACTGTCGTCTCTTAAGTAAGCGTCGTTTCTAACATGAACAAATCTTAAAAGAATCATACAACGAGTTGAAATATGTTCGAGACAAATCTAAAGGGTTGACAAAGGGATAAATAAGCGGTGCATAGCGTCCTCTTTACAGCATGCGTATTCTATAACTGAAACTAATCCTAAAAGAAATATGACGAGTTGAATAATCTGGTCGACAACTCTATAGAGATGTTATAAGGGTAAATTAGCGGTGCATAGCGTCCTCTCTTCAGCCAGCATAGTGTCCATTTCTCAGCAAGCGAAGTCAAACATAAACCAATACTAAAAGAATCATACGACGAATAGAATTATCATGGAGAGAAATCTATAGGGTTAAATTAGCGGTGCATAACGTCCTCTCTTCAGCAAGCGTCCTTTCAAACATAAACCAATCCTATAAGAATCATACGACGAGTCTATGGGGCGACAAATCTATAGGGTTGCCATTGTGGTAAATTAGTGGTGCTAAGCGTCCTCTTTTCAGCAGGCGTCCTTTCTAACTTGAACCAATCCTAAAAGAATCATACGACGAGTTGAATTTTCTTGGGGATAAATCTGTAGGGTTGCCATAGGGGTTAATTAGCGATGCATAGTGTCCTCTTTACTGCAAGCGTCCTTTCTAACTTGAACCAATACTAAAATAATCATACGATGAGTTGAATCATCTTGGCGACAAATCTATAGAGTAGCCATTGGAATAAATTAGTGGTGCAAAGCGTTCTCGCTTCAGCAAGCGTCCTTTCTAACTTAAACAAATTCTTAAAGAACCATACGACGATTTGAAATATCTCTGTGTGCAAATGTATAGGGTTGTTATAGGAGTAAATTATCGGTGCATAGCTCCCTCTCTACATCAAGCGTCCTTTCTTATATGAACCAATTCCAAAAGAATAAAACTACGAGTTGAATTATATTCGTGACAAATCTATAAGGTTGCCATAGGGGTAAATTGTCGGTTCATTTAGTCATCTGTTCAGCAAGCGTCCTTTCTTATTTGAATCAATCCTAAAAGTATCTTACGTCGCGTTGAATTATCTTGGCGACAAATCTATAGGGTTATTATACGAGTAAATTAGCGGTGCATAGCTCCCACTCTACAGCAAGCGTCCTTTCTTGAATCAATTCTGAAAGAATAATACGACGAGTTGAATTATCTTCGCGACAAATCTATAGGGTAGCCATAAGGGTTAATTAGCGACGCATAGCGTCCTCTTTACTGCATGCGTCCTTTCTAACTTTATCTCTGTGTGCAAATCTATAGGGTTGTTATAAGAGTAAATAATCGGTACTTAGCTCCCTTTGTACAGCATGCGTCCGTTGTAACTTGAACCAATCGCAAAAGAATCTTTTGACGATTTGAATTATCTTGGCGACAAATCTATAAGGTTGCCATAAGGGTATATTGTCGGTTCATTGCGTCATCTGTTCAGCAAGAGTCCTTTCTAATTTCAACCAATCTATAGGGTTGCCATAACGGTAAATTAGCGATGCATAGCGTCCTTACTATCTTGAACCAATCCTAAAAGAATCATACCACGAGTTGAATTATCTTGGAGATAAATCTATAGGGTTGCCAAAAAGATAAATTAGCGGTGCATAGTCTTCTCTCTTCAGCAAGCGTCCTTTCTAGCTGCAACCAATCCTAAAAAAATCATGCGACGAGTTGAATTGTCTTACCAAAAAGAGTATTGTGTTGCTATAGGGGTAAAATAGCGGTTTATAGAATCCTCTCTTCAGCAAGTGTCCTTTCTTGCTTGAACCAATTTAAAAGAATGATACGACGAGTTGCATTATTTTACCAAAAATAGTATTGTGTTGCTATAGGGGTAAAATAGTGGTGCATAGCGTCCTTTTTACTGCAAGCGTCATTTCTAACTTGAGCCAATCCTAAAAGAATCATTCGACGAGTTAAATTATCTTGGCGATAAATCTATAGGGTTGCCAAAGAGATAAATTAGTGCTGCAAAGCGTCCTCTTTTCTGCAAGCGTCCATTCTAACTGAAACCAATCCTCAAAGAATCACACCACGAGTTGAATTATCTTGGAGACAAATCTATAGGGTTGCCAAATTAGTAAATTAGCGGTGCATTGCGTCCTCTTATCAGCTAGCTTCCTTCCTAACTTGAATCAATACTAAAGAATCATACGACGAGTTTAATTAGCTTGGCAACAAAACTATAGGGTTGCCATAGTGGTAAATTAGCATTGCATAGCGTCCTCTCTTCAGCAAGCTTCCTTTCAAACTTGAACTAATCTTAAAGGAATATCACGACGGGTTGAATTATCTTGGCGACTAATCTATAGTGTTACCATGGGGTAAGTTAGCGGTGCATAGTCCTCTCTTTAAGGGGCTTCAGTACCCTGTATACACGCAATGTTAAATTGCTCAATTTCGATGTACCTTTTTTGAAAAACTACTGTTCGTATCAACTTGAATTTTTTTTTGTGCATTACATAAGTCTTGTATATTACTTTAAGGTTATGGTTTTTTAAAACAATTGTTAGATTTTTTTTAAAAAAATTATACGTAAACAACCAAAAAAATGTGTAAATTTTCAAATTTTTAAAAAATAATTACCCAAATAATTTATGAAAATTTAACCTCAGATTAAACTATGTTATACAGTGCATAACTGGAAAAAAGAATTACACATAAATATGCAGCAGTTTGGCAGAAAAGGTACATCGAAGTTTGAAATTTCATGTTTTGAGAAAAAAAAGCGCATTTAAAGATTAAAGTCTTACTTTATCAAAACATGCCAGCACCATACACATTATTTTGTGGATTAGCTATTAGCTTATCCTCTTCCCTCTTCCTTTTAAGCCTTTTTTCTCTCCTTTTGTTTTTTGTGTTCTGGGTGTGGGCATATCTTGCTCGCAAGAGACGTTCCTGGTCGAGACGTTTCATTGAGTTTATCATGAACTCTCCTGGCACAATCGACAATTTGGAGAGCACTTTGACTTTTGTCACATTTCCTACATTGAAGCAGGCAACAGCATCGTATACTCCAAAGGACAGAGTGTCTATGTGAACAAAAGTCGATTTAGGAACTCTCGACCAGATAACATTGTTCAGGCTTTCATTTGGATTCTGGGTGTTACCGTGCAAACACTTTTTAAGAAGTTCAGGGTGGGCCAAATCTCTGAAAATGGGACGCAACGTTTCCATTACAGCAACAGGCAGGCTATTCTTGTGGCAATACGTTTCATTCTTGGCAACGGCTTTGTTGTATCTGCACCAAGAATCCTCGCCTTTGGGGCAGAAACCATGCTGTGGATTGGCATCGGTCGACACTTTATGCAAGAATATTGCCCACACTGCCTGCTTCATGTCGTGTACACTCTGGAGGTTTCTACGGATTGCCAGTCCATAGTAGCTTTGAATAAGCTCTATTTGGGTGTCGGTCAATCTATTTTTTCCAGCGAGACGTTTCCCATCTGAAAGATTTTGCCCCTTCATGCTTGATTTTAGCTTGCGTAGTCTTGTGCCCATTCGTTTCTGTACATGGCCTATGCACTCCAATTTTTCAATTGGGTACTCGTTGCCATATACAGACTTTTGGCTGACAGTATTGTATGCTTTTGAGTCCCCGTCACCCAAGTATTTTGTGTATCGCACATCATATTTTTCAGAGGATCGTTCAAACATTGAAAGAGCGCCACGCACTTCCATCATTCCGCTGACGCCATTGAAGTTTTTCTTACAGTTTGCAGAATGCACTCGTTTGTCCTTACACATACAATGCTTGGACAGCACTTCAACATCTAACACTTTGCCAGTATCTACACTTGTGATACTGACAATACCATTCAGAGACGTGTAGCCTCGTTTGTGCCACGATCCATCAACTGCCACAGCTAGATTTGGGGAATTGTTTTCGGCAACAGCTTCTGCAGCCGCTTCCACCATGGTTTCTTCGCACACTTCTTTCATAACCGTTAGAAGTTGAGTCGTGTGTCGGGCAAACCTTGACGGAGGATTTGGCAAATTCATAATGCCGCAAAACATTCTTCCTGCCTCAGCACCTTTCCCGATGGATCGAAGCGCATACACAAATCGAGTGTTTACAACGTGCGTCTTTGAATTATCTGCCTGCCTCTCAGACGTGTCGAAATCCAGGGTAAAATTACACTCACTGCATTTCAAGTGCAACTCTACAGACAAGCCTGAATTTTTGCCAAGAGTCAGATCAAGTCCATTTTCGCACACTTTGCATCTCACGTGCTGCTTAAAAACTCCAGCTAGAATACCAGCATCTATGATGATATTTGCCTCATAGTATGAAGAGTTTGAATAACTCTCATTTAAATCAGGAATTTTTTTCTCGCTGGTAGATGTCTTGGTCTGTGATGAACAAGTTTCTGTTTCAGTAACTTGTTTCTTACCATAGAAATTACCCTTCCTCTTTCTGAACACTTTGGTGGTTGATCGAGGCATTTTAAACGCTATTATATCAAACTAAATATTTCTATTTCAACAATGAAATCAGTGAAATAGTAGCAAATAAAGTTCGAAACAAACTTGACAAGCGAAATATAAGAAAAGAATCAGTAAAAGCAAATTACGAATCTTGAAAAAGACAGCGCGTTTGAATTTAAACTGAATGTAAATAAACAGGAAGAATCATACAGTCAAAGTCGCAGTGAATGCATATCCCACCAACATAAACTCAAAATTAAATATTAGACTAATTAAATTTAAAATAAAACAAAGTTAAGGATTAAAACATGTGGGTTTGTTTACGTTTTGCCTTTCAAAAGAGGGCGTTTCCCTCAGCGAAATTATTTGTTTACTTTTTGAAAACGAAATTTAACTTACTTCCAGACCGCGTAAAAACAAAAGCAATATACCAATAGAAAGGTAAGAATTCAGAGAATAATATGCACTAAAAATCTTAAATACGATTTTTTTTTCGATTTTTGGGTACTGAAGCCCCTTAACAAGTGTCCTTTCTAACATGAACCAATATTTAAAGAATCTTACGACGCGTTGAATATCTTGGCGACCAAACTATAGGGTGCCAAAGGTGTAAATGAGTGGGCCATAGCGTCCTCTCTTCAGCAAGCGTCGTTTCTAACTGAAACCAATCCTAAAAGAATCATACGACGAGTTTAATTATCTAGCGACAAATATATTCGGTTGTCATAGAAGTAAATAATCGGTGCACAGCGTTCTCTCTTCAGCAAGCGTCCTTTCTAACATGAACCAATCCTAAAATAATCATACGACGAGTTGAATCATTTTGGTGACAAATCTTATGGGTTGCTATTGGGGTAAATTAGTGGTGCAAACCGTCCTCTTTACAGCAAGCGTCCTTTCTAAATTGAACCAATCCTAAAAGAATCATACGACGAGTTGAATTATCTTTAGTATAAATCAATATGGTTGCCATAGGGTTAAATTAGCGGTGCATAGCGTCCTCTCTTCAGCAAGAATAGCGTCGATTTCTCAGGAAGTGACGTCAAACATAAACCAATCCTAAAAGTATCATACGACAGGTTGAAATATCTCGGCGACTAATCTATAGGGTTACCAGGGTTTAAATTAGTGGTGCATAGCGTCCTTTTTACAGCAAGCGGCCTTTCTAACTCAAACCAATCCTAAAAGCATCATCGACGAGTTTAATCATCTTGGCGACAAATCTATAGGGTTGTTATACGAGTAAATTAGGGGTGCATAGCTCCCTCTCTAAAGCAAACGTCCTTTCTTACTTGAGCCAATTCTAAAAGAATGATACGACGAGTTGAATTATCTTCGCGACAAATCTATAGGGTTAACATAGGGGTTAGTTAGCGATGCATAGCATCCTCTTTACTGCAAGCGTCCTTTCTAACTTGAAACAATATAAAAAGAATTATACGACGAGTTGAATTATCTTTACGGCGAATCTATAGGGTTACAATAGGGGTAAATTAGCGATGGGTAGCATCCTCTCTTCAGCAAGCATAATGTCCTTTTCTCAGCAAGCGACGTCTTAGATAAACCAATCCTAAAAGTATTATACGACGAGTTAAAATATCTTGGCGACAAATCTATAGGGTTGCCACATTTGTAAATTAGTGGTGCAGAGCGTCCTCTTTTCAGCAAGCGTCCTTTCTAACTTGAACCAATCCTAAAAGAATCATATGACGAGTTGAATTATCTTGGGTATAAATCTATAGGGTTGCCATAGGGTTAAATTTGTGGTGCATAGCGTCCTCTCTTCAGCAAGCGTCCTTTCTAACTTGAACCAATCCTAAAAGAATGATACGACGATTTGAATTATCTTAGTGACAAATCTATAGGGTTGTTATAGGAGGAAATTAGCGGTGCATTGCTCCCTCTCTACAGCAAGCATCCTTTCTAACTTGAACCAATCCTAAAAGAATGATACGACGAGTTGAATTATCTTCGCGAGAAATCTATAGGGTTACCATAGGGTTAAATAGGGATGCATGGCGTTCTCTCTTCAGAAAGCGTCATTTCTAACTTGAAACAATCCTAAAAGAATCATACGTCGAGTTGAAATATCTCTTGGCGACAAATCTATAGGGTTGCCATAGGGTTAAATTAGCGTTGCATAGCGTCCTCTTTTCAGCAAGCGTCCTTTCTAGCTGAAACCAATCCTAAAAAAATCATTCGACTAGTTGCATTATCTTAACAAAAATAGTATTGTATTGCTATAGGGGTATAATAGCGATGCATAGCATCCTTTCTTCAGCAAGTGTCCTTTCTTACTTGAACTAATTCTAAAAGAATCATACGACGCGTTGAATTATCTTGGCGACAAATCTATAGCGTTGCCATTGGAGTAAATTAGTGGTGCATAGCTCCCTCTCTACAGCAAGCGTCCGTTCTAACTTAAACAAATTCTAAAAGAATCATACGACGAGTTGAATAATCTTGGAGACAAATCTATAAGCTTGCCATAGGGGTAAATTGTCGGTTCTTTGCGTCCTCTCTTCAGCAAGCTTCCTTTCTAATTTGAACCAATACTAAAAGAATCATACGACGCGTTGAATTATCTTGGCGACAAATCGATAGGTTTGTTATCCGAGTAAATTAGCGGTGCATAGCTCCCTCTCTACAGCAAGCGTCCTTTCTTACTTGAACCAATTCAAAAAGAATTATACGACGAGTTGAATTATCTTCGCGACAATTCTATAGGGTTACCATAGGGGTTAATTAGCGATGCATAGCGTCCTCTTTACTGCAAGCGTCCTTTCTAACTTGAACCAATCCTAAAATAATCATACTACGAGTTGCATTATTTTAACAAAAATAGTATTGTGTTGCCATAGCGGTAAAATAGCGGTGCATAGCATCCGCTTTTCAGCAAGTGTCCTTTCTAACTTAACCAATCCTAAAGAATCATTCGAAAAGTTGAATTATCTTGGTGATAAATCTATAGGGTTCCCAATTAGCGGTGCATTTCGTCCTCTTATCAGCAAGCTTCCTTCCAAACTTGAACCAATACTAAAAGAATCATACAAAGAGTTTAATTATCTTGGTAACAAAACTATAGGGTTGCCATAGTGGTAAATTAGCATTGCATAGCGTCTTCTCTTCAGCAAGTGTCCTTTGTAACTTGAAAAAATCCTAAAATAATCATACGACGACATGAATTACCTTGGCGACAAATTTATAGGGATAAAACCAAAGGGATAAATTAGAGTTGCATACTGTCGTCTCTTAAGTAAGCGTCCTTTCTAACATGAACCAATCTTAAAAGAATCATACAACGAGTTGAATTATCTTTGCGAAATATCTAAAGGGTTGCCATGGGGAAAAATTAGCTCTGTATAGCGTCCTCTCTTCAGCAAGCTTTCTTTCAAACTTGAACTAATCTCAAAGGAATCTCACGACGGATTGAATTATCTTCGCGACAAATCTATAGCGTTACCATGGGGTAAGTTAGCGGTGCATCGCCCTCTCTTTAACAAGTGTCCTTTCCAACATGAACTAATCTTTAAAGAATCTTACGACGAGTTGAATATCTTGGCGACCAAACTATAGGTTTGCCAAAGGGGGAAAAAGTGGAGCATAGCGTCTTCTCTTCAGCAAGCGTCCTTTGTAACTTGAACCAATCCTAAAATAATCATACGACGACTTGAATTATCTTGGCGACAAATTTATAGGGATAAAACCAAAGGGATAAATTATCGTTGCATACTGTCGTCTCTTAAGTAAGCGTCGTTTCTAACATGAACCAATCTTAAAAGAATCATACAACGAGTTGAAATATGTTCGAGACAAATCTAAAGGGTTGACAAAGGGATAAATAAGCGGTGCATAGCGTCCTCTTTACAGCATGCGTATTCTATAACTGAAACTAATCCTAAAAGAAATATGACGAGTTGAATAATCTGGTCGACAACTCTATAGAGATGTTATAAGGGTAAATTAGCGGTGCATAGCGTTCTCTCTTCAGCCAGCATAGTGTCCATTTCTCAGCAAGCGAAGTCAAACATAAACCAATACTAAAAGAATCATACGACGAATAGAATTATCATGGAGAGAAATCTATAGGGTTAAATTAGCGGTGCATAACGTCCTCTCTTCAGCAAGCGTCCTTTCAAACATAAACCAATCCTATAAGAATCATACGACGAGTCTATGGGGCGACAAATCTATAGGGTTGCCATTGTGGTAAATTAGTGGTGCTAAGCGTCCTCTTTTCAGCAGGCGTCCTTTCTAACTTGAACCAATCCTAAAAGAATCATACGACGAGTTGAATTTTCTTGGGGATAAATCTGTAGGGTTGCCATAGGGGTTAATTAGCGATGCATAGTGTCCTCTTTACTGCAAGCGTCCTTTCTAACTTGAACCAATACTAAAATAATCATACGATGAGTTGAATCATCTTGGCGACAAATCTATAGAGTAGCCATTGGAATAAATTAGTGGTGCAAAGCGTTCTCGCTTCAGCAAGCGTCCTTTCTAACTTAAACAAATTCTTAAAGAACCATACGACGATTTGAAATATCTCTGTGTGCAAATGTATAGGGTTGTTATAGGAGTAAATTATCGGTGCATAGCTCCCTCTCTACATCAAGCGTCCTTTCTTATATGAACCAATTCCAAAAGAATAAAACTACGAGTTGAATTATCTTCGTGACAAATCTATAAGGTTGCCATAGGGGTAAATTGTCGGTTCATTTAGTCATCTGTTCAGCAAGCGTCCTTTCTTATTTGAATCAATCCTAAAAGTATCTTACGTCGCGTTGAATTATCTTGGCGACAAATCTATAGGGTTATTATACGAGTAAATTAGCGGTGCATAGCTCCCACTCTACAGCAAGCGTCCTTTCTTGAATCAATTCTGAAAGAATAATACGACGAGTTGAATTATCTTCGCGACAAATCTATAGGGTAGCCATAAGGGTTAATTAGCGACGCATAGCGTCCTCTTTACTGCATGCGTCCTTTCTAACTTTATCTCTGTGTGCAAATCTATAGGGTTGTTATAAGAGTAAATAATCGGTACTTAGCTCCCTTTGTACAGCATGCGTCCGTTGTAACTTGAACCAATCGCAAAAGAATCTTTTGACGATTTGAATTATCTTGGCGACAAATCTATAAGGTTGCCATAAGGGTATATTGTCGGTTCATTGCGTCATCTGTTCAGCAAGAGTCCTTTCTAATTTCAACCAATCTATAGGGTTGCCATAACGGTAAATTAGCGATGCATAGCGTCCTTACTATCTTGAACCAATCCTAAAAGAATCATACCACGAGTTGAATTATCTTGGAGATAAATCTATAGGGTTGCCAAAAAGATAAATTAGCGGTGCATAGCCTTCTCTCTTCAGCAAGCGTCCTTTCTAGCTGCAACCAATCCTAAAAAAATCATACGACGAGTTGAATTGTCTTACCAAAAAGAGTATTGTGTTGCTATAGGGGTAAAATAGCGGTTTATAGCATCCTCTCTTCAGCAAGTGTCCTTTCTTGCTTGAACCAATTTAAAAGAATGATACGACGAGTTGCATTATTTTACCAAAAATAGTATTGTGTTGCTATAGGGGTAAAATAGTGGTGCATAGCGTCCTTTTTACTGCAAGCGTCATTTCTAACTTGAGCCAATCCTAAAAGAATCATTCGACGAGTTAAATTATCTTGGCGATAAATCTATAGGGTTGCCAAAGAGATAAATTAGTGCTGCAAAGCGTCCTCTTTTCTGCAAGCGTCCATTCTAACTGAAACCAATCCTCAAAGAATCACACCACGAGTTGAATTATCTTGGAGACAAATCTATAGGGTTGCCAAAGGAGTAAATTAGCGGTGCATTGCGTCCTCTTATCAGCTAGCTTCCTTCCTAACTTGAATCAATACTAAAGAATCATACGACGAGTTTAATTAGCCTGGCAACAAAACTATAGGGTTGCCATAGTGGTAAAGTAGCATTGCATAGCGTCCTCTCTTCATCAAGCTTCCTTTCAAACTTGAACTAATCTTAAAGGAATATCACGACGGGTTGAATTATCTTGGCGACTAATCTATAGTGTTACCATGGGGTAAGTTAGCGGTGCATAGTCCTCTCTTTAACAAGTGTCCTTTGTAACATGAACCAATATTTAAAGAATCTTACGACGCGTTGAATATCTTGGCGACCAAACTATAGGGTGCCAAAGGTGTAAATGAGTGGGCCATAGCGTCCTCTCTTCAGCAAGCGTCCTTTCTAACTGAAACCAATCCTAAAAGAATCATACGACGAGTTTAATTATCTAGCGACAAATATATTCGGTTGTCATAGAAGTAAATAATCAGTGCACAGCGTTCTCTCTTCAGCAAGCGTCCTTTCTAACATGAACCAATCTTAAAAGAATCTTACGACGAGTTGAATCATCTTGGCGACAAATCTATAGCGTTGCCATTGGAGTAAATTAGTGGTGCATAGCTCCCTCTCTACAGCAAGCGTCCTTTCTAACTTAAACAAATTCTAAAAGAATCATACGACGAGTTGAATAATCTTGGAGACAAATCTATAAGCTTGCCATAGGGGTAAATTGTCGGTTCTTTGCGTCCTCTCTTCAGCAAGCTTCCTTTCTAATTTGAACCAATACTAAAAGAATCATACGACGCGTTGAATTATCTTGGCGACAAATCGATAGGTTTGTTATCCGAGTAAAATTAGCGATGCATAGCTCCCTCTCTACAGCAAGCATCCTTTCTTACTTGAACCAATTCTAAAAGAATTATACGACGAGTTGAATTATCTTCGCGACAATTCTATAGGGTTACCATAGGGGTTAATTAGCGATGCATAGCGTCCTCTTTACTGCAAGCGTCCTTTCTAACTTGAACCAATCCTAAAATAATCATACTACGAGTTGCATTATTTTAACAAAAATAGTATTGTGTTGCCATAGCGGTAAAATAGCGGTGCATAGCATCCGCTTTTCAGCAAGTGTCCTTTCTAACTTAACCAATCCTAAAAGAATCATTCGAAAGTTGAATTATCTTGGTGATAAATCTATAGGGTTCCCAATTAGCGGTGCATTTCGTCCTCTTATCAGCAAGCTTCCTTCCTAACTTGAACCAATACTAAAAGAATCATACAAAGAGTTTAATTATCTTGGTAACAAAACTATAGGGTTGCCATAGTGGTAAATTAGCATTGCATAGCGTCTTCTCTTCAGCAAGTGTCCTTTGTAACTTGAAAAATCCTAAAATAATCATACGACGACATGAATTACCTTGGCGACAAATTTATAGGGATAAATTAGAGTTGCATACTGTCGTCTCTTAAGTAAGCGTCCTTTCTAACATGAACCAATCTTAAAAGAATCATACAACGAGTTGAATTATCTTTGCGAAATATCTAAAGGGTTGCCATGGGGAAAAATTAGCTCTGTATAGCGTCCTCTCTTCAGCAAGCTTTCTTTCAAACTTGAACTAATCTCAAAGGAATCTCACGACGGATTGAATTATCTTCGCGACAAATCTATAGTGTTACCATGGGGTAAGTTAGCGGTGCATAGTCCTCTCTTTAACAAGTGTCCTTTCCAACATGAACTAATCTTTAAAGAATCTTACGACGAGTTGAATATCTTGGCGACCAAACTATAGGTTTGCCAAAGGGGTAAAAAGTGGAGCATAGCGTCTTCTCTTCAGCAAGCGTCCTTTGTAACTTGAACCAATCCTAAAATAATCATACGACGACTTGAATTATCTTGGCGACAAATTTATAGCGATAAAACCAAAGGGATAAATTATCGTTGCATACTGTCGTCTCTTAAGTAAGCGTCGTTTCTAACATGAACAAATCTTAAAAGAATCATACAACGAGTTGAAATATGTTCGAGACAAATCTAAAGGGTTGACAAAGGGATAAATAAGCGGTGCATAGCGTCCTCTTTACAGCATGCGTATTCTATAACTGAAACTAATCCTAAAAGAAATATGACGAGTTGAATAATCTGGTCGACAACTCTATAGAGATGTTATAAGGGTAAATTAGCGGTGCATAGCGTCCTCTCTTCAGCCAGCATAGTGTCCATTTCTCAGCAAGCGAAGTCAAACATAAACCAATACTAAAAGAATCATACGACGAATAGAATTATCATGGAGAGAAATCTATAGGGTTAAATTAGCGGTGCATAACGTCCTCTCTTCAGCAAGCGTCCTTTCAAACATAAACCAATCCTATAAGAATCATACGACGAGTCTATGGGGCGACAAATCTATAGGGTTGCCATTGTGGTAAATTAGTGGTGCTAAGCGTCCTCTTTTCAGCAGGCGTCCTTTCTAACTTGAACCAATCCTAAAAGAATCATACGACGAGTTGAATTTTCTTGGGGATAAATCTGTAGGGTTGCCATAGGGGTTAATTAGCGATGCATAGTGTCCTCTTTACTGCAAGCGTCCTTTCTAACTTGAACCAATACTAAAATAATCATACGATGAGTTGAATCATCTTGGCGACAAATCTATAGAGTAGCCATTGGAATAAATTAGTGGTGCAAAGCGTTCTCGCTTCAGCAAGCGTCCTTTCTAACTTAAACAAATTCTTAAAGAACCATACGACGATTTGAAATATCTCTGTGTGCAAATGTATAGGGTTGTTATAGGAGTAAATTATCGGTGCATAGCTCCCTCTCTACATCAAGCGTCCTTTCTTATATGAACCAATTCCAAAAGAATAAAACTACGAGTTGAATTATCTTCGTGACAAATCTATAAGGTTGCCATAGGGGTAAATTGTCGGTTCATTTAGTCATCTGTTCAGCAAGCGTCCTTTCTTATTTGAATCAATCCTAAAAGTATCTTACGTCGCGTTGAATTATCTTGGCGACAAATCTATAGGGTTATTATACGAGTAAATTAGCGGTGCATAGCTCCCACTCTACAGCAAGCGTCCTTTCTTGAATCAATTCTGAAAGAATAATACGACGAGTTGAATTATCTTCGCGACAAATCTATAGGGTAGCCATAAGGGTTAATTAGCGACGCATAGCGTCCTCTTTACTGCATGCGTCCTTTCTAACTTTATCTCTGTGTGCAAATCTATAGGGTTGTTATAAGAGTAAATAATCGGTACTTAGCTCCCTTTGTACAGCATGCGTCCGTTGTAACTTGAACCAATCGCAAAAGAATCTTTTGACGATTTGAATTATCTTGGCGACAAATCTATAAGGTTGCCATAAGGGTATATTGTCGGTTCATTGCGTCATCTGTTCAGCAAGAGTCCTTTCTAATTTCAACCAATCTATAGGGTTGCCATAACGGTAAATTAGCGATGCATAGCGTCCTTACTATCTTGAACCAATCCTAAAAGAATCATACCACGAGTTGAATTATCTTGGAGATAAATCTATAGGGTTGCCAAAAAGATAAATTAGCGGTGCATAGTCTTCTCTCTTCAGCAAGCGTCCTTTCTAGCTGCAACCAATCCTAAAAAAATCATGCGACGAGTTGAATTGTCTTACCAAAAAGAGTATTGTGTTGCTATAGGGGTAAAATAGCGGTTTATAGAATCCTCTCTTCAGCAAGTGTCCTTTCTTGCTTGAACCAATTTAAAAGAATGATACGACGAGTTGCATTATTTTACCAAAAATAGTATTGTGTTGCTATAGGGGTAAAATAGTGGTGCATAGCGTCCTTTTTACTGCAAGCGTCATTTCTAACTTGAGCCAATCCTAAAAGAATCATTCGACGAGTTAAATTATCTTGGCGATAAATCTATAGGGTTGCCAAAGAGATAAATTAGTGCTGCAAAGCGTCCTCTTTTCTGCAAGCGTCCATTCTAACTGAAACCAATCCTCAAAGAATCACACCACGAGTTGAATTATCTTGGAGACAAATCTATAGGGTTGCCAAATTAGTAAATTAGCGGTGCATTGCGTCCTCTTATCAGCTAGCTTCCTTCCTAACTTGAATCAATACTAAAGAATCATACGACGAGTTTAATTAGCTTGGCAACAAAACTATAGGGTTGCCATAGTGGTAAATTAGCATTGCATAGCGTCCTCTCTTCAGCAAGCTTCCTTTCAAACTTGAACTAATCTTAAAGGAATATCACGACGGGTTGAATTATCTTGGCGACTAATCTATAGTGTTACCATGGGGTAAGTTAGCGGTGCATAGTCCTCTCTTTAAGGGGCTTCAGTACCCTGTATACACGCAATGTTAAATTGCTCAATTTCGATGTACCTTTTTTGAAAAACTACTGTTCGTATCAACTTGAATTTTTTTTTGTGCATTACATAAGTCTTGTATATTACTTTAAGGTTATGGTTTTTTAAAACAATTGTTAGATTTTTTTTTTTTAAATTATACGTAAACAACCAAAAAAATGTGTAAATTTTCAAATTTTTAAAAAATAATTACCCAAATAATTTATGAAAATTTAACCTCAGATTAAACTATGTTATACAGTGCATAACTGGAAAAAAGAATTACACATAAATATGCAGCAGTTTGGCAGAAAAGGTACATCGAAGTTTGAAATTTCATGTTTTGAGAAAAGCGCATTTAAAGATTAAAGTCTTACTTTATCAAAACATGCCAGCACCATACACATTATTTTGTGGATTAGCTATTAGCTTATCCTCTTCCCTCTTCCTTTTAAGCCTTTTTTCTCTCCTTTTGTTTTTTGTGTTCTGGGTGTGGGCATATCTTGCTCGCAAGAGACGTTCCTGGTCGAGACGTTTCATTGAGTTTATCATGAACTCTCCTGGCACAATCGACAATTTGGAGAGCACTTTGACTTTTGTCACATTTCCTACATTGAAGCAGGCAACAGCATCGTATACTCCAAAGGACAGAGTGTCTATGTGAACAAAAGTCGATTTAGGAACTCTCGACCAGATAACATTGTTCAGGCTTTCATTTGGATTCTGGGTGTTACCGTGCAAACACTTTTTAAGAAGTTCAGGGTGGGCCAAATCTCTGAAAATGGGACGCAACGTTTCCATTACAGCAACAGGCAGGCTATTCTTGTGGCAATACGTTTCATTCTTGGCAACGGCTTTGTTGTATCTGCACCAAGAATCCTCGCCTTTGGGGCAGAAACCATGCTGTGGATTGGCATCGGTCGACACTTTATGCAAGAATATTGCCCACACTGCCTGCTTCATGTCGTGTACACTCTGGAGGTTTCTACGGATTGCCAGTCCATAGTAGCTTTGAATAAGCTCTATTTGGGTGTCGGTCAATCTATTTTTTCCAGCGAGACGTTTCCCATCTGAAAGATTTTGCCCCTTCATGCTTGATTTTAGCTTGCGTAGTCTTGTGCCCATTCGTTTCTGTACATGGCCTATGCACTCCAATTTTTCAATTGGGTACTCGTTGCCATATACAGACTTTTGGCTGACAGTATTGTATGCTTTTGAGTCCCCGTCACCCAAGTATTTTGTGTATCGCACATCATATTTTTCAGAGGATCGTTCAAACATTGAAAGAGCGCCACGCACTTCCATCATTCCGCTGACGCCATTGAAGTTTTTCTTACAGTTTGCAGAATGCACTCGTTTGTCCTTACACATACAATGCTTGGACAGCACTTCAACATCTAACACTTTGCCAGTATCTACACTTGTGATACTGACAATACCATTCAGAGACGTGTAGCCTCGTTTGTGCCACGATCCATCAACTGCCACAGCTAGATTTGGGGAATTGTTTTCGGCAACAGCTTCTGCAGCCGCTTCCACCATGGTTTCTTCGCACACTTCTTTCATAACCGTTAGAAGTTGAGTCGTGTGTCGGGCAAACCTTGACGGAGGATTTGGCAAATTCATAATGCCGCAAAACATTCTTCCTGCCTCAGCACCTTTCCCGATGGATCGAAGCGCATACACAAATCGAGTGTTTACAACGTGCGTCTTTGAATTATCTGCCTGCCTCTCAGACGTGTCGAAATCCAGGGTAAAATTACACTCACTGCATTTCAAGTGCAACTCTACAGACAAGCCTGAATTTTTGCCAAGAGTCAGATCAAGTCCATTTTCGCACACTTTGCATCTCACGTGCTGCTTAAAAACTCCAGCTAGAATACCAGCATCTATGATGATATTTGCCTCATAGTATGAAGAGTTTGAATAACTCTCATTTAAATCAGGAATTTTTTTCTCGCTGGTAGATGTCTTGGTCTGTGATGAACAAGTTTCTGTTTCAGTAACTTGTTTCTTACCATAGAAATTACCCTTCCTCTTTCTGAACACTTTGGTGGTTGATCGAGGCATTTTAAACGCTATTATATCAAACTAAATATTTCTATTTCAACAATGAAATCAGTGAAATAGTAGCAAATAAAGTTCGAAACAAACTTGACAAGCGAAATATAAGAAAAGAATCAGTAAAAGCAAATTACGAATCTTGAAAAAGACAGCGCGTTTGAATTTAAACTGAATGTAAATAAACAGGAAGAATCATACAGTCAAAGTCGCAGTGAATGCATATCCCACCAACATAAACTCAAAATTAAATATTAGACTAATTAAATTTAAAATAAAACAAAGTTAAGGATTAAAACATGTGGGTTTGTTTACGTTTTGCCTTTCAAAAGAGGGCGTTTCCCTCAGCGAAATTATTTGTTTACTTTTTGAAAACGAAATTTAACTTACTTCCAGACCGCGTAAAAACAAAAGCAATATACCAATAGAAAGGTAAGAATTCAGAGAATAATATGCACTAAAAATCTTAAATACGATTTTTTTTTCGATTTTTGGGTACTGAAGCCCCTTAACAAGTGTCCTTTCTAACATGAACCAATATTTAAAGAATCTTACGACGCGTTGAATATCTTGGCGACCAAACTATAGGGTGCCAAAGGTGTAAATGAGTGGGCCATAGCGTCCTCTCTTCAGCAAGCGTCGTTTCTAACTGAAACCAATCCTAAAAGAATCATACGACGAGTTTAATTATCTAGCGACAAATATATTCGGTTGTCATAGAAGTAAATAATCGGTGCACAGCGTTCTCTCTTCAGCAAGCGTCCTTTCTAACATGAACCAATCCTAAAATAATCATACGACGAGTTGAATCATTTTGGTGACAAATCTTATGGGTTGCTATTGGGGTAAATTAGTGGTGCAAACCGTCCTCTTTACAGCAAGCGTCCTTTCTAAATTGAACCAATCCTAAAAGAATCATACGACGAGTTGAATTATCTTTAGTATAAATCAATATGGTTGCCATAGGGTTAAATTAGCGGTGCATAGCGTCCTCTCTTCAGCAAGAATAGCGTCGATTTCTCAGGAAGTGACGTCAAACATAAACCAATCCTAAAAGTATCATACGACAGGTTGAAATATCTCGGCGACTAATCTATAGGGTTACCAGGGTTTAAATTAGTGGTGCATAGCGTCCTTTTTACAGCAAGCGGCCTTTCTAACTCAAACCAATCCTAAAAGCATCATCGACGAGTTTAATCATCTTGGCGACAAATCTATAGGGTTGTTATACGAGTAAATTAGGGGTGCATAGCTCCCTCTCTAAAGCAAACGTCCTTTCTTACTTGAGCCAATTCTAAAAGAATGATACGACGAGTTGAATTATCTTCGCGACAAATCTATAGGGTTAACATAGGGGTTAGTTAGCGATGCATAGCATCCTCTTTACTGCAAGCGTCCTTTCTAACTTGAAACAATATAAAAAGAATTATACGACGAGTTGAATTATCTTTACGGCGAATCTATAGGGTTACAATAGGGGTAAATTAGCGATGGGTAGCATCCTCTCTTCAGCAAGCATAATGTCCTTTTCTCAGCAAGCGACGTCTTAGATAAACCAATCCTAAAAGTATTATACGACGAGTTAAAATATCTTGGCGACAAATCTATAGGGTTGCCACATTTGTAAATTAGTGGTGCAGAGCGTCCTCTTTTCAGCAAGCGTCCTTTCTAACTTGAACCAATCCTAAAAGAATCATATGACGAGTTGAATTATCTTGGGTATAAATCTATAGGGTTGCCATAGGGTTAAATTTGTGGTGCATAGCGTCCTCTCTTCAGCAAGCGTCCTTTCTAACTTGAACCAATCCTAAAAGAATGATACGACGATTTGAATTATCTTAGTGACAAATCTATAGGGTTGTTATAGGAGGAAATTAGCGGTGCATTGCTCCCTCTCTACAGCAAGCATCCTTTCTAACTTGAACCAATCCTAAAAGAATGATACGACGAGTTGAATTATCTTCGCGAGAAATCTATAGGGTTACCATAGGGTTAAATAGGGATGCATGGCGTTCTCTCTTCAGAAAGCGTCATTTCTAACTTGAAACAATCCTAAAAGAATCATACGTCGAGTTGAAATATCTCTTGGCGACAAATCTATAGGGTTGCCATAGGGTTAAATTAGCGTTGCATAGCGTCCTCTTTTCAGCAAGCGTCCTTTCTAGCTGAAACCAATCCTAAAAAAATCATTCGACTAGTTGCATTATCTTAACAAAAATAGTATTGTATTGCTATAGGGGTATAATAGCGATGCATAGCATCCTTTCTTCAGCAAGTGTCCTTTCTTACTTGAACTAATTCTAAAAGAATCATACGACGCGTTGAATTATCTTGGCGACAAATCTATAGCGTTGCCATTGGAGTAAATTAGTGGTGCATAGCTCCCTCTCTACAGCAAGCGTCCGTTCTAACTTAAACAAATTCTAAAAGAATCATACGACGAGTTGAATAATCTTGGAGCAAATCTATAAGCTTGCCATAGGGGTAAATTGTCGGTTCTTTGCGTCCTCTCTTCAGCAAGCTTCCTTTCTAATTTGAACCAATACTAAAAGAATCATACGACGCGTTGAATTATCTTGGCGACAAATCGATAGGTTTGTTATCCGAGTAAATTAGCGGTGCATAGCTCCCTCTCTACAGCAAGCGTCCTTTCTTACTTGAACCAATTCAAAAAGAATTATACGACGAGTTGAATTATCTTCGCGACAATTCTATAGGGTTACCATAGGGGTTAATTAGCGATGCATAGCGTCCTCTTTACTGCAAGCGTCCTTTCTAACTTGAA
Organism: Metellina segmentata; assembly: GCA_947359465.1. Classification (NCBI taxonomy): domain Eukaryota; kingdom Metazoa; phylum Arthropoda; class Arachnida; order Araneae; family Tetragnathidae; genus Metellina; species Metellina segmentata. The sequence continues at coordinate 113,809,710 of OX375883.1, forward strand.
CCAATCCTAAAAAAATCATACTACGAGTTGCATTATTTTAACAAAAATAGTATTGTGTTGCCATAGCGGTAAAATAGCGGTGCATAGCATCCGCTTTTCAGCAAGTGTCCTTTCTAACTTAACCAATCCTAAAGAATCATTCGAAAAGTTGAATTATCTTGGTGATAAATCTATAGGGTTCCCAATTAGCGGTGCATTTCGTCCTCTTATCAGCAAGCTTCCTTCCAAACTTGAACCAATACTAAAAGAATCATACAAAGAGTTTAATTATCTTGGTAACAAAACTATAGGGTTGCCATAGTGGTAAATTAGCATTGCATAGCGTCTTCTCTTCAGCAAGTGTCCTTTGTAACTTGAAAAAATCCTAAAATAATCATACGACGACATGAATTACCTTGGCGACAAATTTATAGGGATAAAACCAAAGGGATAAATTAGAGTTGCATACTGTCGTCTCTTAAGTAAGCGTCCTTTCTAACATGAACCAATCTTAAAAGAATCATACAACGAGTTGAATTATCTTTGCGAAATATCTAAAGGGTTGCCATGGGGAAAAATTAGCTCTGTATAGCGTCCTCTCTTCAGCAAGCTTTCTTTCAAACTTGAACTAATCTCAAAGGAATCTCACGACGGATTGAATTATCTTCGCGACAAATCTATAGCGTTACCATGGGGTAAGTTAGCGGTGCATCGCCCTCTCTTTAACAAGTGTCCTTTCCAACATGAACTAATCTTTAAAGAATCTTACGACGAGTTGAATATCTTGGCGACCAAACTATAGGTTTGCCAAAGGGGGAAAAAGTGGAGCATAGCGTCTTCTCTTCAGCAAGCGTCCTTTGTAACTTGAACCAATCCTAAAATAATCATACGACGACTTGAATTATCTTGGCGACAAATTTATAGGGATAAAACCAAAGGGATAAATTATCGTTGCATACTGTCGTCTCTTAAGTAAGCGTCGTTTCTAACATGAACCAATCTTAAAAGAATCATACAACGAGTTGAAATATGTTCGAGACAAATCTAAAGGGTTGACAAAGGGATAAATAAGCGGTGCATAGCGTCCTCTTTACAGCATGCGTATTCTATAACTGAAACTAATCCTAAAAGAAATATGACGAGTTGAATAATCTGGTCGACAACTCTATAGAGATGTTATAAGGGTAAATTAGCGGTGCATAGCGTTCTCTCTTCAGCCAGCATAGTGTCCATTTCTCAGCAAGCGAAGTCAAACATAAACCAATACTAAAAGAATCATACGACGAATAGAATTATCATGGAAAGAAATCTATAGGGTTATATTAGCGGTGCATAACGTCCTCTCTTCAGCAAGCGTCCTTTCAAACATAAACCAATCCTATAAGAATCATACGACGAGTCTATGGGGCGACAAATCTATAAGGTTGCCATTGTGGTAAATTAGTGGTGCTAAGCGTCCTCTTTTCAGCAGGTGTCTTTTCTAACTTGAACCAATCCTAAAAGAATCATACGACGAGTTGAATTTTCTTGGGGATAAATCTGTAGGGTTGCCATAGGGGTTAATTAGCGATGCATAGTGTCCTCTTTTCTGCAAGCGTCCTTTGTAACTTGAACCAATACTAAAATAATCATACGATGAGTTGAATCATCTTGGCGACAAATCTATAGAGTAGCCATTGGAATAAATTAGTGGCGCAAAGCGTTCTCGCTTCAGCAAGCGTCCTTTCTAACTTAAACAAATTCTTAAAGAACCATACGACGATTTGAAATATCTCTGTGTGCAAATGTATAGGGTTGTTATAGGAGTAAATTATCGGTGCATAGCTCCCTCTCTACATCAAGCGTCCTTTCTTATATGAACCAATTCCAAAAGAATAAAACTACGAGTTGAATTATCTTCGTGACAAATCTATAAGGTTGCCATAGGGGTAAATTGTCGGTTCATTTAGTCATCTGTTCAGCAAGCGTCCTTTCTTATTTGAATCAATCCTAAAAGTATCTTACGTCGCGTTGAATTATCTTGGCGACAAATCTATAGGGTTATTATACGAGTAAATTAGCGGTGCATAGCTCCCACTCTACAGCAAGCGTCCTTTCTTGAATCAATTCTGAAAGAATAATACGACGAGTTGAATTATCTTCGCGACAAATCTATAGGGTAGCCATAAGGGTTAATTAGCGACGCATAGCGTCCTCTTTACTGCATGCGTCCTTTCTAACTTTATCTCTGTGTGCAAATCTATAGGGTTGTTATAAGAGTAAATAATCGGTACTTAGCTCCCTTTGTACAGCATGCGTCCGTTGTAACTTGAACCAATCGCAAAAGAATCTTTTGACGATTTGAATTATCTTGGCGACAAATCTATAAGGTTGCCATAAGGGTATATTGTCGGTTCATTGCGTCATCTGTTCAGCAAGAGTCCTTTCTAATTTCAACCAATCTATAGGGTTGCCATAACGGTAAATTAGCGATGCATAGCGTCCTTACTATCTTGAACCAATCCTAAAAGAATCATACCACGAGTTGAATTATCTTGGAGATAAATCTATAGGGTTGCCAAAAAGATAAATTAGCGGTGCATAGTCTTCTCTCTTCAGCAAGCGTCCTTTCTAGCTGCAACCAATCCTAAAAAAATCATGCGACGAGTTGAATTGTCTTACCAAAAAGAGTATTGTGTTGCTATAGGGGTAAAATAGCGGTTTATAGAATCCTCTCTTCAGCAAGTGTCCTTTCTTGCTTGAACCAATTTAAAAGAATGATACGACGAGTTGCATTATTTTACCAAAAATAGTATTGTGTTGCTATAGGGGTAAAATAGTGGTGCATAGCGTCCTTTTTACTGCAAGCGTCATTTCTAACTTGAGCCAATCCTAAAAGAATCATTCGACGAGTTAAATTATCTTGGAGATAAATCAATAGGGTTGCCAAAGAGATAAATTAGTGCTGCAAAGCGTCCTCTTTTCTGCAAGCGTCCATTCTAACTGAAAACAATCCTCAAAGAATCACACCACGAGTTGAATTATCTCGGAGACAAATCTATAGGGTTGCCAAAGGAGTAAATTAGCGGTGCATTGCGTCCTCTTATCAGCTAGCTTCCTTCCTAACTTGAATCAATACTAAAGAATCATACGACGAGTTTAATTAGCTTGGCAACAAAACTATAGGGTTGCCATAGTGGTAAATTAGCATTGCATAGCGTCCTCTCTTCAGCAAGCTTCCTTTCAAACTTGAACTAATCTTAAAGGAATATCACGACGGGTTGAATTATCTTGGCGACTAATCTATAGTGTTACCATGGGGTAAGTTAGCGGTGCATAGTCCTCTCTTTAACAAGTGTCCTTTCTAACATGAACCAATATTTAAAGAATCTTACGACGCGTTGAATATCTTGGCGACCAAACTATAGGGTGCCAAAGGTGTAAATGAGTGGGCCATAGCGTCCTCTCTTCAGCAAGCGTCGTTTCTAACTGAAATAAATCCTAAAAGAATCATACGACGAGTTTAATTATCTAGCGACAAATATATTCGGTTGTCATAGAAGTTAATAATCGGTGCACAGCGTTCTCTCTTCAGCAAGCGTCCTTTCTAACATGAACCAATCCTAAAATAATCATACGACGAGTTGAATCATTTTGGTGGCAAATCTTATGGGTTGCTATTGAGGTAAATTAGTGGTGCAAACCGTCCTCTTTACAGCAAGCGTCCTTTCTAAATTGAACCAATCCTAAAAGAATCATAGGACGAGTTGAATTATCTTTAGTATAAATCAATATGGTTGCCATAGGGTTAAATTAGCGGTGCATAGCGTCCTCTCTTCAGCAAGAATAGCGTCGATTTCTCAGGAAGCGACGTCAAACATAAACCAATCCTAAAAGTATCATACGACAGGTTGAAATATCTCGGCGACTAATCTATAGGGTTACCAGGGTTTAAATTAGTGGTGCATAGCGTCCTTTTTACAGCAAGCGGCCTTTCTAACTCAAACCAATCCTAAAAGCATCATCGACGAGTTTAATCATCTTAGCGACAAATCTATAGGGTTGTTATACGAGTAAATTAGGGGTGCATAGCTAGCTCTCTAAAGCAAACGTCCTTTCTTACTTGAGCCAATTCTAAAAGAATGATACGACGAGTTGAATTATCTTCGCGACAAATCTATAAGGTTAACATAGGGGTTAGTTAGCGATGCATAGCATCCTCTTTACTGCAAGCGTCCTTTCTAACTTGAAACAATATAAAAAGAATTATACGACGTGTTGAATTATCTTTACGGCGAATCTATAGGGTTACAATAGGGGTAAATTAGAGATGGGTAGCATCCTCTCTTCAGCAAGCATAATGTCCTTTTCTCAGCAAGCGACGTCTTAGATAAACCAATCCTAAAAGTATTATACGACGAGTTAAAATATTTTGGCGACAAATCTATAGGGTTGCCACATTTGTAAATTAGTGGTGCAGAGCGTCCTCTTTTCAGCAAGCGTCCTTTCTAACTTGAACCAATCCTAAAAGAATCATATGACGAGTTGAATTATCTTGGGTATAAATCTATAGGGTTGCCATAGGGTTAAATTTGTGGTGCATAGCGTCCTCTCTTCAGCAAGCGTCCTTTCTAACTTGAACCAATCCTAAAAGAATGATACGACGATTTGAATTATCTTAGTGACAAATCTATAGGGTTGTTATAGGAGAAAATTAGCGGTGCATTGCTCCCTCTCTACAGCAAGCATCCTTTCTAACTTGAACCAATCCTAAAAGAATGATACGACAAGTTGAATTATCTTCGCGAGAAATCTATAGGGTTACCATAGGGTTAAATAGGGATGCATGGCTTTCTCTCTTCAGAAAGCGTCATTTCTAACTTGAAACAATCCTAAAAGAATCATACGTCGAGTTGAAATATCTCTTGGCGACAAATCTATAGGGTTGCCAAAGGGTTAAATTAGCGTTGCATAGCGTCCTCTTTTCAGCAAGCGTCCTTTCTAGCTGAAACCAATCCTAAAAAAATCATTCGACTAGTTGCATTATCTTAACAAAAATAGTATTGGATTGCTATAGGGGTATAATAGCGATGCATAGCATCCTTTCTTCAGCAAGTGTCCTTTCTTACTTGAACTAATTCTAAAAGAATCATACGACGCGTTGAATTATCTTGGCGACAAATCTATAGCGTTGCCATTGGAGTAAATTAGTGGTGCATAGCTCCCTCTCTACAGGAAGCGTCCTTTCTTACTTGAACCAATTCAAAAAGAATTATACGACGAGTTGAATTATCTTCGCGACAATTCTATAGGGTTACCATAGGGGTTAATTAGCGATGCATAGCGTCCTCTTTTCAGCAAGCGTCCTTTCTAGCTGAAACCAATCCTAAAAAAATCATTCGACTAGTTGCATTATCTTAACAAAAATAGTATTGTATTGCTATAGGGGTATAATAGCGATGCATAGCATCCTTTCTTCAGCAAGTGTCCTTTCTTACTTGAACTAATTCTAAAAGAATCATACGACGCGTTGAATTATCTTGGCGACAAATCTATAGCGTTGCCATTGGAGTAAATTAGTGGTGCATAGCTCCCTTTCTACAGCAAGCGTCCTTTCTAACTTAAACAAATTCTAAAAGAATCATACGACGAGTTGAATAATCTTGGAGACAAATCTATAAGCTTGCCATAGGGGTAAATTGTCGGTTCTTTGCGTCCTCTCTTCAGCAAGCTTCCTTTCTAATTTGAACCAATACTAAAAGAATCATACGACGCGTTGAATTATCTTGGCGACAAATCGATAGGTTTGTTATCCGAGTAAATTAGCGATGCATAGCTCCCTCTCTACAGCAAGCGTCCTTTCTTACTTGAACCAATTCTAAAAGAATTATACGACGAGTTGAATTATCTTCGCGACAATTCTATAGGGTTACCATAGGGGTTAATTAGCGATGCATAGCGTCCTCTTTTCAGCAAGCGTCCTTTCTAGCTGAAACCAATCCTAAAAAAATCATTCGACTAGTTGCATTATCTTAACAAAAATAGTATTGTATTGCTATAGGGGTATAATAGCGATGCATAGCATCCTTTCTTCAGCAAGTGTCCTTTCTTACTTGAACTAATTCTAAAAGAATCATACGACGCGTTGAATTATCTTGGCGACAAATCTATAGCGTTGCCATTGGAGTAAATTAGTGGTGCATAGCTCCCTCTCTACAGCAAGCGTCCGTTCTAACTTAAACAAATTCTAAAAGAATCATACGACGAGTTGAATAATCTTGGAGACAAATCTATAAGCTTGCCATAGGGGTAAATTGTCGGTTCTTTGCGTCCTCTCTTCAGCAAGCTTCCTTTCTAATTTGAACCAATACTAAAAGAATCATACGACGCGTTGAATTATCTTGGCGACAAATCGATAGGTTTGTTATCCGAGTAAATTAGCGGTGCATAGCTCCCTCTCTACAGCAAGCGTCCTTTCTTACTTGAACCAATTCAAAAAGAATTATACGACGAGTTGAATTATCTTCGCGACAATTCTATAGGGTTACCATAGGGGTTAATTAGCGATGCATAGCGTCCTCTTTACTGCAAGCGTCCTTTCTAACTTGAACCAATCCTAAAATAATCATACTACGAGTTGCATTATTTTAACAAAAATAGTATTGTGTTGCCATAGCGGTAAAATAGCGGTGCATAGCATCCGCTTTTCAGCAAGTGTCCTTTCTAACTTAACCAATCCTAAAAGAATCATTCGAAAAGTTGAATTATCTTGGTGATAAATCTATAGGGTTCCCAATTAGCGGTGCATTTCGTCCTCTTATCAGCAAGCTTCCTTCCTAACTTGAACCAATACTAAAAGAATCATACAAAGAGTTTAATTATCTTGGTAACAAAACTATAGGGTTGCCATAGTGGTAAATTAGCATTGCATAGCTTCATCTCTTCAGCAAGTGTCCTTTGTAACTTGAAAAAATCCTAAAATAATCATACGACGACATGAATTACCTTGGCGACAAATTTATAGGGATAAAACCAAAGGGATAAATTAGAGTTGCATACTGTCGTCTCTTAAGTAAGCGTCCTTTCTAACATGAACCAATCTTAAAAGAATCATACAACGAGTTGAATTATCTTTGCGAAATATCTAAAGGGTTGCCATGGGGAAAAATTAGCTCTGTATAGCGTCCTCTCTTCAGCAAGCTTTCTTTCAAACTTGAACTAATCTCAAAGGAATCTCACGACGGATTGAATTATCTTCGCGACAAATCTATAGCGTTACCATGGGGTAAGTTAGCGGTGCATAGCCCTCTCTTTAACAAGTGTCCTTTCCAACATGATCTAATCTTTAAAGAATCTTACGACGAGTTGAATATCTTGGCGACCAAACTATAGGTTTGCCAAAGGGGGAAAAAGTGGAGCATAGCGTCTTCTCTTCAGCACGCGTCCTTTGTAACTTGAACCAATCCTAAAATAATCATACGACGACTTGAATTATCTTGGCGACAAATTTATAGGGATAAAACCAAAGGGATAAATTATCGTTGCATACTGTCGTCTCTTAAGTAAGCGTCGTTTCTAACATGAACCAATCTTAAAAGAATCATACAACGAGTTGAAATATGTTCGAGACAAATCTAAAGGGTTGACAAAGGGATAAATAAGCGGTGCATAGCGTCCTCTTTACAGCATGCGTATTCTATAACTGAAACTAATCCTAAAAGAAATATGACGAGTTGAATAATCTGGTCGACAACTCTATAGAGATGTTATAAGGGTAAATTAGCGGTGCATAGCGTCCTCTCTTCAGCCAGCATAGTGTCCATTTCTCAGCAAGCGAAGTCAAACATAAACCAATACTAAAAGAATCATACGACGAATAGAATTATCATGGAAAGAAATCTATAGGGTTAAATTAGCGGTGCATAACGTCCTCTCTTCAGCAAGCGTCCTTTCAAACATAAACCAATCCTATAAGAATCATACGACGAGTCTATGGGGCGACAAATCTATAGGGTTGCCATTGTGGTAAATTAGTGGTGCTAAGCGTCCTCTTTTCAGCAGGCGTCTTTTCTAACTTGAACCAATCCTAAAAGAATCATACGACGAGTTGAATTTTCTTGGGGATAAATCTGTAGGGTTGCCATAGGGGTTAATTAGCGATGCATAGTGTCCTCTTTTCTGCAAGCGTCCTTTGTAACTTGAACCAATACTAAAATAATCATACGATGAGTTGAATCATCTTGGCGACAAATCTATAGAGTAGCCATTGGAATAAATTAGTGGCGCAAAGCGTTCTCGCTTCAGCAAGCGTCCTTTCTAACTTAAACAAATTCTTAAAGAACCATACGACGATTTGAAATATCTCTGTGTGCAAATGTATAGGGTTGTTATAGGAGTAAATTATCGGTGCATAGCTCCCTCTCTACATCAAGCGTCCTTTCTTATATGAACCAATTCCAAAAGAATAAAACTACGAGTTGAATTATCTTCGTGACAAATCTATAAGGTTGCCATAGGGGTAAATTGTCGGTTCATTTAGTCATATGTTCAGCAAGCGTCCTTTCTTATTTGAATCAATCCTAAAAGTATCTTACGTCGCGTTGAATTATCTTGGCGACAAATCTATAGGGTTATTATACGAGTAAATTAGCGGTGCATAGCTCCCACTCTACAGCAAGCGTCCTTTCTTGAATCAATTCTGAAAGAATAATACGACGAGTTGAATTATCTTCGCGACAAATCTATAGGGTAGCCATAAGGGTTAATTAGCGACGCATAGCGTCCTCTTTACTGCATGCGTCCTTTCTAACTTTATCTCTGTGTGCAAATCTATAGGGTTGTTATAAGAGTAAATAATCGGTACTTAGCTCCCTTTGTACAGCATGCGTCCGTTGTAACTTGAACCAATCGCAAAAGAATCTTTTGACGATTTGAATTATCTTGGCGACAAATCTATAAGGTTGCCATAAGGGTATATTGTCGGTTCATTGCGTCATCTGTTCAGCAAGAGTCCTTTCTAATTTCAACCAATCTATAGGGTTGCCATAACGGTAAATTAGCGATGCATAGCGTCCTTACTATCTTGAACCAATCCTAAAAGAATCATACCACGAGTTGAATTATCTTGGAGATAAATCTATAGGGTTGCCAAAAAGATAAATTAGCGGTGCATAGTCTTCTCTCTTCAGCAAGCGTCCTTTCTAGCTGCAACCAATCCTAAAAAAATCATGCGACGAGTTGAATTGTCTTACCAAAAAGAGTATTGTGTTGCTATAGGGGTAAAATAGCGGTTTATAGAATCCTCTCTTCAGCAAGTGTCCTTTCTTGCTTGAACCAATTTAAAAGAATGATACGACGAGTTGCATTATTTTACCAAAAATAGTATTGTGTTGCTATAGGGGTAAAATAGTGGTGCATAGCGTCCTTTTTACTGCAAGCGTCATTTCTAACTTGAGCCAATCCTAAAAGAATCATTCGACGAGTTAAATTATCTTGGCGATAAATCTATAGGGTTGCCAAAGAGATAAATTAGTGCTGCAAAGCGTCCTCTTTTCTGCAAGCGTCCATTCTAACTGAAACCAATCCTCAAAGAATCACACCACGAGTTGAATTATCTCGGAGACAAATCTATAGGGTTGCCAAAGGAGTAAATTAGCGGTGCATTGCGTCCTCTTATCAGCTAGCTTCCTTCCTAACTTGAATCAATACTAAAGAATCATACGACGAGTTTAATTAGCTTGGCAACAAAACTATAGGGTTGCCATAGTGGTAAATTAGCATTGCATAGCGTCCTCTCTTCAGCAAGCTTCCTTTCAAACTTGAACTAATCTTAAAGGAATATCACGACGGGTTGAATTATCTTGGCGACTTATCTATAGTGTTACCATGGGGTAAGTTAGCGGTGCATAGTCCTCTCTTTAACAAGTGTCCTTTCTAACATGAACCAATATTTAAAGAATCTTACGACGCGTTGAATATCTTGGCGACCAAACTATAGGGTGCCAAAGGTGTAAATGAGTGGGCCATAGCGTCCTCTCTTCAGCAAGCGTCCTTTCTAACTGAAACCAATCCTAAAAGAATCATACGACGAGTTTAATTATCTAGCGACAAATATATTCGGTTGTCATAGAAGTAAATAATCGGTGCACAGCGTTCTCTCTTCAGCAAGCGTCCTTTCTAACATAAACCAATCCTAAAATAATCATACGACGAGGTGAATCATTTTGGTGACAAATCTTATGGGTTGCTATTGGGGTAAATTAGTGGTGCAAACCGTCCTCTTTACAGCAAGCGTCCTTTCTAAATTGAACCAATCCTAAAAGAATCATACGACGAGTTGAATTATCTTTAGTATAAATCAATATGGTTGCCATAGGGTTAAATTAGCGGTGCATAGCGTCCTCTCTTCAGCAAGAATAGCGTCGATTTCTCAGGAAGCGACGTCAAACATAAACCAATCCTAAAAGTATCATACGACAGGTTGAAATATCTCGGCGACTAATCTATAGGGTTACCAGGGTTTAAATTAGTGGTGCATAGCGTCCTTTTTACAGCAAGCGGCCTTTCTAACTCAAACCAATCCTAAAAGCATCATGGACGAGTTTAATCATCTTGGCGACAAATCTATAGGGTTGTTATACGAGTAAATTAGGGGTGCATAGCTCCCTCTCTAAGGCAAACGTCCTTTCTTACTTGAGCCAATTCTAAAAGAATGATACGACGAGTTGAATTATCTTCGCGACAAATCTATAGGGTTAACATAGGGGTTAGTTAGCGATGCATAGCATCCTCTTTACTGCAAGCGTCCTTTCTAACTTGAAACAATATAAAAAGAATTATACGACGAGTTGAATTATCTTTACGGCGAATCTATAGGGTTACAATAGGGGTAAATTAGCGATGGGTAGCATCCTCTCTTCAGCAAGCATAATGTCCTTTTCTCAGCAAGCGACGTCTTAGATAAACCAATCCTAAAAGTATTATACGACGAGTTAAAATATCTTGGTGACAAATCTATAGGGTTGCCACATTTGTAAATTAGTGGTGCATAGAGTCCTAACTTCAGCAAGCATTCTTTCTAACTGAAACCAATCCTAAAAGATTCATACGACGAGTCGAATCATTTTGGCGACTAATCTATAGTGTTGCCACTGTGGTAAATTAGTGGTGCAGAGCGTCCTCTTTTCTGCAAGCGTCCTTTCTAACTTGAACCAATCCTAAAAGAATCATACGACGAGTTGAATTATCTTGGGTATAAATCTATAGGGTTGCAATAGGGTTAAATTTGTGGTGCATAGCGTCCTCTCTTCAGCAAGCGTCCTTTCTAACTTGAACCAATCCTAAAAGAATGATACGACGATTTGAATTATCTTAGTGACAAATCTATAGGGTTGTTATAGGAGTAAATTAGCGGTGCATTGCTCCCTCTCTACAGCAAGCATCCTTTCTAACTTGAACCAATCCTAAAAGAATGATACGACGAGTTGAATTATCTTCGCGAGAAATCTATAGGGTTACCATAGGGTTAAATAGGGATGCATGGCGTTCTCTCTTCAGAAAGCGTCATTTCTAACTTGAAACAATCCTAAAAGAATCATGCGACGAGTTGAACTATCTTGACCTCGAATCTATAGGGTTACAATAGGGGTAAATTAGCGGTGCGTCGCGTCCTCTCTTCAGCAAGCATAGCGTCCATTTCTCAGCAAGCGTCGTCCAACATAAACCAATCCTAAAAGTATCATACGACGAGTTGAAATATCTTGGCGACGAATCTATAGGGCTGCTAAATTTGTAAATTAGCGGTGCATAGCGTCCTCTCTTCAGCAAGCGTCCTTTTTAACTTAACCTGATTTGGGTCCTACCGTCTTTTAGTTCTTCGTTTCGTGTTGAAAAACGCCCCATTCTTTTTCAGCGAACTTATGGCTGAAACTATACAAGGCTGCGATGACTTCGCAGTACCTTACATTGACGATATTGCTATATTTTCCACAGATTGGGATCAACACATACGGGATATAAACGAAGTATTATCTAGGTTATCCAGGGCGAAACTGAAGGTTAAACCCTTTAAGTGTAAATTTGGACGACACAGAGTCCCATACCTTGGTCATGTCGTGGGAAGTGGAATTCGATGTCCCTCTGAAGCTAAAATGAGCTGCCTTAAAGAGTTTCCGCGCCTCACTATGAAGAGTGATATAAGGAGTTTCCTGGGAAAGTCGGGTTACTATAGCCATTACATTAAAGAGTATTCTGAACTATCCGCGCCCTTAACGACCCTGTTACAGGGGAAAGTAAAGAAAGGAGACATCATATGGAACAAGGAAAGTGAAGAAGCTTTCCAAACCCTGAAAGATCGACTCATCGCGAAGCCTGTGCTGCATGCTCCGGATTTTACTAGAGAATTTATAATTCAGTGCAATGCTTTGGATGTTGCTATAGGTATGGTTCTATCCCAAAGGGTTGAGGGTAAAGAACACCTCGTTTTATATTTGAGCAAGAAATTCAGTCCGTCAGAAAAAAATATGGCGCGATAGAACGTGAGTTTTATCTAAGAAAGCTGAGGTTTTATCTGGAATGGAATACTTTCTTTATGAAGACTCCCTTGGACAATGGGTGCCACGTGTGGTCGAGCATTATCCTGTTGAAATATGGATGTGGGCAAGCCCTGAAGGTAAGGAAGGACAACTGGCTACAACACCTCGGAGATGTAGCGCTGGCTGTTTAAAGTACCGGCAATGCGTACTAGAGGACTGCGAGAGTGATATCCAATACCGCCCCGTACCATAATACCGCACTACAGTTGGTTTCATGGTTTATAGACGGGGAATAGGTTTGCTCCTTCACAGCGGAAACTCCTTCTGAACGCGAAAGTGATCGTGACGTACCGGCGGGGAAGTCCAACCCTGGCGCCACGACGTTTTCTACACAACTGAATCGGATTTCGTCTTGAATTGTAAAACTCGCTGAAGACGAATCCTACACCACAAAACGACGATTTTTGTTTTAATCAATAGCTGATAATTTAAAGCATTTACACACGAATGCTCATCAACCACATGAGTACCGTTTTTGAGTAAAACGTTGCTGAAAAGTGTGAAAAACTGAAATCTCCAAGTCCATTAACCACTTCCCCCTGCTGTTTTATTGGCCTTGTGAATTGGACTCCGTGGTTCCCTCGTTTCGCGGTTTTACCAGGCATCTGTATATCCTCAAGGGATTTGCTTCGTGAAAGGCGATTGTTAGCTGTTCAACAGTGTAGTATTCGTTTCAGTCATGATAAAATTTAATATAATTTGAAAATAAGAATCGTTGGAAAATAAAGAATATTCTTTTTTTTTATTTGATTTTATTGCTCTATTTAATGAAAAATATAGCATATTTTGTGCATCATATAAATAGATTACAATTGGTATGAGCTAAGTTCTTGCGTTTAATTAGCGCAGTAATTTAGGTATGTTTACACATATTTGAGTATGTATTTAATTCATTGAACGCGATTAACACTCAATTAAAGACACCCTATTTTAATTTAAAATAACCGGTTTGCAATCTGCAGATTACGTAGAAGATTTATTCTTTTAAAAAAATCAGGGTCATCGTAGTTGTTAACATTTACTCACCATAAGCAGATCCCTTGTGAAATATAAGAGGACAACTAAACAAAATTGGAAATCATTAACTACAGTATTGTTTGAAAAGTGCACGATTACTGTGGAACAAAACTATAGTATTTATGACAATTTAGTTCAATCAAACTGCAGGAAGAGTTCTTAAACCTGAAAGAAATATTCTACAAGTAACTTTAAGTTTGAAAGGGTTTATCAATTTCCACAGAATACTTAATGTGATTTAAAGGAAAGTGTTTTAATTTTTTTTAATTGATAACATTTTAATTGAAGAGAGGAATAGAAATGAAGCACAGTGTTTTTTTTTTCTTAAGTAACGCTAAGATATATTGCGAGGAGTACTAGACTTTCGAGGGGTTTCCATTGAAGTGTGTGTGTGTGTACTCTTTAGTTATTGGAGTCTTGTTTAGAGATTCATAGAAAATATACGCGTCAATAATCCACAAATTAAATTTTAAAACAATCAATTAATATCAACACTATATTTCTGTATAAAATATATAAAATTGTGACTAAGCAATGGAATGCATGGAAAGTAAAATTATTTTGTTTTCTCTCATTTGAATTGGTATCAGTAAGAACTTGATCCATATATATAATGTTCGAAATATATTCTTTAATCATTAGATTCATGTTAAACTATTTGTAGAAAGAATATTTTGTAATAGAGCTTTATCTAAAACAGCATACAACAAAAACTCCAAAATATCCCTAAAAGAATTTACTAATAGAAATAAGCAAAAAACATTTGAAAACTATTTTTAGATGAACTAGGGGGCTCCGCCCCCTGCTCGTTTACGCTCGTCAACCCTCGGGGATTGCTACGCAATCCCATTTGGTTTGCTTCGCAAACCAACACTCCTTTTACAGATGCCATTTGGTTTGCTTCGCAAGCCAACATTCCTTTCGCAGAGTGAAACTATCTGAATAATTCGTATTAATCTGGTTTCACTTTCCGGCGGCGGGAACTTTTTTTTAATATAGAGAGATTCGAGCATTATATATAAGTATGGATCCATGAATAGAAACTTGCAATATAGTAATTATATTGCAATAGCCAAGTTTCAATGCAGTAATGTTTAGAGACATTCTGAGCACTTAACCTATTTTTCTGCAGAATCTTCAATGGTTTTCAACTTTGAGGATGCTGCCCACTTTTTAGGTTTGCGTTGTTGAGCCCGTTCTGCTCGACGTATACAGGTCTTTTTATTCAAGTGCCGAATGCGAATAAATGTTCTTGTTCTCACGTACATCTTGATCACTTCGATGTTTATATGCTCATACTTTTCGGTTATCAAGGAGCACATTTTTTTGACAACCCCTTTTTCTTCAGCCACTACTCAGATGAATCGCTCATCTCGATTGTAAGAGTTATCCTCAAGCGTAGAAGTATGAATTTTCATTATTTTCTTGAATTTTCATTATTTTCAAAATGCAAGTCGATTATTTTGAAAAATCGAACAAAAGTATGAAATCTCTTTATTTATATTTTTTTATAGGATGGATTATGTTCGATGAAAGCATCGATAGTAGATTAAAGTGTACAAGAAATCAGTAGTTTTATTCTCAGAACGTTTTGAGATTGAGCGTTTTCCAGCTATTCCAAACAAGTGGTCAAAATGACCTTCCCCAGGAGAAACGTAAAGATGTTTCCGAAATTGCACTGTTGAATGATCTACAATCCCCTTTCACTAACCCCCCCTAGTAAAACCGCAAACCCAGAGAGTTCCAATCCACAAGGCCAATAAAACAGCAGGGGGGAGTGGTTTATGGTCACTGAGATTGCTGTTTTTCATACTTTTCAGTAACGTTTTTCTCAAAAATGGTACTCATTTCATTAATGAGCCTCAGTGTGTAAATACTTCATATTATTAGCTATTGATTAAAACAAAAATCGCCGTTGTGTGGGGTCGGATACATCTTCAGTGAGTTCAACAATTCAAGACGAAATCCGATTTAGATGTGCGGGAAATGTCGTGGCGCCAGGGTCGGACTTTCCCGCCGGTACGTCACGATACTAAGGGGAAACGCCTCTTTCTGCAACTCGCTTTTCGGCCAGAAGGCGCCCCCGTGAGTTGGTTTCGTCCAACACGACTACCGATTTCCCTGAAAGATAATCCACAATCTCGGTAGGCCACTATCCTTCCTCTGTCGAACTCGGATACATGATCAAAAGATGATCGTTGTTTTCTACGAGGCATAATTGATTGTTTTTTTTTAACCACAATTGCCGTACTTGAAATCGTCGAAATCTCCAAGCCTTAAATAGCGCTTTGAAGTGGCGCCACAGGCGCGCGTGATGTGCGTCTGCGCTGAAATTCTAATCATTTGATATCTCACCTCCGCTAATGCATGTTGTAAATTTCATATTATTTGCATGCTTCCTTCAGGGTGTTGCATTTACGGTGGCCAGCAGTGTATTTCATACACTACTTCTAAAAATAGATTTCTCTCAGCACCGCTATGGGATAACATAATGTAAAGTGGGACCCTTCAGCGAGGCTAGGAAAGACATCTCATGACCATCGACGGGTGTCATCGAGTCTAGACGCGGCGTCGGGGAGACGAAAAAGATGGCAACTCAGTTCGGATCGGGCTTCGATGAGACTTATTTTTGGAAAGGCTGGAAGTTCTCGAAGAGAGATGATCGTTTGAAAATTGATGAGAGAACAACGTTTTGTTCTGGCTCCCATCTTGGGAATCTATTTGCGGTAGAACTTCTACCAGAGTTCGTATTATTGAACACCTTTCTCAGATATCCCACCCTGGGATGAGATTTAATGTGCTTTAACCAACGTCATTGTAGCCGAAGTGTGATCAATTAAGCTTCGTATATAAATGTAAATAAAAATTAATTAGTCGAGTTTTGGTTAAATTACACTCATGCCAATAAATTAAGGATAATTCAAAATCACACGGAAATCGAACTCTAAAGTAAAAGTTTCACCGGTAGAATTATCGCACACATCTTCAAGAATAATATCCAAATCACAGGTAGCCATCAGATGACGCCGATAATACGTCACAATGACGAGAGTGTAAGAAGGTGTATCTAAGGCAGCAAAGAAGTAAAATTGTTCACAAGCGTTCTGTAAGCCGCTCAGTGCCATAACCGAATAGTTATAGCAAAGAGGACGCATGTCGATGATTTTTTACCTGGTAGAATTATTGGCCGCCTGGAATGTGGGCGTACTCAGACGGAAGTTTCAGTGAAACTTGGAATCGCCCAAAGTGTCATCTCTAAACTTTGGCTACGATTCCAAAATGATGGAAATGTCAGTAGACGTTACAGTACAGGTCTCCCCGAGTTACAACGCAGATTGACGACCGGTATTTGTCAGTAACTGCAAAAAGAAGCAGACGGAGCACAGAATCCGACTTTTCTCGTCAGCTATCTTCGGCCACGAGTACGACAGTTTCAAGGTAAATCGTTTACAGACGTTTGGGACATGTTGGTCTATATGCTCGCAGGCCTGTCAGATGTGTTCCACTCACGGCAACTCACTGTTGCCAGCGGTTATCCTAGAGTAGAGAACATGCAATTTAGACATCGTCACAGTGGGCTTGCATGATGTTTTCCGACGAGTCCAGGTTTAGCTTGCAGTGTGATTCACTGCGGACGTTCATATGGAGAACGCCAGGTACCCGCTACCACCAAGACAACATCATTGAACGACACCGTTACGGTGGTGCAGGATTGCTTGTTTGGGGTGGAATTATACTGGGCCCCAGAACAGATCTGCATGTTCAAATCGGAACCACGAAAGGCCAAATTTTTCGGGACATCATTCTGGAACAACATGTACGTTTGTTTAGGGGTGCCATGAGCGCAGAATTTGTGTTTATGAATGACAATGCCCGTTCTCACCCTACAAACATTTTAAAGGAATACCTTGAATCTGAGGATATCACCCGTATGGAATGGCCAGCACTCTCACCTGACTTGAATCCAATGGAACTTGTGTGGGACATGCTTACTGGGCGACGTGTTGCTTATTGACGAGTTGCAGCCCGTCAACCACCTGCAACATGTGTACCGGAACTTCGGAGAGCATTGCTTGTTGCGTGGAGTGATCTTCCCCGAGATCAGTTCGATAGTTTGATCCTCATAATGGCTAAGCGTTGTACAGACTGTATTTCATCGTCTGCGAGACAAACAATGTATTAACCATCATACCAACAATGTCATGTTAAGTTTTTGTAAGGTCGATATTTTTTGTAATTGCTCCAGTGAGTAGTTTTCGTAGTTTTTCGTACAATCGTAGTTTTTATGAATGGTATCATACATACACCATCTCTTTTGTTCAATAAATGGGTCTTATTCATAAGTCACGTTTTTTTTGTTTCTGAACCTTTATTTGACGGAGCTGGCATTATCCTTAATTTATGGACATGAGTGTATTTAGTATCAAACGCTACAATTTAAAGAAAATCATATTTTTAGGTATCGATCTAAATTGAAATTTTCCGCAGATTTCAAACACGTTGAAATTTTTACTGTATCTTTCACAGTCTAGGAGATAGAAAAAAGAACTTAGTGACTCCAGTTAAAAGATTACTTGTTTTTATCGTCTGGGTGGAAAATCATTCCTCCGCTCAAAATCAAAACGGAAACGAAAAAAATAAATTTAGAATCTGATCTCATTTATCAACACCTCGTATAGCAGGTGTTGTTTCTATACTGTTACATTCAGTAATGATTAAATTTCATTCAATTCGTTTTAAAATATTCTAGATTGAATTTTAAAATTCGTCTCGACCCTAAAATTGCAAAAATTTCGGACTACCACTGTGCCAAATCCCATTGCTGTAAGTGCCATAGATTCGTCAGGACTTTGATCACAAGAAACAAACACTTCCTTTTATAATATTAGAGATTTTACCTTTCTTAAGACTTTCGCCAACCAACCGGAAAAAGTGGTTAAGGTGTTAGCCTGTTTGTAAGCGTATGGTGTAGAGGCGGCTATTGCACCTTAAATCTGTCGTGGTCGAAAGTCCTTATGTTGGGTTGGTGTGGAAGTTTGGAGAGTGGAGTGCCAACTCAGGTGTTGCTTCGTCACCTGACCGTGGTTCAAAATTACGAGGTGTTGTCCTCGGATCTTTCCCTTAAGGGATTAATCCCGGACCTCTAGTAGAACATTAATTAAAATTTACCAATTGCCAATTCTTAGGACTTTCTTTTGTTGTAAACAATTTTAGTTCATGACTTAGATTAAGGGAACGATTAAAAACCGAAAAGCAAACCAGATCTAGTAGCAAAAATGACAAGCTTACACAATAAAATTCAGTTTTCCGTTATACATTTTTTTTGGTGTTCAACATTAGCAGTACTCTCTTCTCACACAAAAAGAGAAGAATTATTCAACTTTATCACCAATCTCTTTCGCGCAGAAAAAAAAGGAAGAAATATTCAACTTTAGCATCAATATTTAAAACGCAGAAAAAAGAATATTCAGAAATGTCGTTTTAAAGCAGAATGATACAATTCGTGATATAAATGGCAAGAGTTACTTAATTGCATATTAAGAGTCAAATTGTTAAAATCATTTCGAAACTTAAATTAGAGGATAAATTAGCTGCATTCCAAAATGTCGATCTCATAGAATGGTTATTAAATAAAAAGCTAATTCAACAAAATCTTCTATTTTGTTGTCATAACAATTGGCAAAAAAAAAATAAAACACCCTACTTAAATTTGTATTGAAACATATTTTACTTTTTGAACGAATTCCAATACAAAAATATGACAGGTGCATAATTTTACTGTGCTATACCATTTCCCTACCGACTACTGGGATGAAATGGATGGATTGGATCCACTGACAGCTGTTGCGTGTCACTGAAATTATCCATGATGGTTATCGCAACAAAATCACACACAGATGTGTTATTCTTAAGCTTCGGTTTCCTAAGAAAGCCGTGATCTAGCGGCCGTGATGTAGAGGTGAGAGGCGTCACTAAAACGTTGTTTATACTAACACATGCTGTTGGTTTCCTAGAGAGCGTTGCTTGTGAACGTAACGAAAATGATCGGAGCCGCCATTTCCATGACGGTCTCAAACAGTTGGGGAACGTTTTTTCTTGTAGCGACAAGATTTCATTTGCTGCACGAAACGATTCGAGCGATGAGGAGCAAAATAAATAAACATTTTTGACTGTCATCGATTAATTCGTTTTTGTAAAATCGGGATCGTTAAACACAGAATGAAAATCTCAACGGATTTGAAATATGCGGAAAATTTGACACCAGATCGATACCTTAAATGTGATTTTCTTTAAATAAATAATTAATTATTTAATAAATAATTAAATAATCAAATGGTAAATAATTGAATAATAAAGCGGTTTTATATTGATCTGGCGTAGAAATTTCCGCTGATTTGAAATCTGTTGAAATTTTCACTCTATCTTCAACGATCCCGAAGTTAGAAACTTTGAACTAGAGAATAAAAAATCACTTTGTTTTGTTTCTCGAATAAAATAAACCACGACAGCCGTTTGTGTTGCTCCTTCTCCAACGTATTCTGTCCGCCTAAGTTGACACCTCTGGACTCTTACTAAGCTGGTCGTCTAGTTATGCCCGCGGCATCATGGCGTATCATGGCTGTAAGATAACAGTTCCATTTTCTTAGGAAACCGAAGCTTTAGATGTTGCCAAATCATTTGACCTCGTTTGGCATGATGGACTTTTATTCAAGCTCATGCAACTTGGTTTCTCGGCCCATTTTATCTCCCTGATCAATTCCTGTCTCAGTAATCGTGCGTTTAGTTTTAGAGTTTATCTAAATAGTTTCTCATCACACCGCCCCATTTGTGCCGGAGTCCCCCAGGGTCCCTTCAGGGTCCCCGACTCTTCAACGTATTCGTTAACGATATTACTAAAACACTGCATACCGAGTTTTCTGTCTACGCCGACGACACCGCTATCCTGATACAGACTCAAACAACATTCATCATATTCTATAGAGAGAAATGAGAACGTACATCCGGGAACTTGAGGTCTCGTGAGGCTCTCTGATTGGAGAATCAAAATCAATGCTTCGAAATTCGCTCTTATGCTGTTCGCTCGGAAATACGCCCATTTCAAATACAGGTTTAATTTTGATCTAAATAATCCGACTATTTGAATATCCCTCCAGTTACTCTCTTTGGCACGCTTGTTTACTGGGTATGAAAGTACCGTTATTTAGGCCTTGTGCTAGTAGTGATGCAAAAAAAAACGGGAATTTTGGAAGAGGGGAAAAAACACGGGAATTTTGGGGAATAAACCCGGAACTTTGGGGAACATTGGGAATAAACTGAACCAACCATTTTTTCACATTGTGTGACTTCTTTTGGTTTGATGCTAAGTAAAACTATAAAGAGAAAACCCCATATATATAAAACTACAACCTGGAAAATTGTTTCAATAAAATTTAAATTTTCTTTTTTTGGGGAAAATATCGTTTTTTTTTGTATAAACAACATCAGCATTTATATCCAAATCCAGATGAATGTTGATGTGATGGTTTTGTTCCGAGACCTAGCAGCAAAAAATAAGATGAATGTTTGCATCAAAAACAATACTTTTGTAAACATTTCATATTATCTTTATATAAAGCAGTTACAATTTACTCTCAACTTTACTGTTGATTCAATTTGGCACCGGCACTTGTAAGCCTTTTATGAGGGATTAATAGCTGAAAAATAATGCAATAACAAGAGGATCTATTTGTAGATTCTGATAGTCCTGGATCCATATACATAGTTTCAACGTCCGTTATCACCTCTTGGGATCCCACAATAACTGAAGGTTCATCGGCATCTGCCAAAGAATATATAGGAAAAGACATTATTTGGGTTTTTTTTAACGCATTTTTCTAAATGCTTTGCCAGATACTTCTTGTGGCAATAGCATTTAGCAGTCTTTTTATTGCCATGGCCAAACTCTGATGTGTAATGACTCCACACTGTTGAAGTTGGTCTTACCATTATCTGGAACACAAATCATCCCATTAGTATGAAATAGAACACTAAATTAAATTTGAAATGCGTGAGTTCCCAATTAAAAGTTTTTTTTATCCTACGCCCAGCTCAAGGGCTTTCGGCCATACGCTGTCTTGCCGTCCAATATAGCGAATAAAGTCATTGGGGAGAAGTGTACCTGGTGTCAAAGGTACAAAACATAGCAGGTTAAAATTCACTAAGACGCTTTTAGTATTGCATTATAAGTATTACTTATATAGATTGATCTCAACTCGTGAAATTCAATGTTTCTAGTTCATGCATGAAACTGTTGAGTAAACACACCAAAATCAAAATTTAAAAACAAAATGCTCAGAATTCCAATAAATATCAAATTAGATTTTTAAATTTACAACTGTTCTTATACATAGTAAAAAACTGATTTTATGTTGGGAAGATAGTTTTATCAATTGCTAATTAAAGTTTTAAAATTAGAATATAATCACATTCAAAGGGCTAGTCAAAGAAACTTATTAATTCACTGGGATATCAATTTGCATAAAACGATGACAGTATAAATAGGAAACAACCAATCCAGAGAATTATTCAAAGGTTCAGAATATATAGTCAGAACTATGCAAAGGTTTGAATGCACACAAGGGTTCTCTTAAAAAGTTTGTTCTTATGGCTCATTGACAAAAAAGATTTAGCTCAAAAATATTGTTTTCGCATGCGCCTATTAGTACTAGTAATATCCACAAAATCTCATTAATATTTACCTTTCAATTTTTGTAAATTGCAAGATGGCAAAATTTAGGCATAAATGATATTGTATTTCTTTAAGACGAAAATTTTCTAAAATTGAAATGGTCAGTGCAAACAGTTGTTAGAGCCCGCCAAAAGAGTACACGTTTGAAGTTGCTGTTATAAACTATTTAAGGAGTTTCTAAAAAAATTATTGTTTTTAAATTTTCCAGACAAAAGATTAAAAATTTTCAAAATTCCCAAAATTTCAAAATTTCTGGAAGTTTTTAAAATTTCCTTCCCAAAAAACCAGGTTTATTCCCGGGAATAAACCGTGTTTTTTCCACCCTTTGCAACACTGGCTAGACCCAAAGTTACTTTGAAAAGAGCATATTAAACGTGCACTGATGAATGCTGCAATCGCCAAAGGTAAAATCTATTCGCTCATAGCCCGAAGGAGCAGGCTCTCCCTTCACAATAAACTCCTCCTCTATAAAGCCATTATTCGACCAGCTTTAACTTACGGCTCCCAAATCTGGGTCGGTACTAACAAATAAAATTGGAAAAAACTGTAGAGTTTCCAGAGTTGCACATTGCGGACTATCACGGGAGCTCCTTGCTATGTTCGGAATGAAGACATACATTCAGACCTCAAAATCAAACCCATTGCTGAATTCTTACAGCAAATTTCGGCCAAGTTCTTCGAAAAAATACCCCAGGTTCCAAACGAAGCACTTAGAGCGCAACCACCATATGGCCCTTCGGTCAAAAGCTCTGCCAAAAGACCTCGTGCTTTCCTGCAACAAAACCTGCAGACTTGCCCGCGGAGACTTAAACGTCAATGCAGCATGTTTCGTTTAGATCCTGACGTCTTTGACTTCAATTCCTAATTTTATCTCCCCATGCAAAATTTGGTTACCGTTTACTGTACGGTTCTGATTCGGTATCAGCAAAATCCACACTGTTAACTTTTGCAAATATGGAAATTTAAATGAGGAATGCAAAAATAAACAATAAAATGTATAGAAAACAAACTTGCCCGTCACTCCCGCTAGCTCCATGCGATTTCTCCGCTGTTTCGGTTGTCATGATTATTTGCTCCCTTCGACTCATCACATGTTAAGGGCGGGTAAACACACATTTTTGCATAAACGAAGGCCATAAGCTTTTTTATCGCCTTACATATTCGACCAGATATACTTACATACATATGAAGCAGATATGCTTTTTAACGATGGTGTAATTCCCACTGTAATAAAATCGAAAGGAACGGAGCGTCGAAAGCGATGGTAACGGAAATCATAGAGCGATCCAAGAAACGCACTTGCTAACGAAGGGTGCAGACGATACTTATTTAACGATGGTGTAATTCTCACAGCAATAAAATCGAAAGGAACGGAGCGTCGAAAAGCGATGGTAATAGTGGCGGTTTAAGCGGAACGCGGACTAAGCGGCCGCGTAGGTCCCCGGAATATCAAAAGGGCCCCGAGGTCTGAAAATGTCTTTTCATTAGGGTTCGAGGAAAGTTGTGACCGGTTAAAAGTGATTGCGAAAACGCAGAAGATATAGCCCAAAAAGATGCCTCGATAGAGAAGACATCGAAGTAGTAAATAATACAGGGTGTTTCAGTGAACCGTTTCAGAACTTCTAAGAGGGGTAGGGTACATCCTGACAACTCGAAATCATATAGCAATGTGGGGTCGGAAATGCTTTCCTGAAGCGGTGTTGTACACAGAAGCACCGTAAAGAAAAGAGACCGTAAGTGAGAAATCGTTTTAAAAATTCATGAAAAGAAGCAAAAGGTACATGGATTAAAGTAAGTGTTCGAAGTTTCTTCCACGGGCTACAATGCACGCCTCATATCTCCGACGCATGGACATCCGAACATTCTCGAATACTCCAGGCATATCTCGAATTTCTCAGGCAGCTACTGCAATTCTTGCAACCAGCTCCTCAACACTGTCAACAGGGGTGTCATAAACTAGCGATTTCAGATGACCCCAGAAATAAAAATCAAGACATGATAGGTCGGGTGACCGAGCAGGCCAACGCACGGGACCACTACATCCGATCCACTGCTGACCAAATGTGACATCCATGTAGTTACGAACATCTCCGCTATAATGGGCAGGGGCTCCATCGTGTTGGAACCACATTGTCTGTTGCGTCGATGCAGAAATCTGTTCATCTCTCAAAAGTTGTGGCAATACTTGCTGCAGAAAGAGCAAGTAGTTAGGTCCGGTTAGACGAGACGGTAACAGGTAAGGTCCGATGAGGTGATCTCCCATAATACCGGCCCATACATTGACCGAAAATCGAATCTGTGCTGCACGACGTCGTATTGCATGCGGGTTCTCGACCGCCCAGATATGGTCGTTATGCGTGTTGAAAATTCCTTCCCTTGTGAAGGATGCCTCAACGGAAAACAACACTTCAGCAGGAAAAAGACGATTTGTAGCACATTTTCCAAGGTACCACTGTGCGAAAGCAATACGAGGTGCATAATCCTCCGGTTGCTGTGTCTGGACACTCTGCACGTTGTGAGATCGTAGTCCACAAGGGAACCGACAGCCACATGTGTGGAATCAACTCAGGGTCGGCCTCTGTTTCTTGTTCACCCCGATTTCCACCGGACAGCGGGGCTTTTTGAAGAACCGCCGGTTGTCGGTTTTTTCGCACATGTGGGGGATCTGAGACCCCTTGAGTGGGAGGTGAATTGGAGACAGAGGCGACGCGGAGAAAAAAGGTTGTTGCCCCGAGAAGAAAGAAAGGGGACTCGAGCTAGGGAAGCGACAGAGGAAGGTGGCGAAGGAGGTAGCTATCTGCAAAATTACACGGGGACATCAAACCCCGTTGAAAACGAGACAAACTGTGATAGTTTGAAACTTACTGTTTGAACAGGAACAATCGGGTTGTTTGTCATCGATTGTAAAATTCATTGTACATAGTAGTTGATGTAAAATTTCTCTTGACATAATTAAATTGTATCAAACGAAAACCGTTGAGTCTCACTCCATTGGTAGTAGTGTGGTGTACCAAAAACGCCACAGCTACTAACTGGTGGCAAGTGGTCGGATACAGAGTTTAAGTCAAATAAACTCGGAATCCAGTGATTGTCCAAAAGGGACATACTGCTCGACAGAAGGAGTGGACGTGCCAAGAGGACCCTAAAGTTCTGAGGAACTAGCTCTGAGGAGCAGGAGGACGCCAGACTCTGGAAAGCCCAACGTCGGTGCCTTGCTGGGAAGTCGAAAAGCCCGGGACCAGTGGAAAGTTCTCCGGAAGGCCCTGCGCTCGTGACCGTGGAAGCTTTTAACGGACCAGTGGAGAATTCTCTAGAAAACCCTGCGCCTGTGCCCAGAAGGACGCCAGAGAAACCCGGTGCCTGCGCTTTCAAGTGTGTGGAGTTCCAGAAGAAGAAAGAGTCAGAAAAAGGGATGAGTCCTACCTTATAGTAATTTCTGAGAGGCAATAGAAAATGGGATTTTGAGGAAAATTTTTAATGTTTTGTTGACAGAGTTTTGCTTTGAAGAATTTTTTTTTTTTGGATTGTATGAGTGTAGTTAGTTTGATTACATGGTTTTAAGTAATGTAATTCATGTGTAAAGTTTTATCGTGTTTTGATTAGGAGTACTCAGTTTTGGAATCCTTTAAGGGATTTTTGTTATTTTGAATTTTTACCTTGTAGAGTAAAATTTAGTAGTGTTATGGCTAATTTCCTTAAAAAACAAAGGAAAAATATTCTAAGGCTTTTAGCATCCGAATTCGAAGTAGTTGTAGAGGACGCGGTATTAGTAAAAGATATTATTAAGGCAATCGAGAGAGCGCCAGAATATGATGAGGAGACAGCAAAAGCGTTCTTGGAACGAATTTTAGAAGAACAGGCTGATAGGATAGCGGATAAAGAACGGGCTGATAGGATAGCGGATAAAGAACGGGCTGATAGGATAGCTAGGGAGGAACGAGAGTTTGAATTGGAAAAGTTAAGACTAGGACATGCAATCGAAGTAGCTAGTGTTGAGTCAAACAGTACGCTGCCTAGAGAAACAATCACACAAAAAAAATTAATTTGAAAGACTTGGTTCCTAAATTTGATCCTAAAAGTTTAGACATAGCACTGTTCTTTATGATATTTGAGCGACAAGCCCAAAAAGAAAGGGTTGAAGAAGATAGGTGGGTATCGCAGCTAATTCCGTTGTTGCCAGCCGAAGTAGCAGAATTAATAGTGAAAGAACCCATCGAAAAAAATGATGATTATGGTTACATAAAAAAAATGTTGATGAAGAGATTTAGACTGAGTTCGGTTGCTCTACGTTTAAAATTTGAAGAGCACTCTAGGAAATCAGGGTCGTTATGGTCTGATCTGGTTTATGAGCTCAGGGGTTATTTGGAAAGTTGGTTAGAATCAGTGGAGGTTGGAGATTTCGATGCGCTTAAAGAATTAATGCTCACAGAACAAATTAAGAAGAGGGTACCGGTTGAGGTTAAAGAACATTATTTAGACAACTGGGAAGATTTTAGGCAAGCTACGGAGTTAGCCGAAAAATTGGATAATTACGAAAGTGTAAGACGAACCTTCAAGAAAATTGAGGCCAAACCAGGGGAAAAGAGAGCATTTGGAGGGGGAAGACATTTTTCGGCAAATAATAAAGACAGGAGAGAAATCTAAACTAGAGAGGAAAAACCGGAAAAGAGAGAAATGTCTAGGAAGGATGTAAATTGGAGTTTTGAAAGAAAGAAACAAATAATTTGTTTCCAGTGCAATCAACCAGGGCACATTAGACCCGATTGTCCAACTTTTAAAAAGAATTTTAGAGAGAGTGTAAATAATTTAGAAACGGGGAGTGGCCAAAATGAGATTTTTAATCCATTTATGAGCAAATTAAGGGTAAACGGAGAGGAAAAAAACTGTTTACGAGACACGGGCAGTTGCATAGATATGTGTGTCAGGAGCTGGGTAAACGTTGGAGATTTTACGGGTGAAGTCACGTGGGTGAGACAACCTCTAGACACCGAATATAAATGTTTACCTTTAGCTAGAGTTGTGTTGCAGGGAGATTTCGGCGCTGTAACTACTAAAGTTGCAATTAAAGCGGACAAACTGGACCGCGGGTTTTATTTGCTGGGAAACAAAACGGCCCAGTTAATTGAGGAGGCTAGAAAAAAAACGAGTTCATGTAAATGCACTTATGACGCGGAGTAAAGCCAAAACAAATTCGGCAGAAAAAGTTTTTGACCCAGCGGAAGGAACCGGTAGAAAAACACGAGAGGGGAAAGGTTCATCGACGGTAAGAGATAAGGGAGAAGTTAGCGAGAAGGGTGGTAAAATTGTTTTCCCCATAGTGGAAGAAAGTATACTGTTACCACAGAGGGAAATCGGCGAAACGAAGCTGACAGAAAGCTCACCGTTGCTTAAAAGCGCTAAGCGGGGAGGCGAATTGTTGCGACAATACGGGGGGCGAAGCACGCACCCGGAGGAGAGAGAATTCGCAGAAAAAAAGGGCGAAGTAGTTACGAGATCAGTTTTCAAGCGGGGGGAGGAAAAAGTTCAATCGTGTGTTCCCGTTAAGTTAAGAGAAGGGATTGTGGGGTTTTGTTACGAAATTTCGGGACAGCTAGACACAGCAAAAACCAAAGAGAGGGTGTTGCGTTATTACCTTTGGATAGCTGCTCTGCTCGCGGTTCTTTTGCGAACTGGTTTCCCGAGAAAGATACCCAAAGTTATACTAAGTTCTGTCACGAGAGTTTTGACCACGGTGTTTTTTCTCCAGTTTGGCATAGAAGTTGCGCATAGCTCTGTGTGCCATCTTGAGAAAAACCCTGTGGAAAGGTTCTTTTCTTCAGTAAAACGGGTTTTGAGGGTTCTGTGTGTAGAAACGGGAAGAGTCTGGGAGTTTAACCTGCGGGTGGCTATTGCATTTGGTTTGAAGAAATTGAGACACTACTTAGAAGGGCAAAAATTCTTGATTGAGACAGATCATAACCACCTGCCTTTCCTGAAGAAAATGATCGGTACAAACGCACGTCTTGCTAGATGGGAGTTATGTCTTCAGCAATTTCAATTTACAATTGTACATCGTGCTGGTAAGCGAAACGGAAATGCGGATGGGTTAAGTAGACAGGATGAGTAATCCAAGGCTACATTTTGATGTAATGAGCAACCTTAGTTTTGCTATATTTGTCTTTGTTATTTCAATGTAGGATTTTTTTTTATAATAGCAAATTTGAGTAAGATTAGTTATTTTTATTTTGCGTGTTTTTTTTTTTTTTTTTTTTTTATAAACTTATGTTATTTTTCTTTACTTGAATGGTTTGCAAAACTGAGCCTATGGTTTCGGATTGCCCTTAAACTGATTTTTTGTTTTGTTTTAATGATAGTGGTTAATTCTGGTTGTGGTGAGATTAAGAGGGAAGATGGTGCCTCTCAGATCTCACTTTAGGATGGCTCAGTTCACCCCCTAGAATCAAATTCCTTCTTGACCCCGAAATTTGATTTTTATGGGGGAAGGTGTTGTGAGATCGTAGTCCACAAGGGAGCCGACAGCCACATGTGTGGAATCAACTCAGGGTCGGCCTCTGTTTCTTGTTAACCCCGATTTCCACCGGACAGCGGGGCTTTTTGAAGAACCGCCGGTTGTCGGTTTTTTCGCACATGTGGGGGATCTGAGACCCCTTGAGTGGGAGGTGAATTGGAGACAGAGGCGACGCGGAGAAAAAAGGTTGTTGCCCCGAGAAGAAAGAAAGGGGACTCGAGCTAGGGAAGCCACGGAGGAAGGTGGCGAAGGAGGTAGCTCGCTGCAAAATTACACGGGGACATCAAACCCCGTTGAAAACGAGACAAACTGTGATAGTTTGAAACTTACTGTTTGAACAGGAACAATCGGGCTGTTTGTCATCGATTGTAAAATTCATTGTACATAGTAGTTGATGTAAAATTTCTCTTGACATAATTAAATTGTATCAAACGAAAACCGTTGAGTCTCACTCCATTGGTAGTAGTGTGGTGTACCAAAAACGCCACAACGTGAAACGGATGCATGTCTTCTTTTCGGAGAATCCTCCAGACGCTGCAATGGGAAACCCCGACTGCGTTTGCTACACTTCGTGTACTCGTTCTTGGATACCCCTGTACATGCTGCAGCACATTCTGTTCGACGTCTGCAGTCCGTGCTGTTCTTACCCTGTCCCTGTCAGCTCTTTCTAATGAACCTGTCTCAGCTAACCTCTGGTGCAGTCTTGCAAAGAAATTATGACTGGGGATACGCCTCGTCGGATATCGTTCCGCGTACAAACGCTGTGCGGCTGGCCCACTACAATTTGCAGCCCCGTACGCCAAATGCATATCGGCTAACTCTGCGATTGTGTAATCATCCATCCTACTAACTTGGCGTTCTTGTGCGAAATGAAGATTCCCTACACGAAAGCTCGGGATTTTCGCACAACGCCATCTACCGCGTCAGAAAAGCATTTCTGACTGCCCATTGGTATATGATTTTGGTTCGTCAGGATGTACCCTACCCCTCTTAGAAGTTCTGAAACGGTTCACTGAAACACCCTGTATAGCTTTATGGTCAACAATATTAACAGATGCTGTTATTGACCATATTCTTAGTAACAAACCAAAAAATATCGGGAATATAGAGAATTTGAAATCAGTTTATAAAGACAAAGATGAAGTGAAAAAGAAGTCTTTCTTATGATAATTTTTACAGAAAGAAATAAAATGGAATAGAGAAATTGGTTGATAATTTCAGAAACAAGAAAAAGTGTCTACAGCTACCCTTGCAAACTTTACTCAACATCAAAGTCTAAATCAATAACTGGTTTACAAAATTGGAGATCAATTACTGTTTTTTTTTATCGGACTACGAAGTTTCGAAAGAACATGTCAGTCATCTGTACTATGTATCAACAAAATTCATTCGAATTGCTACTCAACAGAAAAAGAAGTATGTTACTGGAGAGGTGTAATAAAATTTTTGAGCCGCTTAGGATTAGGATTTACGATGAAAGCAAAGAATTCAATATGGGAAAGGAAATTATTTAACCTACTTGGACTCCTGATAGGTTGGAAGTTACACCTACAAAAATATGCAAACAATGGAAATATAAACTATTTATCTCATAATATTTTAGACCAATTTGTAGGTCTTATTTTCAATCAAGTAAGAGCTGAAATAATTGAAGAAATCAAATGTGCGACCTATAGTATATGTTGGAGCCTGGTGTCTATGGTTGAATTGGCGAGCTGCAAGCTCGCCAATGAGGCGATAGCTTCACCAAAATATATCCCGTCTTGGGCAGACGCTAGATAGCATTCGAACTCAGCGGACGCACTACTGTGCTCCCAACCTCTTGTATGGAAAAGGGGATTGCCCCAATCCAAATAATCGTGTAAATAGTTTATTAATTGTAAATAAATTTTAGTTACACCTAGTAGCTATCTCTAGTACCTCATACAGTCCACTATTTAAATCCAAGGGAATTTTCCAGCGACCAGGTCCCCAATCACGAAGGCGGGGCTTAGACAACGGGCAATTTGGCCCCCTCATCTTTTGTTCCAGTGAGCCGGAGCTCATTTGACGGACATTATTTGAATTTGATTGAAAATCCTTGGATTTAATTGTTCTCGAAACAGCCCTCGTTATGGCTCAAACCCAAGTCTTTAGTTTGAATAGGCAAAAGGATGCCTTAGAAAACAAAACGATTAAACTAGAAACATTTATTTACTATTTTGAAGAACATTCAGGCAGTCTAATTGAACTGAATGTGAAGCTGGACACCAAGAAGGATGTGCAAAATAGTGTTGAACAACTCCGCGCGCGGTATTACACACTTCCCCAAGAAGTGGACCTTACCGAAACCAACGATTCCCTAGATGAACTGGATAGCAGACTTGAACACATTGAGGTAAGATTGAAATACCTTATTGATAAAATAGAAATGGATAGAAATGCCTTGAAATTAGATGAATCAAAATCAAAACTAGAAGCTAACAAACATTTGAAAGTTGCAATAAAGCTGCCGGAGATCCCACTGCCTCAATTTTCCGGCGAATATGATGAATTGAGAAATTTAAAACTTCAATTTCGTAACCTAATAGAGTCTAACTCTCAATTAATTGATAACCAAAAATTGTATTATTTGCGAGCATCGTTAAAGGGAGTTGCCAGACAAATCGAAACGTCTGACGACACATATTCATCTTTGCTTAAAGCTTTAGAAGATAGATATGAAAACAAAAGAGTTATAGTTGGTACCCACATTCGTGGTATATTAAATTATCCCAAAATAATGCATGAATCAGCCAAGGAGGTGAGATACCTCATTGATTGAGAACCTTAGAGCTCTGAAGATCTTAGAATTCGACAGAAATAATTTGTCTGACATTCTGTTAATGAACATTATATTCCAGAAACTGGATTTCGAATCAGCTAAACAATTTGAACTGACTTTGACATCCAATGAAGTTCCCTCATTTGACGACTTCTTAAATTTCTTGGAAAATAGAAGTCAAATTCTAGAAAATTTAAATAGGAATGCACCCTTAAATATCTCTAACACAAATGTGCCCTACCAAACTAGCAAATCAAAAAACTTGTTTGCCAATTCAAATGCTTCTTTTAATTCTTGTGTACTGTGTAAAGGCCAGCATACAATACCTAAATGCCAAATGTTTCAAAAAATGGATTTTTCCAAGAGATTCGAGCATGTTAAGAAACAATACCTGTGTCTCAACTGCTTGGGCAAATCCCACAGGGTTTCCGATTCTAGATCAAAATTGAACTGTTCCCTTTGCGCCAAGAAGCACCACTCGTTGTTGCATAGGAAACCTAATCCAACCAACCCCACAGAACAAGAAAGTAGGGATGGGCAAATCGATTCTTTTGAAAGATTCGATTCTTTTGAATCGACTCAGTTGAATGATTCGTTCAAAAGAGTCGTTCACCGGAAACAACTCACTTGGACTTCCGGTACAAGCAGCGCCACCTGGTGTTCAACTGTCGTACTATCTCGGGTTTTCTCCGAATTCATTTCTTGGAAGGGGGGGGGGGGAGCGTTTGTAAAACTTGTTTCGTGGGGTTTTTTTTCTTTCTGAGAAGCACCTATTACTCGACTTGGTGTGGTGTTTTCGTCGCGCTTTCTTTGTTAATCCTATGTATTTATAGACAAATCCTATATTACTGTTGTCATTCTACTGATGCGTCTGTGAAATTCTCACAAATTTTAGAAAAGATTACACAATTTATATTATAGCCATAAACTTTCTAACCTCTAGCTTACAGGATCCGAGTTCTATTTTTTAGTCTTGCATTAGAAATTAATTACTCATGGCTTTATTCACATATAGAAATAAAGCCTCTAATCTATGAAATATTCATTATTTCTAAAAAATACATTCTTCTCTCTCTCTCATTTTGTAATTAATCTCAGAAATGAAAAAAATAATAATAAACTGAATTAAACACATTAAAAAAAACTTTACTTCAATTATTCAAGATTTTTATCATGTTTAACTCAGTTTATTGTAGGCTTCCTTTCTGAGATTAATTTTAAAATGAAGAATGTGTTTTTTACTTTAAAAAATAATGAATATTTTTTTTTACATCAGAAGCTTTGTTTTTATATGTGAATCAAGCCTATAAGAAATTAATTTCTTATGCCAGAACTCGGATCCCGTAAGCTAGTTTAGAAAGCTAGTGGCTATAATATTTTTTTTTCTCTAATGGCGGGCACATTTTGACCGAAGTCATTGGCCACTACAAAGCCGGAAGTGATGGCCACTTGTGAAGGAGCACCCAGTGGGTGGACCATCATTGCTCCTAACAATTACTTCGTAATTTTGCACCATGTTCAGATGACGAAGCAACACCTGAGCTGGTACACGCTTACAAACATCCATGCCCGAACCCGGATTCGAACCGGGGACCTTCCGATCTAGAGGCTAACACCTTAACCACTTTACCGGTTGGTCGGCGTGGCTATAATATAAATCGTGCAATACTATCAAAGTAGAAAGAATAAAAAAAAATGTTAAAAAATAAATTTCACTCATAAAATACAGCAGTAGTTAATAGGTTCAAACTTTTCGTGCTATAAACTACACTTGTTCAGTCGAATTCATACAGTATAAAAAGTTCGCAAAATACAGGAAA
Source organism: Metellina segmentata (assembly GCA_947359465.1). NCBI lineage: Eukaryota > Metazoa > Arthropoda > Arachnida > Araneae > Tetragnathidae > Metellina > Metellina segmentata. Next base: position 113,843,137 of record OX375883.1, read on the forward strand.
GACCATTCAGTCCGTACAAATTTTTACTTTACATGATTACGGTTGATAAAGAGCACGAAATTAGAAGGTGTATACTTAATTTAAAAAAAAAAAAACGGTAACATTTTTCTGTTTTTATTTTTATTAAGTAATGGAACCGGTATAGTGGTTAAGATGTTAGCCTCAAGATCGGAAGGTTCCTGGTTTGAATCCGGGTCCGGGCATGGATGTTTGTATGCGTATGGTGTAAAGGCGGTTGGTGCACCTTAAATCTGTCGTGACCGAAGTCCTCACGTTGGGTTGGTGTGGGAGTTTGGAGAGTGGGGAATTACCATCAATAAGTACTGGTAATTTTAATTAACTTCGTACTAGAGCAACAGAACGGGCTACTGACGACGGTCCTAGATCAATCTCTTAGGGAAAGATCCGAGGACACCACCACGTAATTTTGAAGCACGGTCAGATGACGAGGCAACACCTGAGTTGGCACATTAAGTAGAAAATAATATTAAAAGTAGTAAATAAATTGTTTCAAAACAGGTAGGTAGTTGAATTAACTCCCCACTGAAGCAACACAACGAGATTTTCAACTATTCGGGATCAATTCCGAAGAGAAAGATCCGAGGACACCTCGTTGTTTTGATCCACGGTCAGATAACGCTGGTATCCCTCTTTGCAAACTTCCACACATAGCTGCAATGCAGCCATTTGCTAAACTCCGCCCCCATCTTCAACCTTCAATGCATTCTACATCCTGGCACTAGAGTTAAGTCATTCTCGTCACGTGATGCTACCAGGCAACCCGATTGGATTTGTCATCGACAACCTGATTGGACCAAGCCACGAGAACCTCCAAGTACATTCCGCACAAACCCAAGCAGCTATGTTTCATTCCAGCTACACCGAAGGTCGAGAGCTCAGGAACTTCCACACCATGCCAACGAAGGAAGCCACTACAGAATTAACATGCACCAGCCCACACGTACACAACGGTATTTTGTTGAATCGAACTCACAACCCTCCGGTTGTCAATCCGATACTCCTCCTACCGGGTTATCTCAAAATACAATTGCTTTTATTCTTGTTCTTAAACATTTTTGTTTTCGAGAAGATAATAAATTCATTTCTGGAAATTAGAGAAAAGTTTTCATAATTGCAGTTCATTTAATGCATTAAAAGTACTGCCCAATTTTAAATTCGTAAAATATGAAGAAATTCCTAAAAGGAAATATAAAGAATAAAATCAAAGCAAGAAAAATGAAATGAAAGTTCTTTAACTCCAACCGAATCAAGAGTTGACTCCCTAATATCCTCGAAATAGCCTATTGGGTTGCTCTACTACCGAAGCGACCTTAATTCAACCTTTTAACATTTTAAAAGTCTTACCTAAGATTTGTTAGATTGGTCTAATTTCCTCGTCCGTCACCAACCCATTGTGTTGCTAAAGTGCGACGCAAATTCAATAACATCCTTGTTCGTCCTCGATAAAATAATAATAATAAATAACGATAAAATAAAAAACAGCAGTAAGCACTTTAAATGTATGTTAAATATATATCTTTGAAATCGGTTCTGTTTGTTTTCAAGATTGAACATTCATACCTTTCACAACTTCAATTTAGCGCACGTTATAACTTTACACTCAAGGTTTTTCGAGATACAGTTGTTGACCACATGATAGAGCATGGAAATATATTTCTATTAAATAGTATTAGAAAATTTATATCCATCCGTATTAATTTCAAATTAAAGGTTATCATGCTGATTTAATGACTTTCTTCTTTGTCACATATTCAGTAGTATAGATATCAGTGAAGTAGATTGAAGTAGTTTTCTTATAAGTAAACTACTAATTATCATTGCAACGAAGTCTATCTAATATAATAAAATCTAACATCTTATATAAAATCTCACAAAAATGAGAGATTTTTTGATAATTAATACGAAGGAAAACATTTTCAAACTAGTAAATAAATGTCCTCAAAATATAATTGCTCAAAATGTAATTTGATTGCTTTAAAAAATAAAAAGGTGTAAAATACAGAAATGCTTACAATAACGAAATTTTTCTTGGAAAATGAATAAAATGTTGAAAGAAAATTTTCGTCGTCAATTTTCATCAAAACTACTTCAAATAAATTCAAAATAATTAATCAATTTTCTTTTTAAAAATATTAAATTAGAAGATATGTGACGAACTCAAGTTTATGTTTATTAAAAACAATATTTGTTTCCGAAAAGAAAAATTCATTTCTGGAAATAGTAGTGGTACCTAATTTTAAATTCCATATTTTGTGAAGAAATTGTAAAAAGAAACACAAAAGGAAAAAATCAATGTAAAAAAAAATAAAATGAAAGACTTTCATCTTATTCCAAACCAAACGAATAAAGTCTCAATGTTCCAGAACTCAAAGATTCGAAACCCAAAAGAGTCGTTCAAAGAGTCGAAACCCAGAAGAGTCGTTCAAAGAGCCGAATCCGAAAAAGAGCCGAATCCCAAAAAGAGTCGAAACCCAGAAGAGTCGTTGAAAGAGCCGAATCCCAAAGAGTCGTTCAAAGAACCGAATCCCAAAGAGTCGTTCAAAGAGCCGAATCCCAAAGAGTCGTTCAAAGAGCCGAATCACCGTTCATTTCGTTCACGAACCGAATCAATTGGCTCCTATTGGCGATAAGGGAAACACTCTTATGCTCAATCATATGCTTTGGCGTCCATTGTAAGTGCCTCAGAACCTGTTCAACCACTTTTCACTGAAGAGATTATCGCTAAACCTGAAAATGTAGTAGCCATACAATGGAAAGTAGTAACCCTACAGACGAAAAAGAAAAAAAAACGCACATGAGGAGAAAAGTAGGGAATCGATGATTCGATTCATTTTGAAAGGAGTTGTTTGACCGATTCGTTCATTTTAAAGATTCGATTCAATTGAACGAATCACTCATTTTCTTCCCATCCCTACAAGAAAGGGAAGGAGGCTTGGTAGAGAGGAATTTTCCGCTGAGGGGAAGTGAAATCGTAAAATCGACTGTCGCAGATGCACAAGCTTCGTTAACGAATAGTTCCCCACTTGCTTATCTCACCAAGACTGCAATGTTGAGTACTGTAATGATTTACGTCTTGGATTCGAACGGGGGAAAACGGAGTTTTAGAGCTCTTTTGGATTCGGGTTCCATGGCAAGTTTCGCCACCTGGGAATGCGCAAATCAGTTGAGGTTGAAGAAAGAAAAGATAAATGCGCCTATCAGTGGTTTAAATGGTTCTTCCCTCACTGTAAAAACGAAAATGTCTGGAAATATTTCGAACGCAAATGGAGATTTTGTAAAAAAACTGTAGAATTCTTAATCGTACCAAAAATAACCGACGTCACACCTGCAACATATTTAGATATCAAGCACGTCCGGTTAAATCAAAATATGTATCTAGCTGACCCCGACTTTTTTAAACCAGGTAGAATAGATTTGTTGATTGGGAATGAATTATTTTTTGAACTTATGAGAGAGGGGAGAATTCGTACTGACGATAAGAGCTTGTTATTTCAAGAAACTGCTTTTGGCTATATAGTTTCAGGGTCGCTACCTAGTGAAACTCCTACAAGGCAATATTGCCACCTGTCATTAGAAATGAATTTATCTCTGGTGGATTAGATGCCAAGGACATAATTCAAAACAAGAAGTGGTGGAATGGTCCAGAATTCTTGCAACAAGAATTAACTATTTCTGAAGGTGATATTCGTGGCACTGAGGACAGTGCATATCTCAAGGAACTGAAAATTTCACCACAGTGTACATTGACTTTGACTAACGAGAATTGCTTTCTAATCGATATTCTTAAATCCTCTAATAGTTATTTGAAATTGATTCGTATGGTAAGCTTTATTTTCAGATTCATTCACAATTCCAGGAAACCTGAACAAAAATTGGATGGACCCCTGTCAGGGTCAATCTGAGACAGTTTTATGTCGCATGGTCCAGAGGGAAGAGTGCAGTGTAGAAATTGAGTCAATTCGAAAGGGTTTGTCCATCTCCAAAAAGAGTTTTTTAAACCCATTCCTAGATAAGGACGATCTTTTCAGAGTTGGTGGACGTCTTGATCAATCAGATCTTCCATATGATACTAAATTTCCAATAATTTTGCCAGCAAGGCATATTTTGAGCAAATTGATTGTGCGATATTTCCATGTTAGAAACTTGCATGTAGGACCTCAAACTTTGCTCAATTCAGTTAGACAAAAATTTTGGCTCATTAATGGCTGAAATCTGGCTCGAAGTGTTGTTCGAGAATGTATAACGTGCTTTAGGCAGAAACCAATTACTATGGATCAAATCATGGGAGTTCTACCCTCAGATAGAGTAAACCCCGGATCACCCTTCAATATAAGTGGAATAGATTTTCGTGGTCCATTTCTCATAAAATATAAAGGCCAAAGAAAGGGGATTTTACATAAGGTTTATCTTGCCATTTTTGTCTGTTTTGTAACAAAGGCAGTTCATTTAGAAGTTGTCTCGGATCACATCCGAAGCTTTGAAGAGATTTTTCTCTAGAAGGGGTAAGGTTGCTAAATTATACTCGGATAACGCTAAAAACTTCGTAGGAGCCAATTTGGAATTTAAACGTCTACATAATCTTGTACGAAATCTTGATGACAATCTAGCCGATTACCTATCCTCTGAGGAGATTGAGTGGAAATTCCTTCCTCCTAGAGCCCCAAATTTTGGAGGGTTGTGGGAGGCAGGCGTAAAATCATTCAAGTACCATTTGCGAAGGACGGTTGGGAATTCAACCCTTACTTGGGAAGAATTTTATACTGTAACAATTCAAATAGAGGGAATTCTAAATTCCAGACCAATAATGCCTGCATCATCAGATAGATAGTAATGATTTTAACGCACTAACTCCTAAGAATTTTCTTATTGGTCGTCCCATAAATGCTTTGGTCGAACCAGACATCGTTCCACAGGCCGATAATAGATTATCTAGGTGGAAGAGAACTACAAAAATGGTTCAATTAATTTAGAAACGCTGGCACCGTGATTATTTAAGCCACCTTCAACAGCGCTCGAAGTGGCAATTTGAAAGGAAATATATTACTATAGGAACATTAGTTTTGGTAAAGGAGGAAAACCTCCCTCCTTGTAAATGGGTTTTTGGGAAGAATTATGGAGGTCATACCAGGTCCTGATCAAAGGGTGAGAGTTGTAAAGGTACAAACACCAAGTGGCCTTTACAAGAGGTGTATTTCTAAAATTTGTATTTTACCCATATCTCATGATAACTGAAATATTCATATGATATTGTGAACATAGGTTACCTAATAATGCAACTTAATTCATGTAGTAATAAGTAGGTGTTACGGATGCCCAACACAATAATTTTGCAAATTTAGGTTTTTTGGTATTTCACTTGTTTCTTTAATTTAATGTTGTTTATGTGCCAGTGTGATGTACATATTTTACTATTCATTTTTCTCTAATGTTACATTTTTAGTATTTGTTTTGTATCTCATGTTGAATGTAAACATTGCAACGCCGGGCGGGATGTTGGAGCCTGGTGTCTATGGTTGAATTGGCGAGCTGCAAGCTCGCCAATGAGGCGATAGCTTCACCAAAATATATCCCGTCTTGGGCAGACGCTAGATAGCATTCGAACTCAGCGGACGCACTACTGTGCTCCCAACCTCTTGTATGGAAAAGGGGATTGCCCCAATTCAAATAATCGTGTAAATAGTTTATTAATTGTAAATAAATTTTAGTTATACCTAGTAGCTATCTCTAGTACCTCATACAGTCCACCATTTAAATCCAAGGGAATTTTCCAGCGACCAGGTCCCCAATCACGTAGGCGGGGCTTAGACAACGGGCAATTTGGCCCCCTCAGTATAATTGTTGACTATACTCCCGATGTTTTGCATGTCCATCTACTAACTTTTGTGGTACGATGTTTCATCCCTGTGATGTTTCATAATATAAAGGACATGTTTGTGGAATTCATTCCCATAGATCATATAACAACAACATCAAAGAACAAAAAGTTTTGAAAACTTTAATAAAATTAGGAGTGGATATTGAAAACTGTCAAGGGAAATCAGATGGTAATGCTTCTAATATGTCATGGAAGTACTCAGATTTGCAAGAACATATTAAAGAACATAGCCCAAGTACGGTTTTTATTCTGTGTGCTAAATCATTCCTGAAACTTAATTGGAAATTTCTCTGCAGAAAGTTGTAGCGCTACAATTCAGTAATTTGTTTGTGAAGAATTTATTCACACTTTTTTCAGCGTCAACCCATTGCTTGAAAATTTAAACCAGAAATCTAGAAATGGTGTAAACATTTCGTCTCAGTAAAAAGAGTTTCTAATACAAGATGGTCAGCAAGAGCAGATGCTGTATTAACTATGAAACTTGGTTTCACCCATATAAAAGAGGCTTTAACTGAAATATGTAATTCGGAAGAAGAAAAAAAGTTACCATAGTGGAGGCGACTTCACTTCTGTAGAAAATGGACAAATATGAAATCGCCCTAATGACAGTTATTAGGAATACTATTTTGGAATATACTATGGAAAGAATAAATGCTACTAGCTAATCACTGCAATCAGTGTGGAATGCGAACTATTGAGAAATAATCTATCCTACTGAGGGGTCATTAGAAAATTTTATAAATAAATTCAGAGAAAAATTTGAAAAAGAGGAAACTGATATATCAGGGCTATCTTTTAACGTGGAAGATAGAAAAGCTCGCAGACAAAAAAAAGATAAAATGTTTTTTGATGAATACAAGAAAGTCGGACATGTGAATTTACAATAAGAAAAAATTCCAGAGTCAATTATTCATTTTGTGTCATATATGTGATTACACCAAGGCAGAATTATCTCAAAGAACTCAGACGTATTAAGTTGCAGTGGAGCCTTTTCGAATATTTTTTTATTGGGATTTATCAATAGAAGAAAAGAACACGATCAAAAGTTTGTACTTTTGAAGATGAATTTGACCATTTTTTGATATTTCTATAGAAAATGAGGACATAAAAACCACACCATACATATATCGAGCCGCCAAAGAAATGTCTTGCACATTTCCGAATGATGAAATAGTATTTAAAATTTTTTTAACAATTCACTTATCTAATACGTCAGTAGAAAAATCGTTTTCTGTTTTAAAACGTGTAAAAAATTATTTAAGGAGCATTATGGGAGAAGAAAGATTAAATAATATGGCCATTCTGTATATAAAGCAAGAAATTTTAAACTGAATTGACACTTCCAAAATAATTGACGAATTTTAAGAAATAAGCAAGACGGAAAATCATGTAAAAAATGTTGTTTTAATAAATTTATCTAATGTCTTATGGTATGACATTTTTGATTACTTTGTTTTTGTAAATAACTTAATGAGAGTTTTCTTGAAAAAAAATTTCTAAATTGAGTTTGAGGGCCCCGAAATTTTACCGCTTGGGGCCCCCACTTGACTTGATCCGCCACTGGATGGTAACGGAAATCACATAGAGCGATAGAAAAAAAAAACACGTGCCAACGACGGGAACGGTTGAAAAGGAATAAAGCGGATGGAGACAGACCGAATCCTAATGTTAAAACTTACACAAATTGCCGCTAGAGGGCCTTTCGTATTCTGCAGCGGTAAGGGGAAAATATTTTAGGGAGGGATATTCGTACAAATGGGGAAAATCTCGGCGTGTTTCATTTAACATAAGGATTCGGTCTGTCTCAATTCTAGCTGCCGTCCCCGCCGTGTTTTTTAATGTCTCATGTCCTTCGGAATTAGCTCAGATTTCTAGCTGACATTCACAAGTATCGTATTTTCTTGTTCATGATTTTGCATAATTTTATATTGTCATAAACTGTGTTTCTTTTTAAATAAGTAAATTAGCGTTTAATAAAATTACGATATTCGTTGATCCGCTATTTTTTTTTTCATCACTGATTTTAAAGAGTATTTGTATTTATGTTCCCTTCGGATTAATTACTAAGCGAAATTCAAGTACTTTTTGTTTGTCATATTTAGTTTGGATTTCATATTGTCATTTCTGTTCATTAACGTTTTATAAAATTAAGATTTCCTCTAATCCGCCATTTTTTTTATTTCGTTAATTTGTTTTATATTTACTCTTCTAATTAGAGTTTTTTAGTAATTAATTTATTAATTGTATACTGTAATAATCTGTGTTTGTTTTTGATTTAGTTAATAAGCGTTTGACAAAATTAGGATTATCGTTCATCCCTCATTGTTTTTTTTTTTTTCATCGCTGATTTTGATGCATAATGTTTCTGTGTTCTCATCGGATTAATTACTAAGCGAAATTCAAGTATCAGTTTTTTTTGTAGGTTTGAGTTTATATTGTCATTTTCTATTCATTAACGTATAAAATTAGGATTCCCTCTAATCCGCCATTTTTTTATTTCGCTAATTTGTTTTATATTTACTCTTCTAATAAGAGTTTTCTAACAATTCACACACATTTCACTTCAATGCATTTAGTTTGGATTAATTAGCGATTGGATAGTTGTTTTGGTTTATTAGTAAATTGATATTTCATAGAATTGTCAAGTTTTCTTGTGATTTTATCTTGGACAAATTTGAGGAGTTTTGATTAATTTATTTTGTTTTTATTGGTTCACTCATAAAACAGCATGGAAGGAATTAATCATAAATGTGTGGAATGTGATTAATCTTTTTCTACTTCGAATTTATGTTGACACATCAGATTTAAAATGTACGTTGTGTCCAATAACTGTAATCTCCAGAAAATCTTTGGAAGAACACATGATGTCTGCATGATTTAACTCTGCAAAGTGAAGAGTTAAAATTCCAGTCAAAAGTATTCATGGCTTGGAAAAATGAAACCGAAAAAGAAACATCTTCCATATTTGTAAAGTGGAATGGAGTTTAAAGGCATAAATGGTATCTGTAAAACCTATTTTCATCGTCATCGCAGTGGGGAATTTGCTAGTTAAAGTAAAGGAAAGAAATCCATTAAATTGCTTAGTTCAAATAAAATTAATTCAGTCTGTTATGATGAAATTAACAGAATAGCAGTGGTTTCTTTGTTACATACGTCAAAACCCATGTTGGTCATGATAATGACTTGCGTCGAATGAATGTTGGTGGGGAGGAAAAGGAAAATATTGATGTGAACAAAAGGTATACCCATCACGATAATTCTGGATAAAATACGTGATTCAATAGGTGATCAATTAGAACCTATTCTTCTCTCAACTAGACGAGATGTTATTAATAAACATCCAAACTAAATATAATTTAAACTTTAATGGAGTATTAGACAGGAATGATGCTGTTAGTGTTACCAAATGGGTAAGTCGCATGCAGCAATATGAAAACTATGTTGTGGTTTTCTATAAGCCACAAAATGTACTTCTTGCCGACTGTCCCAATTGAAAAAATGAAGATTTTCTTCTAGTTATTACTAGCCACTGCGTGGCTAGCCCGGCGTTGCCCGTGCCCATGGTGTTGCACGGGCAACGCCGTGATGTAAGGTATTAATATGATGTAACATTTTCCGATGATTTAAAATTCGTTGAAGATATATTGAATAAAAAAAAAATTTATTAATAGAAAATAATATTTTTAGGTAACAATTAAAACTGAAATTTTCAGCAGATTTAAAATCCATTGAAATTTTTACTCCATCTTTAACGGTGTAGGAGATAGAAAAAAGAACTGACTCCAGTTAAAAGATTTATGGTGTGAATGGAAATTTATTTGCACAAAATAATCGGCGTTATGTGGATGGGCATGTCTGCAAACCCTGACTGCAACGTAACGTGGGTAGAAAAAGTTCTACGCGTTTGGTAAAGCGATGAAGGATAAAACAATTGAATAAATTAAAAAATGTTCTTGATTTAATTTTAAAAAATAAGAAAAAAATGTAATAACAAATGATACAATGGATATAATAAATATTGCTGAAATTGAGAAATGATTAGTACAAACCAAAAAAAACCTTGAAATTATAAAAATGTTTTAAAATAATTATTGCTAAAAGATTAATAAAAAAAAATACTAATTATAAAAGAAACAGTTTGTTGGTAGCAATAAGGCTCGAAGGTGTTGGCTTTGAAGTTTGGTGGAAATATTGATGGTTTATTGCAACAGCCATTGGATTTAGAACCAGACATAAAACGGGTGGTTTGGAAAGATTTGACAGTGGCAGTAACATTGCATGTAAAATGTTGATGGTGACTTAAAAGAAATACCGGATTTAGTATTGTTTATTTTGATGATGGCATATTTACCTTTAAACATGACAGTGGTGGCTTTGCACAGATTTGACTTTTGCTGTATGGATGAACAGATTGGTGGTGTCAATAAGCCTTAAAAATTTTTGTTGATGTGTTTAAAGAGAAGCAAAATTGAACACCCAACCAAACCTATACCAGACATGACAGATGTGGCTTTGTACATATTAAAATAGATAGGAAATAAATATTACTGAAATTAAAAAATTATAAAAACTAAACAAAATAAGAGTGGTATAAAAAACACATTATAAACAGCAAAAGATGAACTGAAAAAAAAATATGAATAGAAAAAAAAATGAGGGAAAAAAAATAATAATAAAAGATAAAATGGATAGAAAAAAACATATTGCTGAAATTGAGAAATGATTAATAGAAACCAAAAAAACCTGAATTTATAAAAATGTTTTAAAAATAATTATTGCTAAAAGATTAATATAGAAAAAAAAATGTACTATTAATATAAAACACAGTTTGGTGGTGGCAATAAGTTTTGAAGAATATGGATGGTGTGTTTGAAACAAAACCAAAATTAACGATCAGACATTACATGGTTGGGTTTGTACACATTTAAATAGATAAAAAAGAAATAATCCTGAAAATAAAAAAATATTAATAGAAGACAAAATAATAAGAGTGGTTTAAAAACACATTATAAACAACAAAAGAATAAGTGAAATTAAAAAAATATTAATACAACACAACCAATAAGAAAAAAAGTAAGAAAAATAGATAATGGATACAAAAGATATATTAGTGAAATAATTAATACAAACCTAAATAAGCCTTGAACAGTATTGTTGATGCTATTGAACGGAAACAAAATGTACCAACAGATATGACACATGTGTTTGGACAGATTTATGTAGATAAAAAATAAATATTGGACTTGTGACTTTAAATGATGGCAAATTGACCACCCAACATGACACTGGTTGCTTTGTACAGATTTTAAGTACGGTGGTGTGAGAATAAAGGCGTTGGCTTCGAAGTTTGGTGAGTATACATGTAAAAAATAAGGACCCGTTTTAAAACAACATTATAGAGCCATGTAATCTCCTTTAACACGACATTACACAGGCAGCCTTGCAGAGATGTGATGGTGTCTTTACGGATGGACAGTATGTTGTTCGCAATGAGTATTGAAGGCATTGTGTTTGAAGTTTGGTAAAAATCTTGATGGTTGCTTGAAAGAGATATTGGATTTAGAACACGAATTGACACGGGTGGTTTGGAGAGATTTGACAGTGGCAATAACATTGCATGTAAAATGCTGATAGTGGGTTTAAACACATTGGATTTTGTTGTTTATTTGTTTCGATGATGGCAAATTAACCACTTAACAGACACTGGTGGTTTTGCATAGATTTGGAGTTTGGTGGTGTGAATAAGCCTGAAACAGTATTGTGTATTTGAAGAGAACCTAAATGTAAAAAATGAGGCCCTATTTTCAAACGACATGACACGGGCATGTCACCACCTGCACCCGACATGACACGGGTAGCCTTGGACAGATTTGATGGTGGCTTTATGGATGGGCAGTTTGCTGGTGGCAATAATTGTTGAAGGCTTTGAAGTTTGTTGAGTATAGATTGTGTTTGAACAGAACCAAAATGTAAAAAATAAGGACCCGTTTTCAAACAACATTATACAGGCATGTAACATCCTTAACACAACATTACAGAGGTAGCCTTGCAGAGATTTGATGGAATCTTTACGGATGGTCAGTTTGTTGTTGGCAATGAGCCTTGAAAGCGTTGTCTTTGAAGTTTGTTAAAAATCTTGATGGTGGCTTGAAAGATATATTGGATTTAGAACCCGACTCGACACGGGTGGTTTGGAGAGATTTGACAGTTGCAATAAAATTGCATGTAAAATGCTGATAGTGGGTTAAAACACAATAGATTTATGTTTTTTTTTTTCTCAATGATGGTAAATTTACCACCCAACATTCACTGGTGGCTTTGCACAGACTTGAAGTTTGGTGGTGTGAAGAATCATAGAACAACAAAAATTTTGTGTTTAAACAGAACCTAAATGTAAAAAATTAGGTACTTTTTTCACAGTACATGACACGGGCATGTAACCACCTGCAACCTACATCACACGGGTAGGCTGGGACACATTTGATGTTGGATTTAGGGAAGGGGAGTTTGTTGGTAGCAATAAGCCTTGAAGGCATTGAAGTTTGGTGGAAATATTGACGGTGTTTTGCAACAGATATTGTATTTAGAACCCAACATAACACGGGCGGTTTTGAAAGATTTGACAGAGGCAATAACATTTTATGTAAAATGTTGATGGTGACTTCAAACACATATTGAATTCAGTGTTGCTTTTTTATTTTGGTGATGGCAAATGGACCACCCAACATGAGAATGGTGGCTTTGCACAGATTTTACTTTTGCTTTATGGATGAACAGATTGGTGGTGGTAATAAGCCTTGAACATTATTGTTGTATTTGAACAGAACAATAATGTAACATCCAACACAACCTAAATTTACCACCAGACATGACACAGGTGGCTTTGTAGAGATTAAAATAGAAGAAAAAAAAATTATCCTGAAAAAAAAATTACTAAAACACTAAATAACAGTGGTTTAAAAAACATTACAAACAAAAATTAACTGAAATTCGAAAAACATTAATAGAACACAACAATAAAAAATAAATGATAAAATGGATACAAAAGAAATATTGCTGAAACGAAGTATTATTGATGCATTTGAAGCAAAGCAAAATTTACCACCACACATCACACTGGTGGGTTTGGAGATATTTGACGTTGTCAATACGATTGCATGTAAAATGTTGAAGGTGGATTTAAACCGATATGGGATTGAGGTTTTACTGTAGTTGCCACATTGCACCTGTGTGAGAGAAAAACAGAAATGTAAAAAATGAGGCTGACTTTGACATGACATAACATGTGTGGCTTTTGACAAATTTAATGGTGGTTCTATGGATGGTTAATTTGGTGGTGCCAATAAGTGTGAAACAGTATGATGGCGTTTTTTAACATTACATACATTTACAACCTGTGATGACACCTGTGGCTTTGGACAACATTGGATGGAAAATTTTGATGGTGGTTTGGAAGTGATATTTTATATATTACAGAGCTTCATTATACACTATGTTTAATGTCCTTCCATTTGGAGCTAGGATGTAAAGATTACTGGCTTTTCCAACTTTGAAACACCCCACATACAGTTGACCGTGTGAGAAACACGGTTTAATGAGATTGAGTCCTACAACTTTCAACGATTGTCCCTGTGCCTTGTTGATGCTCATAGCGAAACTTAAACGAACCGGGAACTGAAGTCTTTTAAATTGAAATGGGATATCAGAAGGGATGATTGGTATTCTCGGAATGAAAACGTCTTCGCCTGTGGCATGTCCAGTCATGATGGTGGCTTGAATAATATTTGGCATGAGTTTCTTGACAGACAGTCTTGTGCCATTACAGAGTGAAGGTGGATTGAGATTTCTTAGAAGCATGATCGGTGCCCCAATCTTTAGTTCCAATATGTGAAAGGATGTGTCTCCAGATGGTTTTAGTGAGTTTAAAAACTCCGTAGTGTAGTTTACGGCCTCATCTGTGTTACACGTAGTGTCGATAGATTTGTAAATTTGAACACTACCAGGCAATTGTTGCAACAGTTGCTTGTTAATAACATTTACATCTTCGTTTCTTGGAGCAAGAATTGCCCTTTGGCATAGCCATGTGTGATTAGTAAAGTGTAGTGCGACATTTGGGTACACTGCGTCTTTGAGCTCTTGTTGTGTTTTAACAATATTTGCAATGCTTTGCATTGGTATACTTCCATCTGTTTTATCAGAAACAATGGCACCATTTCCCACTTTAAGTAGATTATGTGCAAAAATGTGGGCAGAGGGATCACCTGTTACATGAGCTCGCATGTTTGTCGAGAGTCGAAGTATGTGGATGCCATTCCAAATGTGAGATGATCTCAAGCAGGCTTGCATTTCATCCGCTCTGGTTCCGCGGGGAATAACCGGAAGTGTCTGGCGAAAGTCGCCAGCTAACACCAGTGACGCCTCCCATTATCTCATTGGTATGTCTGAGGTCTTTCAACGTGACATCAAGTGCTTCGAATGCGGCTTTGTGGGACATGGTACATTCATCCCAGACAATGAGCTTGCAATGCTGTAAAACCTTTGCCTTTGTCGAATTTCTTGAAATGTTACACGTAGGACTTTCTACGTTTGCCAAATGTAACGGTAACTTGAAAGCCGAGTGAGCAGTCCTGCCTCCCGTCAATAGTGTTGCAGCAATGCCCGATGAAGCAACAGCCAGGGCAATGTCGTTTCTCTGTCGTACTTTAGCCAAGAGAAGATTGATGAGAAAGGTCTTACCCGTACCGCCAGGAGCATCCAAAAAGAATATGCCACTCTGCCTATCAAAAACTGCTTTTGTAATGTTGTCAAATGCTTCCCTTTGATCTTGTACCATTTTTGGCTCATTCTCCTCTATGTATGCTGTTATTGCATTTGCATCATAGGTTGTTTCAGCGAGTTCCTCACTCGGTAGTACTGAATCGCAGTTTCGATTGGGTTGTGGTAGTCCAAAACTTTTGAGGTCAGATCCACCCAACAATGCGACCTTATTCTCGATGTAGATTAGAGCTTTGTTGAATATGTCATCAGTGTAGTCCAAATCCATATTGTGTTGCTGTATGCGTGCTTGGTGCAGTAAGTCTTCAGAAAGGTTCTCCTTGTGGTTTATCCATAAGTGATGGGGAGAAGACATTGCGCATGTTTGTAGCATAACGGCAAAAAGATTGCGTAAAGTCTTTGGTGATCGAGCTGCAGCTGCTTCTTCCAATGCTTTGTTCCAGTGGTCGTCGTTTTCCAGAAGTCCTCTGAGCTGGCAAGCCTCTTTGTAGGTTGTACAGATTCTTCCTTCAAATGTTTTCAAATCTGCAAATGACACAGGCCCTCGTACTTCATGCAGCAAGAGTCGAAGGTGAAAGCATTCCGAGTTGGTTGGATGGACGGTGCAAACACGGCCTAGTGCGTCGCTGAACCTTATTCCCGCTTGTTCGGGCACAACTTGTCCTTGCTTTCGACGGTTCCATGTCTTGTTTCTGGTGTTCCAAGTGTAGTAATTTGGTACTTGGTTGTACAAAAGGGTGCGCACAAAGTCATCTTAGGTGCAAAGTCGGAAGAAAGCCGTGAGTGTTGTTTGTTGAGGTGATTGGGCACGTTCTGCAGCATTTTCGGTAGTGAAGTAGACTCTCTGGCCATTCTCAAGGTGGATGCTTAAATGAACGACTGTGGGATGGCGTTCATGAATTGGAAAGTTCAGTTAGGATTACAAACTGACAATAAGAAACAAATAATATTATGCTTTAAAAAATTCGCTGAAACAAACCAAAATTAGAAACCGTTAATATATAACTTTAAAAACGATAGTTAGGATTACAAAATGACAGTAAGAAACAAACAAATAATATTATGGTTTTAAAAAATCGCTGAAACAAACCAAAATTAGAAACCGTTAATATATAACTTTAAAAACGATAGTTAGGATTACAAAATGACAATAACAAACAAAGAAAATTTTAACAACGATAGTTACGATTACAAACTGACAAAAGAAACAAATAATATTATGCTTTTAAAAAATCGCTGAAACAAACCAAAATTAGAAACCGTTAATATATAACTTTAAAAACGATAGTTAGGATTACAAAATTACAGTAAGAAATAATATTATGGTTTTAAAAAATCGCTGAAACAAACCAAAATTAGAAACCGTTAATATATAACTTTAAAAACGATAGTTACGATTACAAAATGACAATAACAAACAATAAAAATAAAGATAACTTTAACAACGATAGTTACGATTACAAACTGACAATAAGAAACAAACAAATAATATTATGCCTTTAAAAAATCGCTGAAACAAACCAAAATTAGAAACCGTTAATATATAACTTTAAAAACGATAGTTAGGATTACAAAATGACAGTAAGAAACAAACAAATAATATTATGGTTTTAAAAAATCGCTGAAACAAACCAAAATTAGAAACCGTTGATATATATAACTTTAAAAACGATAGTTAGGATTACAAAATGACAATAATAAACAAAGATATGCCTTGAAAATATGAAGAAAAACACAAAAACAATAAGAAACAAAGGAAAAAGATATATATAAGAATAAACCGTTAATAAAAAATTAGTTACGATTTCAAATTACAATAAGAAACAAAGGAAAAATGTTATTTTGCTTTTATGAAAAAAGCTATAAAACACACATTAACAATAACAAACAAAGAAAAATTAAAATTATGCTTTTAGAAAAGCAATAAAAACAATAGAAATTTAATAAAATTGTTTACCGTTTTACTGGCGTCAGCAGTGCGAATAGACGCACACTTAACAGTCACAATTTGAATCAGAGGCAAGACCGATTCAAGAGTGTTGCCATTCAGAGGAAAACAAATAATAATTCAATATCGTATTAATTATTTAATAATTAATAAAATTTTCTAGATGAAATTTTAAAAATCGGGCTGGTATATAAAATTGCAAAAAATTCGTACTACATGTGTGCCTAATTTCATTAGTGTGAATGCCATAAATTCGTCAGGGCACCCCATATATACCACACACACATAAACACAGAAACTTCATTTTATAATAGTAGAGATGAATGATTCCCAGATAGGTATGCTTAATTTGTATGGCAATGATGTTATATGCATTGATTATACACATGGTGTAAATGCATATAACTTTGATTTAGCCACAGTGCTGCTTCTTGACGATATAAGGAAGGTTTTCTCTGTGCTTTCATTATCAGCAATCGTCAAGATAGTATTGCTTTCAGTGCATTAAAAAACTATCCATTTGTATTTTTCCACAAACCTTTGTATGAGTGATGATGCTAAAGCATTTATAAATGCTTGGGCATCAGCTTCTGGTAAACCCTTAAAACGTCTGATTTACTCTTGGCATGTAGATAGAAATTTGGAGAAGGAAATTGAATTAATTAGTTTCATATTCATTAGAGCAGGCCATTATTTATAAAATGCTCAGATGCTTACAATCAGACTCATGAAGATACATTTGTGGTTTTTAAAAACAAGAGTGTGCTTTGTGTATCGCAAATGGGCTGGTGTCAACATGAACATGGACATTGAATGTATGCACAGGATGATAAAATATATATATTTGGAAGGTAAAAAAGTACAACGTCTTTATAGAACAATCTATTTGCTAATGAAATTTGTCAGTGACAGGATGTTTGATAAAATTATTGCTCTAGAGAAAGGAAAAGTTAGCTCAAATTGCAACTTTTCTTTTTCAGGTGCAGAGAGGATTAAGGCTCCTGGCAATACCTCTTTAAAAAAAACGCATCATGATTCCTACCTCATGGGTGATGTGGAAATGGAATCTGGTTTATTTTAGGTTGCCTAGTCTGCAGATAAAGGAGTTTCTTCAAGTGCCTGAACTCGGGAAAATGTTCTTTTTAATGCAATTTGAGTTATATTATTTTATAAAACCTATGAGCTTTTAATACTTTAAATCAAACTTGGTGTATAAAATTTATCTTTCCAGGAATAAAGGGGGGAAAGAATACCCTTGAATTAATGAAAATTAGCATCAATTTTATCTGAAGCGTTTACCACCTGTTGCGATTTACTTGTCATTTAGTTTGGATGTTGACAAATCTGCAAACAAATTATAATTTTGAAGTTCAGAGAATTGTTTAATGTTGATTGGCTACAGCTAGCTTAGTAGAAAATCATTCGGAATTTAAAACATTGATGTTAACGCTATCATCGGTAAACCAGCATTGAAAATAAACAATCTATCGCTAATTTAAAAAACTGCTGTCTCAATGGCATACATCAATGTTTAAAAATTTCAGTACTGAAGAGCAATTTTATATGTACGTTTCATAAAAGATGACAGCAAGATATTTTTATTCATTTTACTTCTGGAAAATGCAACTGCTGACTGATTCCTTAAGGCTGTTGAAAGAACACTTGACAAATATGGGCTTTCAGATTTATTATCTTGTAGTTTTCATGTAATCCGATGATGTGCGATATAAATGGACCATCAGTGAAAGATTTTGATCCCACAAGGACTGGACAAGAGGTAAAGCAACAAGACATGTTCATGGCCATAAAAGAATTTCATTTGTCACAATGATTTTGTCTTGTGGTCTATATTGGGGTACAATGCAGCTGGAAAGTTTATTTAATTCAACTCCACTCCAAAGTTCCACACCAACGTGAGGACACAAAAGATTTAACATGCACCAGACCCCTTTCCACACAACGGTCTCTGGCTGGATGCGAACTCCCAATCCTCTGGTTGCTCTTCCAACCGGATTATATCAATTAGGGATGCGACATCGATGTTTTCAAAACATCGATGTTTTTTAAAAAACATCGATGTTATACTTGTCGATGTTTTTACGTTGTCAATGTTTTATTTTTGAATGAAAAAAAATACCGTTTTAAAAATTTTAAAACTAACCAAGTAGCATAATTTTTAAATTCAGTAAATCGAACATACTTTTAGACTAAAGTGGCCAAGGGTGAAGGGTCTGAAAAGTAGGGATGCGACATCGATGTCGATGCTTTCACAACATTGATGTTTTAGAAAAAAACATTGATGTATTGGATCCGATGTCCCATCACTAGTTGCTAAACCAGTTTTAAGAAATGGGGAAACAAGTTTAAATACACTGAATTTTAAAAACATCGATGGTTTGCTGTCGATGTAGCATCAGAAGTTGCTAAACCAGTTTTAAGAAATGAGTGGAAAGAGTTTAAATACACTGAATTTTAAAAACATCGATGTTTAAAAACCTCGATGTTTTTGGGTCGATGTATTATCAACATCGATGTTTTAATTTTGAACATCGATGTTTTGCTATCGATGTCGCATCCCTAATATCAATCACCTCAACTAGTTGGGAATGGAAAAAGAATTCTGTTCGAGTTATTAAGCTTTGGTTTTAATAAAAATTACTCCATCTTAAAATTGTGCTATTTTCTCAGAAAACAGATGGTAAGTGAAACATTGTCCAGATATGTATCCCAAGTACTTTGAATTAACTTAGAAGCATGATGCAGGTTTAATTTATTTTTCAAGGCTATTCAAAATTATTTTGTAATCTAAAATTTTTATGTTCTGATTAGGACAGATGTTATGAGTGAGTTACATTACATCTATGGCGACAGCACGAGCACAGTTTATGTAAGTTACACAGAAGTCTACTTTAAACAAGTCTAGCTGACTCATAGAGTTTAGAAAATTACGATAGTCTAATGCAAATTTAAGTAACATATTACCAAAGAGTGTTATATTGATGTAGAATAGTGAAAAATTTTCAACTGAAGCTTTTCCTCTTCGTTATTTTAATCAAGAACATACATCTGAATAAGATTAAAATTTATTTTTTCTTCAATAAGACTGAAGAGAAACTAGATTAGCTTTTAATGTAAATCTGACCAAAGCCAATATTGCTAAAGTTTCAATAATCAGATTGTATAACTACAGAAAATTGTATGACAAGACATTTACCAAACTAAAAATTGGTTTGCAATTTCTTCAAATGTTATCAGTGCTGTAGTAGTAAAAAAAACAGGGTATGCCTGAAGAATTTTTTCCATGCGGAGGCGAAACAATGTACTTACTATTTACACTCTCCACGGGGAGCAAAAAAACATGTACATGTTTATATATATGAAATCCATAAGCCAGGGGGTTGACCGCCTCCCTCCTACAAATTATGTACCAAGGTGATATCTTAAAATAGAAACTTTTCTTTTGCTTCTGTAGTTATCTGCGTTACTCGTGATGTTTCATAGGAAACGCAAAGCATGTACGTAGTTTTTAAGAAAAATAGGTGGGTATACGGCGTATACCCTCCACTACAGCCCTGGTTGTTATGCAGGATGTTTACAAGGACATCATATTTTTTGGAATAACTCATATAAAACATTTTTACTTTCATTGTGTACTCAATTAATGACATTATTTATGGACTATGATATCGGTCAAATGACTGCCAGCACTCCAAATTTAGTCTTTCGAACAACTTGATTTTTTCAGACCATTTTCCCTTTAAAGCTTTTACTGGATTCAATTGTCATTTACTTAGGAAGATTCAGCACATTTTAGCAAACAATTTAATCAAAATGCATTATCTATGATGGAGACTTCTAGAAAATTACTTTGGGTTTTATCATGTGCCTTCAAAACAAATACATGTAAAAAAGATTTTCGAAACACTGTTCTCTGGAAGATATAAAAAAGTATGACTGACTTCCTACAGAAAAATTGCTAAGAAAACATTGAGGGACCTCTTTTGACATTACACACAAGTAGGCTTTCTCCAAACACAATATGGAAAAAATTTGGATTTTCATCCAAACTCTAAATGACTTCTTTATGCATGCAGTCACCTGGTCTATATTATGTTCCACAAATAAGTACAATTAGTTCAGTTCTAAAGTTCAATTTAAATAGAAAAATTACTAAGTTACCAAGTCTCAATTTTAACAATACTTGCGTGTACCATAGACAGCATTGGTAATCTTGAATAATTATTAAAATCATAACTAAAGATGTAGATATAAATGTTTTAATACAAATTGTCAGCAACATTTAATATTTTCAGAATGATTTGCAAGACACTGACATTGCAAGATATTTTTGTACACAAACACATAAAGGTAAACAAAAAGCAGTGTTACAGTTACAGTGAATATGTACTTCATTATTCAAGGTATTTTTTAATTAATGTCGTACTGGAGCAACACAACAGGCTATCCTCATACAAGAAAAACAAAGAAACAAATGGTAGATAAAAACTTTTATTTTCAATTCAATAAACAAAGAACTTTAAATATCAAGTAATTCAGTAATGGTACCAAACTTTATTTTTCTGTAAATATAATTTATTATACAAGACTTAAATAAACTTTTTGCATGGCAAAACTTAAATAATGGCCATTAAGAGATTTTTCCCAGTTTTAAATATTTTTACCTTAAAACTTTATTTTTTAATTGGGTCATTTAAAAAACTACTTAACATTTTGGCAATAACTCATTCACTGTTTATTTTTCAAAAATCTGATTTCCAATAACACCTGCCTCAAGAAATAAAAACAAAACCACATAGAACACATTTTGATAATAGAAATTACAAAAACATAAATAAGAGTACTATCCCAGATGGCCAATTAGATATCTGATGGATGAGGAACCTGAAATATAAATTGTGCACATCAGTTACAATACAAATGAGATCAAACTCTCCTTTTTTTTTGTCAACTTAATGTACACCTAATTCTGTTTGGACGAGCACGAGCCTCATCTCGTGCGGATGTTTCAGCAGTTTTACAAACTAATTCAGTTATTAATCGTTCTTTTTATTAGCCCGTTATATAATTCTCTGCAAGAGGCTGCCAGCGCGTTCCTCAAAAGGATCATGTTTTACAAAATGATTACCCAATTTTCTGGTCAGTTCCAGACATTCTTTTATTAAATCTGCATTTAGAACAGGATAACTTTATTCATTATCACTACATCCTGTGGATTAGGAGTCTCAATTACAACCTCTAATATTTCATCTTCGCTTAGGGAGCTTTGTCGACTGATTCATCAATATCTTCAAATGATAGATCATCAAATCCTTCTCCACCAATTGTGTAACAATGTAATGATGTTAGGAAATTCAGATGTGTTAGCAACCAAATACAATAAAAACGTTGATACCAGATGTAGATTGGTAAATGAAAGCATACATTCCAAAACGCATACACTAGCTGTTACGCAATTAAAATTTGGGCAAAAAAATTCTTAGAAATTGGCTTGGTCCGCTTATGTTAAATCAAAATGACTCACCTGAAAACAGAATTAGGTGTGCATTCACAAACAGGAAATGTTTGACACGAAAATAAATACACTCAGGGTAGAGTCACATGAATTGAACCCATGCCATTTACAGCTTGCAAGCCACTAACACCATGAGAAACCTCATGAACCACAACAGACTCTTTTCAGTGGCAGATTTATACTTCTGCCGCCTAGGACTACCGGCAACTATCCGCCCAACTCCTTGCCTTCAGTAATGATATCACCTTCCTTTTACGCTTTCTCCCCATAGGTGTATCAATAGCACAAAATCATTAGTAGGTACTGTTAGGATGGTCACAAAAATCAATTTTCGAATTTCTACCGCGGCACCCTCCTAAAAGTTGCCAATGGGCTAGAAAATGTGATTGGCAAAGTTTGAGCTCATTCTGATAATATTAACCCGTGCCTCATTGAGGTTAAAATTAAGAAAAACAGCGATTTTTGCAAAAAATCGTAGTTTTTACCCTTTAAAATTGAAACTATTCGTCCTAGAAACCTGGTTCTTATCTTATTTCATAGTAAATTTTATTGACTTGAAGTTTGATTTCCAATTTTTTTGCTAAAACTAATAGAATGGTATTTAGCATTTTTCAGGTAAGATCGTAGTGGATATCCTCAAAAGTGAATTTTTATGCAAAGCCCTAAAATCATTACAATATTCAATTACATCTTTTTTCCAGATTTTGCTTTTATATTTTTCATTTTGTACATTAAAAAGGCTTTTGTTAGAGGTATTTTCAAAAATAAATCCAACAACTTTCAAATTCAAAATGAAGGAATAAGGGTAAAGAAGAGGAAGCAAGGAGTAAAAATGACAACAAATAGTGTTCAAATGTATTTACTTATTACATTGTTGAATTATACATCATTACATTATTATTATTTAAATATACAAATTAGGTGGTAATTACAAATTAAGGTGGTAATGTCTTAGATATTGTAGCTTTTAAAGTCTTGAAAAATGTGCCTACATTCAGATACAATTTGTTAAAGTACTTCAGATACAACTTGTGAGTGGCATTTAGCATTTTTCAGAAATTAGGTCATGACCCACATAATTTAATTCTAGGTAGAAGTGTTATACGACTCCGCAACTGATCTCCTCAAAAATAGATTTAGAAATTCCGATTTACAGGAGCTGTTGTGGACTGGGATGGGAAATTGCTTAAAGATTTGTTGAGTGAAGAAAGTGCGGAGCGGATAGCGATTTTGGTTACATGTGGCGATGAAGAACAGTTGATAGGTGTTCTAATCCTTGAAAATAGTAGGAGGATAATTCAGGCAAAAGCTGTATTATCAGTAGTTGAGCATTGGGGGTGGGGGCAGTTGGGAAAATCCAGGCATTGTATTTTGATATAACGGTAGTAAATACTGGTCGCCTTAGGGGAACCTGCGTTTTGCTAGAGCAGTTTTTAGAGAAAAATTTTCTCAATTCAGCATGTGTCGCCACCATGTTTTAGAAGTTGCTTACAAAGCAGTTTTTAATTGCAAAATGGGCACATCCACTGGTCCTCAGCCAGATATTTTTCGAAAATTCCAGACTGGGTGGTCTAAGCTAGACAAGAAGAAATACAAACAGGTATAGAAGATGAAAATATTAGAAATAAAAAAAGTTATCCAGGCCAAATTTCAAGTTTTCTTTTTGAACAATTAAAAAACCGACAGCCCAGGGATGATTATAAAGAATTCACCCAACTTTTCTTAATTCAAGTAGAGCGTCTTCCTCAAAAAGACATTACTTTTAGAGTACCTGGTGCTATTCATCGCGCCAGATGGATGACAATTGCCATTTATTCTCTTAAAATACATATTTTCAGGAATAAATTTTCGTTAACTGTTTTAGAGAGAAGAGGTATTGTATATATTTGTTTATTTATAATCAATATTTATGTAAAAGCATGGTTCAATGCCCACAAACCCACTTTGGCATCCAACCTAGACCTACAATTATTAAAATCTTTAGTTAGATACAGGAAAGTTGATAAAGAGGTTGCAGACAAGGCCCTGTCTAAAATAATAAACCATCCGTGGTATCTGAACTCAGAGCAAGTTGCATTTTCATTTTTCGATGATACTTTGGGAAAAAATTCCAAAACAAGCACGGTTGAAAAATCAAGGTCCGAAGTAGAAAATGATGAAGATGATTGTGATGATAGGGATGTAAAAGCAAAACTCAATCTTCCACAAGTTGTTCAATTATTGGACAAAGAAGTTAATTATTTTGTTTCTGCTGGAATTCTAAATTGTTTTAAGAGATTTGAAATCGATACAGATTTTTTAAATACTGATCCCTATATATGTTGTAAAAATCAACATTATTTAAAAGCTAAAAAAATTGTAAACGGTTTAAGGGTTGTTAATGATACTGCTGAGAGAGAAGTATTATTAATTAAAGACTTTAATTCATCTTTGGCTAAAGACGAAGAACAACGGCAGTTCCTTTTACAAGTAATATCTGAATGTAGACAAATTTTTCATGACTCTTCAAAAGCTACAATATCTAAGACATCACCACCTTAATTTGTAATTACCAATTAATTTATATATTTAAATAATAATAATATAATGACGTATAATTCAACTATATAATTAATAAAATACATTTGAACACTATTTATTGTCATTTTTACTCCTTGCTTCCTCTTCTTTACCCCTAATTCCTTCATTTTGAATTTGAATGTTGTTGGATTTATTTTTAAAAATACCTCTAACTAAAGCCTTTTTAATGTACAAAATGAAAAATACAAAAGCAAAATCTGGAAAGCAGATGTAATTGAATATTGTAATGTTTTTAGGGGCTTTGCATAAAAATTCAATTTTGAGGATATCCACTACGACCTTACCTGCAAAATGCTAAATACCATTCTATTAGTTTTAGCAAAAAAATTGGATGAGATCAAACTTCAATTCAATAAAATTTCCTATGAAATAAGATAAGAACCAGGTTTCTAGGACGAATAGTTTCGATTTTAAAGCGTAAAATCTACTATTTTTTGCTAAAAATCGCTGTTTTTCTTAACTTTAACCTCAATGAGGCACGGGTTAATATTATCAGGTTGAGCTGAAACTTTGCCAATCACAGTTTCTAACCTATTGGCAAATTTTAGAAGGGTGCCATGGACGATTGGGCGGAAAAAAATTTTCCCCATATACCTTGTGACCACCCTAAGGTACTATCCTAATTTTGTTCAACAGTGGTTTGGTATAACCAAAGCCAGATCGACATATAACATTGTTTATTATAAAATATATGAAAACTTAGAATAAAATTTGAAACAAACAATCAGCAAAATAACTCGTACCAATATTTCAATAACAAATGTTGAGAAAATACTGTATGACTATAAGGAACTGTATTTAAAATAAAAACTTGGTTCTCAAACAAGCGTATTCTCAGTTATGGGCGAGTTGGGTACTTGAATTCTGCACTCCACTCCTGTGCTATTTCCTTGTATACAATGCCATTCAAAATTCAAGCCTGTTATTAATGTTTTTAAATTGGTTGATTTTAATTTATTGTTATTGTGCATTTGTTATTTTTCCAAAGCTTTTTGCTGCCCTGGACAATAGCCCACCCCTAAATCTGCCACTGCACCTCGACCCCTTTAAGTTAAATCGAACTTGCTGGCACATACTGAATACTACTTGCTGGCACATACTGCAATGGGCAGAATTATACAGGAAAGAATCATTCATAAATTTTATAAAAAAACTTGGTATGTTTCCTGAGTACTACATTTGTTTTCTAAGATAAAGATAATTATACTAAACATGGCATTTCTTTTAACACGAGAAATGCATATAGAGCCTTCATGCAGTATGCCAGCCTAAAACTCCCCGACCAGTGAATTGAATTTGAAATTTTATGACTGCATTATTTGGTTTGTACTAATTATTCTGATCTGACTGAAATGGAACCAGGAGGAGAGCAGTTTACCTAGAAAGACAGAAATGGCCAAAGTGAAACCCAACAATAATATTCATGTTTGCTTCACTGCTTTACATTTTGTTTACAAACGTTATGTTCCTCCACCCAGTTTGATCACTGGATTAAAATCATGATTTTTAATGAGCATACCCTTAAACATTTTAATAAATCATTAAATTGAGTAAGATTTTATGAGACAAAATTGTAAGAAATGGTCTATTACAATATAATCAGATGTATTCAATTTATGGACGTTCATATAATGTAATCACAAAAACTAGATTATACGTAATTATGCATCAAAAAACAAACTGCTGGACAAACATCTCACTATTTCATACTAAAATTACACTTCACAAACATAATTAAAGCAATAGCGTAACAATTCAAGATGAAAGCTGAAACAAATTTTTCTTGCATCTATCCAACACTTAAAATTTTTTCCTGCCGAGTTATGCAGTTTTCATATCTGCTATATCAAAAATAACTTTTAAAAATTGGAGGAGATTGTACTACTTACTTTTCCGAGAACTTTTTTTTATTCTTCCACTTTCAATAGAAAGACCGTTGAAATCCCTCAGTTTCTATCCTCGAATGTGTGTGTATTTCTGTACAAGTACATGCTTCAACAAACATAAACATTAAACATCAGTAAAGGGATTTTTTCCAAATTTTCCCTACCGCTGCAGAACTAAAAAAGTTTAAGGTATATACGCCCTCTAGTGGCAATTCGTGTAAGTTTTAACATTAGGATTCGGTCTGTCTCCATCCTCTTGTGAAAAGGAATGGTATTTGAAAAAAAAAACGGTCAAAAGGAGTGGGTGGTATTTGAAAAACCAGGGGTCAAGGGACTGGGATAGGGTTTCTATTAATAAAATATAGCCAAAATTCAATACATTTGGCGATATTCGCGTGTTTGGCGACAAAAATCAAAATTGGCACAAAATCACGGTTTTCAAATATGCTTTGGAATGAACACATTAAACGTGCCCTACGTAATGCGGCAATTGCCAAAGGGAAAATCTACTCGCTAGTAGCCCGAAGAAGCAGGCTCTCCCTTCACAATAAACTCCTCCTCTACAAAGCCATCATTCGGCCAACATTGACGTACGGCTCACAAATATGGGTCGGTACAAATAAATTGAATTGGAAAAAAACTGCAGAGTTTTCAGAGCCGCACATTGCGGACTATCACGGGAGCTCCTTACTATGCCCGGAATGAAGTCATACATTCGGACCTCAAAATTAAACCCATTGCTGAATTCCTGCAGCAAATTTCGGCCAAGTTCTTCGAAAAAATACCTCAGGTTCCAAACGAAGCACTTAGAGCATTACCACCTTATGACCCTTCGGTCAAAAGCTCTGCAAAAAGACCATGTGCTTTCTTGCAACAACACCTGCAAACTTACCCGCGGCGACCAAAACGTCAATGCGGCATGTTTCGTTTGGATCCTGATGTCTTTGACTTCAATTCCTAACTTTATCTCCCCATGCAAAATTTTCATTTTGCAAATCCCATATTGGATCATGACCCTTGTTGTCACACGTAGACGCTGAGCATTTTTTTTTTTGGACTCGACTGGACCCTAATTGAATCACTAAAACACAACAGTTTCATTTCTTTTTCGACCTTGTTTTTCTTTTATTAATTTAAAATTTTAATCTTTTTCTAACTTGTAATGAATCATCGAAGTTTGCCACCTCTGAATGCGGTCACACTCCGGAAGGGAAACCGACTGGTTTGCTGATCTCGCTTAAGGAGGTGGCGCCATCTCACGTAACTTCGTGCAGCTGAAAGTTATGTTTATTTTTATCAGCCTATTTTAATCATTTTTTCTTTATAAATTTTCTCTCTAAGCAATTCCGTTTTATGTCACACACCTGATGACGGGGAGTTTAGCTGCTTTGCAGTAGGCACTCCGGAAGTGATTGTCCAGTTCAGTCAGGTTTTCAAATAAAGGGTTGCCAAAAAACTAATTTGTCGAGCGGTGTTACCAGATATGTCGAGAAATCTAGGGGGACCGTACAGTAAAGGTCACCCCAAAATTTATTTTGCAAATTCCTATATTGGATCATGACCTTTTTGTCACTTGTAGCTGCTGAGCTTTTTTGAGATTCGACTGGACAAATGTTGAATCACTAAAACACAACAGTTTTATTTCTTACCTTTCTACTTTATTTTTCTTTTATTAATTCTTTTTATTCACTTGCAGCAATGGATCATTGAAGTTAACCATCTCTGAATGCGGTCACAACTTAGGAAGGTAACCGATTGAGTTGCTGATTTTGCTTAAGGAGGTGGCGCCATCTATCTGAACTTCATTTAGCTGAATTCTCTTTTATTTTTTCCAACCAATTTAATTCATTTTTCTTAGCAAATTTCTCACTTAAATCATGCAAATTATTTTTCTGTGCACACAACTGATGACGGAGAGTTAAGCTGCATTACAGTAGGCACTCCAGAAGTGAATGTCCAGTCCAGTCAGGATCCACTGAAGTCAAACGTAAAGAAAAGTAGTTTTATGTTTTGGCGATTCGAAGTTGGCGAGATTACCGCAGGCGAGAAATTGTTGCTTATGAGCTTTCTCAGTCGTTATGATAAAAATTCCTCAACCAATCACAAAAGGCAGACGATCTTCACCTCTGTGGCGCGAGTTCTTAAGTTGTGAGTCGTTCATCAAAACGATTCAAAGTTTTAAATCGTAGCCAATAATACTCTTCCTAAAACATCAAATAGGCGCCGTTTAGAAAGCAAGGCTATGATGCATAGAATGAAATTTTCGCTCAAATAGAAAATAAACAATCAGGAAGTTTGGCTTCCTTCCTGACGTCGTTTATTCTACGGCTTGCGATTGGTTCTCGTTATGCTCCTCTCGTCCTCTCCGTAACTTGAGAGGGGAATATCGAATTTTTTTTTGCGAACTAATTTGACTTTCTTTTGTGGTTGACTTTCAATTTGATTACAATCATATTTTGGCTGAACGTCGTTACAGGACCTTCTATGGATTTATAGTTCTTCGTTGCAGTGTTTCGAGCTTTTACCATAGGGTAAGTAAATATTTTAAATATTTTTGGGCAAGTAAAATAATTAACACCGTGTGTTCTTTTGTTTTATAGACATCATAAGTAAATTGCTTGGTGCAATGAGATATCTTCAAATTGGAATAGCTTAATTTATATCCACATCATAAAAATGCTTTAATTTTTAAAACGTTTGGTTTTTTGTATGTTAAGAGTTAGAATTAAATATTAACATTAAATTTCCGTTGCAGAAGAATGTGAGAAATATTTTCTTAATGGCGTTGTTAAAAGTTCTTCTGTTAGGACCATCTGTATCATGGTTTACTTTCAATGTCTGTTCAGTCAGAACGAAAGGTTCGAGATATTTAGACACTCGTGCATATGAAACTTAGAGGATTCTAACTGTAATTATTAACTATTTTTTGTTTCTTTTGTTCTCATAGTCAAGTGACAAATCAAGTCAATATGTCTTTAATTTCAGGTATTTTAAAATACATATGAAGGTGTACTATGCTAGAAAGCTACTTTCAATAATAATTAATTGCATACTATGGAGGAAAAAAAAATATTTATTCTGAAAACGATTTATAACTACGGTGCAATTACATTCTCTGCCTCGTATTGTCACAACGATATTGGCGCCCTTTTAGTAACACGTATTGGCAGGCCTGTGTTCGTGGCAGCCTCGGCAATGCGGAAAGTTTAAAATTTCATTTCGAATTTTCCAAAGTTTTTTTTGTATTTCCGTTAAAATTTCCTTAGATTTCATTGGCCCGTCCAAGGTAGTCGCATCAAGTTGTATTGTTTCTTTCTATTTTTATTTTGAAAATCGTTTCCTTTTTCTATTTTAACATGGGTTCTGTATTTAGTGTTGTAGTTAAGTTTTGAGATATTTTATTTTTCAAAATTTAAAATCTAATTTTTCTGCTGGTAGGCAAACTTTAGGAAGAGGGAGTGGCTAATCATTAAGGCAACTTTTTGCAACAAATGCAACTTTTTTTCACACGTTCTACGCTGCATGTAAAGTACTAAAACCAAAATTCCTCCTACATGGGGTGTATTGTGAGTTATAACCGCAACATAAATGCAACTTTCTGCATAAATGCAACTTTCTGCATAAATGCAACTTTTTGCATAAATGCAACCCACCTGCAACTTTTTAAAATTTAGCTAAAAATTAATTAATATGAAATTACTATTTTATTTTTTACCCTCTGAACCAATTCTTCGTTCATGCGAACGTCGAAGTATTGCGAATCAAACAAGAAGTTAATGGAAAGATGCTGTTCGTCCTAACAGACGAAAGTGAAATGGCAAAAGTACTTTTAACACATTGGTTATGACCAAATATCTTCAGCGCACACATTCCGGGGTCGACCACGTCCACGCCCTATCGTGTTCATCCTGGGCAGATAAGGGTTTTTCGGACGGCGTGTCACTAGGCCCACTTCTAATATTTCTCATTAGAGGCTTTCCCTAGCTTCGGCTAATCCGCTGTGGGTTTTCAGTAACTCGGTACGGAGGGGTCTGCTTCCATTCGAAGGAAGGAAGGAAGGCACTCTTGATAATGCAGAGGAAACTTGCGTAATCGACTGTAGAGTTTGCGAGGTGATCCTCAATATGTTGTTCGCCTTGTAGATATGACGTTTTAAAGTCTCTGAATGTTGAGCGAAAGGATTTGGCGCTTCTGCTATCCAATATAGCACAGTATAAGAATGCGACTGGCGCAGTTTTTCAATCTTAAAGAAATTACTGCCCAAGGATCGGCCATTCAACGCTCTTCTGTATTTAAGAATGTATTATAATACTGTTATACACGACTAAAATTGTCAATATATTTTGAATGTTTTCATTTTTTACGAATAATTTATTTTAAAATTTAGTGTATCAAAAATAAATGCAAATTTATTTCTATAAATGTAACTTTAGGGAATGATAAATGCAACTTTTTCCATTTTTACTGCAACAAAAAAGTTGCCCTACTAATC
Organism: Metellina segmentata; assembly: GCA_947359465.1. Classification (NCBI taxonomy): domain Eukaryota; kingdom Metazoa; phylum Arthropoda; class Arachnida; order Araneae; family Tetragnathidae; genus Metellina; species Metellina segmentata. Next base: position 113,874,247 of record OX375883.1, read on the forward strand.
ATTTATTTTGCATACATATATGTCAGAATAATCAGCTTTTTTTTTTCTAAAAATATTGGAACTAATCGAATCGGATTTATTGTGCAAAATGTGCACCGCTCTAATGAACTAATTCGTAAGAAATTCAATTCCAGATGGTTAGGCTACTTGCACACACATCGATTTCCTGTCGGACGATAAACAAACGTAAAGATGTTTAATTGCGCGTTGCTTCCATACTACAGACGGCTGTATATATTTTCAGCATTCAGTTTTGTGAACAAAATTTTAAATCCTCATTTATTTAAGTTTCTGTGTTTGACAGGTCATTTAAAAGGCAACGATTTCCATGCTATCGATGCTATATTACAATACGAGGAAATTCCGGAATATTTTTCTCTTTAACTTTTTGCCAATAGTTTCGTTCAATTTGGATGGAAAACCAATATGTTGTTCCGTGTAATTTTGTATTTAATCGTATTTAGTTCGTTTGAATTGCGTTTTATTGCATTTTTCGTGTTTTTGGGTAGCAGAAAGACTGATTTACTAAAACGTCACACATATTCCGTATTATTTTTCTCTTTAATTTTAAAATGCAATTCGAAAAAATGAATAGCAGAGACCATGTTATCAGTTCTTCCCGATTTATGGAATTGTATTTTCGTTTCGAACAAGTTTTTATTTTCTAAACTCTTGGTAAATTAGGTAATTTAACATAATTTTTAAATTTACCTTTTCAAACTAAGAAATATTTTTTAATACCTTAAACTAATATAATTTTTTTTGACCGATACTTGTTGTTTTCCTATTGTATATACAAACAATATGTCAGTTCTGACCTCACATTAAATTTTTTTGTGTTTACTCTAAACCTTATCTTAATTTTCTTACACTAACTAGGTGTATTAAGTAGTGTTCCTACTTACCCACCAATACTGTGTAGATGACAGCACACATCAGTCAATTTAATTACAATTAGACTATCCAAAACGAAGACTAATCCTCCAACATTCACTCTTTCAGGGCATTTATAGTACGAATGGAACCACGAATTAATTATATAACGACTAGGGAAATTATCAACAAAAATTTGATTTAACCCACGACTAAACGTGATAATTATTTTAAATTAAAAACAATCAAAGAATGACCAAAAAACAGATTATGTCAAAAACCGGAAAATCGTAGAGAATTTCTGTCTATATAATATAACAATTTCGATAAAAAATAGTAATAACACTAACTTCAAGATTAAAATATAAAGTCTATGAAAATAAGCTCATAGTAAATTAAGTTCAGTTAATCAGGCTAATAAAATCATTTTCAAAAACCTTATCGAGCTCAATTTACCTCGAGGATGTGAAAAATAAATGAAAATTGAAACTTATGTTTTACGTATCACGTTAAAGACATTAAAAGAATAACTTCGAATTGAATGTTTGAATTAACTTTATTTTAGAGACATTTGCCACGCATGAAAAATTTAATGGACCGTTGTCGGTATATGTTATCTCAGAAATAAAATTACCAATATCCCCTTTGCTGCAAACTCTTCAAAAAATCGAATACGATTAAATATGCATCCTATTTTAAGTTACTATTTGTATGAATATATTTTCTATAAATTGAGACAAAATAGCTCTTTTTGTGTTCGTAATCAATATCTTCGTCAAATGCGGTTAAAATGCGTATTGCGTATGTAAATGCGTATTGCGAAAACATAAAACTTACAGTTGAAAAATTATTTATTTAAAGGAAATCACATTTAATGTTTCAATCTGGTGTAAAATTTTCCGCAGATTTCAAAGGTGTTGAAATTTTCTCTCCTATCTTTCGCGAGCTCGAAGATATATACATGGACTCGATAGTAAAAAAAACCTTTTGTTTTAATCACAATTGACTTAATCTTAACAGTCAATCTTTGACGTAAAATTACATTAAAGTAACAATCTGGTTTAAAATTTTCAGCAGATTTCAAATCCGTTGAAATTTTTATTTTATCTCTAACGAGCGCGAAGATATGAACATCGTTTGTAAAGTAAAAAAGCTGTTTTGTTCTTCGAATAAAATAAACAACGACTGTCGTCAGCTCTAGTGGCAATCGACGACAGGAAAACCGATATCCTGTTGTGTTGCGAGTTGCAATCTCCCATACTCTTCTTAATGCCACCAAAAGAATTTATGACATGTTATTTTATTGCCCGACAGAAATCGATGTGTGTGCAAGTAGTCTTACACTTAGGTTTGTGGAGGTATTCGCGATAATAAGGCATGTGATAGTTATAAAACGATTAGTCATGGTTTAGATGCATCAATATGAAGGTAGAGAAGATCTTTCAAGTGAGTGATTTAGGAAAAATAAGACATTGCGGCTGAGTTATTTTATTGGCTGCAGTTTGAAGTAATTTCTGATTTTGTGGAATTAATCTCATAAAATGTAAAGATAAAAATTTTGGAAACGGAAGTACAATAGAGGGCGTAAGAGTTGAGTGTCAATGGGTTTTCGGGTCTGTAGACACTAGTGAAAGTTTTGGCTGAATGTGTTGATCCGGGAATCACAGTTCCTTCAGACTGTTGGACAGGGAACCAAAGTTTAAACCTTATCGGAAGCACGCATTTGACCATACCCTTACGTTTGTAGATACCGTATCCGAGTACCATGCGAATAACATCGAAACTACGTGGAGGCACTTAAAAAGCATGCTTCCTTTAGAGAACTGATAAACGTCATTTCATTTTCATTTGGCAGGTATTTCTTTAAAAATTCGTGTGAAGATTTAAAAATTGATTACTTCTTTAGAACAAATTCTGTTTGAGATTTATATTGGAAGGAGCATTGGAATTAAAAATACTTTAACCACTATTTTCCAACTTCTGCCGCTTTTCTCCCTTAATTTTCGTGAAATTTACGTGAAAGCCTTTTTTTGTTTCCGTTGTCAAAAAACGATTTGTTTTGTAAGAATTATTTCCTTGCGCCAAGAGCTTTGCCTTCAGACGAGGTAGAGCAGAGTTCCCACGGGTTCTTAGAAAGTTTTTATAAGTGCTTATTTTCACCTTCCATTTCTAAGAGCCCTTAGAAGTGCTTATTTTTCATCAATAGTCCTTAGAAAGTGCTTATTTTCCTTTCAAAACAAAATTCCGTTTTCAAATGACGATATTTTTTCACATTTCCGAGCTCTTTTTAGCGGCTGATCGGCGATAAAACTGCTTACAAATACAGTTTTGGTGATGATTTGGGAACTGGCTTGCTTGAATCAGGGTTGGCAAGTTGGGCCCAGCCCAGAAAAACACGCCCGGGTTTTTTTTCTGGGCGGGTCCACCAACAAAAACCCACTGGGTTTTTGTAAATAATCTGACATATATATATATATATATATATATATATATATATATATATATATATATATATATATATATATATATATATATATATATCCAAACCCGCCTGGTATTTATATGTTCGTATTAGAGAGAGAGAGAGAGTGTACTGCAAACAAAAAAAATTATATCATAATATCATTAAACTTGTAACAAAACAGTTGATAAAACCAACAAAATTTACATGAAAAATGCAAGAGCTGCACCAAATTGCACTTAATGCGCTTTATTAAAATGTTTAAGAATATTAAAGGGATTAGCATTAGTGTTTATTTTGTTTTTATATGTAAAGTTATATCTGTAACATTAAAGAATTATTGCTTTTGGCATTTTAACTTTTTTTTCATTAGAAAAAATCAAGAGTTCCTATATACTGCTGTATATTTATCCTTAGAAGGGCTCCAAAATATTTGTGCATAAAATTGCTTCAAATCAGTGTTTTTGAAGAAATCTGATATATATATATATATATATATATATATATATATATATCCAAACCCGCCTGGTATTTATATGTTCGTATTAGAGAGAGAGAGAGTGTACTGCAAACAAAAAAAATTATATCATAATATCATTAAACTTGTAACAAAACAGTTGATAAAACCAACAAAATTTACATGAAAAATGCAAGAGCTGCACCAAATTGCACTTAATGCGCTTTATTAAAATGTTTAAGAATATTAAAGGGATTAGCATTAGTGTTTATTTTGTTTTTATATGTAAAGTTATATCTGTAACATTAAAGAATTATTGCTTTTGGCATTTTAACTTTTTTTTCATTAGAAAAAATCAAGAGTTCCTATATACTGCTGTATATTTATCCTTAGAAGGGCTCCAAAATATTTGTGCATAAAATTGCTTCAAATCAGTGTTTTTGAAGAAATCTGATATATATATATATATATATATATATATATATATATATATATATATATATATCCAAACCCGCCTGGTATTTATATGTTCGTATTAGAGAGAGAGAGAGTGTACTGCAAACAAAAAAATTATATCATAATATCATTAAACTTGTAACAAAACAGTTGATAAAACCAACAAAATTTACATGAAAAATGCAAGAGCTGCACCAAATTGCACTTAATGCGCTTTATTAAAATGTTTAAGAATATTAAAGGGATTAGCATTAGTGTTTATTTTGTTTTTATATGTAAAGTTATATCTGTAACATTAAAGAATTATTGCTTTTGGCATTTTAACTTTTTTTTCATTAGAAAAAATCAAGAGTTCCTATATACTGCTGTATATTTATCCTTAGAAGGGCTCCAAAATATTTGTGCATAAAATTGCTTCAAATCAGTGTTTTTGAAGAAATCTGATATATATATATATATATATATATATACGTTTTTATACCACAAATTGGTAGTTTTACTGCTCCAAGCAGTAGTGTAGTTGTTAAAAAAGGTTGGGGAGGGGGGGGGGGCGGAATGCTCATTTTTGAAGAATTTCAACCACCTGACTGTGTGATACTCCTCCCCAATCAACCAGTTTCCACTTGAATGATAACTGTATTTCCTGTGACTTACACAGAGGTATTTAGAGAATTTTATTTTATAGGACATAATTTAAAAAATTACGTCCACTTTGAAATTATAAAATGGGGTATACTTCAGATTGAAAAAAAAGTGGGTCTGCAACCCCCCTCCCCCCAAGGATGTGGCCAAGGAGAAGGTCCGGACTCCCCCTTCAGCTAAATTTCACCCATAGACTCTAAAACACTTTACTTAATTAAAATTTCATATTACGGACCCCCCCCCCCCGCCCTGTTTAACAAAATCCTGGCTACATGCTTGCCATCCCTCTGGCTACATCACTGGTTCCTACATCAAGCATAAAAAGATCAAGTTAGAATGATATTCTACAATTATTTATAAATACCCAGAAAACCCCACTAAAACCCAGAAATCCCCACAAAAGCCCAGAAACCCCCACCCGGGCTGGGTTTTTGCCAACCCTGGCTTGAATGGGAACACTTGATACGCGATATACAAATCGTCGATCGACTCTTGATGAGCACATAATACACTTCTTCGAAAATGAAAGTGTTAGTCGATCAGGGAAGAGCCTGACCCAGACAACACAAACATGAGCAGCAATATGCTAAAAAATTGCTGATACACTCCCCTAAAGACCATTAAAAAGTAAAAACAAAACGGTATGAAAAGAATAAGAAAACAAAATTAAACTCGCAACAGCAGCTGGGTGACCGACAATACCAAGTCCGGTCCTCATCAAACTTGTCTCTTTCTTTCCCTTTTTATTAAAGCACTGGCGAAGAGATAAAATAAAAATATCCAAAGTTTTTTTCTTACTACTGTTTACATACTACTGTTCTTATAAGATTAACTAATCTGTAAGAGCATACCCATTGGGTCGAAAGTCATTGTGTAACACGGTTTCTTTAATGTTTTATTTAAAGTCCTTATAAAGTCCTTATTTTGTCCTAGAAAGTGCTTATTTTTAGTTAGAAAAAAAGAGTGGGAACCCTGTAGAGAATGCCACCTGTCCCATGACTTCTTAGACTGTAATTTTTATTAACTCCTTTCGCCTGCTAAAATTGGTACAAAAACTAGCAAATGTTGAATGTATGGTGAAAAAATACCTAGAGGAAAGCTGAAATTCAGCATAAAGTCCTGTATCGCCGATGTTGACCATACACGACAGTCCAATTCACGATTCAAAGGGGAAGGAGGGGAAAAGGCAATCCGAAAAGATGTGGTGATATGCATAATATGTTGATTAGTGTAAAATTCCGGAAAATGGAAAGCACAAAAAATTGCCCTCGTTTTCGCAATCAACGAGTGATTTTTTTGGGGGTGGGAAGATTGAGGACTTTTTTTTCTCTTGTTTGGACAGACGAAAAAACGACATGATATTGCTTACTCGTTCAATATTATGCGCTTTCAAAAGGCGAACTGGCAATTACGGGTCCCTGGGCCAATCAGATTAGGCGTATTTTTATTCGGGTCAACAAATTAGTAATGTCTACAACAGTACATTCATTCCAATGCTATTGACTGAATGTTTAAATTTAATACTTGTAATCACTTTAGGCGTCTAGAATTTGGGAATTCACATTGTAAAAGAACATACTTATTTTTCTCCATCCCTTGACAGAGGCCTGCTAGCTCGCTTCTCGATTGAGTACGTGTAAACAGCTCGTGCATCTTTCTTTCCTGACAATTGATTATTGTTTTTTTTATCGACGTGTGTTATAGTCAATTTAAATTTCATGTACGTGAAACCTTCATTTCAACAATGCCTAAACGTAAGTGTACTTTTAATATTGACTTATAAACAAGTACCCCTTTATTAAACACTAGTGATTTTTAAGAAATCCTGCCAAGAATTTCACTCTTATTTAAAATCAACACCAAATATGCCTAAGGAAATGTGTTCTTATATGGGGGTTTTTAAAGCTACAAACAGATAAAGTTAATTTGGGGCATTACTTTTATGCTAACACTTTTAATTTTTAAGTAGTACCATAAATTTGTATGCTGAGACAAATTTATTAAAATTCTAGATTGAAATGTCGACTAAAGTTTTTTTTCCCTGAGGAAGAGGCGAGATTAACAATGCGTCAATTAAGGAGATGAAATCAATTTAAAATTTTCTCTGTTTGATAAATATTAATTGTCTAGTGTTTGACGCAGCTTAGCCGATATCTCTCTGGCCCTTGCACCAGTAAAATTCAACAAATAAACACCTTGGGTTTTGGTTACCCCCAACTTGTGTTTTAAGTAACAAAAATAGTAAACTTAATACACAGCTGAATCATTAGCGTCGTGACCTACTATGCCAGAGAATCGGAACACCAAAATTTCTTTAATGCAGAATATTCCAATGTTAAAACTCATGATGGCTTTCAAAATTCTGTTTTTGTTCTGAAATTTTTGGTCATTATTTTATGAATCACCCAGGAACAGTAAATACATGGGTTATTTTGCTGTATTTTAACTTCACAAGAAAAAATAATCATCACCTTAAAGTAATTTTCTTATCCCTACAATAACAGTGTTGCTCGAGTGCGATGTAAATCCAACTTGAGCCCACGGCAAGATGATATAATACCAATGGTGTATAAAATTTCTCAAGTGAATGTAAACAGAGAAGTCTCAAATGATATTTATGGAATGGTTGGAGTTTCCGAGACAAAAGAATAGCTTAACTTAGATGCACTAATGTCATTTATTTTCTATATATTTCATAATTAATAACTATTTTGATTTTAAAGGTTCACCAGAACACTTTAAGTTCCGATTGAACCAAATATAGAATAATTTGGTACTTTTTAATTTTGACTTATTGTGGGGGTGACTCCAAAGAGTGCCAGCACCGCAACTAGTAGTCTATTGTACTGAGATTTCTAATTAATGTCGTACTAGAGACACATCACGGGCATTTTGACGACGGTCCGGGATCAATCCCCTAAGGAGGACAACATGACGTAATTTTGAGCCACGGTCAGATGACGGGGCAACACCTGTGTAAAGATTCATCGAGTCCAAGAATCATCGAGTCCAAGAATGTCTTTTTGTGATTTATTTTCGGACATCAAACAAACAGTACAAACGGTACAACAAACGATAATATTACGCTGAGATACATAAATTCAAGTTTCAAGAACAAGGAGGGAGCTCATCAAGAAAGCTCACGCCCGAAGCCGTGCCATTCAGGAAGTCTTTTTAAATTGTTTTGAATCACATTACTTTACGAACGATCACGTGATCTCGCCGAGAGTGTCAGCAAGAAGCTCTCAACAACACCCACGTGGTACATTCCTATTCTCAACATCCTGGCCCCCACATGAACCATAGGGGTTCATCAAAATTTCCTGGTAAATACATAATACTAAGATTTCACACATAAAATTATTAACTTCAGGATATATAATCTAGTTTTCAAATATTAAACACTTCATACAAAAAAAATAATATAATTAGTTAAACACACTTTAAATTAAATTCAACATTAAGCAATTCAATTATAATAATTCAATAACACTTCAAGTTCGAGAATATTTGTTCAAGGAAACTTATTAACAAGTTCAAAAATCTATTCATGGTACATGATTAATATTAATATTTTTACTAACATATATGAAATAATAGTTCCAAAATCTTTGGCGACATAGCAAGATTGTAAAATTAGAACAATATTTTAAATTATTAAATCCTCGAAACAATAATAAATAGAATTCAACATATTTAATATAATAGTTCAAGAAATGATACCAAGAATTAACGACATACTACTTTTAAGTTTTGTTCATGTTGAAATCGATCAAATATTCAAGTATTTAAACAGATAACACTGAATTCAGGAAGTGAAATAAATTTTTAAAAAATATATACAGCAGATGAAAATGTTCAATGTACACAATTTAAGAACATCAACAATAAAATAGCAATTTTTTTTTAAAGTTAAAAACATTTAAATCAAGCTTACCAATAAAACACAAGTTAAATAATACTAGAAATAATGCAAAGGCATAAATACTTTCAACAGAAAATTATATCTAAGATGAAAACAATAATCAATAAAATTAGATAGTATTCAAATGTTAGCACAAAGCACATTAAAAACTTCTTAGTAACTAAAGTTTTACTTCTTCTCGCTGGAGTTCCAAATTGTACAATAATTGCACAGGACGTTTAATAACTGATGACTCAGTTTTAATTTTGCAAGCCCTCACCTTGCCATCTCTTCCAGGAAATAATTCAAGAATTCTCCCCAATTTCCAAAAATTTCGTTGTAAATGATCATCTTTTACTAAAACTATATCGTTAACTTTAAATTGGGGAATGTTGTTTTTAACCAAACTGGAATGGGCTGATCTTAAATTTAACAAATATTCATTTCTCCACCTGGACCAAAAGGATCTCATTATTCTTTCTCGATAATTATATGCCTTTATCAATGTTTTCCTAGAATAGAAATTTGAATCAAGGTGAAGTCTCACAGAGGGCAGCGAAGTTATTCTTTTTCCTAAAGAAAATGTGCTGGGGTTAAAGCATTTGGCTCATCCGTGTCACTTCCAACATAGGTAATAGGCCGAGAGTTAATCATTCCTTCTATTTCGGTAAGGAGAGTTTGTAACTGTTCAATGGTCTGAGAAGACTTTCCAAGTGTCTTTCGCAGAGCTACTTTCACTGTACGCACCATGCGTTCATAAAATCCGCCCCACCAGGCGGCTCTTTCCACTATATACTTCCATTTTATGCCATTTGAAGCATAAAAAATTTTCACCTCCGGATGATTCATAACTGACCACATTAGTTTTAGCTCCAATTCAGCACGTTTAAAAGTACGCGCATTGTCCGATATCACCACTGAACACAAGCCTCGTCGGGAAATGAAGCGTCGGAAGGCAAGAAGAAAGGTATCAGTCGACAGACTACGGACGAGTTCAAGATGGACACTTCTTGTCACTGCACAAGTTATCAAGAGAAAATATTGTTTTGCATCACTATCTTTCACAAATAGTGGACCAGCAAAATCAACACCGATAGTTGAAAATGGAGCTGATTGTTCCACTCGTTCAGCTGGTAGTGGGGCAACATTCTGGTTTCCTGGAAAAGAATTAAATCTCTTGCAAATGACACATTTTTTGAGAACTGCTTTTATAGTTTGCCTTGCTTTTAAGATCCAATAATTTTCTCTCACTTGCACTAGTGTGTGAGATACACCCGAATGAAATACTCTTTCATGGGATTCCCAAATCAATAGTTCCGTTAATTGTGATTTAGAGGGGAGTATGATAGGATGCTTTCCGCCCATTGTAAAGTGGGTATTCTGTAACCGTCCCTTTACTCGCAGAACATCTTCGTGGTCTAAAAACGGATTTAAGCATAATAATTGTGAGTCTTTAGGAAGAGGTTTACCATTCTTCAGGAATGTAATTTCTTTGAAGTAAGAGTCATTTTGAACAGTTCTTACCCAAAACTGCTCAGCACTATTGAGTTCTTCAGATGTAAGAGGACCCTTTTGACTGTTTTTTCCTTTGAGTACATCCACGAAACGTCGTACCCAAGCAGTTACTATCAATAGTCTGCGAAGGTTGCTAAATTTTCCCGGATCAATAATGTTTTCATGAACAACTGCAGAGCTAACTAAAACTTTCGAGTTATATTCGGATTCGATCTCACTACCTATGGAGTCATATTCAAATAACTTTACCTTGGGCGAAGTGTTTTCTGGTTCATTTAACCATTCAGGGCCATGCCACCACCTTTTCGAGGTAATCAAATCTTTACTTAAACATCCTCTAGTCAACAAGTCTGCAGGATTGTGTTTACTTATACAATGGCTCCAAGCACTTGGGTCCGTAACTTCCTGAGTTTCTGCGACTCGGTTTGACACAAATGGCTTCCATCTGGACGCCGAGCCTTTTATCCAATGGAGCACAATCGTCGAGTCACTCCACAGAAAAACCCCTTCAATAGTTTTAAAGATGTCTCTTAGATATTTAACTAGTCTAGTGGCTATTACAGCACCCATCAACTCCAAACGGGGCAATGTTAACCTTTTTATAGGTGCAACTCTTGATCTGGAGATTACTAAACTAGTTTGAAAAGTGTCTTGCGATGTTTTGTATCTTAAATATGCCACGGCTCCAAAAGCCTTTAAAGAGGAATCGCAGAACACGTGTAACTGTAAATATTCTCCACTTATTACACTCATGGTGGAAAAGTAATGTCGAGGTATAATTAATTTTTGCAATTCTTGTATTTCGTTACACCAGGTTTTCCACCTTTCTTTAATTTCTTCCGAGATCAATTCATTTCATTCTACACCAAGCTGCCATAACTCTTGCAAAAGGCACTTTATTCGAATCAGAAAAGGCGTTATAAATCCACAAGGATCGTAAATTTTTGCAGCGGTGTGAAGGACGTTTCTTTTAGTGCATACTGTAACAATGTTAAACAACTGATTTTTGACTAAAACATTTCTAAACATTGACTAAACAACAAAGTTTTGGCAGGAAGGATATTTTAAGAAATCTGAATATCGTATAAAAAACAAATATTCTTTTATTTCTTGGTTATTTGATTATATACAGTGCCGTTCTGTTAAACAGACAATTTCAGAACATAACCAGAGTCTCCACCGGAGACTTACTTCCAAAATCTAGGGCGTCGCTAGTACGCCCTCGAAACAACGACCAAACTTCTTCTCGAGTCTGTCAGAGAATCCCTTCGCAGACCCAGCACTCTCTGCTCCAAGCCTCGAAGCTCCGGACCGTGGGAAAAACCCTTGGGCAGTTTTCCACCGCCTCAAAACTCAACTCCAAGATAGGAGCTCCCCTGCCTTTTCAGTTCTATCCCCACAGAGGGGCTGGCCATTGTCCCACAAGGAACGATTTCAGCCAGCCAGGCGACTGGTGAAACAAGAGGTCCTTGTATCACTACGCCACAATACATTGTCATCCAAAGTTGACAACAATGATCTTAAGTCAAGTCCCAGAGTGTCTTCATTATTGTTCCAAATGGGTCCTAACACTTTCAAGTGTGAATCTGATTGTTCATTTATTTCAATTAAAGAATTAGATTTCCTCCATAAGTCTTTTAAATCTTTAGAATTAGTGTCAAATTTTCTCATACTCATGTTCGCGTCTTTCAAGATCGAAGCAGCATCAGAAGACAGCTTAAATGCTGCTTGTACGGTGGGACTTCCATAAAAAAGGTCATCCACATAAAGTGAGTTACTCAACATTTCATGTGCGAGAGGGTGTGTATCCTTGTATGCTTTAATATGAGTTTTGATAGTTGCAGCCAAAACGTAAGGAGAACATGTGACACCGAAACAATGTCTATTAAAGTGATACACTGTTACGGGTTGAGATTTGTCACAGTTTTTATAATACAGGAAACATAAATAATTCCGGTCAAAATCCGCGACTTGAATTTGAAGGAAAGCTCGAGCTATATCTCCACAGAACACAATTTTTTGTGTTCTCTGAATTTTATAATAACATCTATAAGGTTGGCGTTCAAGTTTTCTCCCGAAAGAAGGCAATCATTAAGGCTATTATTAGTCCCTTGTTTACTACTGGCATCATATACAACTCTTGTTTTAGTGCTAGAAGATAATTCTCTATAAACGTCTCTATGTGGCATTGTATACCCATTAAAACACCCATCATTACACATTTCAATAATTCCTTCTCTTAATTGCTCCTTCATTACTGCGTTATACCTTTCAAACAATAACTCATCACAATTAAATCTTTTTTCTAATGAAAAGAATCTTCTTTTCGCCACTTCAAGATTATTCGATAAACTTTCTCGCGAAGTTTCTGATTTCCATAAAAGCGGTGCTTCGTAACGCCCGTTTACAAACCGCAATTGAGTTTCAAATTTACTCATACAACCCGAAGTTTTTTTTCTATCCAGTTCGTAATCGCACAAAAAAGGTTCCATATCCCATAAGCATTTTAAATCATTCTCAACTGAAGAGCAAACAACCTTCAAGCAAGAAGTTGTGTCTGGCATTAGCTCTGCTGGCACCTGACCTGCCAACGTATTTCCAAATACTGTTGGTTGAAGATACAAGTTATTACTTATTTGTTTAACTTTTCCCCGAAGAGCAGAGTACATGAAGTCGGCTCCCAATAGCACTTGTATCGGCTTTGTTTCGTTCCATGAATCAGCAATTTTACATTCGTCGAAGAGAATGTTTTGGATTAATTTGCGATTGATATTCGAATACAGCTGGGCTCCACTTATCTCATCGGTGACTAATGCTTGAATATCTATACATGGGTATGGTGGGAATCTGCTGCGAAGAGTGATGTTTACAAGATCAAGTTCCTCTTCGGAGGGATTGCGTTTTGAGAAAGTGTAAATAAGAAGCTTTTCTGTCTTTAATGGTTTCACATTCAATGTTTTCGCCAAGTCTCTTCTGATAAAGGATTTTTGTGAGCCCGAATCAAATAACAATCTTGCAATTAACTTTTTAGATCCACTTTCTACTTGTACACTAGAAGTTTGTAGTAAAGTGGTATAACTATTCACTGAATTTTCACCCTTAAAAACGGAAGACAATACGGTTTGATTTTCCGGAACTTGTGTAACTTTGGCTTTTTCTAGAGTCTGCACTTGAGATGCGTTTTTATTTTTAGTTTCGGGGCAAAATAATAAATTATGCCAGGGTGGCGACAGAACCGGGAATTCAGGGAAATCAGGGATTTCTCAGGGAAGAATCATTTTCTGGAAAAATCAGGGAAAACTCAGGGAAGTTTCGTTTTACTCCGGGAAAAAGTTGGAATTTCGTTTTGCAAATGGCACCCATTTGGTACTTTTCCGTAAGCCATGCGGGCGCCACTTAGAACCAAAATCAAAATGTCGCCAATTTTGTTTTCATTCCGAAAATGAGAAGTGTATTTTTTACGTAAACATCCAGAAAAAACAGTTGTATACATTGTATACTGTTTTATTAAACATGTAACGGCCGGAAATCCTGTAACCGAAGTCTACAGCTGTGCCACGTTCCCTAATGTCAATAATAGGAACATAGTGCCTTGCAGCTTTGAAAAATACTAACGGCCGGAAAAACTTGCAAAAGTTAAACATCCGGTTCCAATTTAATCAGCATTTAAAAAAAAAAAAACATTTTTTTCTAAAATACCTAGATTGGCGATTTTGATTTTGGTCCAAAATTGCGCACGGCTAACGGAAAAGTACTAATGTAGAAAATGCATATGTTTTTTAATACATATGTGTTAGAAGTTATTATTTTTTTCGAAAATTTTCGAACTCTGAGGTTTTTTTTTGTTGTTGAAAAGTTTGCGTTGCCTGTTACAGTTCTTTTCGTGATGGATTCGTCTCTGTCAAATGCGGCCAAAATCGTTTGCGAAGAGATCCAATCAGCGTAACGTCACAATCTCCCTATGAAAATATAAATACTTAATTGAAAAATTATTTATTAAAAGAAAAACAAACGTATAAGGTATCTATCTGGTGTAAAATTTTCCGCATATTTGAAATCCGTTGATATTTTCATTTTATTTTAAACAATCGCTGAGATAGAAAAAAGCACTGAGAGAGAGAAGAACGCCAGTCATAACTTTAATTATTTCTTTTGCTTCACCCGAATCCGTTAATCTTCAAAATGAATGAATCTCGAATCAAACGAAGGTCATTGCTGAGAAAATCTAACGGAAACGGAAAAAATAAATGTAGAATGTCATGTCTTTGTACCGTATGCCATTATAAGGAAAATAATAATAATTAAATTCCAATTAATTAATTTTTAAATGTTTTAGATTAAATTTTAAAATTCGGGCGCAATAGAAAAATTGCAAAAAATTCGGACCACATGTGTGCTAAATTTCACTATTGTAAGTGCCATCGATTCGTTAGGACACTGTATGCAGGACAGACAGACAAATACTTCCTTTTATAATAGTAGAGATGTACCGAGTAGTGATGGGGAAAATGACTCTTTTCAGGGATCGGATCGGAACCGCTCACTCACTAAAAAGAGCTAGCTCTTTTTGATGACTCACCGCTCCTTTGAGATATATAATAATATATATAACATATCGAAATGTATACAATATGTTTGGGCCATCGAACATCCCTCGTTGTCACGTGAGCGCATGTGTCCAGACGAAGAGGCGCCAAGCGTGCTTGAAACACCCACGCACACAACACTTGAAACACTCACTCATCCAGCAATTGCACAATTTACCTCTAAAATCAACAAAAGGAGGGAGACGGGGCCCGAGGACGATAGGCATTGCAGCATAGGGCTGCTAAGCTGTAAAATTTAATTGCTAAGGCATAAGATGGCCCAAAACCATGTCAATTCATATAATTTTGAAATTGTCCATAAAGAATAAATTACTTTGAGGACACTTCTACTTTTGTAATTCCCGTCATGAACCCGTTGAGATTACAGAAGTAGCAATTAAAATATCCAAACACGTTAAAAATCTCATTTTTGACCAAGAATTCTAAAAAAGTTTTCGATTTTATTGGATAGAGTATTTATTTGACTTTCCAAAACATTTAATTTTTTCTCTGTTAATTACTTGAAGAAGTATTAAGATTTTAATCAAGGCGGGAAAACAAGAAGGGAAAACACTGGAAATGGCCATTAAAAGGCCAAAAACATGGCAAAATCTAAATTTAAACCTGACTTTTTTTGCAAATATAATTTTAGAAAGTTTTTTCACTTTAAATGTTATAATACAAAAACTTATAACTGGATTCTAGTAAACTTTTGAGAGTTTGTTATTTATAATGTTGTCAAGTGAATGAACTAGAATAATTATGCTGAGTTCAAAAGTTTCTAAATTATTACTATTTATTTAAGAAGTAGGACTGTAAAACTATAAAAAATCTTCTATTCATTTTTCAATCACTTGTAAAATTGTTGTTTATTTAAATATTCTTTTATTCTAGTTCATTCCCTAGAAATATGCATGTAGTTTATTTTGGTAGCATCATTTTTCAAATTGGTTGAATAGATTTTCATGTAGCACATTTGAAATTTTTGACACATTTCTTTAAAATTTCATACATAATTATCATATTTTTACAAAATTATTAATATATACTTTTAATATTTATAGCCCATTGCTATTGTTTAAAACACAAAACATAGAAATATCATTAAAATGTTTCTATACCACATTTAAAAAAAGTGTCTTGGACGTGTTTGGATACATTAAGATTTCTTTCTAAAACCACTTAGTTACCAAATGAGACTTCCTAATAATTTAAATGATATTTTAAAATCATATAATAAAAATATTAATAATTTATTTAAGTACTTAAGATTTTTAACTATTTATTTTAAGATATAGGTATATAATACCCTCGAATACTCGTTGTCCCAAAGATTTTCAAAATCCAAGTCCCCTCCCTGTCTTTTAATAAAATATTTTCAAAATGCCTTGTTTTGTGAAGGCAATGCAATAAAAACGAGTTACGTTTAATTTAATTTTGTGTAGCTTTATTAAAATGATATCACTCCCGAGAAATCAAGGTTTTATTATAATTATTATATTAATGTTAAGTGAATAACATAATAACTGTTAGAATATGTTTTAATAACAACCTTAAGACTAGTTTTAATTAGTGCTAAAAGGCGTGATATGACTTGAGCCGTAAAAACACCCTTTCAATCTAAAATTGAATTCAATTTTAAAAAAATAACATTTATGATAATACATAGATATTTAAAAATTTGAAACTTCAAAAAAGTAACAAAAAGCTAGGGAGCGCAAAAGAACGAATGCGGAATTGACTCTTCGAGAGCGATAGTTATCGAAAAGAGCCAAAGAGTTAACTCCTTAAAAGAATCAACTCCCAAAAGAATCAGTGAGCGCAAACGATCGAATGCGGAAATGATTCTTCGTAAGAGCCAAATCTCAAAAAGAATCAACTCCCAAAAAGAATCACTGAGCTGGTGATCGATTGCGGAAATGACTCTTCGAGAGTGGAAGCGCTGATTGGTTAAAAAAGAGTTACCGCTCTTCAGCCCTGATTGGTTAAAAAAGAGCTATCTCTTTTTTGACGAATCAGCGCTCGCTCACTCCGTCAAGAGAGTTAACTCTTTGAGTCAGCTCCTGAGCGGATCGCCCATCTCTAGTACCGAGCGCTGGCGCCATTGACGGATTCAGGGGTTGATGACTGCTTTTACAAACACATCAAAAAAGAACTATATATTACTTGGTCTCTTATGGGATACAGTAAAAATATTTTTTACTTATCTTATTTTTATTCATCTATCAGTCTATAGTTTTTTAGTTCATCAAGTGTCAAGTTTATCATAATTACCGAAGAATTGTTCTGCGAACGGATGGAGAAAATCAGGGAATTTCATGAAAAATACTCTGGAAATCAGGGAAAACTCAGGGAACTTTTTACTTCAATTTTTGTAGCCACCCTGTATGCTGTAAACTCTGACACGCTTCACAGGGCTGGATTTTTACTTTACACTGGGAAATTAAATGTTTACTAGCTAGACAACGATAACAACGTCCATCCTTTTTTAGCTTGTAGCGTTTCTGTTCATTCGTGAACGATCTACATTTTGATCCGATATGCGAGTTTGAGTTACAGAAAATACAAACATTTCTGACAATTGTGTTTAATGCGGCTGAGGTTGGGACATCAGCTTTAAATCTAGGTGGTTGATAATAACCTTTCGAGCGAGAAGTTTCGTGAATTTTCAGTGGCAGTCCAGAAACCACATTAGCCGCTTCTCGAGATTCAATTTCAAATTTAATAAATTTTATCAGTTCGTTAACATCACCGGTCTTTTCAGGATCCCTCTTGCGATGAAATTCTACCACTAGATTATAAGGTAACTGTTTTAACAAAATTGGTATCAATAAATGACCGTAAGTACCGGACACAATTCCCATGGCGTTCAAATTTCGTATACAGACTTCGCTTTCGTCATGCAAGCTTCTAAGTCCTTTAAGATTTGAAGAAACCTTAACTGGCTCAATTTCTAACAGTTTATTCATGAAACAACTGATTAAATGTTCTTGTTTACCATACCAACTTTTAACAAATTTAAACAGGATTTGTAATTTCCTTCCGTGAGAGAAAATCCGGCAACAGTTTTGTAAGCTTCACCCGACAGAAAAGATTTTAAATACATAAATTTATCAACATTACTTAATAACTCATTTGAGTCGATTGCACTTGTGAAGCTGTTGAAAAATTCCAGAAATGTGCTTGAATCACCATTAAATGTGGGAATGTTTAGTTTAGGCAAATTAATAGCAATTTGTGACTTTTTAATATTCAAATTAGAAACGTTAGAACCTTGAGAAGATACAGAATGTTCAATTTTAAACTTCTGTAGTTTACTTTTTATTTTAAATTTAGCATCACTTATGTGTTCATCATATTCAATTGAACTTTGAATTTCGGTTTCGAACACAGCATCATTAATTAAGTCCTCAATTTTAGAATTTAGAGTTTTAAGTTCACTTTGCTTTTCTTCTAGACTTAGCAAATATTCCGAAAGTTTATCCTTGTCACTTTCACTTTCGGTATCAAGACTTTTTAAGAAAGAATCCACTTTAGTAATTAATTTAGTACAGGAACTTCGAGTAAGCTTACGTTTTGATTTTAATTTATCAACATTCTCCATCTTTAATTCTGTTGTGTTTAAATGAACGGTTACAGTACCTCTCAAGTTCAAACTCACTGTTTGAATGAACTCCACGAATCCGGGTTCAGAGCCGTCAAATAATCCAGGTTCAGGGCCGTCAACGTAATCCAAGTAATTGATGATTTATTCCAAATGATTCATGTATCCGACTAGTATCACAAAGAGTCCTAATATAAAGTATTCCCGGGTTTCGGCACCATTGTAAAGATTCATCGAGTCCAAGAATCATCGAGTCCAAGAATGTCTTTTTGTGATTTATTTTCGGACATCAAACAAACAGTACAAACGGTACAACACAACACAACAAACGATAATATTACGCTGAGATACATAAATTCAAGTTTCAAGAACAAGAAAGCTCACAAACGAAGCCGTGCCATTCAGGAAGTCTTTTTAAATTGTTTTGAATCACATTACTTTACGAACGATCACGTGGTCTCGCCGAGAGTGTCAGCAAGAAGCTCTCAACAACACCCACGTGGTACATTCCTATTCTCAACAACCTGAGCTAGAACCCCACTCTCCAAACTTCCATACCAACAAAACGTGAGGACTTTCGGCCACGACAGATTTAAGGTGCACCAGCCGCCTCTACACCATACGCTTACAAACATCCATGCATTGACCCGGATTTGAACCAGGAACCTTCCGATCTGGAGGTAAACACCTTACCAAATAGTGAAAAGCTTGTGTACAAAACTGGTATTAGTCATGAACGACACTATACAAAATTGCAAGTGTCGAGTCAGAGAGTTTTAACTTAAAACATATACTTTTTATTTATAATGTCAGACATTGTTAGAAAACAAGAAATAACAGTATTTACTATTTTTTTTTGTTTTAAAGAATAATTGTTTGACCATTTTAATGGAAAAGTTTTTATTTGGTGCGAGTAAATAAGTTTTATTTGTCTGGAATTTTTCTGAAATATCAAGAATTATAGTCGAATCTGTATGGAATTTTTTTTTTCTATTTTTAGGTCTGGTATTATTTTATTTTTTTTTGTTTATTGTTACTATTATTTTATTGGTAACTTTACTGGTATTTAATTTACACATTAAACATCCCGCTTTCTCCATATGCCTTCGGAGGCTGTTTAGGTCCGAAGTTGATGACATGTGTTTCGGATTTTTCTCATTTATGCTACATTTTGAGAATTGAAAGCATTTTAATATTTCGTGAGTATGTTTTTGGTTTAAAGTCCTCTCAACGGGAGAGGTAATTATTACCAATGAGGGACCAAATAATATTTTTATTCCTTGCGCCCATGATGTGTGTGGACAACAATTCAGAAAATGCCTTACGAATATTTTGAAGCGACTTGAAATGAATTTTTAAGTGCTGAGATAATAATGGTATTCTACATAATTAATGCAATGGTAAATTGGCTTTCTTCATAACTTACGAAAGATTAAATGTTAGATTGTTCAGACTACTTGGCTTAAAGAAGAAATTCATGCCATGTTTTTATAAATTAAATGCTTTATATTCATGGTAAACAATTATTTCACACTCATTATTTGTGATTTCAACTTTTAAATGAGCTTTTCAAAGTTTATAAACTTTATAACAGCAAAATTATCTTGAAATTATTATCTAAGACGAAAATCACAAAGCGAATTAACATTTTATTTTGTTTATTCCGTTAATATTCTTGACAGAGAGAGAGAAAGGGTAAATCCTTAAAAAACTTTAATGTTCTTCATGCCTGCAGCGTCAGTATGTGACCTAAATGTGACGATCATTCAAACCATTTAATGAAATCCAGTTAGACGTTTTCAGATGCTGTTTGAAAGTTGAAATTCTACTTGATTAGTATTCACAGCCGACCATCCGGTCTCGTGGTTAAGGTGTCTGTATCGGAAGGTTCGAATCCGGGGCATGGTTATAAATTGTGCTGTCCTATGTTAGGAGCAATGTTGGCCGCCCATTGGATGCACCTTCACAAATGGCCATCGCTTCCGACCATTGCACAGATTGAATTCCTAGTATGTACGGTCATATGTAAAAAAAAGTATTCACATTTTTAAGAGGTGGTTTGCATAATGCAAAATCATTTTCTTGATTTAACGAGTTTTTTAATTTAATAATTACACACAAAATAAACTCTTTTCTTTTAAAGTGGTCAATTAATTTGTATCAAATCATCACTTTTTATTAGTTTGTATGTCTTGCCTTTTGTGCAGCTTGTCCGTTATTAGGCCTTCAGTTTATAAAACCTAAAACAACCAAAAAGTTCTCAGATGCAGAATTATTATCTGCGTTACATTAAAATGAACAGCTGTCTAAAAAATATCGTCTGTGTCGCATTACAATTAATTAGGCTAGGCCTTCACTTGCGTTTACTAGTCGCGGCGATCAAAAAATCGCTGTCGCAGAAAATCTAGAAGGTGCACACATTGCGATAGATAAATCGTTGAATTCAGATAAATTTTTGAATGTCATTTTTTAGTTATTTTTTGTAAAAGCAGGATCGTTAAAGATAGATTAAAAATTTAAACGGATTTGAAATCTAAGGAAAATTTTACACCTGATCGATACCTTACATTTGATTTTCTTTAAATGAATGTGACTGAAATAACTTGCGTGATCACCCTTTTGCTTAGGGCGAGAAGAAAACGGAGAAAGCATTGTTATTGAGTACATCCAATAACAAGTCAAAGATTATTGAAAGGACAGTTTTACAAGTTATTTGAAGATTTATATGAGCAACCCTGTAAAGTTTTTTCCGTATTACTGAATGACAAAAAGTAGTTTTGATGAATTGTTGGGAATAATTGGTCCATCAATAACATATAATGACACAACGTGGAGAAGATCCATACACCAGAAGAACGTTTTTCATTAACTTTGAGGTAAGTACAATTATTACGTAATTCTATGTAGGGTAATTCGGGGTAATTGTAAAAAAAAATTTGTATGTTCACTTTCAATCCCTATTTTCAAAAACTCTTGATAAAGTAATTAAACATTATTCACACTACTAAACTAACTTGTCACTATTCTACTTTGATATTTAATTAGTTCAAAGATTCCAGAAAAGAAATTTAATACCGTTCTCGACTGTTTACAATTACACCGCGTGTTTACAATTACCACTAAAAGTAGGAGTAATTGTAAACAACGATTTTCCTCGTGATATTGAATATTGAACAAGTGGCAGCATGAGCAGTAGTCATGGCAGTAGAAGAAACTCCAATGGTATTTTTACCCTTCTAATAACATACTTACAATTACCCCGTTTTGATCTTTACCTTTACCTTTACCAAATACTCCCACTTCTTCCCCCCAAAAAATATAGTGACACTTGAAAGTTGCATTGATCATGAGGTGAACTTCCAGGAATACATAAGAATAAATTATTCAAACATTTATTGAACAAAGAATGTATTTAGTGTGTATAGAACAGAAAATTACAAATTAAAAAATTAAAAAAAAAAAAGCTAAAAATTGAAAAATACAATCTCGGGTACAAAAAACAAACACACATGACATTTCTTACACATTAAGGGCACACGGACCACCTCGATAGACTAAATGCATGGATTTTAAGCTCACCCCCATTCGTCAAGCCATATACAATTTAAAAATAACCATATAACTAAAAAATAAAAATTTCCTTGAAAATATATGCATTACATTTTATAATTAACTGTAACAAAATGTATTCCCTTCATAATTTTGTTTTCTGTAACTACTTAATTTTTAACTGTTTGAAAAAATCACAATATCCCAGTTTGGTACACTTTTCTCAAAAACTATTGCAAGTATTGTCTTCAAAATTTTCCTGGCAACAAAAGATATCCCATTTGAAAATAATAAGAAGGATTTTTAATTTTAATCTAATAGAAATAAAAATAGATTTTTTTAAACAAAATTTAAAAAAAAAAAAAAAAAAAAAACAGAATTTTTTAAACTTTTTTTAGTGATATTTCCATATGTTCTGCATTTAAATTTAAAATAATAGGTATTTTTATTGAAAACACTTGTTTGAACAATTGTGTAAAATTTGAAAAGTGTAGCTTCAATAGAATTTAAGAAAAGTGTACCAAAGCATAAAAAAAACACATTTTGAGAAAAATGAAAAAACCCATAGAAACACTTACTATGCTTAAAATTCACTAGATTAAAATTTTCCAGCACCATAATCATTGCTGAATCACATTTCTTTTGTTTCAACAGCTTTAACTTCATTCTGGCATTTTTAGATAGCTTCCGGAAAAGTTGTGTCAATCTTCTTCTCAGATGCACTAATTTCGGTCACTGAATCAGCAGCATTTACCTTCCTCACAACAGTAAACCGATTTCCACTAAATTTGCGTCTACCAAAAAACTTTTTCCTCGCCATTGCAAACAAGCAAAAGGAACTTTTTAATCAATATATGAAGCTGTATTTTTTACCAAATCATAAAACACGTGGTTCAATCCCTTAGCTCGGTTCAAAAATACATCACCTGCTCAATGCACATGTCTTGAAAAAGACATGTGCATTGTGCAGGTGATGTATAAAGAAGCATTTAATTCTACTCACACAGATTAAAGTAAAAAGTAAGAAAAACCTACTGTCAATATTGCAGCAAAAATGAGGCTGAAAACTAGTTGAAACATTGTGCAAGTCAAAACGTACGCACACGTGATTTTACTGGGAGAGTGCTAGGCCAACGGGTGTGTGACAGGCGTTGTTTACATTCGTAAACGTCTGTTTAAATGTGTTTATAGTTTTCAAACCTATACAAGCTATACATTTTTGGAATCGTCTTAATTCCCGCTATTTTTTAAGCCCAAAATTAAAAAATCGAAAATTTGAGCCAAATTATGTTTCTTGTGCTCTTAACAGTGCCCTCCAATTGGAAAATTTTTCTACGGTCTTCTTTGCTACAGGTTGGAGTAGGTAAAATTGCTTTGACATGGTAACACAGAATTAGTCTTTTTGAACCACAGCGAATTGAGTCGATGCATTTGAGTCCGGTGATCTCAAACTCCTCTTCTGAAACAACTCCACCCTTCAAAGATACGAAAAATGGGTTTTCTTTCTCGCCCTTAACATTTACAAGTAGAAACGCAGTCGTTTCAATGTCTTCCATGAATGGTTCCAAAATATTTAACTTCCTCTACAAGCTAGTCTTCTATATTCTACTTCACCGTCAATGTTAGTCAATTCTTTCTTTTTCTCTTCTGCCTGTTTCAAGCGTACTTGGTCAGTTGTAAGGACTTCACCCTATGTGTGACGTTTTAGTAAATCAGTCTTTCTGCTACCCAAAAACACGAAAAATGCAATAAAACGCAATTCAAACGAACTCAATACAAAATTACACGGGGCAACATATTGTTTTCCCATCCAAATTGAACGAAACTATTGGCAAAGTCACAAGGGTTAAAGATTCCGGAATTTCCTCGTATTGTAATATAGCCTGGAAATCGTTGCCTTTTTATTGACCTGTCAAACACAGAAACTAGAATAAGTAAGGATTGGAAATTATGTTCACAAAACTGAATGTTGAAAATATACTTCCAAGACAATAAAGAAATTAGTTATTTAGATTTAATTTTTGGAAATTGGTACATATAAGACCAGTGCTATGGGATAAAACATTACACTGTACAAAGATAAAAATTCTACCAGAAAATGCATGAGACGTTTGCTGTAAAGTATATATACTGGGGTACATTTCAACAATAATTTCATTAAAACCCACGACAAAACGTGAGAATTATGCTAAACTGAAAACAATCTAAGAATGACCAAAAAACAGCTTTGTTAAAAACTGTAATATCGCAAAGAGAATTTCTGTCTATATAATATTAAAATTTCGATAGAAATAGTAATAACTCCAAGATTCAAATATATAAATAACTTCAATATTGAAATATAAATTCTACGAAAATAAGCTCACAATAAATTAAGTACCGTAAATCAGGCTAATAAATTCATTTTCAAAAGCCATATCGAGTTCAATTTAACACGAGGATGTGAAAAATGAATGAAAATTGAAACTGATCTTTCACGTTTCACGTTAAGGCAGGGCTCGAAATACCCGGGTGCACAGGTGCACTGTGCACATGAAAATAAAATTGTGCACCTAATTTTTTCCCTCTAGGTGCACGTAGTGCACATTAACGTCAAAAGAAAAGGGAAAGGGGCAGAAACGTGTTTTATGTTATTTTGATGTTTGCACAAAATTTAGTATCGACCTCTGATGCTCTAAGGGAACGTAATTAAAATTCCTGAATAAACACTATACGAAAACAAAATAGCTGGGCCGTAACGGGTTTATACAAGAGGAATGTGTACTTGTGCCACTGCCACCAGAACTTTCCGATGATCGAAACATTTTCAAGATGGCTCGGTTGAAGCGACTGTCGCGACAGCCGTGCGCTAGAGAAGGGAGAATTTAGGTGTTTAAATATTTTTATTTAGTATCTACTACTAATGTATATAAACATACACAACTAATAAAGCAGTTTACATTACATTAATGCTCTTATATTAAGTTTTTTTTAATGTGCACCTAAAATATAACCTGTGCACCTAATTAAAAAACTTAGGTGCACAAGGTGCACCTGTATTATAAAATCTATTTCGAGGCCTGCGTTAAGGACATTAAAAAAATAACTTCAAATTGAATGTTTAAATTTTGCTTTATTTTAAATACATTTGCCATGCATGAAAAATTAAAAGGACAGTTGTCGGTATACGTTATCTCAGAAATAAAATTCCTACTATCCCCTTTGTTGTAAATTCTTCAAAACATCGAATACAATTAAATATTCATCCTATTTTTAGCTGCTATTTATATAAAGCAGTAAATTAAGGCAACTAAGTACTCCATTCAAGTTACATCTTTTCTATAAATCGAGATAAATAGCCCTTTTTGTGATCGTAATCAATATATTCGTCAAATGGGGCTAATTTCGTATTGCGAAAATATAAAAGTTACAGTTGAAAAAACTATTTATTTAAAGAAAATCACATTTAAAGCATCGATCTGGTCTAAAATTTTCCGCAGATTTCAAATCTGTTGAAATTTATTTTCTATCTTTAACGAGCGCGAAGACATAAACTTGGACAAGGGAATAAAAGTCTTTTTGTTTTGTTTCTCGAATAAAATAAACCACGACAGTCGTCTATAATGTGCAAGCAGCGCGCGATTAAATATCGTTGTGTTTGTGTATCGTCCGAAAGGAAATTGATGTGTGTACAAGTAGCCTAACAGATAATTTGGATGGCTTAATCAAAAGTATTAAAACCTTAACTTTCCCATTACCGGTTAAATCAGAATCGTATAATCTGTTTTTTCATTCGTTAGAAAAGCCATTCCAAAACAAATCTGTGGCTGAAGAATTACAAGCGGAGATACTGTTAAATATCTTAGGAGAAAGGGTAAATAATCTACTAGTGTATGTTAGTCAGGTGGACTTGTGCGATTATAAAAAAAAAATAAAGAATTTAGTGTTGAAAGAATTCTAACCCACGCAGCAAGAATGCTATAACAATTTTAGTAAAGCTCAAAAATTAAGTTCAGAGAGTTATGTGCAATTTGCGGCACGATCAAGTGCGGCATTTGAATATTATTGTCAATTACGTAAGGTAAATGGGTAAATGATTTGAAATCATTGTGCGAGTTGATTGTGTCAGACAAAATAATGAATACTCTTGATAGAGAATTAATGTCCTATATATTTGTATAAAACAAAAAGAAACATTCTTTAAACCACATGAGTTAGGACGCGAATGAGACATTTATTTATCTTCTAGAGGTAAAAATAAATATGTCATTTTCTAAATCTTTTAACAGAAATGATAGTAAGCGATTTGATTTCAATAAACAACAAAGATCTCATAATTAGCGAGGTCCGAGAGGAGCAGCAAGAATATTTTTTTCTGAAATCAAAAGTGATAAATGTGTATTATGTAATAATAATGAAACTCATGCTTTACAATTTTGCCCGATATTTAAAAAAAATTCCGTAATTAAAAGAGTAGAATTTGTGAAAAACAATAAAGTTTGTTTACCCACAGAATGTAGTGTAAGACAGTGTCCATCGAGAAACTGTTTTTGTTCGAAGCCACATCATAAATTATTACATTACTCGATAGAAATAAGAAGTGACTCTATGACCCCAATTGGGCCCCTACGATTAGGGATGCCAGTTTAAGAAATGTTTGAAAACATCGATGTATTGGAGTCGATGTTTTCGTAACATCGATGTTTTATTTTCAAATGAAAAAAGTACCGTTATAAAAATTTAAAAAGTAACCGAGTAGCAAAATTTTTATAATCAGCAAATTGAACATACTTTTAGACCAAAGTGGCCAAGGGTGAAGGGTCTAAAAAGTAGGGATGCGACATCGATGTCGATGCTTTCACAACATTGATGTTCGATGTCGCATCACTAGTTGCTAAACCAGTTTTAAGAAATGGGGAAAAAAGTTTAAATAAGCTGAATTTTAAAAACATCGATGGTTTGGGGGCCATGTATTATCAACATCGATGTTTTAATTTTGAATACCGATGTTTCAAAACATCGATGATTTGCTGTCGATGTCGCATCAATAGTTGCTAAACCAGTTTTAAGAAATGGGGGGAAAAGTTTAAATAAACTGAATTTTAACAACATCGATGGTTTTGGTGCGATTTCTTAGCCTCGCTGAAGGGTCCCACTTTACTTTATGTTATCCCATAGCGGTGCTGAGAGAAGCGACAAATTTTGTGGGTGCTAACAGGGAGATTAGAAAATTACACAATCTATATATATAAAACACTAACGTAAGTGGACCCGAAATCCACGTTATTTGTGTATCGTCGAATGGCAACAATCAACGTGAATAAAATAACCCAGATATTTTGAATTCTTGCTGTTTTCAAATAGCCGAGGTCAATTTCTATGCAAAATAGGGAATAAAATTGTATTATTTATGTTTGTACTGACTTTTTATTTCTTCCTTTGATGTAAAAGTAATTAAAACGTACTTTTGCTACCCGGTATCTGGCCACATCAGAATTAATGTTTACTTTTTTAATTTGATTTAGAATTCCGTGTTTGGGTATTTGAGTTGACTGCGAGATGTTGCAGACATATTTGAGAATTCCCAAGTGTTATAAATGTGTTCTTTTTGTTAATAAATCAATATTGTCTTTATCAATATCGTAGAAAAGTCTTTTGTCGCATTATTCTATTTCATAATATATTTAGGAAGTCGAAATTCAACACGTTTGAATAGATACGTACGTGTTTTTTTTTCCTTCAGAATTTTGCATTTTTTCAAGGATTAGAATTTTATTTTTGTTTGAATAATGTGTTCCGATATATTACCTATTGCAGACATATTATTTAGGAGTTTTATTTTAAGGACTAGCTGACCCGGCAAACGTTGTTTTGCCTTATAAATTATTTCTAGTTTCTAGATAAATTCTAGTGTAGACAAAAAGTAACTTACTTATTATAAGTGTGTAAGTATGTGGTATATGCGTGAAATGGGCATGGAGCGCTATGAACGATAAGGGAATATAAAAATAACAAACGCCAAACAATATTATTTTCAAGTTACTATAGTTTATTTCTTAAAATTACATATCACATATTAATTACGACAGTAACACTAACAAACAACATCAATCTTTTAATGCTATAGCGTGGACAATATTTTTTTAGCCCATCTTTAGCGAGCACAAGCAAACTGGATGGTTTACCGACTCGAGAGCATGCTACGTAC
Source organism: Metellina segmentata (assembly GCA_947359465.1). Classification (NCBI taxonomy): domain Eukaryota; kingdom Metazoa; phylum Arthropoda; class Arachnida; order Araneae; family Tetragnathidae; genus Metellina; species Metellina segmentata. Next base: position 113,902,481 of record OX375883.1, read on the forward strand.
AATTGCCTGTGTGAAAAACATGGTGTACTCAAATCTAAGCCACAAACAGACATCGTTTGGCCTTGGGATTTGTTGATTGTCATTGCAAATACCAATCTAATCGGAAACTGAATTCGTTTGAATTGAATTGCACATCTGTAGGTATGATAGGAATCCGTGGTATTAAGATATTTTCACCTTTGAACTTGCCATTTAAAATGCTGGCTTCGATAACGTTTTTCATCAATTTTCGAATGACTAATCGGGTACCGTTGCACAACCGTGGCGGGTTTAAATTACGAAGCAAGATAATTGGAGATCCAACCTTCAATTGTAAATTATGCGGTGGCATGCCTGGCAAATCCAGTGAGTTCAAAAATTCTGTGGGAAAATTGACAGCTTCGCTGGCATCGCAAACTGTATCAATAGATTTTGTATGATACCAAGTTCCCTGGCAACAACTGTTGTATCTTCAAATTTAAATTGTCAACGTCTGCATTTTTTGCTGCTAAAATAGCTCTTTCTGCAAGCCACTCATGATTTATGTACTGTGTGTGTACATCGGGAAATATTTGTTCAATGAGAGTATCTTGCGAATCAGCGATTGTGCAGAAATCGGTCGGTAATTTTACGTATCCAGTTTCATCTGTAGCAACTTTTCCATCACCGATATCTAAGAGTTGTTTTGAGAATGTTTCAGCGGATGGATCTTGAAGCATTTGAACGCGCATATTTACTTTCAGCTGTACTTTTTCAACATTACGCCACAATGGAGATGATTTTAAGCAAGCGTTGATCTCATCGACGTATGTTGAACGTGGAATGACGGGAAGTGTTTGTCTGAAATCACCTGAAAGCCCCAACAGAGTGCCGCCAAATAGTTTGTCGTTGTTTTTAATATCTTTCAATGTCCTGTTCAACGCCTCAATTGAATGTTTGTGTGCCATAGTACATTCATCCCAGATGATAATTTTACACTGTTTCAGCACGGTGGCCATGGACGATTGTTTTTTAATGTTACACACTGCGTCAGGATTATTTTGAATATTTAGTGGCAGCTTAAATACTGAATGAGCTGTTCTGCCTCCATCCAATAAAGTTGCCGCAATGCCCGATGATGCAACGGCCAATGCGATGCCATTATTTGATCGTATTTCAGCAAGAATTAGTGAAATAAGGAATGTTTTGCCAGTTCCACCCGGTGCATCCAAAAAGAAGAACCCACCTTGTCCTGCTGAAACTGCGAGCAAAATGCGGTCATAAATGGTTCTTTGTTCGTCATTCATTAGTGGGACATTGCGAGTAACAATCGCTGCCATTTCTACAGTGTTGTACTGCAGTTCACGATTCATTTCAGTGTTAATTAAATCAGGTGCAGTTCGATTTGGCGAATTCATACCGAAATGAGTGAGTGATAAGTTGGTAATGACAATGCAAAGATCATCAATAGCAATCAATGCTTCATTGTACATAGCGTCGCTGAATGTTATCGTTAGATCGTTGCACCGTGTACGATGTTGATGCAATATATAATCAGTCGTTGAATCTTTGTGATTATCCCACAATATCTGTGCTCGAGCTGGGAAACATGTAGTCAACACTATAGCGAATAGTAGACGAATTTGTATTGCTGTACAGTTCAATGCAGCTTCAGCAAGCATACACTCCCACTGGTTGTCGTCTTCCAGCAAGCCGAGTGCAAGGCATGCGTCTTTATATGTCGGATACTGTTGCCCATTCACTTTACGTATATCTTGAAATGATAATGGGCCAGTAACATTAACCAACAACAGTCGAAGATAAAAGCACTCAGTGTGTCTTGGATTGACTGTAAATAATCGCCCCAAAGCGTTCGATTTAAATAAATTGAGACATGCATCAACTGGTGAGCCTTGCTTGCGGGGCATCCATTTTTTTGTTTGAGCCCATCTGAAATAGTGTGGTACTTGTGAATAGAGTAATGTTCTTGCAAAGGTACCAAAATCATCCGTACTATTACACAATTCAAAAAATGCAGTGAGTGTAGTTTTAGGTGGATTTGTAGCACGATCAATCACTGTCTCGTTCGTGAAAAATACACGCTGACCGTTTTCAAGATGGACGGCTAACTGAACAACTGCTGGATCCCGTTCATGAATTGGAAAACCGACGATACGCCAAGCAGCTTCATTGGAGCTGATGTACCGACCAATTTGGTAGAGCGTAATTTCATCGTTTTTATCCATTGGAGGAGCATTTACATTAGTATTTTCTACTCTAAACACAGCCATATCACTGCCTTTATGGACATACTTGCAAATATATTTGATGCTCTTCACAGAACTGCAAAACTCAACATTAATATGAGCATTGTATGTCTTGCTTAGCAGAGGCGAATACGGCACCACCCAACGATTGTCAATGTCAATGTCTGTGTTGCTGATATTTTTAATAAATGATTGTCCGCCATTATCGGGACTTCTTCGACGATATATTGGATATCCGTCGGTATTTGTTATCGTATCATTAGTGAAATCTTTAGGGAAATTTTTAGTACATTTTCCATCTGCCATGCAAGGCGATGAACGATGAAGAGTACCGCATGGACCATGGATCATGTTTGCTGTAACAATATCAAACAGCACTTGGTCAGTAGACGGATCTGGAATTTCCGCAGAAATGATACTATCGATTTCTTCACGACGGATTTTGTCGATTAACCAAACCAAAATGTGCGCATGAGGTAATCCTCGCTTTTGCCATTCAACTGAATACAGCCAGCAACGTGTGGGACCGAATACATGTAATTTAGTAATGATACTTATTAGAGACTTCAACTTTTGTCTGAATACACGTGCTGTAATGTCATGACGATGTATTGCATTTTGGCCAGGCAATAGCAAAGATGTAATCTCTGGCCATTTTGGATTACATGTGAACGTGATAAATAAACACGGTCGTCCATATTCGCGCACGTAAGCCATAGCATCCTGTATATATTCTTGCATATGACGTGGACTGCCTACGTACGATGATGGTAAAATGACAGAGTTACCAATTTCGGCGACGTCGGCGTTGTTGTTAATAGCGTCTCGTAAGTGAATGTACTCTTCCGCACGCAGCTTGAGTTGATTATATCGTAAGTATCGTAGTCGTTCGCCCTCTATCTTCGCGTACATGTCGACCATGAATTGTTGACAAAGCTCACGACATCGTAGAATGACGTTGTCCAGGCCGCGCCGAATCATTAATCGGTACGCATAATAATCTTTCGAGCTAACGTTCTTGTTTGTTTCAGCTCCTGTAATAATATATTTATGAATATTAATTTAAATTAATTCCGTTCAATAATTTAATTGTTTTGTTAAATGGTTAATGATCAAGTTCATAATAAATGAAGTACCTGATACGGGATCTCGTTGTTTTATGTTTATGCAATATCCGTCTTGCCCCTTCCAGAATATTAGCGGATATTGGAGAGCGTCATATGAACGATGTGTATCAGCAATGAACTGAAGATTATTATTTCTTCTACGAATCACAATTTCTCGTGTACTTGTACGATCGCCAACCATGATTCCAGCAACGTCTTCAACAACAGGTGCATTGAATCTACGAATATGTTCTCCAGCTGGTGTTTTATCAGGATTAATGACAATAGCGTGATTATCGCTTTGTAATTTGTGCATGTGTGATTTGAATATTTTCAACAATTCATTGTGCTCGTTCAATAGAGCGTCCAAGTCGCTGACGATGCGCCTGGCAAAAAATGAATCAAGGTTATTATAGTCACAACGTGCATTCACGCGATTGGCAAGTGCGCTTCCGGAATCCTCGCCGCCCATGAAGTAGATTTGTAAAAATTTATGTGGTTCGTTTGGCATTGGCAGCAATGAGCCCATTTTATGATAAACTTGGCCTCTGATTTTGAATGTAGAATTGTATTGTTGACCATTAGCATTAGTATTTCGAACTATTTCTGTTGCTCCAAACGATGTCATTTGAAAGCATGAATTGAATGTTCGAATTGACTTCAGGAATACGTTAGAATCTGGATCCGTGCCGATAAGTAAACCGTTCAATGGTTCAGGTGGTGTTTCAATTTCAGGTAAGTATTTTGGAATACACGCCACTGCCGTTGCACTTTTCCTGACGCGCAACACATCCCAGGTGGCTCATTTTTGAATTTGAGAGCATGACAACGCGGACATTCCTTATCCATAGCACCAATTACCACTTTTGAATGAGCATAATATTCAATATCGGGCTCATACTGGAATGCTAGACGCAAAAATGAATCAGATGTAAATGCACGATGTACCTGTTGGCGTTGTTGGTCATTTGTTCTGCGTCTATTAACCGTAAAACGGCGTGATTGTCGTTGTTCTAAACGTATAACTTCATTGCGCTCAGCTCGTGTATCTTCTGATTGTTCTTGACGCAATTGCTGCATGCTCACACGTGCATCATCATTTTGTTGCTGGACTTGTTCTTCGGTTCTTTGGGATCTTTTATCTCTCATACTTCTGGACCTACTTCTATTACGGCTCAAATCAGCTCCTTTGCGTTTTCTTGGCATTGCTCACTGTACAAAACACATATAAATAGAATTAATGAAATAACTTCATTGCGCTCAGCTCGTGTATCTTCTGATTGCTGCATGCTCACACGTGCATCAGCATCGGCCAGGATTATAGCGAAAATATTAGTTTTGTGAAAAAAAATTTGAAACAATAGTAAAAAATTCGGTGGAGTGGTCGTTCACGGTAAGAAGGCGATTTGTCGCCAAATATGGTAACCTTCACCTTTTGCGGATTTTCTTAACATCTGCCGTTTTGTTATGGCAACCCTATCTGCTGTTACGGAATTTGGCCGCCATCTTGATTTGGCGACAAAAATTAGTTGGCGACAAACGTCTTACCGTGAACGACCACTCCACCAAAAATTCAAATAATTATATAAAAAAAGTATACTTACAACACAAAAGCCGTTGTTGGTTGGAGCTCGTGACACGTGTTGAGTACTTTTAAGGTTATGTAAATCACTTGTTTAACTAAAACTTGATTAACTGAACTAATCGTGCCAAATACACGCGCGGCAAATTTTAAGAATCTAAGATTGGTAACACTAAGCATATATCAGGATTAAACTTTAATAATAAAAATAAATGTTTATTTTCTTTAAAAAAATTTTAGATTTTTAATCGAAGTACAGTTAAAAACACTATAATTGATCAGTTATCGAGCGGGATGAAAAATGATTAAATTACTAAAATGGCCATAAAAAAATAGGGGTTGGTGATAAAAAAGTAAAAATTAAGGGTTGTATGTATTTTTTAATGCCACATTATAAAAAAATAAAAACAAAAAATTTCGTCAAAAAATTTAAAAAATAAATTTTAAGGGTGAACAACCCTTATCACTTAGGGGTATGGAAAATAGATAGTAGCCGATTCTCAGACCTACTGAATACGCATATAAAATTTGGTAAAAATTGGTAAAGCCGTTTCGGAGGAGTACGGTAACTAACATTGTGACATGGAAATTTTATATATTAGATATATCTATTTCCTGCAAAATATCACTAGACATGGGTAATTTTGTAGCGGTATATGTATATTTCGACCAACTTTCGTTAAATATTTGATTGAATACGTAATGATGTGAAGAATTGTTTCATAAAAATAAATGAACTATACAAATCAAAACATGTTTAATTACGGTGTGTAAAAAAGTTTTTAAAAAAGCATTATTGCACACCGCCGAGTGCTAGCCGGCGCAGCTAATATCTGCAGGGTGGTAACAGAACCGGGAAATCAGGGAATTCTCAGGGAACTTTTTAATTCTGGAAATATCAGGGAAATATTCCAAATTTCACAAAAAATCAGGGAATAAAATTTTTTTTTATGAAAACTGTAACTATTGTCGTTTATGGTCTATTTAGAGATACGCGATTACAAGTACTTTTGAGAATCGAATAAATCGTTTTCGCCGAAATTGTAAGTCGACTAAAGAACACCGGCGTCGTAATTTTCGAACCCAGCCAAAACCGCCGCCGTGGTTTTCGCTACCGGAGCGTCTCGTCGCCGTGAGGCCAGCGATACAACTTGTGGTATACAATTTTTAACTTGTGTAACTAATGATGGTTGGTTCATATTCATTCAATTCATATTTTTTGCTTGCAATTACATTTTTGTTTAATTTTTTGGTAAAACTTCAGTCTACGTTAATAGCGGTGTAACAGCCTTGGCGCTTTTTTGGCGCACTTCTAAATTCGCCAAGAAAGGAATTATTTCAAATGAACCAATGAAATCAACCGACAGTTCAACGAATTTTGAAAGAACTTTATAGAATACTATCCAGATTATATGAATATAGTGAAGAATGTATTGCTTCGCAAATTGGATTACAGCCATAGCTGTGTAGCCCATGGTGTTTGTTGGTTTGCTTCGCAAACCAAATGGGAATTCGGCGTGACGCCACAATCTCTTGTGAAAATATATATATTTAGTTGAAAAATTATATATTAAAAGAAAATCAAACGTATAAAGTATCAATCTGGTGTCAAATTTTAAATCCGTTGAAATTTTCAATCTATCTTTAACGATCCCGATTTTACATAAAAGAACTAAACAATGTCAGCCAAAATATTTTTTCTTTTTGTTTTCCACTTTCGCTGAAAATCTCTCTAAACGTCTCAATCTCTTGCGAAAAATTTGAAGGTATTCAAATTAAAAATTTTATTTATAAAAAAAACAAAACATATTTTTAGGTATTGATCTATTGTGAAATTTTCCGTAGATTTCAAATCCGTTGAAATTTTTACTCTGTCTTTAACGGTCTAGTAGATAGAAAAAAGAACTAAAAACTCCAGATAAAAATTTATTTGTTTTTTATCGTCCGCTGGAAAATTATTCCTCCGCGTAAAATGATAACGGAAACGAAAAAAATTAATTTAGAATCTGTGATCTTCTATATGCTGTTGCATTCAATAATAATTACATTTCATTAATTCACTTTAAAATGTTCTAGATCGAATTTTAATATTCGCCTCGACCCAAAAATTGTAAAACATTCGGACTACCTGTGATGTAAGTGCCATAGATTCGTCAGGACTTTGCGCGCAGGAAATAAGCAGACAGACTGACAAACACTTCAGTTTATAATATTAAGCCGCGTCCACACCGGAGAAGCAGAGCAAAACATGGATGATTGATTAACCCCGGAGACAGGTTTGGTGAATCAATCTCTCTGGTTTTTCTGGTTTGACAGCTCGGACACAAAATGTTCCATGTGCTCGCGATCAATCTGGTTGGTTGTATGTTGAGGTTAAACTGCAAACTTATTGTTTGAAGCAAATTGTTTTAAGGTCCCGTTCTTTACGAAGTCGGCGCATAGTCGCGAGTGCAGCGTATATTATCATTAAAGATTTATTAAAGAGAAATAGGAAGAAAAGTTCCCAAAAACGGCGACATTTGGTGACACCCGTAATGGAAAATATTCTCAGGACCCAAAAGACTGAAATGTATGTCTTTTGCTCACACGCAGTAGAAATTACGCTTTTCCTACTGGGACACTTAATAAACCCTAAACTAATAGCCGCCTCGGAAAATAATCCACTTTATCGTTAACCCTGTATTGAAGAAAATTTTAAATTGTTGCACTGCAATATTAATACGTTTTACCGAAAAATGTCGAATTGAAAGAGACATTCAATATGTTGGAACATGAGTGAAATATTCAGTAAGAAATTTTTATTTTTGTAGGGAAATAATCTGCTAATATATATATATATATATATATATATATATATATATATATATATATATATATATATATATATATATATATATATATATATATATATATATATATATATATATATATATATATATATATATATATATATATTAGCAGATTATTTCCCTACAAAAATAAAAATTTCTTACTGAATATTTCACTCATGTTCCAACATATTGAATGTCTCTTTCAATTCGGCATTTTTCGGTAAAACGTATTAATATTGCAGTGCAACAATTTTAAATTTTCTTCAATTGCAAGAAAGTTGAAATACATTTTAAATATCCACCTCTTATTTATCTTAAACTAGCCACTGCGTGGTGATTGCTAAGAATTCCCATTTGGTTTGCGAAGCCTATTGGATAACAGTAATCATGGCATTGGTTTGCCTCACAAACGAAATGGAAATTCGTATCCTATTGGAATGGATTCCCAGCAAATTTTAATTTGATTTGCTTCGCAAACTAAATTATGAATATTACGAACTATGATTTGCTTCGCAAACAAACACCTCGGGCAACGCCGTAATGACCTCGTCATTGCCAAATTAGAATTGCGAAGAAATCCAATCGGCGTGACGTCATAATCTCTTGCGAAAATATAAATATTTAATTGAAAAATTATTTATTAAAAGAAAATCAAATGGAAGGTAGAGATTTAGGGGTTTAGATTTTATTCAGATTTCAAATCTGTTGAAATTTTCATCTGTCTTTAACGATCCCGATTTTACAAAAAAGTACTTAACAATGCCAGTCAATATGCTTTTTTTTATTTGTTTTGCTTTTCTTCGCTGTGAAATGGTTTGAGCGTAGGAAATGAAATCTGTGATATATCGAATCAAACGAAAGTCATTCTTCACAGAAAGTGGCGTTGGTGTTGGAAAAAATATGAGTTTCAATTTAAATTTATTCATTTATCGAAAATTATATTTTTAGGTATAGATCTAATGTGAAATTTTCCGCAGATTTCAAATCCGTTGAAAATTGTACTCTATCTTTTACGATGAAGGAGATAAAGAAAAACTACGTAACTAAAGTCTAAACTTTATTTGTTTTTTTAGCCTGGTGACAAATCTTTCTCCGCAAAATGGAAACGGAAGCGGAAAAAATACATTTAGAATCAGCTAACTTTTTATGCAACTGTTATTCCAAAGAAGACAATAATAATTAATTTCCAATAAATTATTTTTTAAATGTTTTAGATTAAATTTTAAAATTCAGGCTGGACACAAAAATTGCAAAAACTTCGGACTACCCGTGTACCAAATTTCATTATTGTAAGTACAATAGATTCGTCCGGACATTGCGTAGTGGAGGTCGGACACTTCATTTTACAATAGCAGAGATTTAGACGTGCAAAGTTCCCCAAGACCACAAATATAGGATGGACACATCAATTTTGACACTAATATGGGCAGATTACATTTTCACAACTAAGTATTAATCGTCAACTATGTATAGCAAAACACACAATGCTTACAAATATACTACTTAAATAATAATATCACTTTAAAATCCGAAGAAATATAAATATTTCTATGTTCCGAACCCCGACCCGTTTCTTAACGATGACCCCGGTGATTGATTGAACGTCGAGCAAGGGAACGAAAAAACGCCGTCCAAATAGAGCGAGCACGAGCACTTGCTTTCCTTTGATGTACCGACAAGAAGCGGATCATTTTGCTCGTGCTCAAAATGTTCATTCACCGTCTACACTGAACGAGCTGCCAATCAAACCTGTCTCCGGGGTTAATCAATCATCCATGTTTTGCTCTGCTTCTCGTAAACCGCGTCCACACCGGAGAAGCAGAGCAAAACATGGATGATTGATTAACCCCGGAGACAGGTTTGGTGAATTAATCTCTCTGGTTTTTCTGGTTTGACAGCTCGGACACAAAATGTTCCATGTGCTCGAGATCAATCTGGTTGGTTGTGTGTTGAAGTTAAACTGCAAACTTATTGTTTGAAGCAAATTGTTTTAAGGTCCCGTTCTTTACGAAGTCGGCGTATAATCGCGAGTGCAGCGTATATTATCATTAAAGATTTATTAAAGAGGAATACGAAGAAAAGTTCCCAAAAATGGCGACATTGGTGATGGAAAATATTCTCAGGAGCCATAAGACGGAAAATGTATACGTCTTTTGCTCACACGCGGTAGAAATTACGCTTTTCCTACTGGGACACTTAATAAACCCTAAACTAATAGCCGCCTCGGAAAATAATCCACTTCATCGTTAACCCTGTACAATTTTGAACAAACCGTGTTTTCAATCCTGCGACGGCGGCAACCACTTTATATATATATATATATATATATATATATAAAATAACATCCGGACACAATTGGATATCAGATGTAAATTGGGACTCAGAAAGCAGGCGAAGTTAAACAAAAGGTCTTTATTGAAACATCATCGTGGCAGTTTCCCCAGCAGGAAGGGAACTAGGTCATGTTACATAGTTATTGAATGGTACTGATCAGAAAGAGAGGGATTACAGGCGTGCAACGATATTTAAATGGGGATTTACAGAAGAGATGATAAAAGGGTTTTTCCCTATAACGGCATATTACGTCACATATTAGGGTGTGACAAATGACTCTTATTGGCTCAATGCTTCTAGACAGAGGACGTTCAAATTATGACAGGGAATTCGACCTGTCTACAGGGGACAGAAGGGATTAAGCATTACTAGAACTTTAGAAATATTACATCATCTTTGAAAATAGAATAAACCTTGTTTTACAGAAACATTAAGAATTCAGAGATTATTAATATAAAATTATTTTTATATTACATATATATATATATATATATATATATATATATATATATATATATATATATATATATATATATATATATATATATATATATATCCATACGTACTTGCAAAATTGATATTAGCAGATTATTTCCCTACAAAATAAAAATTTCTTACAGAATATTTCACTCATATGTACCAACATATTGAATGTCTCTTTCAATTCGACATTTATCGGTAAAACGTATTAATATTGCAGTGCAACAATTTTAAATTTTCTTTAATTGCAAAAAAGTTTAAATACATTTTAAATATCCACCTCTTATTTATCTTAAACTAGCCACTGCGTGGTGATTGCTAAGAATTCCCATTTGGTCTGCGAAGCCTATTGGATAACAGCAATCATGGCATTGGTTTGCCTCACAAACGAAATGGAAATTCGTAGCCTATTGGAATGGATTCCCAGCAAATTCTAATTTGATTTGTTTCGCAAACTAAATTATGAATATTATGAACTATGATTTGCTTCGCAAACAAACACCTCGGGCAACGCCGTAATGACCTCGTCATTGCCAAATTCGAATTGCGAAGAGATCCAATCGGCGTGACGTCAGAATCTCTTGCGAAAATATAAATATTTAATTGAAAAATTATTTATTAAAATAAAATCAAATGGAAGGTAGAGATTTAGGGGTTTAGATTTTATTCAGATTTCAAATCTGTTGAAATTTTCATCTGTCTTTAACGATCCCGATTTTACAAAAAAGTACTTAACAATGCCAGTCAATATGTTTTTTTTATTTGTTTTGCTTTTCTTCGCTGTGAAATGGTTTGAGCGTAGGAAATGAAATCTGTGATATCTCGAATCAAACGAAAGTCATTCTTCACAGAAAGTGGCGTTCGTGTTGGAAAAAATATAAGTTTAAATTTAAAATTATTCATTTATCGAAAATCATATTTTTAGGTATAGATTTAATGTGAAATTTTCCGCAGTTTTCATATCCGTTGAAAATTGTACTCTATCTTTTACGATCAAGGAGATAGTAAAAAAGAACTACATAACTAAAGTTAAAACTTTAGTCTGCTAACAAATCTTTCTCCGCAAAATGAAATCGGAAAAAATACATTTAGAATCTGCTAACTTTTTATGCATTTTATTCAAAAAAAGACAATAATAATTAAATTCCAATAAATTATTTTTTAAATGTTTTAGATTGAATTTTAAAATTTAGGCTGGACACAAAAATTGCAAAAACTTCGGACTACCCGTGTGCCAAATTTCATTATTGTAAGTGCAATAGATTCGTCCGGACATTGCGTAGTGGAGGTATGACACTTCATTTTATAATAGCAGAGATTTGACGTGCAAAGTTCCCCAAGACCACTAATATAGACCATCTAAATACACATGGATGGACACATCAATTTTGACACTAATATGGGCAGATTACATTTTCACAACTAAGTTTTAATCTTCAACTATGTATAGCAAAACACACAATGCTTACAAATAGACTACTTAAATAATAGTATCACTTTACAATCCGAAGAAATATAAATATTTCTATGTTCCGATCCCCGACCCGTTTCTTAGCGATGACCCCGGTGAATGATTGAACGTCGAGCAAGGGAACGAAAAAACGCCGTCCAAATAGAGCGAGCACGAGCACTTGCTTTCCTTTGATGTACCGACAAGAAGCGGATCATTTTGCTCGTGCTCAAAATGTTCGTTCACCGTCTACACTGAACGAGCTGCCAATCAAACCTGTCTCCGGGGTTAATCAATCATCCATGTTTTGCTCTGCTTCTCGTAAACCGCGTCCACACCGGAGAAGCAGAGCAAAACATGGATGATTGATTAACCCCGGAGACAGGTTTGGTGAATTAATCTCTCTGGTTTTTCTGGTTTGACAGCTCGGACACAAAATGTTCCATGTGCTCGAGATCAATCTGGTTGGTTGTGTGTTGAAGTTAAACTGCAAACTTATTGTTTGAAGCAAATTGTTTTAAGGTCCCGTTCTTTACGAAGTCGGCGTATAATCGCGAGTGCAGCGTATATTATCATTAAAGATTTATTAAAGAGGAATACGAAGAAAAGTTCCCAAAAATGGCGACATTGGTGATGGAAAATATTCTCAGGAGCCATAAGACGGAAAATGTATACGTCTTTTGCTCACACGCGGTAGAAATTACGCTTTTCCTACTGGGACACTTAATAAACCCTAAACTAATAGCCGCCTCGGAAAATAATCCACTTCATCGTTAACCCTGTACAATTTTGAACAAACCGTGTTTTCAATCCTGCGACGGCGGCAACCACTTTATATATATATATATATATATATATATAAAATAACATCCGGACACAATTGGATATCAGATGTAAATTGGGACTCAGAAAGCAGGCGAAGTTAAACAAAAGGTCTTTATTGAAACATCATCGTGGCAGTTTCCCCAGCAGGAAGGGAACTAGGTCATGTTACATAGTTATTGAATGGTACTGATCAGAAAGAGAGGGATTACAGGCGTGCAACGATATTTAAATGGGGATTTACAGAAGAGATGATAAAAGGGTTTTTCCCTATAACGGCATATTACGTCACATATTAGGGTGTGACAAATGACTCTTATTGGCTCAATGCTTCTAGACAGAGGACGTTCAAATTATGACAGGGAATTCGACCTGTCTACAGGGGACAGAAGGGATTAAGCATTACTAGAACTTTAGAAATATTACATCATCTTTGAAAATAGAATAAACCTTGTTTTACAGAAACATTAAGAATTCAGAGATTATTAATATAAAATTATTTTTATATTACATATATATATATATATATATATATATATATATATATATATATATATATATATATATATATATCCATACGTACTTGCAAAATTGATATTAGCAGATTATTTCCCTACAAAATAAAAATTTCTTACAGAATATTTCACTCATATGTACCAACATATTGAATGTCTCTTTCAATTCGACATTTATCGGTAAAACGTATTAATATTGCAGTGCAACAATTTTAAATTTTCTTTAATTGCAAAAAAGTTTAAATACATTTTAAATATCCACCTCTTATTTATCTTAAACTAGCCACTGCGTGGTGATTGCTAAGAATTCCCATTTGGTCTGCGAAGCCTATTGGATAACAGCAATCATGGCATTGGTTTGCCTCACAAACGAAATGGAAATTCGTAGCCTATTGGAATGGATTCCCAGCAAATTCTAATTTGATTTGTTTCGCAAACTAAATTATGAATATTATGAACTATGATTTGCTTCGCAAACAAACACCTCGGGCAACGCCGTAATGACCTCGTCATTGCCAAATTCGAATTGCGAAGAGATCCAATCGGCGTGACGTCAGAATCTCTTGCGAAAATATAAATATTTAATTGAAAAATTATTTATTAAAATAAAATCAAATGGAAGGTAGAGATTTAGGGGTTTAGATTTTATTCAGATTTCAAATCTGTTGAAATTTTCATCTGTCTTTAACGATCCCGATTTTACAAAAAAGTACTTAACAATGCCAGTCAATATGTTTTTTTTATTTGTTTTGCTTTTCTTCGCTGTGAAATGGTTTGAGCGTAGGAAATGAAATCTGTGATATCTCGAATCAAACGAAAGTCATTCTTCACAGAAAGTGGCGTTCGTGTTGGAAAAAATATAAGTTTAAATTTAAAATTATTCATTTATCGAAAATCATATTTTTAGGTATAGATTTAATGTGAAATTTTCCGCAGATTTCATATCCGTTGAAAATTGTACTCTATCTTTTACGATCAAGGAGATAATAAAAAAGAACTACATAACTAAAGTTAAAACTTTAGTCTGCTAACAAATCTTTCTCCGCAAAATGAAATCGGAAAAAATACATTTAGAATCTGCTAACTTTTTATGCATTTTATTCAAAAAAAGACAATAATAATTAAATTCCAATAAATTATTTTTTAAATGTTTTAGATTGAATTTTAAAATTTAGGCTGGACACAAAAATTGCAAAAACTTCGGACTACCCGTGTGCCAAATTTCATTATTGTAAGTGCAATAGATTCGTCCGGACATTGCGTAGTGGAGGTATGACACTTCATTTTATAATAGCAGAGATTTGACGTGCAAAGTTCCCCAAGACCACTAATATAGACCATCTAAATACACATGGATGGACACATCAATTTTGACACTAATATGGGCAGATTACATTTTCACAACTAAGTTTTAATCTTCAACTATGTATAGCAAAACACACAATGCTTACAAATAGACTACTTAAATAATAGTATCACTTTACAATCCGAAGAAATATAAATATTTCTATGTTCCGATCCCCGACCCGTTTCTTAGCGATGACCCCGGTGAATGATTGAACGTCGAGCAAGGGAACGAAAAAACGCCGTCCAAATAGAGCGAGCACGAGCACTTGCTTTCCTTTGATGTACCGACAAGAAGCGGATCATTTTGCTCGTGCTCAAAATGTTCGTTCACCGTCTACACTGAACGAGCTGCCAATCAAACCTGTCTCCGGGGTTAATCAATCATCCATGTTTTGCTCTGCTTCTCGTAAACCGCGTCCACACCGGAGAAGCAGAGCAAAACATGGATGATTGATTAACCCCGGAGACAGGTTTGGTGAATTAATCTCTCTGGTTTTTCTGGTTTGACAGCTCGGACACAAAATGTTCCATGTGCTCGAGATCAATCTGGTTGGTTGTGTGTTGAAGTTAAACTGCAAACTTATTGTTTGAAGCAAATTGTTTTAAGGTCCCGTTCTTTACGAAGTCGGCGTATAATCGCGAGTGCAGCGTATATTATCATTAAAGATTTATTAAAGAGGAATACGAAGAAAAGTTCCCAAAAATGGCGACATTGGTGATGGAAAATATTCTCAGGAGCCATAAGACGGAAAATGTATACGTCTTTTGCTCACACGCGGTAGAAATTACGCTTTTCCTACTGGGACACTTAATAAACCCTAAACTAATAGCCGCCTCGGAAAATAATCCACTTCATCGTTAACCCTGTACAATTTTGAACAAACCGTGTTTTCAATCCTGCGACGGCGGCAACCACTTTATATATATATATATATATATATATATATATATATATATAAAATAACATCCGGACACAATTGGATATCAGATGTAAATTGGGACTCAGAAAGCAGGCGAAGTTAAACAAAAGGTCTTTATTGAAACATCATCGTGGCAGTTTCCCCAGCAGGAAGGGAACTAGGTCATGTTACATAGTTATTGAATGGTACTGATCAGAAAGAGAGGGATTACAGGCGTGCAACGATATTTAAATGGGGATTTACAGAAGAGATGATAAAAGGGTTTTTCCCTATAACGGCATATTACGTCACATATTAGGGTGTGACAAATGACTCTTATTGGCTCAATGCTTCTAGACAGAGGACGTTCAAATTATGACAGGGAATTCGACCTGTCTACAGGGGACAGAAGGGATTAAGCATTACTAGAACTTTAGAAATATTACATCATCTTTGAAAATAGAATAAACCTTGTTTTACAGAAACATTAAGAATTCAGAGATTATTAATATAAAATTATTTTTATATTACATATATATATATATATATATATATATATATATATATATATATATATATATATATATATATATATATATCCATACGTACTTGCAAAATTGATATTAGCAGATTATTTCCCTACAAAATAAAAATTTCTTACAGAATATTTCACTCATATGTACCAACATATTGAATGTCTCTTTCAATTCGACATTTATCGGTAAAACGTATTAATATTGCAGTGCAACAATTTTAAATTTTCTTTAATTGCAAAAAAGTTTAAATACATTTTAAATATCCACCTCTTATTTATCTTAAACTAGCCACTGCGTGGTGATTGCTAAGAATTCCCATTTGGTCTGCGAAGCCTATTGGATAACAGCAATCATGGCATTGGTTTGCCTCACAAACGAAATGGAAATTCGTAGCCTATTGGAATGGATTCCCAGCAAATTCTAATTTGATTTGTTTCGCAAACTAAATTATGAATATTATGAACTATGATTTGCTTCGCAAACAAACACCTCGGGCAACGCCGTAATGACCTCGTCATTGCCAAATTCGAATTGCGAAGAGATCCAATCGGCGTGACGTCAGAATCTCTTGCGAAAATATAAATATTTAATTGAAAAATTATTTATTAAAATAAAATCAAATGGAAGGTAGAGATTTAGGGGTTTAGATTTTATTCAGATTTCAAATCTGTTGAAATTTTCATCTGTCTTTAACGATCCCGATTTTACAAAAAAGTACTTAACAATGCCAGTCAATATGTTTTTTTTATTTGTTTTGCTTTTCTTCGCTGTGAAATGGTTTGAGCGTAGGAAATGAAATCTGTGATATCTCGAATCAAACGAAAGTCATTCTTCACAGAAAGTGGCGTTCGTGTTGGAAAAAATATAAGTTTCAATTTAAAATTATTCATTTATCGAAAATCATATTTTTAGGTATAGATTTAATGTGAAATTTTCCGCAGATTTCATATCCGTTGAAAATTGTACTCTATCTTTTACGATCAAGGAGATAATAAAAAAGAACTACATAACTAAAGTTAAAACTTTAGTCTGCTAACAAATCTTTCTCCGCAAAATGAAATCGGAAAAAATACATTTAGAATCTGCTAACTTTTTATGCATTTTATTCAAAAAAAGACAATAATAATTAAATTCCAATAAATTATTTTTTAAATGTTTTAGATTGAATTTTAAAATTTAGGCTGGACACAAAAATTGCAAAAACTTCGGACTACCCGTGTGCCAAATTTCATTATTGTAAGTGCAATAGATTCGTCCGGACATTGCGTAGTGGAGGTATGACACTTCATTTTATAATAGCAGAGATTTGACGTGCAAAGTTCCCCAAGACCACTAATATAGACCATCTAAATACACATGGATGGACACATCAATTTTGACACTAATATGGGCAGATTACATTTTCACAACTAAGTTTTAATCTTCAACTATGTATAGCAAAACACACAATGCTTACAAATAGACTACTTAAATAATAGTATCACTTTACAATCCGAAGAAATATAAATATTTCTATGTTCCGATCCCCGACCCGTTTCTTAGCGATGACCCCGGTGAATGATTGAACGTCGAGCAAGGGAACGAAAAAACGCCGTCCAAATAGAGCGAGCACGAGCACTTGCTTTCCTTTGATGTACCGACAAGAAGCGGATCATTTTGCTCGTGCTCAAAATGTTCGTTCACCGTCTACACTGAACGAGCTGCCAATCAAACCTGTCTCCGGGGTTAATCAATCATCCATGTTTTGCTCTGCTTCTCCGGTGTGGACGCGGCTTAACGGCCGTAATCTAAATTATTTCTTGGCGCGATTCTTATAACTTTTAAGGTACAACTGATGTACTGGCCGTTGTTTAAATTCTTCCTTGGCGCGATCATGGTACAATTGTTGTATCGGCCGTAGTCTAAGGACCGGTGCACACATCCGATTTTTCAACGTGCGGCACCTAAGCCCAACTATGCAGACATAGCCGTGAAATGACGCAAGTTCTCAGACATTTCGGGCCATTTGCGATTAGTTTTCTATTGAAGAAAACGTGTTTATTTCGCTAACTTAAGAGTTAAAAAAATATATTTTGAAACAAAATAGTTTTTACTGGATCAACCATTTATTAATTACTTCAGGGCGGAGAAGCGTGTGCGGCGATTTGCTATGCCGTGGGGAACTGCGGTACAAATTGTACGCAAAGTTGTACGTACATCGCCGCAGTGGCGACGGAGGGGGATGTGTGCACTACTCCATTGGATCTAATGTATCTCAGACCGCACTTGCTTTACGGCAGCGGCGCCGTACGTTGAAAAACCGGATGTGTGTACCGGGCCTAAAGGTTTAACTTTTCGCTTGTCGAGGTTACCATGGAAACCATAATAATCGTAATGCAGATAGGTTGCCTTAACCTGCCCTAACTTGCTACTAGAAGTGCGCCAAAAAAAAAAAAAAAAACGCCAAGATTGTTGCCACCGCTTTAAACGTAGACTGAAGCTGTACCAATGTTTTATGTATATTTGCATTTGATTTTGATGTATATTTGGATAATGTAGGGACAGGTGTAAAAGGTTCATAATATTTTTTAATCAAAATATTTTTCTCACATTTTTTTTTCAACTGCTATTGTTAGAGTTCCATTAAGGGTTCCAGCCCTTGCAGTAACAATTAAAGTATCTGATGAGAAAAAATTCAAAATATTTGTGGAGAATGATTCTTTTACCTCATCTGACCCTAAATATTTAAAAATATTGTCATGAGGGTACTGTATATCGATACCAAATACGGATCCCGACATTTCTTATGGAATTTGTAAAATCAGGGAAATTTTTTCACACTATCATGGAAATCAGGGAAATATCAGGGAACTTTTTTTCTAGGATTTTGTTGCCACCCTGTTCTGCGAGTGTTTACGTTAACCATCACAATGACTCCTTGCATTCTGTCACCAACCGGTATAGTGGTTAAGGTGTTAGCCTCTAGATCGGAAGGTTCCTGGTTCGAATCCGGGTTCGGGCATGGATGTTTGTAAACGTATGGTGTACAGGCGGCTGGTGCACCTTTAATCTGTCGTGGCCGAAAGTCCTCACGTTGGCGTGGAAGTTTGGAGAGTGGGGTGCCAGCTCAGGTGTTGCTTCGTCATCTCACTGTGGTTCAAAATTTCGAGGTGTTGTCGTCGGATCTTTCCCTTAAGGGACTGACCGTCGTCAACAGCCCGTTGTGTTGCTCTAGTACGATGTTAACTAAAATTAGCATTACCATTACCGTCCTTATTAAGTGATGCCATCTATGCAGATGGACGTGACCGTATGCAGGTGATACATGAAAACTTTCTTTCTAGTAGAATGGCTTAAAACATACCTTGCTAAAGGTGGAACTCACGTTGGCTATAGAAGCTGCTTTCTTTCATATTTCCCACTCAACACGGAATGGTTTTACACACTTCATTTTAGATCCATTTGGAGTGGAAACTTCGAATGGTAGAGCTATTTTCTAAGTTCCTCCAACCAGCTTTCAATAGGGTAATTGTAAACAGAATTTGTGTGTTCACTTTCAATCACTATTTTCAAACTCTTGATAAAGTAATTAATCATTGTTCGCCCTACTAAACCAACTTGTCACTATTCTGCTTTGATATTTAATTAGTACGAAGATTCCAGAAAAGAAATTTAACAACGTACTCGACTGTTTACAATTAACCCTGAAATTAGGGCAGTAGTCATGGCAGTAGAAATAACTCCAATGTAAGAAATCAAATGTAATGTTAATCTGTTGAAATTTTCATCTATCTTTAACGATCCCGATTTTACAAAAAGTACTAAACAATGCCAGTTAATATGTTTTTTTTTTTTTATTTGTTTTGCCTTTCTTCGCTGTGAAATGGTTTGAGCGTAGGACATGAAATCTGTGGTATCTCGAATCAAACGAAAGTCATTCTTCACAGAAAGTGGCGTTCGTGTTGGAAAAAATATGTTTCAATTTAAAAATTATTCATTTATCGAAAATCATATTTTTAGGTATAGATCTAATGTGAAATTTTCCGCAGATTTCAAATCCGTTGAAAATTGTACTCTATCTTTTACGATCAAGGAGATAAAAAAAAGAACTACTTAACTAAAGTTTAAACTTTATTTGTTTTTTTAGTCTTCTGACAAATCTTTCTCCGCAAAATGAAAACGGAAAAATACAATCATCCATGTTTAGGTTGGCTTCTCCGGTGTTGAAACCTCCTCGTCTCGTAAAGGTTAATTATAGACTATAAAAATGACCACTTTCTTAGAAAAATGGCAATTCGTTAGAAGAATTCGTTTTGAACACCCTATTTGAACATTTTGATACTAATCTCTAACATACTTTGGACCCAAATCCCATCCATTTCACATAAATCGCACCCCTGATAGTGTGACGAGTCACAAAGGTAAACTACCACAAAAGACGATCTCTTTTGTTAGCTCAACTCGATTCGTTAAATTGATTCATTTCGCACTCGTAGTTCACCTACCAATATTTTGTAACCTCTCTCACCAGCGACATATTCGACGTTTTATAAAATGGTAAATTGATTTGATACTATTTATTCGAAAGAAAATAATAATTAATAATAAATAGAAAATAATACAATAAGGTAAGGTAATTTTAATTAGCGTCGTACTGGAGAAACAGGCTATTGACGACGGTCCGGGATCAATCCCTTAAGGGAAAGATCCGAGGACAACACCACATCATTTTGAACCACGGTCAGATGGCAACACCTGAGCTGACACCCCACTCTACAAACGTCCACCCAACGTGAGGAGTTTCGGCCACGGCAGATTTAAGGTATCTGACTACGTTAAAAAGTGAATGACTCTTTCCAAAACTGTTTTTGTTTTGTCTCTTACGAAAACAGAAGTTGAGATATTTCAATTTCAAAAAACCTTGATGCAAACTTTTCAAACCGGAAGTGGTGTTTGCGCGCTGGAAGTTGGTTCAGGTTTCGGTTTCCCGCAGGATTTTAAAAATTTAAATTGTAGTTCATGATTTTTAGTTGTGCTATGTTCCAGCCAACATTTATTTTTAGAGCAAACAGATAAAGATTAGTATTCAAGAAATTGCTTTTGAATCTTTAAATGCTGTTTTCAACCAAATCATTGCACGGTAACCATGTTGTCTAAAAAGTAATTAGTATATTTTTTTGAAATTTGGTAATATGTTTCTTATGTGTATATTTTAGTGCCTGAAACTGGATTTTATGTGTATCTTAAAAAGAAAAAAAATCTCAGTCACTTGATTGTTATGGTGTAGAGAAAAATTTTAGAAATTCTTATACTTTTTATGTCATTCTTTATATTTCCAGATCATAATAAAATTTAGCTTATATCTAGCTACGCCACTAGCTTATATATTTCAGAGTCTTAGTGTCAAGTTTTATGTTAATATTGTTATAAGTGAGAAAATGAGAGTGTTTTTCGTAAACATAATTTTTTAACCAAAGCAAGACAGTTTTTGGCATTCAAAAAAATTTCCAGAGTTTTGCTAAGTTAGAATGTGTGTTTTTTAGGTTCATTCAACTTTTAAAAGAAAAAAGTGCTATTGAATCACTTGAGAAGAAAAAGTACTCCAAACGTAGTCAAATACCTTAAGGTGCACCATCCACCCAGGCCCTGATTTACCATTAGGCCCGTGAGGCACGGGCCTATGGCCCCCATTATTGAACAGTTTGAGCACGAGCAAAATGATCCGCTTCTTGTCTGTACATCAAAGGAGAGCAAGTGTTTGTGCTCGCTCTATTTGGACGGCGCTTTTTGGTTCCCTTGTTCGACGTTCAATCAATCACCGGGGTCATCGTTAAGCAACGGGTCGGGGATCGGAACATAGAAATATTTATTTTTCTTAGGATTTTAAAGTGATACTATTATTTAAGTAGTCTATTTGTAAGCATTGTGTGTTTTGCTATACATAGTTGAAGATTAAAACTTAGTTGTGAAAATTTAATCTGCCCATATTAATGTCAAAATTGATGTGCCCATCCATGTGTATTTAGATGGTCTATATTAGTGGTCTTGGGGAACTTTGCACGTCAAAATCTTTGCTATTATAAAATGAAGTGTCCGACCTCCACTACGCAATGTCCGGACGAATCTATTGCACTTACAATAATGAAATTTGGCACACGGGTAGTCCGAAGTTCTTGCAATTTTTGTGTTAAAGCCTGAATTTTAAAATTCAATCTAAAACATTTTTTAAATAATTTATTGGAATTTAATTATTATTGTTTTCTTTGGAATGACAACTGCATATCTGTTGGCAGAATCTAAATGTATTTTTTCCACTTCCGTTTTCATTTTGCGGAGACAGATTTGTCGATAGACTAAAAAAAACAAATAAAGTTTAAACTTTAGTTACGTAGTTCTTTTTTTTTATCTCCTTGATCGTAAAGGATAGAGTAAAATTTTCAACGGATTTGAAATATGCGGAAAATTTCACATTAGTCAATTTCACATAAATTTAGATCTATACCTAAAAATATGATTTTCGATAAATGAATAATTTTTAAATTGAAACATATTTTTTCCAACACGAACGCCACTTTCTGTGAAGAATGACTTTCGTTTGATTCGAGATATCACAGATTTCATTTCCTACGCCCAAACCATTTCACAGCGAAGAAACGCAAAAGAAATGAAAAAAACATATTAACTGGCATTGTTTAGTACTTTTTTGTAAAATCGGGATCGTTAAAGATAGATGAAAATTTCAACAGATTAACATTACATTTGATTTTCTTTTAATAAATAATTTTTCAATTAAATATTTATATTTTCCCAAGAGATTGTGACGTCACGCCGATTGGATCTCTTCGCAATTCGAATTTGGCAATGACGAGGTCATTACGGCGTTGCCCGAGGTGTTTGTTTGCGAATCAAATCATAGTTCATAATATTCATAATTTGGTTTGCGAAGCCAATCAAATTAGAATTTGCAGGGAATCCATTCCAATAGGCTACGAATTTCCATTTGGTTTGTGAGGCAAACCAACGCCATGATTGCTGTTTGTGTTATCGAATGGGCTTCGCAAACCAAATGGGAATTCTTAGCAATCACCACGCAGTGGCTAGTTTAAGATAAATAAGAGGTAGATATTTCTATGTATTTAAACTATTTTGCAATTGAAGAAAATTTAAAATTGTTGCACTGCAATATTAATACGTTTTACCGAAAAATGCCGAATTGAAAGACATTTAATATGTTGCAACATATGAGTGAATTATTCAGTAAAAAATCTTTATTTTGCAGAGAAATAATCTGCTTAATATCTATTTTGCAAGTACGTATGTAAATACATGTATATATTAATAAAGTGGTTGCCGCAGCCGCCAGCGCAGGATTGAAAACATGGTTTGTTCAAAATTGTATACGGATAACGATGAAGTGGATTATTTTCCGAGGCGGCTATTAGTTTAGTGTTTATTAAGTGTCCAAGTAGGAAAAGAGTAATTTCTACGGCGTGTGAGCAAAAGACGTATACATTTTCAGTCTTTTGACTCCTGAGAATATTTTCCATCACTAGTGTCACCCAATGTCGCCTTTTTTGGGAACTTTTCTTCCTATTTCTCTTTAATAAATCGTCAATGATAATATACGCTGCACTCGCGATTATCCGCCGACTTCGTAAAGAACGGGACCTTTAGACAATTTGGTTCAAACAATAAGTTTGCAGTTTAGCTTCAACACACAACCAACCAGATTGATCGCGAGCACATGGAACATTTTGTGTCCGAGCTGTCAAACCAGAAAAACCAGAGAGTTTGATTCACCAAACCTGTCTCCGGGGTTAATCAATCATCCATGTTCAGCTCGGCTTCTCCGGTGTGGACGGGGCTTGACGAGGAAATGGAAGAATAGCTTTCCCTTTTTTTTCCCCGCGCATCTGGTCCTTATCTCTACAATGGTTAAGCCGCGTCCACACCGGAGAAGCAGAGCAAAACATGGATAATTGATTAACCCCGGAGACAGGTTTGGTGAATCAATCTCTCTGGTTTTTCTGGTTTGACAGCTCGGACACAAAATGTTCCATGTGCTCGCGATCAATCTGGTTGGTTGTGTGTTGAAGTTAAACTGCAAACTTATTGTTTGAAGTAAATTGTTTTAAGGTCCCGTTCTTTACGAAGTCGGCGCATAATCGCGAGTGCAGCGTATATTATCATTAAAGATTTATTAAAGAGAAATAGGAAGAAAAGTTCCCAAAAAAGGCGACATTTGGTGACATCCGTGATGGAAAATATTATCAGGAGCCAAAAGACTGAAAATGTATACGTCTTTTGCTCACACGCGGTAGAAATTACTCTTTTCCTACTGGGACACTTAATAAACCCTAAACTAATAGCCGCCTCGGAAAATAAAAATTTCTTACTGAATATTTCACTCATATGTTCCAACATATTGAATGTCTCTTTCAATTCGGCATTTTTCGGTAAAACGTATTAATATTGCAGTGCAACAATTTTAAATTTTCTTTCATTGCAAAAAAGTTTAAATACATTTTAAATATCCACCTCTTATTTATCTTAAACTAGCCACTGCGTGGTGATTGCTAAGAATTCCCATTTGGTTTGCGAAGCCTATTGGATAACAGCAATCATGGCATTGGTTTGCCTCACAAACCAAATGGAAATTCGTAGCCTATTGGAATGCTTCGCAAACTAAATTATGAATATTATGAACTATGATTTGCTTCGCAAACAAACACCTCGGGCAACGCCGTAATGACCTCGTCATTGCCAAATTCGAATTGCGAAGAGATCCAATAGGCGTGACGTCATAATCTCTTGCGAAAATATAAATATTTAATTGAAAAATTATTTATTAAAAGAAAATCAAATGGAAGGTAGCGATTTAAGGGTTTAGATTTCATTCAGATTTCAAATCTGTTGAAATTTTCATCTGTCTTTAACGATCCCGATTTTACAAAAAAGTACTTATAACAATGCCAGTCAATATGTTTTTTTTATATTTGTTTTGCTTTTCTTCGCTGTGAAATGGTTTGAGCGTAGGAAATGAAATCTGTGATATCTCGAATCAAACGAAAGTCATTCTTCACAGAAAGTGGCGTTCGTGTTGGAAAAAATATAAGTTTCAATTTAAAATCATTCATTTATCGAAAATCATATTTTTAGGTATAGATCTAATGTGAAATTTTCCGCAGATTTCAAATCCATTGAAAATTGTACTCTATCTTTTACGATCAAGGAGATAAAAAAAAAAGAACTACGTAACTAAAGTTTAAACTTTATTTGCTTTTTTAGTCTGCTGACAAATGTTTCTCCGCAAAATGAAAACGGAAGCGGAGAAAATACATTTAGAATCTGCTAACTTTTTATGCATCTGTTATTCCAAAGAAGACAATAATAATTAAATTCCAATAAATTATTTTTTAAATGTTTTAGATTGAATTTTAAAATTTAGTCTGGACACAAATATTGCAAAAACTTCGGACTACCCGTGTGCCAAATTTCATTATTGTAAGTGCAATAGATTCGTCAGGACATTGCGTAGTGGAGGTAGAACACTTCATTTTATAATAGCAGAGATTTAGACGTGCAAAGTTCCCCAAGACCACTAATATAGACTATCTAAATACACATGGATGGACACATCAATTTTGACACTAATATGGGCAGATTACATTTTCACAACTAAGTTTTAATCGTCAACTATTTACAGCAAAACACACAATGCTTACAAATAGACTACTTAAATAATAGTATCACTTTAAAATCCGAAGAAATATAAATATTTCTATGTTCCGATCCCCGACCCGTTTCTTAACGATGACCCCGGTGATTGATTGAACGTCGAGCAAGGGAACGAAAAAACGCCGTCCAAATAGAGCGAGCACGAGCACTTGCTTTCCTTTGATGTACCGACTAGAAGCGGATCATTTTGCTCGTGCTCAAAATGTTCGTTCACCGTCTACACTGAACGAGCTGCCAATCAAACCTGTCTCCGGGGTTAATCAATCATCCATGTTTTGCTCTGCTTCTCCGGTGTGGACGCGGCTTTAGGTCCCTTACGGTAATTCGATCCACGGACGAGTACTTTCGTGTGTCGCTACGTGGAGAGTGGAAAAGGACACCTCTTCCGAATTCCCCAGTCCTTCTGAGAAATTTCCATTTTCATACTGTGCCAATGTAATCATTCTCAAGAGCGCTGCAACACGCGACCGGTTTTGTACACCCCTCTCCAAGGACGATGGTTTTATTGGGGGCACATCCTGTCAATTGGAATTTGGAGAATGAATATAGAATTTTGGAAAGTGATCGCGAAATCTAATGGATAAAGAAACTGCTTTACAGCTGAGGCTACTGAATAGTTTTAAAAATTAATCCACAAATTATTTAGAAATAACTTTTTTTGCTAATGGAGATAAAATGTTCCGTTGGAATAACACCAGGGGCGTAGCTAGTTTCTCGGGGGCCTCGGGGCAGATAAATGAAGTTGGGGGCCCCATTATCCACCTGGAATCTCACATTTTACAATGTACTATCCAAAGTATCTCTAACCATGATGTATGTAAACACGATTTGATCTCAATATTCTACCCATAAAAGTTCATATTATCTATGTGCTACACAGTAACTTGTGTGTGTTTCAAGTAAATAATTAAGTAGTGGATATACTAATGAAAAAAAAAGTGAAACATTAAATTGGTAAAAAAGTATGTTTCTAATTTTAATAAATTTCATATAAAATGCAGTACTATGTACAAAAGTTGCCTAAAATATTGTTCCTATACTTATAAGCAGGGTGTCAAGATTTAAATCACTTGATTTAAATCAACGATTAAAATCATGATTTTAATCAAATGATTTTTTTTTAAATCACTGATTTAAATCACAACTAATCTTACATTTTTATAACTAAGTAAAAACACCATAGAAAAATGACAGAAGTGGTCAAATGCTTTAATTTTTCTGCACTTATGGGGATTTCAGCACTAATGGTTACACCCAGCTCAGAGGGAACTGGGTCAATTACTGCATATGATAAAAGATTGCAACAGCCAGTTGTAACGTATTAGAATATACTATATACTAGAAACAGTAGTGTAAACACACATGACATAAATCTAAATGCCAGGAAGAGTAATGTATAAACATTTCTGATTAACAGCACTCATAATATAAACACTTAAAGGAAGTATACAACAGTTTGATTCAAAATTAATTACGAAAGAGGTGACTGATTTTATTAGCTAAAAAAACACAAGTGGGAAGTAAAGTTTTTGAGGCATTTGTTTGTTAGCTCCCAAAATGTGTGCCGCAGCACCTAGAGAGATGAGAGGTGCTGCGAAGCGCCCGTAACCTCCAATCTAATCTATTTCTAAGCAACAGAAAAAAAGGTTAAGGTCACTTATCAAAAATCGGTTCACTCCCCAACCAAGAGTATGATGAAGGTAATTTTATTTGTTTTATTTATATTTTCACCAACCTATGTTTTCTTATTAAGTAAAATTAAAGTGTTTGTGTGTGAATTTTAAATACTAGATTTATTAATTATGTTTATGTTCTTAATTCTCTAATTTCTTTTTCATAGTGCTACAAATATTAAATGTGCATATATATATATATATATATATATATATATATATATATATATATATATATATATATATATATATATATATATATATATATATATATATATATATATATATATATATATATATATATATATATATATATATATATATATGTAATACTATACCACAGATAAATATTACATGATGAGAAGGGTACTGTGAGAAAATTATAATTATCTTAAGGGTGCCACCACTTGGATAAGTTTGGGAACCTCTGTGTTTGCTTATTCTTGTAGTTAGCAATAGAGATTAAAAGAGTAGAAATCTACATTTTCACACACAGCCATTAAAATGTCAGCAGGAAAAAAGAAAGATCGAATATGAATTAAAACTAAGTGAAAATCCAATTATTATTGCTGCTCGGCAGGTTTTTTTTTTTTTTAATCAAAATTTACTATAGTCTAATTATTTCTGAGTTCTATTCTACTTCTCAGACTATAGTTTAGGTCTGTCACT
Source organism: Metellina segmentata (assembly GCA_947359465.1). Classification (NCBI taxonomy): domain Eukaryota; kingdom Metazoa; phylum Arthropoda; class Arachnida; order Araneae; family Tetragnathidae; genus Metellina; species Metellina segmentata. Next base: position 113,930,667 of record OX375883.1, read on the forward strand.
TACACTTGCTGATAAATTTGTTAACATGATGATGTAATTTTCTCAAGAAAAACTATGTACAATGTCAACTTGTGTTTTGAAGTTAAAGAAATGTTAAGTAAATATTGATTTACAATGTCACAAATTCTGATTGTTTACTTAAAATAAATATTGGTTTACATGTCATGTCACAAACTCAATTTTTTGTTTAACAAATTTATATATATTTATTATATAAACAGTATTTAGGGCCTGCAGAAATTTAAATAGAAAAATCTTATTTGAATCAAAATAATCGATTTAAATCAAATAAATCCGATTAATTGATTTTTTTTTTAAATCATGATTTTTTTTTACACCCTGCTTATAATGTCTGGTTGTGCTGACAGTCCTTTTGGATAAGTATTCAATAACTCCCAAATAGATTAATCTTTATTTCTCATAAAAACTCTAGCGCTGACACTCAACCACCCGACGCTCTCGAGGGACGCGAACTCCCACAAAAGTAAACAAAATCCCCTCTACAGGGATGGGTACTGCCATCTGGTGGGCCACAACAATGTCGGTAAGAATGTTAATTCGACTAAAAAAATTCAACTTTCTTGCTTTCTCCTTTTCAACCGACATCGTACTTCTCAGATGCGTTACAACGTTTATAAGCATCTTATATCGTTACTTAAAAAATTTTGCAATACAGCAAGTTTAATAAGATTGGAATTGCTGGGAAAATCGAAGTGATCCTGCACCCTTGACAGAACTGACAAAGCTACCATCATAGGGGCGACATTTTTGTTAATTTTTCATCCCCTTTACGTAAACGACCTACGTGTCATATCTTCCTACTATACAGATTTAGCAGATTTTATAATATTATATATAGGCAAACAAGATGACGTAATCTTGAAAACTAATACAATAATAAACTATATTGATGAACAAAAAATTTAATTAAATAATGTGAGGAAATTTAAGTGAAATACTAAGCACCGAAGTATTAAAGTCATGCTAGAGCTACACATAAGGCTATTGACGACTGTTCGCTCCCTCCACAATGCTCCGAGGACAATAAATATCATGTCACATTGAATCATGGTTTGTTGACTGGGTCACACATGAGCTGACTCTTTAAACTTCCACACTCCGTCAACGGGACCACAATTTAGTCACGACTGATTTATCGCACACTGGTCTCCTTTACACGACGGGAATGAAAGAATTTCAATAAACGACGTACTAGAAATACACACCAAGATCATTCCCACAAAAAAGAGTCGTGAACAGTGAACCTGTGAGGTCATACGTGAGTCATACACCCCACTCTTCCATAATTCCACACCAACGTGAGGACATTTGAGCCAAGCCGGATTTAACGTGTCCTCTCTACAGGATGGATCATTGCCTGTGGAAGTATGCTTGGGGCCTTTGAGGTTGCGGCACCTGTCATCCGAAGATCCGTCGTGTAGAGGGGGTCGGTGCATGTTAAATCCGTCGTGTTTCACATGTCCTCGCGATGGCGTGGTGTGGAGAATAGGATGCCAGCTGAGGTGTGACCTCGTCATCTAACCGTGGTTCAAAATTACGTGGTAGCAATTGTCCTCGGATCTTTCTTGAGGGAATGATCCCGGACCGTCATCAATAGCCCGAAGTGTCGCTCTAGTACGACGGTAATTGAAACTACTCAGTGCTCTCCACTACTACACAGTGCTCTCCACTACTACACAGTGCTACAGTGAACCTCCACTACTCAGTGCTCTCGACAACCCTCCAGAAAAATTGGCTGGTTTTGAGCCCGATGTATTAGTTTGGAATAAGTGTTGGCTTTGAGAAAAGCCATATATATATATATTTTTTTGGTTTTCAGAAGAGCCGTTTTTTTATTTTTTATTATTGGCTTTGAGAAAAGCCGTTTCTTTTTATTATTGGCTTTGAGAGAGCTGTTTATTAGAAAAGCTTGACAGAAGAAAAGTCATGACTTGGATGACTCAAACTTAACGATGAGTAAAAATTAGCTTTTGTGATAAGTTTCAAAGCAATTGATGCAAAGACCGACATTGCATTCTTTGCATGAGACCAACGTTCTTTTGCGTAACACATTTCTTAGACAACCAACGCATCGTCTTTGAACTTTCTCCGAAAAAGGCCAGTGATTGCTGTTTTGGGCGTCAGTTGCAATAGCAAATCGTTTACTCAATTTGGGACTTGAAGTGAGCTGTAGAAGTGAATTTCTGGATGAAGGGGGCTGTGGATTATTTGAAAATTCTATCATTTGCTGTAAGTTTTTATGACAGATATTGGCATTTTTTATTTTAAAAAGCAAAAAAACATTTAAAACGGCTAAATCTAACAAATGGAAGAAAATTTTTTCATCCATTTCAGTGTTTTTCTACCAAAAGTGTAAAGCCGCGTCCACACCGGAGAAGCAGAGCAAAACATGGATAATTGATTAACCCCGGAGACAGGTTTGGTGAATCAATCTCTCTGGTTTTTCTGGTTTGACAGCTCGGACACAAAATGTTCCATGTGCTCGCGATCAATCTGGTTGGTTGTGTGTTGAAGTTAAACTGCAAACTTATTGTTTGAAGTAAATTGTTTTAAGGTCCCGTTCTTTACGAAGTCGGCGCATAATCGCGAGTGCAGCGTATATTATCATTAAAGATTTATTAAAGAGAAATAGGAAGAAAAGTTCCCAAAAAAGGCGACATTTGGTGACATCCGTGATGGAAAATATTATCAGGAGCCAAAAGACTGAAAATGTATACGTCTTTTGCTCACACGCGGTAGAAATTACTCTTTTCCTACTGGGACACTTAATAAACCCTAAACTAATAGCCGCCTCGGAAAATAAAAATTTCTTACTGAATATTTCACTCATATGTTCCAACATATTGAATGTCTCTTTCAATTCGGCATTTTTCGGTAAAACGTATTAATATTGCAGTGCAACAATTTTAAATTTTCTTTCATTGCAAAAAAGTTTAAATACATTTTAAATATCCACCTCTTATTTATCTTAAACTAGCCACTGCGTGGTGATTGCTAAGAATTCCCATTTGGTTTGCGAAGCCTATTGGATAACAGCAATCATGGCATTGGTTTGCCTCACAAACCAAATGGAAATTCGTAGCCTATTGGAATGCTTCGCAAACTAAATTATGAATATTATGAACTATGATTTGCTTCGCAAACAAACACCTCGGGCAACGCCGTAATGACCTCGTCATTGCCAAATTCGAATTGCGAAGAGATCCAATAGGCGTGACGTCATAATCTCTTGCGAAAATATAAATATTTAATTGAAAAATTATTTATTAAAAGAAAATCAAATGGAAGGTAGCGATTTAAGGGTTTAGATTTCATTCAGATTTCAAATCTGTTGAAATTTTCATCTGTCTTTAACGATCCCGATTTTACAAAAAAGTACTTATAACAATGCCAGTCAATATGTTTTTTTTATATTTGTTTTGCTTTTCTTCGCTGTGAAATGGTTTGAGCGTAGGAAATGAAATCTGTGATATCTCGAATCAAACGAAAGTCATTCTTCACAGAAAGTGGCGTTCGTGTTGGAAAAAATATAAGTTTCAATTTAAAATCATTCATTTATCGAAAATCATATTTTTAGGTATAGATCTAATGTGAAATTTTCCGCAGATTTCAAATCCATTGAAAATTGTACTCTATCTTTTACGATCAAGGAGATAAAAAAAAAAAAGAACTACGTAACTAAAGTTTAAACTTTATTTGCTTTTTTAGTCTGCTGACAAATGTTTCTCCGCAAAATGAAAACGGAAGCGGAGAAAATACATTTAGAATCTGCTAACTTTTTATGCATCTGTTATTCCAAAGAAGACAATAATAATTAAATTCCAATAAATTATTTTTTAAATGTTTTAGATTGAATTTTAAAATTTAGTCTGGACACAAATATTGCAAAAACTTCGGACTACCCGTGTGCCAAATTTCATTATTGTAAGTGCAATAGATTCGTCAGGACATTGCGTAGTGGAGGTAGAACACTTCATTTTATAATAGCAGAGATTTAGACGTGCAAAGTTCCCCAAGACCACTAATATAGACTATCTAAATACACATGGATGGACACATCAATTTTGACACTAATATGGGCAGATTACATTTTCACAACTAAGTTTTAATCGTCAACTATTTACAGCAAAACACACAATGCTTACAAATAGACTACTTAAATAATAGTATCACTTTAAAATCCGAAGAAATATAAATATTTCTATGTTCCGATCCCCGACCCGTTTCTTAACGATGACCCCGGTGATTGATTGAACGTCGAGCAAGGGAACGAAAAAACGCCGTCCAAATAGAGCGAGCACGAGCACTTGCTTTCCTTTGATGTACCGACTAGAAGCGGATCATTTTGCTCGTGCTCAAAATGTTCGTTCACCGTCTACACTGAACGAGCTGCCAATCAAACCTGTCTCCGGGGTTAATCAATCATCCATGTTTTGCTCTGCTTCTCCGGTGTGGACGCGGCTTTACACCTTCGGTGCCAACACCTGTGCAGCAACTCCCGAGTCAGTTTGCAAAGGCTCTCAGTGCAGGGGTATGTTGTCCAAAATGTTTACGTTATCATTTCATTTATGCTGTTTCATCTCGCTCTATGTCCTTGTGTGGTATATCATTTCCTGTTTCGTGGTTCCCTAACCAAGGTATCTCTAATATTATAAAAGGAAGTGTTGGTCTGTTTTTTCATTTCTTGCGCGCTAAGTCTTTATATTCCTGACAAATCTAAGGCACTTACAGTAATGGAAATTGGCACACAGTTAGTCTAAAGTTTTTGCAATTTTAGGGTCGAGGCTAATTTTAAAATTTAATCTAGAACATTTTAAAATGAATTTAATGGAATTTAATTGTTATTGTTTTCTTTGTGCAATGGCAACAGCATAAAGATATGACAGATTCTATCTTTATTTTTTCCGTTTTCATTTTGCGCGGAAGAGTGATTTTCCAACAGACGATAAAAAACAAAGTTTTAACTTTAGTTATGTAGTTTTTTTTTCTACCTCCTAGACAGTTAAAGATAGATTAAAAATTTCAACGGATTTGAAAACTGCGCAAAATTTTACATTAGTTAGAAACATTATACATTTTCTTTTCTTTTAATAAATAATTTTTCAATATTTATATTTATATTGTCACAAGAGAGTGTGATGTCACGCCGAATTCCCATTTGGTTTGCAAAGCAAACCAATAACCAGAAACAGCAAATGGCGCCTAGTTAGCCGCAAAATGGCTAGTATTTAAATAAAACTTTCTTAAAATTAAATCACAAATTTAAGAAAACGAAGCTCATGTAAATTGAAACAAACAAGATGATAGTGTGTAAGCCAGATATTTTAATGTAGTGGATTATGAAGGCAAATACAAATTGATTGAAGGTTTAAGTCAGTGATCCCTAACCTTTTTATCGCCGCGGACCGGTCAACGTTTGATAATTTTGAGGGGGGGGGACGTTGATTGTTTATATTTTAGATTGTTTTGAACCCTGAGCTTGTTTCTATGCAACGAGACAGTTCCATCTGGGGGTAATAGGAGACATTGACACCTTGTGTTCACTTTATTCCGTAGTTTTGTTTTGGTTGCTGTTACTGCAGAAAACCCCGCTTCACACAGATAGGTTGTCGGAAATGGCATTAGGGATTTAAGTGTTGTGGTGGCAATCTCAGTTTATTCCGCCATGACTTAAATCCAAAACACCGGCAGAGTTGATTAATCTCGATTTGCATTAATATGTATTCTGTTCTACGTCTGCAAATATTGTAATATAGTAATTAAACTTTAATTTAACTGAAGACTTTAATCGTGAAACGAACGAAACATTCTTTTTTGATATCGATAAAGTGTTAGAATTCATTCGAAAGGAGATCAACTATAGGGAGAGAAATTATTTCTTTACATCTGGTTTGCGAACTGAAACTATTCACCAGCATTCCCTTCCGAAGTGATAAGGAGAAAATGTTGAGTCTGCTGTTGAGCTTTTGGCGTCAGGAAATGAGAGCGCGAATGATATAATCAAAAAGGGCGTTAATAAGAATGCAAGGGTAGGCATAATCGTTCTACTATTTGTTTTCGGGCTGATAAAAAACAAAATGAAAAAAAAAAAGAATAGTGGAAAGGAATCGAAAGATGTTCTTTCACCACTTTCTCTTGACAAACGTAATGACATTTTGGTTCACACCTGTTGTATGGTGTTAAAAACAAAAGTGCCGTCAATTCCGATATGATTGTTATTAGACAATGATTCCATGAGAACGTTTTTAAAACAAGAAATTGCAGATAAATTAAGGCTACTTACACACACATAGCGCGATAAAATGACCTACCATAAATTCTTTTAGTGGCATGAAGAAGAGTATTGCACACAGTTCGATCTCCTGGAAGGGACCATCATACGTAGGCTGGAGAGGACGACGTACAGCATCGTGTCGTACAAAGACATGAGTGCAGTCCCGAAGAGAGAATGGTGAACAAAAAATTTTCTATTTGTTCGATGACACACAGATGTTGGTGTCAGCTGGTTCATAGCTGCTCGATGTTTCTCGACAAAATTTTGGGGGTTTTCTTCTACAGCGGATGTGTCGCCTAAAACTTCACCTGGAATACGAAGGGTACTGCCGTAGAGCATTTCCGATGCGGACGTTCCCATACCCTCTTTTAGTACGGTGCGGAAACCTAAGAGAATGAGTGGCAACACTTCTACCCATTTGTTCGTCATACAGCATTTCATTGCGGCCTTCAAGGTACGATGGAGTCTCTCCACCATCCCGTTGGCCTTCGGATTATATGCTGTTGTTCGTAACTTTTCGATGCCGAGAAGTTTGGTGAGTTATAGGAAAAGTTGCGCTTCAAACTGTCTTCCCTGAACGGTGGTAATGCTCTGGAGAACTCCAAAACGAGAGATCCAGGCTGTAAGGAAAGCAGTTGCCACGGTCTCTGCAGAGATGTCTGTGATTGGAACAACCTCTGCAGATTATTTGCTATGAGTTGCTGCAATGCCCCTCCGATAGTATAATCTGAGGCATCTACTGATAAGACTATTTTTGCCGAATGATCCGGGTGAGCTAATAAGGTAACTTCGGCTAATTGTTGTTTAGTGTTTTTAAAAGCAACTCTAGCCTCTGGTGTCCATTCGATCTTTCGCTTGTCATTCTTTTTAGCGCCCTTTAATTGATGTGTGAGTAGGACTTGGTATTCAGCTGCGCACACAGCGTCTATAAAATTTTAAAAGTCCTAGATACCTACGAAGGTCATTTATAGTTTCAGGCTCCTTAAAGTTTAAAATTGCATTAACTTTTTCCTCGACGGGTTTAGTACCATTACTTGAGACTAAGTGTTTCAGAAAGATTAATTCTGATACTCCGAACACGCATTTAGATACGTTTAGCTGAATGCCATACTGTTTCAATCGATCGAAAGCAATCCTTAAATGCCTCTCATGCTCCTCCGGGGTACAGGAAAAAATTAAAATGTCATCCAAGTAAGGAAAACAAAAGTCTAAACCCTTCAAGATTTCGTTCATAAATCGCTGAAAAGACTGTGCCGCATTGCATAGACCAAAATTTAAGAACGGAAATTCAAAAAGACCAAACGGTGTTGTTATGGCCGTTTGGGGAATATCCTCTTCATTTACGGGAATAGCGTGATAAGTCCGGAAAATATCCACCTTAGAAAATATTTTCTTTTCGTGCAGCGCCTGGGAAAAATCCTGCAGATGAGGAATCGGATATCAATCAGGAATAGTTTTCGCATTGAGTCTTCGATAATCTCCAACTGGTCGAATTTCGCCAGTAGCTTTGGGCACGACGTGTAACGGCGAAGACCAACAACCTTTAGAGGGCCGGCAAATGCCTTGCTCGACCATGTGTTCGAATTCTTTCTTAATGGCCTTCAAAACCTCGGGTCACAAACGACGTGGCTTACTATGGACTGGAGGTCCTTTGGTCATGATATAGTGCACAGTAGTGTGTTTACCAGCTTTAAATTGAGGGTTTAGAGAGTTGTAATTTAAGGGAAATCTTTTAAAATTTGTAAAATTTCATTATCTTGTTCCACCATTTTAATTGTCGGTTGTTTGCAGTCTTTGGTATGACACAGACAATCAAGACGTGTCGTGGAGTCGATGAGCCGTTTTTTTCTCAAGTCTGCTAGCAGACCAAAATGAGTCAAAAAATCAGCTCCAATGATGGGTACAGAAACTTCGGCTATAATAAATGACGGAGACCAAAATGTAAATTTAAGAGTTTAGTGCCAAAAGTGTTTATGTTTGATTTATTTGCAGCATAAAGCTAGCGGGTTTCAAATTCGGTTTATTGTTTGGAATACAAGAAACATCGCTTTCAGAATCTATTCAATACTTGCAGTTAGTAGCCTGATGATACACGTGTAATCAGCTACTGCTCCTTACGATAGAATGGCTGCCGCTAGTGGGAGATGAAGCCGTTGCCTATACTCGTTTCCCAAATGGTCAAACTTACAAGGCGCATTTTCTTGCTTCAGTACCAAATCTGTTGTGATAAAAACAAAACTCTAAATTTTCTCTCTCATGCTGAGGCTTGTTCGATCGGAATGAACGGTTCCTTGAATTGGACCGATGTCGCCTGAAATATCTACCTGCTTCTATTTTACCGACGGATAATTTCTCTATTTGACGAGAAAGTGTGTCGATTTGCAGGGCCTGATTTGCAGATCGATTTGCAGGGTCGATTTTAGACTTGACAAGGCCCTAAACTATTTGAGATATGGGGACCTTTATAAGTCCAGATATTGTATGTCAGTGCCAAATAAGATTTTCGGATACCTATAGTGTTAAGATGAAATCCGATTAAGAAGTATATAAATAGTGAAATAAGAAATCTTTAACTTAAAATCATTTTTATTCATAAACTTAAAAATGTAAACTCTGGTAAAAAGAAACAAATGGTCTTTAAAGACACTATTTACAAAGGCTTATTATCTAATCTATTGAAGCATGTTATAAGGATCAAGGAATTATATAAAACTAAAATATTATCTTTCTTGCCTTTGCCAGAGCAAAGTCACTGATGGCATCATCAAATGGTAAACTGCGTATTTTGTCACTTTCTATGCACATGAGACTGATGGAACGTAATTTATCTTGAGTCATTGTTGTTCTAAATTTATTTTTCATCCTCTTTAGCTGAAAAAAAATCTTTCTCCAGAGCAATTTGCAACCATCATTCTTAGAAACAATCTCAAAATTGCTTCTACATTAGGGAATGCTCATTGGACACGATCGTTAAATATTAATCTATACAGATACTGATGTGTCAGACTATCATGTTCCTCTGAACCATAGGCTTGACTATGTCTAACATATTGATGAAAATGCTTGACTTCTCCTACAAGATTCATGACCACATCTTCAGGACATGTTTGTCATAAAGCACTAACTCCTTCACGAATCTCTTCCCTTTAACAAAATCCGAAAGTGAAGCATACAATTCCCTACATACATCTAGACCAGTGGTTCCCAAAGTAGGTTCCTCGAGACCCTGGGGTTCCACGAAAAAATTTAGGGGTTCCGCGTGACAAATTTTATTTCATTAACAAAATAAGAATTGCGTCTAGTGTATTCACATTTTCCTCGGAAAGTTTACAATCGACCACTGCATTAAATTAAAAAATTTTAAATAATGCGACTGAAAACACAAGCATTGGTAGCAATTCGAACTTCACCAAAATTTATGTAATTTTTTTTGTGCAATATACCGATGTATTTGCGCCAATGCTATTGTGCCCTTGTATTATTAACTGTAACTGTCATTCAAACCAGAATGTCAGTTAAGGAACATTTTACAGCTGGGTAGGTACATGTCGACCATATAATTCAGATCGTAAACAAAGTTTCAATATCAAAAGAAATACCGTAATATCTAAAACATACATACATATGTTACTACCGCTAACCAATACAATAATGTTTCGCTCTCGCTTTGTGAATTGGTTACACTTAGAGTGCCTGAATGGGGAGAGTGGCGTCAATTGGGTGACAAAATCTGATTGGTGGAAACCTAGATTTTACCGGGGAAAATTAACTGGGGAAAATGTATTGAAGTATGCAGCGATGGAGCAAAAGCAATGACAGGAAAAGTGAGTGGTGCTGTAGCACGTATTAAAATTTGCAAAAAACTGTTACAATACTCATTGCATTCTTCACAGATATGCATTAGTAACAAAAAGGATTTCGGTGACATTTAAATCTGTTCTAGACGAAGCAGTGAAGATTATTAATTCTATCAAAAGTAAACTATTGCAGTCACGTATTTTCAAAGCCATGTGCGAAGATATGGGTAGTCTTCACACCACTTTACTTCTTCATACGGAAGTTAGATGGTTATCGCGTGGTAAAATGCTTGTGCGAATATTTGAATTGCGAAAGGAACTGATGGCGTATTTTATTGGTCAGAAATTTGAATTATCAGACAGATTAAATAATATGACTTGGCAATCTACACTTGCATACCTTGCTGATATATTTGGAAAATTGAACGAATTATGTTTGGCTCTGCAAGGAAAACAAGTCAATATATTGCAAACTAAAGATAAATTGGTTGCCTTTTCAAGAAAAATACAATATTGGATTTCAGCTGTGGAGCAAAACAACTTCGAGTCTTTCCAGACGCTTAGTGATTTTCTCGAAGAATCTGAAGTGGATTTAGGTAGGGAAATCCACGATGGTATAAAAACATATCTGTCCAGTTTACAGCAATCACTCAGTGATTACTTTCCAAACCTAGAGAATCAAGATAATTACTGGGTACAAAATCCTTTCAAAATAAAAGAAAAACCAAAAGGATTTCATTCCATGGATTATGAAAAATTGATTGAATTGAGTTCGGATGATTGTTTTTTTTTAGTTAACGTCGTACTGGAGCAACACAATGGCTATTGACGACGGTCCGGGATCAGTCCCTTAAAAGAAAGGTCCGAGGACAACACCTCGTAATTTTGAACCACGGTCAGATGACAGAATTAAGTTCGGATACACAATTAGAAGCCAAATTTAGAACAGTTTCGTTAACAATATTCTGGTCAGATGTATTCGATGAATATCCAAATTTATCAAAACAGGTTATTCGAATTCTATTGCTGTTTGCAATCATTTATTTGTGTGAAGCTGGGTTTTCAAAATATGTTTCGACAAAAACCAAATATCGTAACAAACTTGATGCTGCACCAGATATGCGAGTTCAGTTATCAAACATAACGCCCAATTTTAAGAGAATCATGGAATCAAAGAAGCAGGTGCATTCTTCACATTAAAGTTTTTTCATTTATTTTAGTTTATGTTTTGAATTTATATTAATTATTTCTATAATAAATATTTTTTAGTTTTGTTTAATTCAATAAAATTCGAAATACCAAAATAATACTTGTTTCATTTAATATCATATATTAAATTTTGAAAAGTCGTATCAAAAATATTCAGGGTTCCGCGATTATTGGCAAAAAATTTGGGGGTTCCACGACCAAAATAATTTGGGAACCACTGATCTAGACTAATTTGGGGGTCTTGCAGTAATTGACTAGTCTTGTGAAATTCATCAAGCATGCAACTCCACAAATATAACATTACCATAAATTCAAACTTCTCCATTTTATACAAAATGTTTCTGGCTTGATTTCTTGTTTCGCCTTTTTCTATAGTATCAATATGCAGCTGATGCAATGCAGAAATTATTCCATCATAACTATCAAGTATTGCACTTGTGTCCATTGAATATGCTTCCCATCTAGTCTTTGACAAAGACTTTGGAACTTTTGAATCATCTTTGACGAATGAAAACAGTTTTGCCCATCCATGTGTAGATGATGAAAATAAATTATATATTTCTTGAACAATTCCTAAAAAGTTTACTACATCTAAACAGCAGTCAACTGCTGTTCTACCAACAAGATTCAGGGAATGACCAGCACATGGATTATACATAGCATACTTGTTAATCTTCAATGTTATTTCTTCCATACCCTTGTATTTGCCAGACATATTGGCAAATACAAGGGTATCTATTTTGCACCCCTTTGTAAGGTAGTTGTACACCATCTTAGCCATACTTTCCCCTGTGTAGCTAGCTACCCATCTCTAGGAAAGTTAGAAAACGTTCAATAAGGAGCCCATCATCTGGTGAAACATACCTCACAATAACAGTGAGCTGATCAATATGGGACCGGTCTGGAGTGGAATCTACAGATAAACTGAAGTACCCTGCAATTCTTAAATCATCCAAGATTGAGTCTCTTACTTTATGTGCCATAATTTGGATAAATTTATCACATATTGCTTTAGAAAGATAAGATGTGACATCGGATCCTTTATTCCCCATTTTTTTATAATGGCTTGCTAGAAAAGGATCAAATTTTGCTATAAGTTTGAGTAATCCAAGGAAATTGCCATTGTGAAGATAATTACATGTTTCCTTATCTCCTCTGGAAGGTAAACCACGCTCTGCCATAGTAATTATGACTGCCACAACTCGTTCAAGAACATTTTTCCAGTACTGCCGTTTATTATTTATCTGTTCTGCTAGTTGTGGGGCAGTCAATTATTGAGCCACATTTTCTTGTGAGATATGTTACCGAAGTTGTTCTATGGTCTACAGAGTTTTCAAGACTTTGAACTAAATAGGTGTTGCGCCAATCACAAAATCCATCGGATGATAATGGCGTAGAAGAATTTGAAAAGAGTTTACACACGAAACAGTATACACGACCAGTTGTTGGCGAATATACTAACCATTCTCTGCAATATTTAAATAAAAGGTCAGAAATATTGTATCGTCTGACGGCTCACACGCACTACAAAAGGTCAGCGCATGCTCGAGTGTAGGCTCAGGGGAATCCCCGTGTGTGTAGTAAAAGAAATTACATACTTTACATGTTCCATTTCTATTATAAAATAATAATGAAATAATTTTTAAATTTACCAAAATTACCGGCATTTGCTGTCGAAATTTATCATTAATTTCGGTAGTCATCATTACCGGTAATGCAAACCCTAGGCACAATAGCGCTTTGTTCTTCGAAAAGACGCGCTAAAAATTTTGTGAAGAGTATGGGACATTTCGGACGTGCGCCATTGGGACAAATAATGCTGCAATATATTTGAGTTTTTTGACAATTGCGCACTCGGGACAATTTTTTGGGCCCCCCCCCCAAGAAAGTGGGGGCCCTAAGCTATAGCTTGTCTAGCTTATACGTAAATCCTGCACTGTCGATTTGTTTTTTGCAAATCCAAATTAGATGGCTGCGTACTAGAACTGGCAGTGGCACAAACGTAAGTGTTACTGCCGACGGTAACTTCCGCGACCATGTCCGCGAGCGTGGCTAATCAGAGTTCCCACTCTTTTTTCTAACTAAAAATAAGGACTTTCTAAGCACTTTCTAGGACAAAATAAGGACTTGCATAAAACATTATAGAAACCGTATTTCACAATGTAATACCTGACTTTCGACCAAATGGGGATGCTCTTACAGATTATTTAATCTTATAAGAACAGTAGTATGTAAAAAATTTAATATTCAAATCCATTTTCTAAAAATTATACATAAATAATGCCACACGAAAATGAGATTTTTCAAAATAATCAGTCTGAATTTTACAAAATTCAGCAGTTAATATGAGAGCATTTACGTGTACATGTATCTCTACTATTATAAAAGGAAGTGTTTGTCTGTCTGTTTGTTTCTTGCCCGAGAAGTCCTGACGAATCTATGGCACTTAGAGTAATGAGATTTGGCACATAGGTAGTGCAATTTTTTTCCAATTTCAGGGTCTAAGCGAAATTTAAAATTCAATGTAGAACCTTTCAAAATGAATAAAAAAGTTTTTTTTCGCCATTCTTCATTCTACTGCGATAAATCAGAGGAATAAAGAAACATCAAAATTTAGACTTTTCGTGTCCCCTTGACGTCAGCCTTTGGAACCATGCCAATTTTTTTTCATCTCCGAGGAGAGAACACATTTGAATGACATTCGTGTGTTTCGAGAATCATTCATTTTGATTTCCTGCTAAATGGATTCCAGTAAAGCAAAAGATTACTAAAGTTATCACCGGCGTTCTTCAGTGCTTTTTTCTAACTCAGAGATCGTTAAAGGTAGAATAAAAATTTTAACGGATTTGAAATTTGCGGAAAATTTAACACCAGCGGATAACAACCAAACATCACGGCGTGGTGTCACACGAGCACGGGCCGGGCTAGCCACGCAGTGGCTAGTAGTTAGTATACGTATAAGTACATATACAAATTATAGAATGAAGACAGCAAAAAAAAATTTGGACGTTTTTCTTTTATCTCTTTGTAGTGCATTTGCTTTTATAAAAAGGGAAAGAAAGAGTTAAGTTTCACGAGGACCGGACTTGTCACCTACCCAACGTGAGAACTTTCGGCCACGACAGATTTAAGGTGCACCAGCCGCTTCTACACGATATGCTTACAAACATCATTTTAATGAAACAAAATTAATTTGAAAATAATCATCTTACATGACAATGGAAACAGATTGCGCATGGCATAACAAAAGAAAGTGAAATTCAAGAACAGTCGGCCATTGAGTATTTGTCACCCGGATACAAAGAGAAAAAAATTATAAAGCATAGAAAAATTACTTTCGTTTTCGGTCAGCAGCCAAATACGATGAGAGTTCGAAATTTCCAGTTTTCAAACGACTTTTCCCGATTTTTGAAATTCTCTGACTATTCTCGGTTCTCCAGCACTGTGGTTTACGTTTTAGCAATCTTTTCCTAAAATGTTTTTTTTTTTAAACGAGCGGGTTGGTTTTCTTTTTGAACTGATAACCGATTGCTTCAAATTTTCAAAGCAGAATCACCCCCGAAAATCTTCAAAATTTGTCTTCCTTTTTTTCTGGGATAGTTGTTACAAAGAATTAGAACCATAAAAAAAAGCTAGATTTTAAAAAAAATTGCAACACATCGGGTTACCACTCAGATAGCAGTATTAATTAAAATAAATTATTTTTATATTGTTTTCGATTCACCTACAAATTTAAAAATATGCTTCCCCATAGTTATAATAAATTTTTAAAACATTGCACGCGGGTAACTGAATAAAACAAAATTAATTAACATTTGATGATTGTATTCTATTTTCCTCTATCAGGGCAACTATTTCGTGCATTGCAAGAGCCACTAACAAGTCGAAAACAGACCGATTTTTATAAGTTTTCAAGTTTTTAAAGTGTATTATGAGAGCTCAACAAGAGTCCATCGACGATTTGTATGTCGCGTATCAAGGGTTGCCATTCAAGCAAGCCAGTTCCTGAATCATTACCAAAACCGTACTTCTAAGTCAGTTTTATAGCCGATCAGCCGCTAAAAAGAGGTCGGAAATATTGTGAAAAAATATCGCCATTTGAAAACTGAATTTCGTTTTCAAAGGGAAATAAGCACTTTCTAAGGACTATTGATGCAAAATATTGATGCTTCCATTTCTAAGGGCCCTAAGGAAATGGAAGGTTAAAATAAGCACTTATAAGCCCTTTCTAAGCACCCGTGGGAACCATGCTAATGTAGTCAAATTCTCCTTCGACACAGATAAAATCGTTTGAATTTGCACGGGTAAACGTTGCATTCATAAGCTTTTCAAAAAGTCATCGTTGACTTTTCCATCGGCAAGCTCACGCATCTGTCGTAATAAGGCAGATGGTTTGCTGTCTCCTAATTGTAACTCACTTAGCAAACGCTTGATTCTAGTGTGCTCGGAGTCTCTAATATAAGCCGTTCTGTTAGAGTGTTATATTTGTCCTCAACCGGAGGTTTAAGGATTATATCGCTGACGTGAGAAAGAGTATCTGGATCGATAGTGGACACCAGACTCGCGTATTTTGTATCATCATTCGTAATTCATGCTAACAGAAACTCTACTTGAGAGAACCAAAGTTGAATGTTTAGACGCCAAAACTGGGGCTTTTTTTAGTGCGATCCGGTTCACTTCCTGCGCATCTGTTACATTATTGTTATTTGCCATTTTCGTACAAACAACACGCTACACAATTGCAAGGAGTAAAATATGTAGGGGAAACTATCACCACATGTACACAGAACTCGATATTCCACAAATTAGAATTATATGCTACTAATTTAGAATAGAATTAGCACTAGAAAACATTCATTACTCTCTCTTGCAAAAGACATAAAAAAGACGTACCTTGTTACTCTTTTGGTTGTCGCCGTTAGCACAGCTCGTAGACCGTTTCCTCTTTCAGGCTTATTCGATAGATTGTCATTCAGAAGGAATGCTTCCAAACAGTCAAATTCACCACTGTTGGGACTTTATTAACAAAAAAGTTTAAATTTGTTATCTCCTCTTTAATTTATGCTGTTGGGTTGGCGTGGAAGTTTGGAGAGTGGGGGTGCCAGCTCAGGTGTTGCTTCGTCATCTGACCGTGGTTCAAAATTACGAAGTGTTGTCCTCGGATCTTTCCCTTAAAGGATTGATCCCGGACCGTCGTCAATAGCCCGTTGTGTTGTCTAGTACGACGTTAACTAAAAATTACAATATTACAATTAATTTATGCTGTTTCAGAATTTATTGGCAGTCCTCTTATAACCACTGTGATTGGTTTGTCGCTTTTGCTGTTAAGCAATACAAATTCGTGTTTTTTCTTATTGAGAAAGTTAGTGATAACTCTGTGGTCATCAGAGTCTTCGGGGAAAACTTTTATATAGTTCTCTGAGAGCGTTGCTTTGATTCCAGGGAAGGATTCATTAAGGTTTTTTAAGCATAGTGCCTGCATTCCCATTGCTTTGACCAATGGGAAGTGCAGGATGGGTCAGGTGGGAGTGGTCACAGAGAGTCGAATTTTTACTAAACAGTCGATGCTAAGTGACATGAATTGAAGTAAAAGTTTAAAGAACAAATAAATAAAAAAAAGGAATAAAT
Organism: Metellina segmentata; assembly: GCA_947359465.1. Lineage (NCBI taxonomy): Eukaryota > Metazoa > Arthropoda > Arachnida > Araneae > Tetragnathidae > Metellina > Metellina segmentata. The sequence goes on from OX375883.1 coordinate 113,947,596, forward strand.
TAAATTAAAATTACAGATTAAGAATGGCTCTAGGCCTTTTACTGAATTCAGTATGGCGAAGGTCGAATCTGGGGATTTGCTGGATTGCGAGACTATCGATAATTTCGAATTTGGTATAAAATTTAATTGCGAATTTATTGAAAAAATCTTTTAGTTCAGTCATTTTAAAATTTTCGCGTATAGTACGGGTAAGGGTAATTTTAGTTAACGTCGTACTAGAGCAACACAACGGGCTATTGACGACGGTCCGGAATCAGTCCCTTAAGGGAAAGATTCGAGGACAACACCTCATAATTTTGAACCACGGTCAGATGACGAAGCAACACCTGAGTTGGCACCCCACTCTCCAAACTTCCACGCCAACCCAACGTGAGGACTTTCGGCCACGACAGATTTAAGGTGCATCAGCCACCTCTACACCATACGTTTACAAACACCCATGCCCGGACCCGGATTCGAACCAGGAACCTTCCGATCTAGAGGCTAACACCTTAACCACTATACCGGTTGGTCGGCACGTATAAGTACGGAGAGTATAATTTTGAAAAGTTTCTAATTTATGAAGGTGACGTTTTGCTGCATAGCCCCATATAAGACTGGCTTAGCTGATTTTTGGTCTAATCATGGTTTTGTAAAGGAGCAATTTGTTGTCGATGGATAGAATAGAATTGCGACCAATTAAGGGTTAAAGGGTTCTTTTGGCAACATAGGCCTTAGCTTTAATTGAGGAGATATGGGTTTTCCACGTTAAGTGTGAGTCCAGTGTGACTAGTAAATAGTGTGACTTGGCATTTGTCAACATTAATTTTAATTCGCCAAGCAGTAAGCCAGGTTTCAAGTGTGTGTAGGTAATTTGTAAGTGTAGTCATGACATGTGTAAGATCATGGTGTCTGGCTAACACAACTGTATCATCGGCAAACATGCAAATCATAGATGAGTGGTTTCGTGGTATGTCGTTCACATACAGATTGAATAGTTTGGGTCCTAAGATTGAACCCTGTGGTGTTCCAACCTGAATGGCACGAGTGGTGGATAGGGTCTTGTTGACACGAACGACAAAATGCCTACTTGTCAGGTAGGAAAATAGAAGTCTGTTCAGTGAGGCAGGAATGCCTTAAGTGATTAATTTATGAATCAATCCGTAGATCCAAACCCTATCAAAGGCCACATTTAGGAAGATTGCGCCAGTGCTCTCTTTGTTTTTAAAACCGTCCAACACATGCTCAGTAACTCTAAGTAGCTGGTGGGTGTTAAACAGCTGTTTTCTGAAACCAAATTGTTCAGGAATAAGGATGTTGGATGCACTACAGTAAGCTTCAAGCCGAGTATTAATAATATACACGGCAGCTTTACTGAGTACTGGGAGCAAGTTACTGAGTACTGGGAGCAAGTGTGATGTGCGTTCATGTCTCCAGCAGTAATAATAGAGGAATTTAATCCCAAAAGGGTTTCAATACCTAATGTTAATGTGTGTATAGCATTGCTTTTGACATGAGTGGAGACAAGTGTGATGGGGGAGGTTGTGTATTCTAATAGTGACTGTAGTGGCTTCAATTACAAGTAATCTAGGTGTTGTTTCTCTATAGTGCAAGATAGAGTGTTTACTGTAAATCCTAGTGCCACCACCGTGGCCAATGGGTCTGGGTGTTGAGTGGAAGGAATAGTTCGGCAACGGGGCAAAATCGCCAACTTTTAAAAGGGTTTCCAGTACTAACAGGGGAGTTCTGAACATTTATTTAGTGTGCCTGACAAGTGTAAAAATCTTGTCGATGGGGGTTTGCTTGCTTTTCAGCTCAGTAAGCAATTCTGAAAGATTTAGAAAAACGTTGGCTACTGTTTTGATTTCTCTTAGCAGCTCAATTAATTGTGGCATGTCATTTGAGAGTGGGATTGAAGTACCGGCCTGAATCCGGGGAACGTCAGATCTCGACTTCTTATTAATTGCCGCATGACTGGGCGCGGGTGGCGGAGGGGCGAGTTTCAAAGCTTCCGCCAAGGAAAACGCAGGCCGAATGGGTCTGCTTGTGTAGGTCTTTGGTTGTGGACAGTTAGGACATTCACGATAATTTGCAGCATGTTGCTGATTGCAATTTGCACATTTGGGCTTATGTTCCCGATTTGTGCAATCTTTAGTTAAGTGGGCTTCGCTACATATAACGCATCTAGGTGTCATGCGGCAATTAGCGATTGAGTGGTTAAACATTTGGTAGTTGTAGCATTGGGGAGTGGCTCATAGATTTTATGGCTCTGGGTATTATTTAGCAGTCGTACTTAAAAAATTGGTAGCGATATTTCCCTGTCCTTGAATCGTTTTAGCTTCGAGTGACATTTTCAACTTGAAAACCTAATTTAATTAGTTCCTCCCTGATGTTTTCGCAGAGAGTGTAGGAAGGGAGTCCTTTGAGGACAATCTTGAGTGGTCTATGTCCCTTTTGGGAGCGAAAGTAGTATTGCTTTTTCTCCTTGGGTAGATATTTTGTTATAGCTCTGTGGTCATTAATTAATGTGGGGTAGATATTCATCATATCTCCCGATAGTTTTCCCTGGTTTGGGGCTTTTACGGCGGCTTGCAGATCATCAAGAAATTTTTTGTAGTACAATTATGGATGGGATTTTGATCGAGATCTGACCTTTCTTTGCTGCGTCGCTAACTTTTGAAATGGACGCGCCAATATTGATGTTTTCAGTTACGTTATTAGTCTTATTGACTTTATGAATTTGGGTGTCATTTGACACAAATACTTTTTTATTTGGTTTTTTTGGATTGCGTCCGTGAAGCCGGACGCTTAGTTGTTTGACACTTTGAAATTACAGTCATCTTACCATCTAATAACTGAGAAATCAAAATATGCGAACCCTTTAGTTGCTCCATCCTGTTGAGGCAGATTTTCCTCGTTGGCAGCCTTCATCTCCGGCGTCTTGCTATCATGAACAAGTTTTCTTAGCATCTGGATGAAAAATCCAACATCACGTTTCTCATTAGCGTTTTACTCACTTTGAGCTACAAGCTCATCATCCAATATACCCCGACGTTCATTCAAATACCTACCAATGCATTTTAGTGAGTCTGTGAATCCAACATCAGAATAAATAGAACTTCATGAACCACTCACCTCTAACTACAGCTAAGAGTACATCGAGTCATTATTTCAGAACATTAGGTAGGTAAGAAGTGGAATTTTCTTCGCACTGGAGCAACACAACAGGTTATGGGCGATCGGCCGGAGATCCAAGGACGAAATTCTGAACTTTGGTCGAATGACGACGTTAGCGTCTGAGCATGAAACGTTGGAGGTGCGACACATTTTATCTATCTTACACGAAAAGTTAAAATTGATGTGGTAAAAATGATTTAAAGCGTAGCTGGAGAAGGAAATATATATTTAAAAAAATATTCGACCGAATTAAGTAATATTTATAAGGATAAAAAATTTTAATTTCTTTGTCAAACGTGTGGATTTGTGTCAGTAAAAAAAAAAATAGAAGAGCTTATTTTTTGTTAATTGTGTGCTTTTTTTCACATGAGAAAGTTTTTGCCATGTCGTTGCTTTCGATATTTCGTTAGCGTGGTTTGTTTGGAAATGTATCGTTTGGTGGAACCGAAAAATTCTAACATGGTCAACCAACATGGTTCTGTGAATGGTAGCTGTTTCCCATAACGAGATTAACGCCTGCCTCGAAACGTTAAACTTGGTAAAAAAAATTATGGTTCTAACCAGCTTGGGTATTATGTTATGTATTTTCTTAGTCAGGAAAGCACTTTATGTACCACCCTGTGTTTTTTTGTCATATTTTTTTTGGGAAAATGTGTATTAAAAATGTTTTATTTTCTTCACTTCTAACTTCAAAGAATGGTTCTTGATCATGGTTTTCCATGTTACCCAATGGGAAATAATCCAGACGCATCTTTTTTAAAGGTACTTTTTGAAAGTTATAGTGTCAAAATCATCTACCAAAGATGCATCGTTTAATTTTTGATGTGTGAAGTAAAAAATCAAAACTTCACAGCTGATATCATCTTTTTACTTTACGTAAGAAAGGAAAGAGACTAAAAAAAAAAAAAAACGATTCCAACGTTTCATCCAAGTAGCCAGGAGGAGAGAGCAACCAGGGGGTGGCGTCATTGTCTCCGGGGGACATCCGATGTCGAGTTACCGGACATTGCCAAGAAGACAAAGCTTTAGCTGCAGAGTAGCCATTCACTGTCCTGCCCCCAGTCAAGGCACTTTAAAATATATGGGTGCAGGTGGATTCTTTGGACAATAATGAGCATGAGCAGTGGGGATGGTTACGCTTGGAACATTTCATCTCTGGGAATATGGACCCCCTGCTGGTAGAGAAAGTGTGTCTGGGGGAGGGGGGGGGCGGATTTTATGCAAGCCATTACTATATACCCTTTTCCCATTCCCTTTTACCACTTGGTGTAGATTTTGACTGTGTCTCCTTATAACAGGTGTGAAATTTCTTATCTTCTTTCCATCTGCTGATGTGTTCCTGTTTATTGTCCTCATTTTTTTTTCTAATGGCGGGCACATTTGACCGAAGTCATTGGCCACTACAAGGCCGGAAGTGATGGCCACTTGTGAAGGAGCACCCAGTGGGTGGACCATCATTGCTCCTAACAATTACTTCGTAATTTTGCACCATGTTCAGATGACGAAGCAACACCTGAGCTGGTACACGCTTACAAACATCCATGCCCGAACCCGGATTCGAACCGGGGACCTTCCGATCTAGAGGCTAACACCTTAACCACTATACCGGTTGGTCGGCTTTATTGTCCTCATTAAAGTAGCGATTTTTCAGGAAGACAGATTCAATGCCACCGAACCCCAATAAAACCATCGAAACGTTTTTAAAGATCTTTCAGATAGATACGTTGACAGATTTACGGCACGCGGTCAGTGGAACTCCTGACCCCCAAGCAGACCCCCTTGGCATTGTCAGCGAAGAACCCAGAAAGATTAACGCAGAGCGTTTGTGAAATTCCGGACTAAATTTTGGCATGATCAATTGAATTTCTGTGGATTCATCTCAACTTCTTTCATTCAAATCGTATGTGGAAACGATTCATACGTTTGTCTACTATAAAATATTTTGAATACTATAAAAGTTGGACCGACTAGATTTTTGATCAAAAAGTAAAATGCGTTTGTAATAGAGTAAGTAGGTGTTCCAACTATCGCCACTGTGCATAATATCGGCTACTCGTGTTTGCAAGCTACTATGCGCGACATCTATCGAGGTTATGTGACCTTGACGGTCTAAGGTTTTGCCACACATAGCGCCACTGGCAAGTTTCCTATCAGTTATATCAACAACACTATTGCATCTCATGTATTTTAGGATGTGATCAACGTATTTTGTGTCTCCAATTCATTCAGGCAATATCCAGGTAAGTGTTTCTAAATCATAATTTCGGTTATATGACCTGAAAGTACATTGGATACTAATGATAGGTATTCAACTAGTTACCACCGTGACCTAGCCTAAGTCATTCGGTGTATTGCCACGTCATTTTGAACCATGGTCAGATGACGAGACAACACCTGAGCTGGTCCCCCACTCTCCAAACTTCCACACCAACCCAACGTGAGGACTTTCGGCCACGACAGATTGAAGGTGCACCAGCCGGTTTCCAAACTAGTTGACGAGAGAAATCCGTCTCTGTGTCTCTTTTTGTAGCGCATACTCTTGATCTATTGACAACTGAAGAGCGATGATTGACCAACCAAGAATTTCAAATTGTTTCCGGTTGAAAGTGTTCTAAGGTGGTCCATTTGCAGTAATAAACATTAGATTGGAGACGTTTGAAATCAATAAAGATGATCTCAAATCTTTTACACTATGTTATTCATTAAACCAAATCCGCACTCGGCCGTGGAACATGGTAATATTTCAATTGTTCTTAAAAGAGGCTTTAATTTTTCTGGAATTCATTGTTCCCTGAATAGTGCACATTTCATCTCTACCAAAACGTCGACAGATCCTATTTACCCCTTTTTCTCCATGGCGAATATCCCCGGTATTTATATTTTCTGGATCAAGCATGAATATATCCTTCAAAAGTTGACAATTTCTTCATTAACATCAGAAGAAAGTCTCGATTTCATTCTATCGACAAAACTTGCTTTTTTCATTTTATTGAATGAATTGCTTTTGATTAAATAGGTACGATTTTAGAATTATGTACCAAGGTGATATCTTGAAATGAAAATTTTTCTTTTACTTCTACAGCTATCTACGTTTCACGGGATGTTTCACGCGATGTTTTCTTGGAAAAGGAAAGCGTGTACGTAGTTTTTAATAAAAAAACAGAGGGCATACGGAATTTGCTGGAAAAACCAGAGGGTATACGGCGCGTATACCGCCGTATACCTGCCCTGGTTCCGTACTACAGCCCTGGTTCTAAGGAAACGACCCTGCAGACGTCCCCAGACCCTTGGTCATTTTCTACGTATGTGATGACACCGGCTTTCGTATCTCGTGATTCTCGTCGCAGATTGATTCGTGAGTCAATAAGTTAATCCGAATTGGTATTAGCTATTTTTTTTAAATTAACGTCGCACTGTAGCGACACAACGGGCTATTGGCGACGGTATGGGATCAACCTCCTAAGGGGAATTCGAAGGTTGCTTATGCTTACAAACATCCATGCCTTGATCCAGAATCAAACCAGGAACCTTCTACTGAAGGTAGGTATGTATGCTCTACTAGCAACTCGTTTTGAATAGTTGTTCCTCATTTCGCCTGGTGGGTGGTCATGGGAACAGTGGTAGGCGATATAAAAAACGCACTCTTGCAAATTTTTTTGGGAAACTTTTTCAAGTTTTACTAGTTAACTTAAACTGACATAAGTAAAGAAAGGTGTATATAAACCACAGGAGAATAGTTCCTAGTGATATTCAATTAATTTTCAAACCGGTAGAGTGGTTAAGGTGTTAGCCTCTGGATCGGAAGGTTCCTGGTTCGAATCCGGGTCAGAGCATGAATGTTTGTAAGCGTATGGTGTAAAGGCAACTGGTGCACCTTAAATCTGTCGTGGCCGAAAGTCCTTACGTTGGTTTGGTGTGGAAATTTGGAGAGTTGGGTGCCAGCTCAGTCTGTGGTTCAAAATTACGAGGTGTTGTCCTCGGATCTATCCCTTAAGGGACTGATCCCGGACCGTCGTCAATAGCCCGTTGTGTTGCTCTAGTTCGACGTTGATTAAAATTTCCATTACCATTTAATTTTCAGCTTGATTTCCCAACCCATGAGGCTGAGATACAGAGAGATAAGTTAGGATAGGCGATATTTGGAACAATTACCCTAACCTTTGGATGTAAGTTCAGAAGAAAATATTAATAAGAGATTTCATCTTAATGTGTAAAATGTTCTCAGCAGGTTGATCCTCTGAATTGCCCCAAATGCGCCCCAGCAAGGGAAGAAAACGTCGAAAGAGCCCTGACGGAAAACGTTCGAAGAGACTTTCGGAAACGCTTCGTTCCCTGACGGAAACGATTTCCGTCAAAGCGTTTGAAGGTAAGTCGTCCACTTTCATTAATTTCATAAATTAAATTTCATTAAATAAAATATGGGGTCGGGAGCAGGCCAGGAAAAACGTTTTACATCCATACCTCGATACCACTGCTTGACAGAGGCTGACATAGAGCGTTGTCGAGTTGGATGTAATATTCGTCCATTCCATAAAATTGCGTAGGAAGAACCTGACTGTCCAAAATGTTCGTGTAGGTGTTCAATTGACCAGGAACAACGTGCCCGCAAAAAACACCCCAAACAAGTACTCGGATTTTATACAAATCCCCTGGCGTCCGGTTCATTATTGTAGGGTAGTGTCTATTCATTTGGTTACGAGTCAGTCTGCTCGTCTCCCGGGTCTGATTTTCTAATTGTGTGTTTATACAGGAATCATAAATTTTATTCCATACATTTGAATGAAATATTAATGATTTTATGCATCGTATTTTAGTTTAGTGAATGCAATATAAAACTTTTCTTTTCTTACATATTTAGATGCTAAAATATCTGAGTAAGTATGCTTAAATCAACCATAATTGATAGTTTTGGAGTAGCTGGAAGGTATATTGAGCATTACTTGGATTGTTTTACCAGTGCTGCTCAGCATCAATTATTTTTCCATGAGTCGGGCAATATACACATGTAATGTTTTAGTAACATACGAATTTATAAAATTTGAAAAGTCTAGTTGAAATCAGCAGCTGCGTAAGACGTTAATGATCCACAAATTCAAAACAATTTTGTAAATTAATGAAATATTATTCAAGAAAATAAAAGCACGTAAACAAACCACGATGGACAGAAGATAATGATAGTATCCACTAAATAGCGCTAAAGAAAATAAAGGATCCATACTTATCAGTTTTCCTCAAAGTACTAATACGCGTTCGCTAGATAGGTTTTGCAGCCAACGCAGAAAGTTGGACTTTGGACTAAGGATGCGACATCGACAGCAAAACATCGATGTTCAAAAATTAAAACATCGATGTTGATAATACATAGCCCCAAAAACATAGATGTTTTTAAAATTCAGTGTATTTAAACTTTTTTCCCCCCCATTTCTTAAAACTGGTTTAGCAACTAGTGATGCGACATCGGCTCCAATATATCGATGTTTATTATAAAACATCAAGGTTTTGAAAACATCGACATCGATGTCGCCTCCCTACTTTTCAGACCCTTCACCCTTGGTCACTTTGGTTTAAAAATATGTTCAATTTGCTGATTATAAAAATTATGATACTTGGTTATTATTTTTTTTCATTTAAAAATAAAACATCGACAACGTAAAAACATCGCAGTTACAAAAACATCGACTCCAATACATCGATGTTTTCTTAAAAACATCGATGTTTTGAAAACATCGACATCTATGTCGCATCCCTACTTTGGACCTCTGTACTTCCTGTTAGGAGGAATTATTCAGAAAAATAAAACCGTAGTTTTTCTAAGAGGACATACAACTTTTAAGATATTTTTAACAATCTGCGACACTGAAAATGACACACTGTGCGTCGGTGTGAAAAGAAATCATATAGCTATCATTAGCGCTATTGCAATGTGTGCTGCTACTCAAAGGTCTCAAAGTGGTCAGACCATTCATGCCAACATTCGCACGAGGGGGAAGAAATCTTCTACAAAGAAGCAATTAGCAGAACACTGATGATGTCCTCATAATGCCCTCTGCACTACCAACCCTATAAAAATTGTTGCAGTTTTTTTCCTGATAAATAAAACTTCAAATTTCTCAAGTAAATTCCTATTTTAGATGGTGGGGGCTAAATATTTTAGGTATACAAATGTGTACCTCGGATCTCAATTATGCTGAAAACAAAATAATTTTCAACTGATAAGATATTTATAGAATCAGAAAAACTATTATATCATCACATATTTTAAGAAATTATCAACTAAAAAAATATTTAAAGGATTTAAAAACAAATGAAATTTACTTTTACGAGCACATTGAGCTGACGCCATTTCTTCCGCTTTTGAATAATAAACAGTCCATGTTCCTATTTCGAAATTATTGAAAAAATTGGTAGTTACAACTACCAATTTTTTTTGAAAGATGATTTTAGAGGCTAAATAGTCGAGGTCCACGTATGGGGGACCCAGGTAGCGAAGAGGACAGATATTGGTAAACACACTGACTAATTAATTGATGCACGTTTTCCTCCTTCAATCTCTCAATATTAAAAAAAATATTGACCGCCACAGGATTGAAACTCACTTTTTTCGCTCGATTTTTAGGTTTCCTCAGAAAATACGGATCGGAAAATTACGAAATTATCATGATTTGTTCAAAATGGTACAGGGAACAAGATGGAGAAGATTTTCTTTTCGGATGCGGCTATTAGTTTAGGGTGTATTAAGTGTCAAACTCGAAAACAGCGAAATTTCTAACGCGAGTGAGCAAAACACAAACACATTTTCAGTATTCAGCCGTGACTTTTTTTAGAAATTTAATAATATTATGGTATATTCGGTAATGTTTTTTTGAAATTTGTGGCAAATCGGAACATTTTCGTTACTGTTTTGTTAAAACTGTCATATCTATAGCCCATTATTTTGGAATTTGAAAACATCACGAGAAACCTTAGAATGTACTCTTTCTTATGGTATAATTTTTTTGGAAATTGGTTAATAAATAAATTCGGTGCGCTTAAAAGTTGGTCACCAAATTTCGTATTTTTTAGAACGTAATTTCTGATACAAAACTAAACCTGTCATATCTATAGCTTAATAATTTCAGTTTAAAAAATTATAAAATACCACATGAAAGATTAGAATGCACTAGTTTTTATGGTGTAATTATTTAAAAAAATTGGTTCATAAATAAATTCGATGCGATGAAAAGTATAATTTCGCTATAGTGTACAAATTGTTCGTCGCGGAAATGAAACATCAGATCGTTCATGGCCCGGAAAGACGCTGTTGGTTTGTGAAGCAAACGTGGGATATCGTAGCAATCACCGAGGGTTAGTATATAATAGAGTAAAATCCCACTTTTACGTTTCCGAATACGTTTTCCCGCACAATTTACAATATTTTTTCTTGCTCCCTTTGTTCACAATGGATTTGAAATATAGTTGTAGTTCAAATATATTTCAAAATTTTGATATAGTCTTTCATTGAAAGACGATTGGAATTAGTGAAATTTCATTTGTTTTTCGTGTTTCATTAGGTGTTATTAAAAGCTGTACATCATAGTCTAGTAACTACATCTATCATTCTAAATAGGAACATGCTTTCCATTTAGAAACCGAATTTGTGTGACTTCAAAAAAGTACCATAAGGGTTCAATTTTAAAATGTATGTCTGTTGGAAAAAAGGGAATTTTAAATAAGACTTTGTTGGTATTGGAATAATATCACAGCTAGTAATTTTGAAGTATTGAAATTTTTTGTATTAAGTGACAGGAAGTCGAAGTTTCTTGCTCTACTTATTGAAGCTGTTATTACTCAACTTAGGTACCTGTGCATCATTCGTAGAATACAGTACCTTTCTTTTTGTAAAAGCGCTGTAATATCAACCTTCTGTTCATTAAAAAAATGTTATCGATTGAGTTTAATTTGTCTACACTGATGACATTTATTTCTATGACAAGCTCCGTTTTCCATGTGCCACATAATGGAACTTTCTGGAAAATGTCCGTTTGCTTCAAACTAAATAAGTCACGAATGCCGTAAAATTGAGCCCGCTTGGACAAATAGAACGTGGGTTAATATGTAGCCTATCACACCCACAGGGTTCTAAAATATAACTGTACCAAATGCTGTGTAGATTGGTCAAAAAGTGGATTTGTATAGAGAACAGACAAACGTCTCAACTCTGATTTATATATCTAACAGAAGTTCCGTTGTTCCACCTGCCGCTGAATGAAATTTTCATTTTCATTTGCGTCCGCTTAATTAAATAGCCACGAATGCCGTAACAATTTAACTTACCATCCTCTCATAATGATGATGAAATTCGAAAATATCGTATACTAGGTGCAAGAATTGCACAAGTAAAACATATTCATAGAAAAATTAGGTGCAAGACTATCCGCCAAAAATTCGCTATTTTTACTGAAAATGAATGCGCGGGAATATTTAAGGTTACTCTAAAACTCAAAATCAACTTTTGTCACTTCAGAAAAAAAACTTTCAGCAGAAGTGCGACGAATATGAAATGGATTATATAGATGGATACAACATGTATATATATGTATATTTACGTCCTAATTAAATTGTAGTAGCGACGGAGAAGTTAAAATGGACACTTAAATTTTTTTCCTTAGGCTTAAATGATGCTAACATTCTTTTATGAAACATAATTGATAATGACTTTTTCAATCAACGTATTTTTAATTCAACGCAAGCAAAGCCAGATGTTTCTGCTGGTGAGTGGATAATTTAATCCGTGTCAGCAAAACAACCGAGCATATCCAGATAACGAGAAACAATTCTCATCACAACACACTTATTATTCACCGCCATCTGCGTATAAAAAGCGAAAACGCACCCATGTATTTATTCGAAGAGGATATTTCTGTTCAGTAGTGCAAGCAGTAGTGTATTCCAGTCCAAGCCCTCCAATACAAATATAAAAATCAGTACTTCCATTTCATTCAGTTCAAATTTTTATTTATCGCGTTTCTTGGACAAAAATGTTGCTCAAATTCACGATCACAGAAAAATACTTTTAAATATTTCAAAATCGAATTAAATAACAGATGGCGCAATATCTCGCAATGGCTACGTCTCTGCTCATATGAATCGTACAGACAAAATAAAAACAGTTTCGTGGAGAAAAAGTTTTAAATATTTAATCAAACTGAACATGAAATTTAAGTCAAAATTCTACTATTCAACGTAGTACCTTGTTTTCGACACTAGTGGGTAGGAATTTTTTACGTCACGCTGGAGCAACTCAGTGGCCTTAACCATGAAGGGAAAGGACACAGTAATTTGGAACTACGGTCAGATGACAACGCCAGAGCTGGCACCCCACTCTCCAAACTTCCACACCACGCCAACGTTAGGACATTTGAGTCTACGAAAGGTTCAAACTGTTGATACCTTTCAGTCCTTGTTAATGGAAGCGCAGAGCAGGTTGAGAGTTCGAAACCCACCAAATGCCGTCGTGTACACGGGGGCGTTCTGAATTTATCGTGACCTTAAATGTCCTCACGTTGGCGTGGTGTGGAAATTTGGAGAGTGGGGTGCCAGCTCTGGCGTCGATCTCGTTATACGACTGTGGTTTAAAACTACGTGGTAGGTTGGTATTTTAATTAACGTCATACTGGGAGCAACTCAACGGGCTATGGACGACGGTATGGAATCAATCCTTAAGGGAAAATTCAAAGGACAACACGTCATTTTCAACCACGGTCAGATGACGAGTCAACACATGAGCTGCCACCCCACTCTCCAAACTTCCTCACAACATGTCAACGTGAGGTCACAGCAGATTTAACATGCACCTTGCCCCTTTGTACACGACGGTGTTCGTTGCATTCAAACTCGCAACCCTCCGGTTGCTAATCCGTTACGTGGTGTTTTCCACGTGTATATTTCCCTTGCGGATTACCCTCGCTTGAAGCAAACATTAACTGTCCCAAATGTTTCGCCGACCATCCGGTAGAGTGGTTAAGGTGTTAGACTCTAGATCGGAAGGTTCCTGGTTCGAATCCGTGTCCGGGTATGGATGTTTGTAAGCGTATGGTGTAGAGACGGCTGGTGCACCGTAAATCTGTCGTGGTCGAGAATCCTCACGTTGGATTGGTGTGGAAGTTTGGAGAGTGTGGTGCCATCTTAGGTGTTGCTTCGTCATCTGACCGTGGTTCAAAATTACGAGGTGTTGTCCTCGGATCTTTCCCTTAAGGGATTGATCCCGGACGGTCGTCAATAGCCCGTTGTGTTGCTCTAGTACGCCGTCAACTAATAACTACCAATTACCCAAAGGTTTCCTAAAGGACAAAAATTACCTTGGCTCCCAAGGTCCACCGCCGCAAAGCATCTTGTAAAAGATGTTTGCACTGCAGCTCGTTTGTGGTGGCAAATGCGGGTTAATGTCCAATTCACCCTCGGGTGAAGCAAGCTATTAACTGTCCCAAGGGTTTCCTGAGGGACAAAAACAACCTTGGTTCCTGCTAAAAGCTCCGGATTTTTCTCTAATCTATTCCATAAGGAATTTAACCTGTTTAGGGCTATCGCCATAGACTCACCTAGCAAACTAGGATCCCTTTTAAAGGGCATTTGAAATACAAACAATCCTGATTCTTCCCTACGTTTTTATAAAATGAGAATTCGCTTCAATCTCATCAGCACTTTAAAATTTTTTAAAGTTATCAAATTGCTCGATTTCCCAAAATGTTTTCAATTCCTCATTTAATTGTGCAGTTTCGCTAACCGAACCACAATGAACATTAACCTGAGAACCTGAACTGGAAATACTCCCACTTACCAGGAACCCAAAGGCTGAATCTAGTAAAATTAAGTTTGAATTAGGCACATATAATTTTTCCGGTCTCAATAAATACAATCAATTTTACCAGGTCTATAAAATTCAGGATCGGAAAGCCTTACAGTTTGCGGTATTTCTAACCCTGATACATCCATGAATTTACTAGGTATTAATAGCGTTATTTTTGGAACAATAAAGAACTCTTAACTCCTTAATATAATCTCCCGACTCATTAATAATAACCGCATAAGTTCGATATTTTACACTCATAGAATCGCCTTTAATTCCCGTCACCGAAACATTTATTTTTTGTTTCTTTCTTTAATATGAATTTGCAATCTTTCTGCCATCGCGACAGACAGAAAACATGTTTCACTCCCGCTGTCTATCAAGCCTCTTCCCGATAATGAATAGCTTTGTTTTGGATTCCGAATCTTAAGAAACGCTGTAAACACTCCGCTAACCCCTGTGTTTACTTTCGTTCTTGCAGCAAAAGATGCACTCTGCGTCGGAACAAATTCCCTTCCTCGCGCATTTAAAGTTTCCAGTTCTGATTCATTGCGAACACCTGCTTCTGTCGATTGATTGACGGGAACCTAGTAGGAGAGCTGATGACGAATTTTGGGAAGGTACTTTAGGCACTATGAAATTGTAAAATAGTACAAATTCAATGCTAGTTGAATAGGGAATCGAGGGTCGGGAACGCCGTTTGCGGTTATTTCGCTACTGCGCAGCATAGGATATTAGCAAAAAATTCATCCCACCCAGTATCCTTTAGGCACTTTTTTAATCTTTTTTTTAGCATTTATAGAATACAGAAATAAGATTCCCAGACTGTTTAGACGGTTTTAAAGAACAACCCGACTGCCCTGAATTAATATTATAATCTACGCAAAAAATATTATTTAGGCACTCTGAAATTTTTATAGCAAGTTTATTAATTACTATTGAAAATATGTGCAAAAAGCCAGACGAATACGGCGGTTTTAAATAATAACCCGACGCAAATAAAGATTTTACATAAGTATCGGCAGCTGCCGGGGCACTGGCTACCCTAGAAGACAGTGCCTTGGCTCGCAGGTCTGTGGTTGATTGCGGAGGAATCACGTGACTCGAGTTTGATGGGCAGCAGGGGCTAATTAGGCCAGGTGTACACATCCGGTTTTTCAACGTGCGGCGCCGCTACCGCAACGCAAGTGCGGTCTGAGATACATTAGATCCAATGGAGAAGTGCACACATGCCTCCAGCGCCGCTGGGGCGCCGCACGTCCTACTTGCGTGACATTTGTATCGCAGTTCCCCACGGCGCCGCACAGGAGTCTCCGTTCTGAAGTAGCTTGTTTTCATAAACAAGTGGAATATAAATAATAATTTATAAATGGTTGTATCCAGTAACGTCTATTTTGTTACAAAATATACTTTTTTTACACCAAGTAAGCAAAATAAAAATGTTTCCTACGATAGAATATTTATCGCAAATGGCGCGAAATGAATTCGTGCGTCATTTCACGGTTATGTGTGCATAGTTGGGCTACGGTACCGCACGTTGAAAAACCGGATGTGTGCACCGGGCCTTACAAAGCATTTTGGATAAGTTTATTTTTTTTTCACGCAAATGTGACCACGTTGAAAATTATTTTGAGCTCAGTGTAATTTCTTTTTAGGTTTTTTAAATATGGTTTTGCTATTAACACTTTAAGCATTAACATGTGCACATGTGTATATAACTATGTGTATACATAGTAATAACAGTTAATTATTATAGCGATCATAATTCTTTTTAGTGACTACGTATTTTATAGGTTATATATCATTAATGTACAGTGGAACCAAAAACTGTAAGTTGTAAAATTTGTAAAAAAAAAAAAAAAAAAAAAACAGTGATTATTTTTAATCAAGAAAGACTTGCACAGAGCAAAAACATTTTGAAAATTCAGCAAGAAAGGCTTGAAATTTGCTAAAGTGATAATATATATATATATATATATATATAATATATATATATATATAAGATTCGTGTTGTTCTGTTTGGTAAGGTCTATATTAAAGACTTCGAATCTTACAGCACATTGACATTTAATGAATTAATATACACAGTTATTATGTACAGTTGAGATATTTTAAAACAGTTCCGTCATTATCTGCAGCAGTCGTCTCTGCTCGGAAAAAATACGTCAGCTCTCAATGGCGTCCAGGGGAAAAAGTGTCTGTTCTATTAATTTTCTCGTAACTGAATACCAGAATGTGAATGGCTCGTGACAGTCTTGCCTTGCATTCCTACTACAATGCAACTGACTCCTACCAGTCTCGTTGCTCTTATAATGAGTTCTTTCCAGACTAGTAGACAACTACCGTTGTCTAGTATTCCTACAACCGGCCATCCTGATGATCTTTCGTCCTCGAAAGGAACACGACAAACCTAAAAAAAAAACACAAAACAGTATCTGGGAATACATTGATTCAGTATTAGTTATTGAACCACGACTTCATATGGTCAGCTGCTGTCGACGTCAAGTTCGGTCCTTCATGGTTTCCAACTTTCTCAACGTCATAGCGATCATGGGGTTTCACTTTCTTCACTCGATATGGTCCTAAGAATTTCGGTCGTAATTTCATTCCGACACCAAATTGAGTCCGCTGAATAGCAATAAGATCGCCCTCTTTGTATTGATGAGGTTTCTTCCTCTTCTTATCATACGTTCTTTTATTCTCTTCCTGAATTTTTAGGATATTCTCTTTGGCATCGTCTCTTAATTTCTTCCTCTTCTCTAGAAAAACTTCAGTATATTCTTCTTCTAAAAGCTGGACTATCTTGAGATCTTCTTTGTTTCGCATTTTCACACCTGTCAAAAGTTCGAAGGGTGTCCATCTTGTGCTTCTGGAGGTTGTACTATTGAGTATTCTTTGTACGGCGTCAACGTGTTTGAACCATTTGATCGGTTCTTCAATTGAAAGTTTGGATAACACTGGAATCAGGGTTTTGTGCATTCTTTCTACTTGTCCATTGCCTCTTGGGATTCCTGTTGTGATTTTTAGGTGTTCAATCCCGTTTTCGCAACAAAAATCTGTAAATTCTTTAGATGTAAAAGCGGATCCTCTATCCGAGATTATCCTCGCAGGATTTCCAAAACTATTTTGTTGTTGTTTGAGTTTATTTATTGCGTCACCTGATGTCGTAGATTTGGTAGGATATAACCAAGTGAATTTTGTGAATGCGTCTACTACCGTGAAGATATACTGATAGTTCTTAGATGTTGAAGGTAACGGACCTATGAAATCAATGTGATAAGTGTATAATGGAACGTCCTCTTTAGGAATTGGATTTAGAAATTTGTTATCCTCTGCTATGGTTCGTTTTGTCTCCAACTTAGTGTTTGGTTCCAGACGATTAGTTACTTCGAGATGAGTTCCGGTTTGAATTTTAGTTGAATCTGAAGTGTTCGCTAAATTAACAATTCTTGCGTAATTCACTCGAAAATTATCGCGTCTGCTCAAAACATGAATTCCGCTCTCTGATAAAGTAAGATTTAACTTATTTATGCAATCGAACCCAAGAACAATATGATCAGGTAAATTTTTTAAAACATAAACATCAGTAACAATAATGCAGTCATCAATAATAATTTCAGTAGAAAAGAAACCTAGAGGAGAAATGTGTTCTCCTCCTATACCCATTAAAGTCACATTATCAAAACTCAATTTTGGGGATCCAATTTCAACATAAAATTCATATTTTATCATTGACACATCACTTCCTGTGTCGATTAGCGCATTAGATCTTTTCCCGCACATTTCAACATATTTTCTTAGCTTAGTACGAGAATTAAAAGGGCTATTAATTAAAGTTCTATTTACATCTCTTTTGGGACACACGTCGGCCTTGTGCCCATAATTTTTACATTTAAAGCATCTCACACCCTCAGTTTTCTTTTCACAATTTATCGACTTATGTCCATATTCATTGCAGTTGTAACATTTTATATGATTGGTGTTAGTTTGTTCAGGGCGCACGAAAGATCGAGGCTTTAATTTGTCAAAATCCCTATTGAAACGCTTCTTATATTTATCGTCTGATGTTTTCGAATCTCTATTGGGTTTTAAATGACATCGAGCCGCTTCATATTCGTCTAATTTATTGACGAGTTGGTCTATTTTCGTTATTTTCGGTAGCTCGTCTATAAAATGGTCTCGAACGTCATTGGGTATTTTTCGTTTTAGTTGATCGGTAATCATGAGTTCTTTAAGGTCTTGGTAATTTGATACTTCCAACCCACTCGTCCATTCTTCAAAGAAATTTTTCAGATCATGAGCAAAGTCATTCCAAGTAGAAGACGCTTCTTTTCTATGCGAAAGGAAATTTTGCCTAAATTGTTCCGGATTTAATTTAAAACGTTTCAACAATAATCTCTTGACATTTTCATAGTCATTAGCCTTTTCGTCAGGCTCACGCGTGATAAGATTAGCCAAATCCAATGGGAGTAACCCCAACAAATGTGTAACCCATTCCGTTTTTGGTATTTCGATACGACTAATCTGTCTTTCAAATAAAGTTAAATAACAGCTAATATCCTTATTCGTCTCGTAACGGTTAATCAATTTCAATAAATCGTTATTGTATAGGCTGGTAGTTTTACCATAACTGTTGCCTTGTCTGTTAGCAGTTTCGATTTCTAGTTTCCTTAATTCGAATTCGCGGGCTTGTTTTTCGGCTTCAATTTTCTCTGCGCGTTTTTCGGCTTCAATTTTCTCTGCGCGGGCTTGTTTTTCGGCTTCAATTTTCTCTTCGCGTTCAGTTATAATAACGCTCAACAGATTTTTTGTTATCTCCTCGTCATAGTTTTCAGAATCTATTATAAGTTTCGAGCACTGCGCTACTTTGGGATTCGCTGGCACTATTAGGCCTAATTCGTCATTCAATGTTAGCAAATCTGCTTTTCGGGCCTTAGTTAAATATGCCATGTCATCAATTAAAACAAAATTCTGTACTCACAGTTTCGAAAGTTCCTTCTATCCGTCTTTTCCGTCAACTCGTCTTTTTCGTCTACGCGTTTTCTTTTTTGTCGTTTCAGTCTATCATCAGCACCACGTCAGGAGAAGTCATGAAACTGTTCTTGCAGATGATTAAAACACAAGTCCAGGTTTGCATAGGGAGTCAAAACATTCCGCCGGCCGGTTCAATCGTCACTGCTTTCGGGGTCTGCTAATCCGTCGTTCAAGCCCTCGTACGAAGGAGGAGAATCGTCGCGGTCGTCAACGGTTTTTCACATCGCGGCCGAACCCTCATTTTTTGTAAGATTCGTGTTGTTCTGTTTGGTAAGGTCTATATTAAAGACTTCGAATCTTACAGCACATTGACATTTAATGAATAAATATATACAATTATTATGTACAGTTGAGTTATATTTCAAAAAAGTTCCGTCATTATCGGCAGCAGTCGTCTCTGCTCGGAAAAAATACGTCAGCTCTCAATGGCGTCCAGGGGAAAAAGTGTCTGTTCTATTAATTTTCTCGTAACTGAATACCAGAATGTGAATGGCTCGTGACAGTCTTGCCTTGCATTCCTACTACAATGCAACTGACTCCTACCAGTCTCGTTGCTCTTATAATGAGTTCTTTCCAGACTAGTAGACAACTACCGTTGTCTAGTATTCCTACATATATATATATATATATATATATATATATATATATATATATATATATATATATATATATATATATATATATATATATATATATATATATATATATATATATATTAGGAATATATATGCCGACCAAGTGGTATAGTGGTTAAGGTGTTAGCCTCTAGATCGTAAGGTTCCTGGTTCGAATCCGGGTCCGGGCATGGATGTTTGTAAGCGTATGGTGTAGAGGCGGCTGGTGCACCTTCAATCTGTCGTGGCCGAAAGTCCTCACGTTGAGTTGGTTTGGAAGTTTGGAGAGTGGATTGACAGCTCAGGTGTTTCTTTGTCATCTTACCGTGGTTCAAAATTACGAGGTGTTGTCCTCGGATCTCTCCCTTAAGGCAGTGGTCCGCGGACCGGTCGGTCCGTGGATCAAATGGTACCGGGCCGCCCAAGGAATATTAAATTATTACCATTTTATTTACTTTGGTGTATTTATCTCGGGTTTGTGCGGTTCTTATCTATGAAATGTCCACTCAAATTAGTAGGCGGTAAATCAGAACTTGAAATTTGTTCTGTTACTAGAGCTTCAATTATGATTTATGGATTCTGTATGTCTCTATTTTCCAATTTTGACAAATGTCACAACTGTTTTCAAGTTGGCAGACAAAGTAGCTGCATTTAAAGTCAAACTGAAGTTGTGGGGACGGTGCGTGAACAGAGGCATTTTGGACATGTTTCAGACGTTAGCGGGGATTTTAGACGAGACTCAGCCTAAACATTTACTCTCCTAGTTGGTGCACGATCACCTGTCTTTGCTTTAAAAAAAAAAAGAGTTCGAGTGCTTCGTGGGTATTTTGTGGTTGGGAAACCACAAAAGACCCACGAACTAGTAAGGAATGGATCCGCAACCCATTTGTCAACAAATCAGGAGAATCTAGCATGTCTGTGCAAGACGAAGATCAACTGTTGGAGATTGAAAATGAAATCGGCCTTAAAACTACGTTCGAGACAACTACTTTGCCGGTGTTCTGGATTAAAGTCATGGTGGAATACCTTGAGATTGCCACCACAGCACTTAAATCCCTATTGCCATTCCCGACAACCTATCTGTGTGAAGCGGGGTTTTCTGCAGTGACAGCAACCAAAATAAAACAACGGAATAAACTGGACATAAGCAACACACTTCGGGTGTCATTGTCTCCTATTACCCCCGATGAAACAGTCTCGTTGCAAAGAAACAAGCTCAGGGTTCTCATTAATTTAGCGTTCTAGTGAGTTAGAATGTTAAATCACTTTATAGTCATTTTTTGGTGTAACTGTATTTTATTTTGAAGGCATGTTTAAGTACAATTAAATTAAAATTATTAAATCAAAACAATCTTAAATATAAACAATTAACTCCCCCCCCCCACCCTCAGCGGACGCGTTAAAATTATCAAACGTTGATCCGGTCCGCGGCGATAAAAAGGTTGGGGAGCACTGCCTTAAGGGACTGTTCCAGG
This sequence comes from Metellina segmentata, assembly GCA_947359465.1. Lineage (NCBI taxonomy): Eukaryota > Metazoa > Arthropoda > Arachnida > Araneae > Tetragnathidae > Metellina > Metellina segmentata. The sequence goes on from OX375883.1 coordinate 113,968,700, forward strand.
ACCGTCGTCAATAGCCCGTTGTGTTGCTCTAGTACGACATTAATTAAAATTACCATTACTTGTGTGCCCATTTGACAAAACACGCTAGAATCGGAAAACTTGGCACTTCCGTACGAGTGAGTGGTACCGAGGTATGTAGTGACGTCACATTTCGGAGCAAAAGAAAAATGGAAGGTGAAATAAATGTTTCCAAATGTTGACGTAAGTGGAGCGAAATTATCAAAATCGCGGTCCTACTTCTTTCTCCTGAACAAAAAAAGGATGGTGAAAAAAACGAATAAATTAATTAAAAAATATTCTAGATTAAATTTTAAAATTCGAGCGCGATACATAGAAAAATTTCAAAAAATTCGGACTGCCTGTGTGCCAAGTCTCATAATTGTAAGTGCCATAGATTCGTCAGAACAGTCCACACACCTACAGGCACGTTTTTATCATAGTAGAGTATAGGTTTTTTTTATATACAAATTACACAACTCAAAGTTTTTGGTTCCATTGTACATTAATGATATATAACCTATAAAAATATAATTTTATCTAGCCTATAAAATACGTAGTTACTAAAAACAGTTATGATCACTATAATAATTAATTATTATTACTATGTATACATACATAGTTAAATACACATGTGCATATGTTAATACTTAAAATGTTAATAACAAAACCGTATTTTAAAATACCTCTAAAAACAATATTGCAATGAGCTCAAAATAATTTTCAGTGTGGTCACATTTGTGTGAAAAAAAATAAACTCCTCCAAAATGCTTGGTAAGTAGCCCCAGCTGCCCATCAAACTCGAGTCACGTGATTCCTCCGCAATCAACCACAGACCGGTGAGCCAAGGCACTGCCTTCTAGGGTAGCCAGTTCCCCGACAGCTGCCGATACTTATGTAAAATCTTTATTTGCGTCGGGTTATTATTTAAAACCGCCGTATTCGTCTGGCTTTTTGCACTTATTTTCAATAGTAATTAATAAACATGCTATAAAAATTTCATAGTGCCTAAAGAATATTTTTTGCGTAGATTATAATATTAATTCAGGGCAGTTAGGTTGTACTTTAAAACCGTCTAAACAGTCTTTGAATCTTATTTCTGTATTCTATAGATTCTAAAATAAGAGATTAAAAAAATTTCTAAGTGCCTAAAGCAGGGGTGGCCAACCTTTTACATACCATGCGCCAATTTTTTTCATAAACGAGTTCAAATGCGCCATACAATTCGAGCACCTTTTCTACTTTACGTTCATGGTCCTTAGTAACATTTTTAATAAAAGTATGTTTATCGATATAATTAACATTTTAAAATAATTTAACTATTGTGAGGATCTGAGGTTCTCCGGCTAACACAAACACAAGGAGGAACTGGTGTTGGGGGGAACGAAACATCCCTAGGGACGTTGGCAGGGGTGTCAGGGTAAGGTCACCCGGGCCAGGAGGAGAAAAAGGAAGAGAGATTCGACCCACGGAGACGAGAGCGAACGGACGCTGAGGGGCTCTCTGCTGCTGTTTCTTTACTGTATTGAATTATATTCCTATATAACCCAGAATGTCCAAATAAAAATAGATTAAAATATCTAGGAAGTGTTGCCCTCTCCAGTAGATGAAACGAACCACAGTCACACTCACTAGAGATATAGAGGTAGAGAAAGGGTGAGGTGTGATAACTATATTGTATGTAAAACAATGTCTGTTACAGAGAATTCTTCAAATTTGAATCTGTCATTCGCTACCTCGTTTTACTTTTAATAAATTTCATGGATGAAAATGCTTTATGACATCGGTATGTCGTTCCAAAACGATGTATTTAACTTTTTGCAAATTTTCTTAGTTCCGGAAAATGTTTACAGTATAATGAACTCGTCAGAAGCATTTTGATCTGAATAATAAAGCTCATGAAACTTTAATTTCAATAATGAATTTGTTTTGAAATCAATGAGTACCATTTGTATGTTACTAGGCATCTTCACTACATTTTGTTCACTAAGTGAAAAAGCTTTATTAATGCGAGCATGTAGTTTTCTTCTGTAGCCAAATCAAGAAAGCGACTTTCAAATGACCCTTGTAATAACTAATTTGAATATATTTGGTCAAATTGTTATTATCTGCGGCACATCCCCTCTGCTCTTTCAACTACTGTGGAAATTGACTCAGATCCTGATTTCCTAACTGAGAGATGAACAGATTTAATGTCATTTCAAATGACTTAATGCTATTTACTAAGCTAGGAAATAATTTCTTCTTGCCTTGTAGCGTCGAATTTAGATTATTGAGATGGCTAGTAGATCAACTAAAAATGACAATTCAAATAGCCAGTTGTTATCAAATAATAGGGTTCTTTCATCAGGAAAATTCAATTTCCTGTTCTAAAAAATTATAATAGTATTTTTCAGTTTCCAAAATCTACTCAGAACCTGTCCTCTAGAAAGCCAGCGCACCTCACAATAAAGAAAAGGTTCACCATATTCCAAATCTAATAATTCAATATTCTCTGAATTCTCTTCTGTTTAATACTCTTCTAATTTTAATCACCCATTTCACAACCGGTAACATAGGCGTAACCAGGGGGGGGGGGCTTCAACCCTTTCCCCCATTCAGTTGAGAAAAATTTTGCTTATATATATATATATATTTTACGTGTTTTTCACAAATTAATCCCTTGTTAATAATTACTCAAACTATTCATAACTTAATTTTAATTAATGTTTTACTTGTGTAATAACCATAGCCGTCAGGGTGGGGGGTTGGGGGTTCAACTCTCATCCATTCAGTTGAGAAAATTTTTGCTAATATATATATTTTATGAGTTTTTCACATATTAATCCCTTGTTAATAACTACTCCAACTGTTCGTAACTTAATTTTAATTAATGTTTTACTTGTGTAATAAACATAGCAGCCAGGGTGGGGGTTGGGAGTTCAACCCCTCCCCATTCAGTTGAGAAAAATTTTGCTAATATAGATATAATGAGTTTTTTACAAATTAATCCCTTGTTAATATTACACAAGCTATTCATAACTTAATTTTATATAATGTTTTTCTTGTGGAATAAATAAATGTAATCGATGAAACAATGGTACAATAGTTCATAGGCCTAACCAGGGGGAGTTGGGGGTTCAACCCCCCCATTCAGTTCGTCATAAAAGGTAGTCAAATTTGTCAATGAAGAGCAATCGGAGTATTAAGCTTTATATGGCTATTTATACTAGATTATATAAATATAAAAATTATTTTTACACTCATAATATAAATGCCGTATATAGCCGATCCATGTATAAGCCGAGAGTGCGTGTTTTCTTCAAAAATTTACCCAAAATTCAAAATCTTTATGTAAAGCGAAACAAAGAGTAAAAAAAATTGTTTTTTGTGACGTTCAAACCATACGTTCTAAAGCCATGAGGGCGTAATGTCGCCAAGAAGGTAAAACTGGTGGAATATTTTCCCATCAAATCGTTGTAAAGTAAAACGCTAGCTTTAACCTGCTAACGATTTTCCAGTGTCCAGACGATCCAGCTCCTGACATCCGACCTCTGGCGGGGTGATTGACAGATGATGATGTACTGGACATTACGATTTTAAATTAAACTCGGGTAGGGTCTAAATGAGCACTAAAAAATTCCCAGTTTTCCGCACCTGATACCGGACCTCTGACTGGGTGATTGACAGATGATCAGTTCAACATTGGTCAAGGGAAACGGCTGTGGCTTGGGATTTTTTTTTTTTTATCAGTGCCACTTATCTTCACCGTGCATCTTGAAGAACATATAAATTCTAGTACGGAAATGGCATTGGAACTGATGATGATACACATCAAGACATCCCAATGAGTGAAGCCGAATTTTACGAACTATTCGGAAACTCGGATTCAGACACGGAATTTGAAGAATTTATATGACTTATTTTTCTCTTTTTGCTTAAAGGCTGCATTCAAAAAGTAAGTTAAAATACTTTAAAAATTGGAACAGCTGTTGGATTCGGATCCGGGTCCGGATGGCACGAACTAAAAAAAAAAGTTTGCTTTCCCAACACCCGTTAGATTTGCTATAAAAATCGTTAATCGCTCGTAAAGAATTCGAAGTTGCTGCCACCGGAGGGATATCCGAATCCGACAGCTGTATCAAAAATGTTCCCTTTCCAATTGTTATTTTTATGTGCTAATTAGTTAAGGGTATTCAATTATTATTTTGTGTGCTATATTTGGCGATTTATTGCTTGCGCCCGGCTAACGGAAATGCACCTTAGTTTTTTGCGAAATTAGCGGATCCGTATATAAGCCGACCCCCCACCTCCACTTAAGCTTTAGAAAAAGTTCCAAACATTCTCGGCTTATACACGGAAATATACGTAAATGCACGACAAAAGTGAAATTTTTATTCACTTGATTTTTTTTTTACTTTTAACTTATAGAAATGTTTTTTGAAGAACCAACTAGGAAAAGGTTTTTTGTATTTATCACGGCAAAAACTAATTAATTTTATCCAAATGTTTACAGTTCATGAAGTTCTAGTAATTATTTTGCGATTCTTTCTAATTTTATGATAACCTAAAAATCTGAATGTATGTGCATTCTTATCAATGATGTTTTTTATTTCAATAATTGTAATATATGTTGTCACTGATTTACTGTATTTTGTTTCACAAATTTTAAAAACAGATGGTTCGGATTAAACAAACTCGGATGAATGGGGGGTTTGAATCAGCAAGGTTTTAGTGTAATTCAAGATTATCCTTAAATAATTTGTTGTTAAACCAAACAATGTGTTTTTTATGTATGATACTATAAAATAACATTGTTTAAAACGACTTTATTTGAAATAAAAGTGACTAACATTTGTTAGACGCAAAATTTTCGATTGTATAATTTCGAAAAATTGTATAATTCATACTTCTCGGGACTGAACTCCTCCCCCCTCAGTCATCAACCCTAGTCACGCCTATGCTTCTGTGATGTTTCTTCCAATACTGATGAATGATTTCATGTCTTAATCTCATCATAAATATTACAGTTGCATGTAGTTATTCACAAGTATATAATTAATACACTTATTAAAAAATTGTGAGCACTCATAGACGAGAAAGAATCAGAATTGAGTACCGATGAATTTACCGATGTACTTCAAACAAATCAAGTTTAAATCTGAGAAATTACGAAAAAATCGACGTTTTAATTTCTAATTTAAATGTATTGTAAATTTTAAAATTCACCATAAAAACATCTGGTAAATATTGTATAAACTAGGGGACTCCGCCCCCTCCTCGCGAACCCCCGGGAATTACTACGCAATCCTTTTTGGTTTCATTTGCAAACCAACATTCTTTTTGTAAGTGATTTCTCTTTTATTTTAACACTCAATGTCTCAGTAAAAATCTTCTCCATCTTGTTCTCCACAATTTTAAATAGACCATGTTAATCTCTTAATTTTCTTATCTCTACTTTTACGGGAAGCCGTCTAAAAAAGCGAGCATTTTTCCTCACAAATTAAAAAAAAAAAAAAAAAACGTTGCTATGATAAATTTGTTATCTGGAAAATATATAAGTTAGTCAGAAAATGTAACCTTCATTTCCGTGAAGATAAATGTATGAAGAGAATGAATGCTATCGCTCCGCGATCTAAAAATTACGAAATTTGTATGACCAACTTTTGATTGTATCGAATTTATTTATGAACCAGTTTTAAAAGTAATTTTACCGTAAGGAGTGTATTCCAAGCTTTCACGTGGTATTTTCAAATTTTAAAACAAATAGTATTAAGCTACACATATGATAGTTTTAGTTTTGTGTATCGGAACTTGCGATCTTACAGTCCCGAAATTTTTATATGAACAACTTATAATCGCATCAAAAATGTATTTAATAAATTTCCAAAATAATTGTACTATACGAAAGAGTGCATTCTAAGGTTTGCAGTGATGCTTTCAAATTTAAAAATAATAGTATAAGCTATAGATATGACAGTTAATAAAAATTGACGGAAATTTACCAATATTCCAAAATTTGTATGACCAACTTTTGATCGCATCGAATTTATTTATTAACCCATTTCGAAAATAATTGTACCGTAAGAAAGAGTATATTCTAAGGTTTTGTGCGATGTTTTTAAATTAAAAACTAATAGTAATAAGCTATAGATATGACAGTTTACCAAAAAAATAACGAAAATGTACTGATTTTTCCCGAATTTTAAAAACATATTACCAAGAACCAAATTGAAATTTCTAAAATAGCTCGACGAACTGCAAAAATTCACGTTTAGAAACATTCTAAAAAATCACGACTGAAGACTGAAAATTTGTACGTCTTTTGCTCACTCGCGTTTGAAATTTCGCTTTTTCACTTAGACAATAAATACTAAACTAACAGCCGCATCGGAAAAAAAATCTTCTTTGTCGTGTTCCTTGTACAATTTTGAACAAACCATGTTAATTTCGTCATTTTCTAATCCTTCCTTCCTGACTGTCCAAAATGTTCGTGTAGGCGTTCAATTGACCAGGAACAACGTGCATAGGTCCCACGAAAAACACCCCTTCCTTCCTTCGAATGGAAGCAGACCCCTCCGTACCGAGTTACTGAAAACCCACAGCGGATTAGCCGAAGCTAGGGAAAGCCTCTAATGAGAAATTTTAGAAGTGGGCCTAGTGACACGCCGTCCGAAAAACCCTTATCTGCCCAGGATGAACACGATAGGGCGTGGACGTGGTCGACCCCGGAATGTGTGCGCTGAAGATATGTGGTCCGGCTCAATGATATCAGTCAACCTTAGGTCCGTTTTGAGCCGGAAAAGTTTTCTTCATAGATTTCATTTTCTAATCCGTACTTTCTCGGAAAATTGTCTAAAAATCGAGCAAAAAAGCGAGTTTTCAACCATGCGACGGCGGCTGCGGCAACGTTTTTTTAAAATAAAAAGCGATATTTTTTTTTTGATTTTTAAAAATGAAGTGTTAATTAATGAATATGCATCAATATAATTAATTAATTTTTAATAATTAATAGATATTGACCATATTAATCTAATTAATTTATAATAATTAATATATACTAGGGGGCCTGCCCCCTGCTCGCTAACGCTCGCCAACACCCGGAGGATTGCTTCGCAATTCTCATTGGTTCGCTGCGCGAACCTATTCTCGCTTCGCTCGCATCAATGAAGACACGTGTCCTAGCAGAAGGGATTGATTACAAAATATATTCCAAAAAAATATTTTTCAAATCTAAATTTGTTGTATTACATAAAAGATATATACAGTACCTCTGGATTCAGAATTTAAATGAAAACTGAGCAAATTTTTACTCGCAATGTAAGCGCTGCTTTGGAAATTGAATACCCAGCATGTTGTTTGTGTGTACATTTCCCCAGAACTCGAGCCACCCATACACTTTTTGACTGAGTTTGTTGTCGAAATTTGTAGTGCACGCGTCTTGTTGTACTATAATTGTTAGTCTTGAAAAGGACCGTTTTTTAAATAGCCCTGAAAAGGTCCTCCGCTTTCTTAGATTTCTATTACAAACCGCAACAGCTCGTCTAAAATTCATTTTTTTCAACAAAATTTCATCCGATAACGCTATAGATTCAAATGACTCGCGAGGCTCCAAGTAAACAAACAATCGCACAATGTTGCCAAAACGCGGTAACAAATAACGTCTTTTTTGCGTGCCACGTAAGAGAAATATATATATATATATATAGATTAACCATATTAATATAATTAATAATAAATAATTAATAGGTGTTAATTATATTACTATAATTACTTTAATCTTCCTCTTTTTACTGGGGTACATCATACTTTCTCTCATACTTTTTGCGCTTCTTTTGCTCATTTTCTTTGGCACAGTGATAAATAACAGGAATGTAAAAAAAAAAAAAAAAACATTAAAAAGTAACAAAAAATCTTGAAAAAGAACAAACAGATCACAAGTACGTCGCATCACACAGAATATAAATTGCAAACTCAAAACATTGCGACAAAATGAGGAGTAAGAAAGCTCTATGAATTGAACTGAGAGTACTATGGTGTTGAAAATATGAAGATATTTTCAGTTATCTACTTCAAAAGAATAAGGAGACACAATAATGCAATGCGCCACTTGTAATCATCCAATGCTCCAAGTTTGGCGCATGCGCCACAGGTTGGCCACCCCTGGCCTAAAGGATACTCGCTGGGATGAATTTTTTGCAAATATCCTATGCTGCGCAGTAGCGAAATAACCGCAAACGGCGTTCCCGACCCTCGATTCCCTATTTAACTAGCTTTGAATTTCTACTATTTTACAATTTTATAGTGCCTAAAGTACCTTCCCAACACTCGTATTGCCAGATCTGTTTAGACTCGCGTTCGGGATTCTTTCCCCACTTAAGTTAGGGTTATTAGTTTCCGAATGCCCCCTTTCTCGAGAGTAACACAATAAATAATTATGTCTTTTTGAAACTCCACAAATATTCCAAAATGATTTAGACGGACATTGCCGTACACTATGTGATTTTAAACAATTGAAACACAATTTAAATTTCCGAATTAACTCTACTCTCTCATGCACGTTTTTATCAAGAAACTTAGGACATTTAAAAATTGCATGAATTTCGTTACATATAAGGGATTTACGAAAATCTTTTTCATTTACAGCTGCCATTGACATTACCTTATGAACATTTCTCTTTCGGTTTACCTAAACCTTAGAAGCACCCAAAGTTCGCGCAGGATTTTTTAAAAACTCTAATAATTCAGATAAACTAAGTAAATTATCTTTTTTAAGATGTCTCTCCCACCAGAGTTTGGTATTAATATCTAATTTTTGACTCATAATATAGGCTAACACAATTGTGGAAAACCCCTCAATATTTTGACCTAATATCTCTAGTGACCTCACACTTTCACTTGCAGCATCAATTAAATTTAACTTAGCAGAAGGGGACTCATTTTGAATGTTTGGAGCATTAAAAAATCTATTAAGATGAGCATAAACTTGCTCCCTTTTATTTGAATATCGCTCTTCTAAGAGAGACCACGCAAGCTCATAGTTAGCATCTGCTATTGAAATTGATTGAATTATCCGGAAAGCATCGCCTTTGAGTGACGCTTTTAAGTACTGTGCAATTTCATCGCATCAGACAAAGTTTGATTTTGATGTACACTGGCCTTGAAAATATCACTAAAAGAAAGCCATTCGTGAATATTGCCGGAAAACGTAGGCAATGAAAAGCGAGGTAACTTCACATTCGCTTCTGAACACGAATTTAAATTTGATTTTGACTCTTTAGGTCTAATTTTTGATAGTTTTTTACTCAGTTCTAGCTCTAAATTATAGATAGTTTCATTTATTTCTTCTTGCTCCAACGTAAAACTTTCAATTTTTTCATCTTCACAGTTGGCATATATTAGTTTAGTCTAATTTATTATAATTATTAATTTTTCTTCATCACAATCCACGCTCCGGCTCGACGGACCATGAACGCCCCAATTCTGGGGCGTTCATGGTCCGTCCATACTCTCCTTCCGTGGTTGGCCACAAAAAACCGCTCATAACCTGCTATCACAGCGGGGACGAGGGGGCCACCTGTGGTGCCCAAACCAGCTCAGTTTTACTCAATAATTCCGACTTCAAAAAGGAAACACATATTCCTCAGTGGAGGTAATTTGCTCTTTAATTAATTCACTCTAATAAAATCTCTTGAAAACACTTGTACACATTAAGAACTTCTCGCCGAATCAGCGGTTAGATCAGAAGGCGTGCTAGCGGAAACAGTGGGTTTGGGACAAGTGGGAGTCTATTGAAAAATTTGGAAGATAGGGTTTTAATGTATTCAAATACAGGTTCGATGTTAAGATATTTTCTCTTCTGCCTCCTTCAAGCGTGACAGTACTTGGTCAGTTGTGAGAATTTCACCATAAGTGTGCAGTTTTAGTAAACTAGTCTTCCTGCTCCCCAAGAACACGAAAAATGCAATAAAACGCAATTCAAACGTACTAAATACGATTAAATACAAAATTACACGGGACAACATATTGGTTTTTTTATCCAAATTGAACGAAACTATTGGCAAAGTTATGTTTACAATTACCCTGTCCCTTGAAAAATATGGGGTAGTTGTAAACATTCAACTGTAGGTGCATTAAAGTTCCCAGAAACAAAAGTCAATGATTTTATGTTTGATAGAAGCACAACTGACCGTAATAAAGATTTGGAACAACTTACATTTCAATTCAAAAAGGTATTTATAATTTTTGACAAATGGGATAGGTTCATTATAAAATGTAATATTTTGAAGTTGAGAAGGAGATTTGTTAGAAAACATAAGGAGAGCACATTTGGAGGCGTTAATTTTGATTTTCCAGTTAGTAAGCCAGAGCTGGAGTTTATCAACATAATTTTGAATCTGTTTAATAAGAAATCTCCTGTTTTGATTCTGGTACATGATGGCAGTGTCATCTACATAAATGGCGAGGGAAGTTCTTGGTCCTGTGGGGATGTCATTGATGTTGAAAAGAAGGGGAGGCAGGAGAGAGCCCTTGTTATTGCCAAGATCTCCATAAGCGAATTTTAATCCAAACAAAATTATTACAGTTACTTGCTAGAAACATAACGGGGAGTTGAAAAGGGATCAAATGGTTGAAAAGTAGGAAGACCCCCAGAAGTGGTCTAAAAATGTTACAACCTTTCCCTCAGTTTCCATTGAGCGGCATTTGGACACTACTATGAATGGAAAGCGTAAGTCGTAAATGCCATTCACGTCTCCATCGCTCAAGTTAGGTAAGGGGGTCTGGGAACACTTCGGAGATGCAGGCGAAACAGCCGTTCCTGGAGACGATTGAAAAAATTCGAAGCGCCGCAAAGTGCGTCATTTTCGACTCTAGGAGGACAAAATTCAATTTTCTTAGTGTCTTAGATTGTTGAAAATATATCGTAACTTAAAAGTAGTATGCTCACTTTTTTATTATTTTTTAAAAATCAAGACTACGGTTTTATTTTTCTGAATAATTCCTCCTAACAGGAAGTACAGGGGTTCAAAGTCGAACTTAATGCGCTCACTGCAAAACCAATCTAGCGAACTCGTGTTAGTACTTTGAGGAAAACTGAAAAGTGTGGGTTCTATATTTTTTAGCACTATTTAGTGGATACGATCATTATCTTTTGTTCATCGTGGTTTGTTTACGTGCTTTTATTTTCTTGTGTAATATTTCATAAAAAAAATTGTTTTGAATTTTGGGATAATTAACGTCTTACGCAACTGCTGATTTCAAATTTCAACTAGACTTTTAACATGTTATATATTCGTGTATTACTCATACATTACATGTGTATTATAGCCTGACTCATTTGACGTGCTCAGGACTAAACCTTTCTTGAGGAAGTTTGCGGAACTGATAGATAGTCCTTAAATTTCAGAATGACTATGGAAACTTTTCGTCAGTCCATTTTTGACATTTGGGTAATAAATTCGATTCAAACGAAAGTCGATGCTATTTTAACTTATATTTCTCAAGAAATTGATGAATATTTGTTACCAGATACTGTTTTAAATAGTGTTAAAGCAAAAATTCTCGAATTACCCGCCCAAGAATTGAGCAAAAGAGGAGTAAAGTGAACGGGCACAGAGAATCTTTCATCAGAAATAATTCTTCTGGAAATCAAATCAAGGAAATCGTACCTTTTCTCACGCTGTGATTCAAGATCTACCAAGTAATTCACAAGGAAGTTTGAAAAATAGACCTAGAAGGCTTCAAAAAGATTTTTAAACTTGTTGTTCCAAGTTTAAAAATCGAAACACGTAACCTTGTAAAGAAAACTAATCAAAAAGAATTATCACTGAAGTAAAATACGAATGTCAGGTGTACGATATTCTACTTCAAATCGTATGAGAGCTCTTAGCTGCTTTTTTGGAAGAGGTACAATTATGAAACTGATCCGTGTCTTAGAAAAACGTCAGTAAAATTATCTGAAAAGAATATGCTTGGGCTAACAGTTGACACTAATATTTCTATATGCACCAATATAAAATTAAGTAAACAACGTAAAGAAGATTAACTCTAATTTGTATACTCCGTATCAGGGGCGCCGACTTCGGAAAAATATTGAGGGGGCCCAGGGAGTATCCGTAGATTGGGGTCTATCCCCCCTGAAACTAAAAAAATTCTCTTTTGACCAACATCCCTTCCGAGCCGACCAACCTGTCTAGTGGTCAAGGTGTTAGCCTCTGGATCGGAAGATTCCTGGTTCGAATCCGGGGTTAGGGCATGGATGTAAATTGTGCTGTCCTTTGTTAGGGACAATGATGGTCCACCCACTGGGTACCCCTTCACAAGTGACCATCACTTCTGACCTTGTATAAGGCTAAAATGACCTCGGTCAACTCTGTACTTTGTATTGTATTGTATTTGTATTTGTCTTCGCAATTGTACTGCCTTGCCATTGGAAAAATAAAAAAAATAAAAAAATACATCGCTTCCTAATTTTTTTCTTCTACGTCTCTGGGAGGGAAGCTAATACCAATAATAAAAAACGAAATATGGTAATGGTAATTTTAGTTAACGTCGTACTAGAGCAACACAACGGGCTATTGACGACGGTCCGGGATCAGTCCCTTAAGGGAAAGATCCGAGGACAACACCTCGTAATTTTGAACCACGGTCAGATGACGAAGCAACACCTGAGCTGGCACCTCACTCTCCAAACTTCCACGCCAACCCAACGTGAGGACTTTCGGCCACGACAGATTTTAAGGTGCACCAGCCGTCTCTACACCATACGTTTACAAACATCCATGCCCGGTCCCGGATTCGAACCAGGAACCTTCCGATCCAGAGGCTAACACCTTAACCACTATACCGGTTGGTCGGCGTCGATATAAAAATTGGTGCATCATACTAATTTGGGACCGTCGCTGAACTTTCATGGCACATGTAACATTTTCTAAAAAAAATTTCGAAATCCTTAAATCCTATTCCAGGGAAATAAAAATTTATTTTAGAAAATTATTTTTTAGTTTTAAAAGAATGGTAAAATGGTAATGGTAATTTTTAGTTAACGTCGTACTAGAGCTACACAACGGGCTATTGACGACGGTCCGGGATCAGTCCCTTAAGGGAAAGATCCGAGGACAACACCTCGTAATTTTGAACCACGGTCAGATGACGAGTCAACACATGAGCTGGCACCCCACTCTCCAGACTTCCACGCCAACCCAACGTGAGGACTTTCGGCCACGACAGATTTAAAGTGCACCAGCCGCCTCTACACCATACGTTTACAAACATCCATGCCCGAACCCGGATTCGAATCAGGAACCTTCCGATCTAGAGGCTAACACCTTAACCACTATACCGGTTGGTCGGCTTTAAAAGAATGGATTTAGAATTGCATGTGTGAGTGATTGGTAAACTTCGTTTAATATTTTTAAATATTTTTCTCCTCAAAATTAAGTAAATATTAACTGTACAATGCTTGTTCAGCGAACCAATAAAAAAATATTTCACAACACTAGGATATAAAGATAAAAATACAACAATAATACCGAATTTGGAAACAATAGATCAAGATTTGGAAACCAAAATTTTTATTTGCTGATTTTAAATCAGATTTTGACAAAAAATACTCGCATATTATTTGAGAAATTTTAACAATTTCATACTTAATATGACAAAATTTATGTAAATTATAAGAATAATAAAAAATTAGGTACAATAAATACCAAGTTAGGTACACTAAATAAAAATAATTTTAATGAAAACCCCAATTTAAAACTCAAATCTTTAAAGAAAATCATCTTTATCAATTAAAATTTTAATTTAAAAAGCAGCAAATGTAGACTTTCGTATTTAATTTCGTCCAATGAATTCATTCAAGAGAGGTCTAAGATCCAGTTCGTCTAAAACTGTTTGATGCGTATTTAGTATTGCTACATAGTTAAGTCTCTCTTGTCCCATTGTTGATCTTAGATAGGTTTTAAGACGACAAAGAGAGCTAAAAGATCTTTCAGCTGTACAAGTTGTCACTGGAATGGTTTGCAACAGTTTCAAACATTTTTTTACTTTTGGAAAGAGATCTCCAAGAGCTTTGTCACTTAAAATGAACTCTTTCAAATTTTTAATTGAATCCAGCGAAACATTTCTTTGTTTGGAAATATCATGCAACATATTTAGATGCAATAACAGCCGGTCACAATCCAAATCATATTTGAAAAACTCTTTAGCACTTGGAAATTCCCCAGTTCCATTTTTTGCTGCTCAAACACACCCTTCTTCGATGGGAACTATATTTTTTATTGATGAAGATTCAAACCTTTCATTGAGGCAATTTAGTACAGTATCAGCAATATAGCTGTCTGTAAAAATCATTTGGACTTAAAAATTTTAAATTCTGCGTTGAACTAAAGTTTTCTAAACGCTTTGGTACACTACGATGCCGAGGGAGTTTTGGTTCATCCACAACACTATCCTTTTTAGTGATACATTTTTCCCAAAACATCTAAAAATTATCCCGTTTTTCATTAATTATTTCTGACAAACAAATAATTTTTTGGTTAATCTCGGAAGCCCCTATCTGAGAAGACTGTATCTGTTGGTTTACTTCTTCCATAGGGCTCTTCACATGGCTGTATAAAGAAAGGGAGAAAAATGTTTTGAAATCGGACATCTATTCTAGATATCCGGAGCATTTTGCAGCAAAATCGGAACAATCCGTTTCGGAGAAAACTTCGAAAAATTCCACTAAATTATAGTAATTTTTAATAATAGAATTGATGCTTGATGCTCTCATTGCCCACCTACTTCGGCAAAGTGGCCGTAATCCAGTTTTGGAATGGTTTTGGGTGGAAATCCTTGTCAAAAGCTCCATTCTTTTAGGTGATTCGTTTACCGTATGAATTAAATCTTTCGAAATTTTCGGTAGCTGGACTCTACTATTAGAACTTCTTGACCAAATTTCCCCCATCTTCTCAGTTTTCCTGGGTGTCCATCTTGCAATTTCTGATAAGAAAAAACTACGTCCCTTCCTTAAACTTAGTCGGACAACTTTCTGGAGTTCTCAGAACAGAGATAATGACCACCCCACTAGTAATGATATCCCACTCTCCGCTTTGGGGGTCATCCCAAGCAGATCCCGATGAGTGACCTATCTAATCTCCGCCATCCTTTGAAGTGGAACTCCGGAAGCCGGTTCGCTGCAATTCATGGTCCCCACATGTGGTCAGCCGACGGCTACCCGTTAGCGGTAACACTTTGTAGATAAAGTTTGGTGCCATCCACTATCGGTGCAAATGGATACTCAGAAAATCCATACTGTATCGAAAAATTACTTTAAAATTATTGGGGGGGGGATGCTCAGTCCCTCCTCTTAAAACAATTTTTTTTTTGGGGGGGGGGGCCCAAACCCTATGAAGTCGGCGCCTATGCTCCGTATAACAAAAATGAGCTAAATGGTTGTTACTCTTCTGGGATCATTATCACAGAAACATCAACTGTACCACCAAGTCACAACTAGACACTTAATTAACAACTGCTCTCTGTAATACGGTTGAGTAAAATTTTATGAACAATCCTTTAGACTGATTTTGTCGAAAGATAATATCAGAAATACAATTATAATGAGGGGCTGTAATGGCGCTAAACAGAAGATTTCCCAGCAATTTTATTTTTCACAAAAATATCAATATGAGCAAAGTGTGTTTAGCATTGGTTTGGTACATTTTCTTGTACTAAAGAGCGTAAAAAATGATTTGTCAGAATCTCCTGTTCCATACAATTTCTTTTTGCCAAGTAATTAGTAAATTTAACTACTACGCAAGTACATAATGTGCTAGAGACTTAGTGAAGTTCTTCCATGTTAATAAAAAGGAACTACTAATTTTTAAGTTTTAAACCTTTTATTTTAGAATTAAAATATTATATTTACAGTTAATACACATGTTTTAATATAAACGATAGATATCGCTCGAGAGTAGCGGCGAACAACCGCTAAAAACCACTTCTGCCCTTCTTATGCGCCCCCGCATTCCTTTCACCCCACTCTGGTCTTAGGGGAGAAAACGTCCCACTCCAACTTGAAGGTCGATGGCCCTGACGGCGTGACGTCATCTTGTTAGATCGCCATCTGATACTTACAGACTTTAAAGCTGACTTTGTTGTTTTGATAGATGTGACCAAAGATCAAACAGGGAATACTAACGATAGAAACACCGCTCGTAGATTTTTTTGTTTTTAGGAATCATAAAGTCTGCTGAAATAACACTGATGTTAATGTAATCAAGCCCTACCAAGTCAAATTAAAATGTTTAAATTCCTGATTCAATTGATAAGTTTTATGAGCTACGAAGCAAGTGCAAAATATATATACCTCAGAAAGTATCCTTGATACTAAAGAAGAAAATTAACAGTCGCCACTCGGCCACTGAAAGTGTGAATGTGGAGACTGAAAAATTTATCTACGGTCGCCATACATTCTTAAAAACATTAGTTTACATGGTGGAATCTCCGATTTTGCGTTTTTTTTTAAGAAAGAAAAAAGTCTGGACACACACACACATATATAACTAGCCACTGCGCGGCCAACACGGCGTTGCCCGTGACAGTTCTTTTTTGGGGGTCAGGTGTGACCACTGCTCCCAAACCCCCAGTGTTTGCAACGAATTCCCATACGAATTCATAACCTATTGGATACAGCCATCATGGCGTTGCCCGAGGTGCTTCGCAAACCAAATGGAAATTCGTAGCCTATTGGAATAAATGCACTGCTAATTCCAATTTGGTTTGCGAAGCACCTCGAATATCATGAACTATGGTTTGCTTCGCAAATGGGATAACAGCCATAACGTAGTTGCCCGTGGTTCCAAATAGGAATTCGGTGTGACGTCACAATCTCTTGCGAAAATATAAGTATTTATTTGAAAACTTGTTAATTAAAAGAAAGGTAGGTAAGGTAAGGTATCTAGCTGGTGTTAAATTTTCCGCAGATTTCAAATCCGTTCAAATTTTCAATCCATTTCTAACGATTCCGATTTTACAAAAAATAACTAAATAATGCCAACCAAAATGTTTTTATTTTCTTTGCTTTCTTTCGCTGAAATCGTAAGAGGGCAGGCAATGTAATCTGTTTATTTTTGTAACACGAATGTTGGCGTGACGTCACATTCTCTTGCGAAAATATAAAGATATTCAATTTAAAAATTTTATTTATTTAAAGAAATCATATTTTTAGGTATCGATCTATGTGCAATTTTCCACAGATTTCAAATCCGTTGAAATTTGTACTTTATCTTCAACGGTCTAGGACAGTGGTCCCCAACCCCCGGGCCGCGGACCGGTACCGGTCCGTGGATCAAATGGTACCGGGCCGCCCAAGGAACATTAAATTATTTCCATTTTATTTACTGTGGTGTATTTCTCTCGGGTTTGTGCGGTTCACTCAAATTAGGAGGCGGTAAATCAGAACTTGAAATTTGTTCTGTTTTTAGAGCTTCAATTAGGATTTCTTAATTCTGTATGTCTCTATTTTCCGATTTTGTCAAATGTGATAGCTGTTTTCAAGTTGGCAGACAAAGTAGCTGCATTTAAAGCCAAACTGAAGTTGTGGGGACGGCGTGTGAACAGAGGCATTTTTGACGTTTCAGACATTAGCGGGGATTTTAGGCGAGACAGCCTAAACATTCATTTCCCCAGTTGGTGCACGATCATATGTCTTTGCTTTTAAAAGAGTTTGATCGCTACTTCCCAACTACAAAAGACCCACGAACTAGTAAGGAATGGATCCGCAACCCATTTGTCAACAAATCAGGCGAATCTAGCATGTCTGTGCAAGAAGATCAACTGCTGGAGATTGCAAATGAAGGCGGCCTTAAAACTACGTTCGAGACAACAACTCTGCCGGTGTTCTGGATTAAAGTCATGACGGAATACTCTGAGATTGCCACCACAGCACTTAAATCCCTATAGCCATTTCCGACAACCTATCTGTGTGAAGCGGGGTTTTCTGCAGTGACAGCAATAAAACAAAACAACGGAATAAAATGGACATAAGCAACACACTTCGGGTGTCATTGTCTTCTATTACCCCCAGATGAAACCGTCTCATTGCAATGAAACAAGCTCAGGGTTCTCATTGATTTACCGTTCTTAGTGAGTTAAAATGTTAAATCACATTATATTAATTTTTTGGTGCAACTGTATTTTATTTTGAAGGCATGTTTAAAGACAATTAAATTAAAATTATTAAATCAAAACAATCTAAAATATAAACAATCAACGTCCCCCCCCCCTCGGGGGGCCGCGTTAAAATTATCAAACGATGATCCGGTCCACGGCGATAAAAAGGTTGGGGAGCACTGGTCTAGGAGATAGAAAAAGAACAATATAACTAAAGTTAAACTAATTAAACCATTCTAAAGAAAACATTAATAATTATATTTCATTAAATTCATTTAAAAATGTTCTAGGTTAAATTTTAAAATTCGGGCTGAACTATAAAATTGCAAAAAATTCGGACTACCTGTGTGCCAAATTTCATTATTGTAAGTGCCATAGATTCGTCAGGACACGGCAAACACTCAATACACGAACTTCATTTTATAATAGTAGAGATATTAGATTATTCATAGTGATAATGTACGTAGCACTCGCGATTGTGCGCCGACTACGTAAAGAATGGGACATTTAATTAATAAGTTTGCTGTTTAATTTCAGCGCACAACTGTTGGCTTCTTTCTACGTTTCTGGGGATTCAAACAAGCCAATAACATTAATATAATATTTATTAGGATATGAGCCTTACTGCGGAACATCCGTTCCTCGTTGACATTTACATACATATATGTCATTACGTCAGCGATGGTTACGGCATCTGACGAAAAATCTTAAGCTGACTACATTCGGGCATCCTGACTAGACAATTGCCCTCAATTGTTTCTTAATACAAATATAATAACGTTAACACTTGTTTTAAAGAAACAAAAATCAGAATTTAAAAAAAATCTAGGTATCACATTACAGAAATAGACAGTTACGTTTATGCATAATAATGAAAATTTTAGAGTTCTACTATGATTGTCCGAAAATAAAGTTTCTTAAAAAGTTTTTCAAGGAGCACTGTAAGTTCTTCAAAGTTCAAAGAAAATAAGATTTCATACTACCTGGTGTCATTTTCATTTCGTATCTGAATCACCTGGACTGACATTAAGGGAGCATTGGGAGTCATCCGAACCCTGGTCATTCGCAGGAATTCGCCGCGGCTTCAGTTGACTTATGTGGGCTGTTGTGATATAAAATCTGCCTCGTTCTTCCAATTGGTTACTCATCATCAGTCCTGTAACGTATCTGATACGTAACAGACGTACAACTATTTTCTCCCCCGATTCGAACTTTTTCGAAATCGAAAACTGCCTTTTTCAAGCAAAAAGCCCTGTAGATTTTTAACATGACCTCCGCAATGGAAGAATCCACTCTGCATTCGGACAAATTAACCATTCAAGAAAGAGAAGATTTGGCCATCAAAGCGCTGAAGATGTTTGTCTGAAGAAAGAGGAAATCCAGGTGGATCTCGCCAGAGCTACTGATTCAGCGAACTTCGCCATCAACGCCGTCAACTTGATAATCCACGTCGAAAGTTTGGAAAAATAATCGCGAGAAAATGTTCACGAGTCAATTCCATTTTTTGCCCGAGATGAATTTTTCAATGTTCTGTAAACAATACAAATCACGCTAAAATAACAAAAAGTTCTAAAGAAATTACGGTTAAAAATATTAAAGTATGGTTTGCAAACGTCAGCGGTTTCCTAGAAACACTTACTGTTGCCAAGGCCAGAAATATAAATAGCAACCCTCGTATAAAGCCTACAATGCCTATTTAGAAGGTATAAAACGTAAGGCATAAGAAAAATTAAAGAAGGGCAGGAAAAAAAACGGTAGACTGGAAGCAGAGAACAAAAATTTAAAGCAGCTGTTAAAGAAAAGAAAGGTGATAGAAGAACGAAAACTTAAAATTATGCATAAGGAAGAGGATGAGGCGTTGGACAGTGCTTCAAAATTATTAAAGGAAGCCAATGATAGGCTCAAGAAGGCAATAAATTTTTTTTTTAAGGAAGCAGCACTTGCTCAGGCAATGATTGAAGCAGCGGCAAAAGTCTCAGATGATGCTGGTCAGCAAAGACAGACTTTAAAAAATGCACACTCTTTTATTGAGAAGAAAAAGACAATTAATTTTCAGACTTTTTTAACAAAAACAGTGAAACATAATCTTTTAAAGAAAAGGAAGAAATTCTTCAAGCTGTGTCAAAAATAAACGAATTAAAAAATCCTAATTACGATTTTTTATTTTTATGTAATATTTTAAAAGAATGCACTTTTTAAATGAAGAAAATAAAAATATTCTTTAAATAAATTCTTCTTTCTAATAAAGAAAAAGAAAAGATAAGGGTGGCTGGGGAGAATCTTTTTATTTTCCATCTTTATACTCAAAAGCTCGATTTGTCACTTTTTTCTGCTTGATTAGTCACTTTTTGTCACCTTTTTGGTTCAATTAGTCACTTTTGTCACCTTTTTAGACCTTGAAACCTGTTAGGAGCCCTGAGATTTGGAAACGGCCATCACAGCGCTGAAGATGTTTGTCTGAAGAAAGAGGAAATCCAGGTGGATATCGCCAGAGCTACTGATTGAGCGAACTTCGCCATCAACGCCGCAAGCTAAGGGAATCATTCCTCCTACATGCAGAAAACTCTCCAGAATAGCCTAAATTCATCCAAGATGGAACTCTCCAAGCTAAAAGGTTAGTGGAAGATTTTATCTTTGTTTGACTGCCCTGAGGACACTATCCCAAGCACACCAAAAAACGGAAAAAATCCAGCAAACACGGCGAACTAATATCGATCCTATAAACCAGTGTTTCTCAAACTTTTGACACATGTGTACCCCTTCTATAATTTTCGTAACGCTGAGTACCCTTCGTCAAACTTATATATGTATTTTAATAACAATCAAAATGTATTTTTTTTTCTTTTTTGTGACATACACAAAACAATAAGAAAGAGAAATAAAATTATTCATAATAAAATAAAAATAAAAGTTATATTATAAATAACGTTTATTTGGATCAATGAGAAGGATGAAATTGTTTGTGCTGAGATAACAGATCGTCATAATTTGGTTCCCTGGTTGTTAATTTTAATCTGAGATGTGGTTCCACGTCCAAAAGTATGTTCCTTTCTTTTGACAATGTCTACAAATGCTGAAAAAGCAACTTCACATAAATATGAAGTTGGTAAAAGCAAGATGTCTTTTAGAACTTCTTCTGTTAAAATCGGATACACAAGTTGTATTTGTAACCAGAATGATGTTAAAGTACTCTCCTTGTATTTATTTTTCAAGAATCCGTCTGAAGCCAATTCCAACTATTGCTCTTCTTCCGCATGCGACAAATCTTCTGGCATGGATGCTGTGTTAATGTTAAACGGATATCTTATCCATTCAATATTTTTGGTTAAATCAGGGAAATAGTTTTTCAAGCCCACTTGCAAACTTTCCAAATGCTGCGTTATGCATTTCAGAGTATCAGCATCAATTTTAGTAGTCGAACGTGTTATAAACTCATGAAGAGAGGGAAACGAGTCTACTTCTCCATTGCCAACTCTCTTTTGCCATAACTTTAGTTTTGCGATGGCAGCGTTCACTTTATCTTGAAAGTGAAACAATGAAATTTCTTTGCCTTGTAACGATAAGTTGAGGCAATTTAGAACAGAGAGTATATCTGCTAAGTATGCTAGTTTACAAAGCCATTTCCAGTCATGTAAACAATTTCTCAACTCAAATCTATCATTAAGAAAACATTGAAGTTCATGTCTAAGCCAACGAACATCGGTATGATAAAGAAGCTGGGTATGACTACTTCCCATTTCTTCGCATATTTACGAAAAGAAGTCGTGCATTCAAAGGACGGTTTTTAATGTAGTTAACGATTTTCACGCTTTCATCCAGAACTTTTTTGTAGATCAGCGTGCATATTACGTGTTGCCAAATCCTCTCTTTGAATGCAACAGTTAACTTTTTCCCGCTTTCCAATTTTTAGTCGTCATTTGAAAGTGTTTGTCTTGTGAAGACAGACAAACAAACGTTGTTTAGAAAAACAAAACGTTTAATTAACAAAACACGAAAAGGACGAAATTGTACACATTTGGAGCAAGATGTATCTCTGCTCTGGATTACTTAAACATAGGCTTAAAAAAGCCAAAAAACACCATTTCACACGAGCTGTTGTTTTGTCCCTCGCGAAAACTGCTCTCAACTCGCACGACAAACTTTTCCTCTTCTTTCCCCTCTTCGGGCGGAGGTGGTATGACGCCACAAGCCTTGGAGATGTCTCCTTCTGGCACTGGACCTTATCTCTTCTCTAAGCCTCGGACTGTACAGCAACAATGTGTGCATATTTTGAATTCTTGCAACGAGTCCTTTATTAATTCCGGCCATACTTTTTGCTCCACCTGCGCTCATTCCAACACATCTATTCCAATCAATTTTGTTCTCTTGCATAAATTTTTTAATAGCATTAAATATTTCTTCTCCTGTTGTGTGACCTAATAAAGGCTGGCAAAATAAAAAGTCGTCATGAATTTCTTGATTACTTTCGTATCTAGCAAACGCCATAAGATTTGCAAAATTCTCAATATCAGTGGACTCATCGCCTTGCAATGTATAATAACGACTTTGACGAATAGATAATCAGTCCACCAAACTCCGGTGCAACGCGTACCCCCACCAAACTCTTCCCGTACCCCTGGGGGTACGCGTACCACACTTTGGGAAACACTGCTATAAACGAATATAACGGCGAATCCTATAAACTAATTTTAACTAATTAAACTCCCCCTAAAAGATTGATCGCTTAAACCAAACTACCGACTACCGAACCTCAAATTGAAACTGGTAAAAACTTCGAAGCGCTCGAAGACATCCCGGACGAGATCAGATTCGAACAAAAAATGCCGTCCATTCATGTGCGGACTGAACTTTCATCTACCGTCCGCCTAAAGGATATTGATAAACAAACTAAAATCACCCACTTCAGCAAAATGGCAGGTAATTTCTTTAAAATACGCTCCACTAGTAAAACTGATTACGATTCCATCCGTAATCACTTTATCTCTGAGAAGATAGAATTTTTCGAAATCACCCCACGCAACCAAAGTTGTAATCAAGGGACTCCTCACGGACACCAGTATTGATTATCTTCAATTAGAACTCCAAGCTAAAGGCTTAATTGTACAACGCATCTCCCAGTTCAAACAATTTAAATCAAAGAATCCTTTACCTATTTTTCTAATTACCTCCTCAAAACTGAATATTGGAACTCAATATCAATTTCAGTTTACAATATCAATAATGTCACGTATTTAACGTTACAGTTGAGCACTTCAGGGGCACCAAAGGGTCTATACAGTGCTACAACTGTAACCATTTCGGACATGGCAGCGCCAACTGCCATCTCAAGACTCGCTGTCTCAGATGCGGACTTTGTCACAGGACTAGCTCCTGCAAAAATCCCAAAAAAAACAATCCTCTATTCACTAACTGAAATGAACACGGACACGTGGCCTCATGGAGAGGCTGCAAAACCTTTCCTAAACCCCCTATACCCCAAATCGAATCAGATTCTTTCAGCATTAGACAAAAACACAAGAGGTCGTGTCTTATGCAAGAGCCCCCCTCCCCCTCCGCACCTACCCAGATCAAATACCCAAAATCCCACCACTTCACCTACTCCAGAGTCTTCTAAGGCCACGGACAGAATGTCCTTTACGCAATGTGGCGTTGGGCCATATCACCAAAAGGAAACCGATCCCGAACTGACTAATGAAGGTGATTGATGACCTGATTGGAAATAAAAGGGGTGAGTTGGTCTTTGCTCTGGAAATTGTATGTTACATAAAAATGTTGTTAATTCTAAAAATGTTGGAAATAACGTGTCCCCGGTTGGTGATGTAATTAGCAACTAAACTAAAAGTGAATAGCTGTGACATTGCTTTAAAATCCCCCATTGTCCATGATATGTCTGTAGATTTAAATCCCAAAGTAAATGTTATTCCCAGTAATGATTCTGCTGTAATTAAAAATAAAAGACCCAATTCATCCTCTGATGACTTCAGATTCCTCCCCAAAAACGGCTAGGCCGGTAAATGTATCAATTACTAAATCTATTGTTGACGAAACTACCGTCAACAGGTTCAATCACTTATCCATTGATATGGACACAATAAACGAAAGCTGCGATCAACAGCAACAGCAGCGGATTCCCCCCATCTTAATTGCCATAACCGATAATTACAGCACCATATTAAGTCAAATAAATGAATCCTTCCCTGGAATTAAAGCCACGCTCTCCGGGAAATACATTAAAGTATTTCCCCAAGAATGATTAAAAAAACATTACTAAATACCTGAACGAGGAAAATCTTGAATTTGTACTACTGAAAAATAAATCTGATAAGCCCATTAAGATGGTAATTAAAGAACTCCTCATAAATATAACTACTGATGACATAAGTGCGGAGCTTACCAAACTCAAATTTACTGTAAATAACATTTCTCTCCCAATTGTTGCAATTTAAAACGAAAAATCCCCTACCCATTTTCATGGTGGAACTCCACCAATATTGCTAATATTTATAAAATGGATAAGTTATTTTCGCTCAACATTACAGTTGAGAAATTTGAAAGGAAGAACGGTCCCACACAGGTGTTTCAACTGCCAGGGACTCCACCACTCTTCGAATAATTGTCATATGTGGCCCAAATATGTCCGCTGCGGACGTGAACACAGTTCCGACAAAGGTTCGGATCCTAGATGCTGTAACTGTGATAAGAACCATGTTGCTTCCTGGAGGGGATGTCAGTTCTTCCACAGTGGCAGAAATAAAACCACTTTCTCTTTTGCCGACAAAAATAAAATTAAAAAAGGATTGAGCTATGCAGATGTAACACAAAACAAAACCGCTGAAGATACCACATATAATATTATAGATCACCCTCCATGATCTCAAGAGAGCTACCCTAATCCAACTGTTCGCAACGCCGAGTATCGAACCGAGACCCGTCTAATCCCAGGGGAAGAAATTATTGTTATGATTGAATTGCCTCAAACAAACCCCCAAGACACTTAAAAACGAAAATCAAACCGAAATACAAAAATTATTCAACCTATTTAAAAAGATAGGCGTATATACCCTCTTGGAATAACTATGAAAAACCCCTTCCCTTTCTCCCTTTTGTTTCACATGACTTTAATCTCCAGAGCATATTCCAAACTGATCAACTCTCCTATTTCTTATGCCTAATTTATTATGTCTTATTTGTAGACATGGGATTAAATATTCCTACGGGGCTATGTTCCCTACTAATCACCTTAGATTGCCGCATCTACTCCCAACCCTTCAACTAATAAGAACGCAAACCAAACTAGACAGACATCAAAGAGAGCACCCCCTCCGTGAAATAGCAAATATTTTCTCTAACGTTAACATTAAAAATCTACTGCAAAGAATTCAAACCGCCCCGACTTTCACCGAGAAAATCACAATCCTACTTGAAATTATTCTCAACTAGCCACTGCGTGGCTAGCCCGGCGTTGCCCGTGGTGTAAGGTATTAATCTGGTGTAAAAATTTCCGCAGATTTCAAATCCGTTGAAGATATATTCAATTTAAAAATTATTTCTCTCTCTATTAAAATAAAGTTTCCGCCGAAGTCGCAGGATTGAAAACTGTGTTGTTTAGCTCGATTTTTAGACGGTTTCCCTAGAAAGTTCGAATCAGAAAAATATGAAATTAACATAGTTTGTTCTTCATCGTGTTCCCTGAACAATTGTAAAGATCTTTTTCCGATGCAGTTATTAGTTTAGGGTTTATTAAGTGTCGAAGTTGAAAAAGCGAAATTTCTTCCGCGAGTGAGCAAAACACATAAAAAATTTTCAGACTTAAGCCGTAAGTTTTTTTTAAAGAGTACCTCTCAACGTAAATTATTGCAGCTCGTCGAGTTTTTTTTTAGAAATATGAATTTGGTTCTTATTAATATTTTTTGAAATTCGGAAAAAATCGTGACATTTTAGTTATTTTTTTTAACTGTCATATCTATATCTTATTACTATTAGTTTTTAATTTTGAAAATATCGCAGCATACCTCAGAATGTACTCTTTCTTACGGTACAAATATTTTAAAAATTGGCTCATAAATAAATTCGATGCAATCAAAAGTTGGTCACACAAATTTCGTATTTTTTAGTTCGCATGGCAGGTTCCTCTCGCAGACGATGGTTGTATTTTTGACTATCGGGTTTGCCCGATATCAAATTCGTCAACAACAATCAGCAACAATTGCCATAAAAACGATTTCTTTTTATTTAGCGAGTCAAAGGCTCGCTTTTTTCACTCTGTTTTCAGACGGTTTACCGAGAAAGTGCGAAGTACAGATCTTAAAGTTAAGAGATTAACACGTTTTACTTAAAATTCTACATGGAACAAGATGCAGAAGGCTTTTTACTGATGCGGCTAATTGTGACTTTTTACTGATGCGGCTATCGTAAAAAAACGAAATTAACATGGTTTGTTCTTCATCGTATTCCCTGGACAATTATTAAGATTTTTTTACCGATGCGGCTATCAGTTTAGGGGTTATTAAGTGTCAAAATTGAAGAAGCAAAATTTCTTCCGTGAGTGATTTCTTCGAAATTTCTCTCTCTCTCTCTCTCTCTCTCTATATATATATATATATATATATATATATATATATATATATATATATATATATATATATAATGAGTTTTTCACAAATTAATCCCATGGTACATGGCTGTTCATATTCGTAACCAGGGGGAGTTAAGGGGTCAATCTCCCATTCAGTTCGTCATAAAAGATAGTCAAATTTATTAATGAAGAGCAATCGGAGTTAAAAGCTTTATGACTATTTAAACTAGATTATATAAAAATAAAAATTATTTTTACACTCATAAATAATATAAATACTGTATATTTCCGAATATGAGCTGATTCGTGTAAAAGCCGATAGTGCGTGTTTTCTTCAAAAATTTACCCAAAATTCAAAATCTGTATATAAGCCGAAATAATTTTTTTTTTCTGTGGCGTTCAAACAATACGTTCTAAAGCCATGAGGGCGTAAGTGTCGCCAAGAAGTTAAAACAGGTGGAATATTTTCCCATCAAATCGCTGTAAAATAAAACGCCACTTGCCAACGATGATAGCTTTAACCTGCTAATGATTTTCCACAGTGTCCAGACGGTCCAGCTCCTGATATCAGACCTCTGACGGGGTGATTGACAGGTGTGGAAAATATTTGAATCTTAAGCCGCGTCCACACCGGAGAAGCAGAGCAAAACATGGATGATTGATTAACCCCGGAGACAGGTTTGGTGAATCAATCTCTCTGGTTTTTCTGGTTTGACAGCTCGGACACAAAATGTTCCATGTGCTTGCGATCAATCTGGTTGGTTGTGTGTTGAGGTTAAACTGCAAACTTATTGTTTGAAGCAAATTGTTTTAAGGTCCCGTTCTTTACGAAGCCGGCGCATAGTCGCGAGTGCAGCGTATATTATCATTAAAGATTTATTAAAGAGAAATAGGAAGAAAAGTTCCCAAAAAAGGCGACATTTGGTGACACCCGTAATGGAAAATATTCTCAGCAGCCAAAAGACTGAAAATGTATGTCTTTTGCTCACACGCAGTAGAAATTACGCTTTTCCTACTGGGACACTTAATAAACCCTAAATTAATAGCCGCCTCGGAAAATAATCCACTTTATCGTTAACCCTGTACAATTTTGAACAAACCGTATTTTCAATCCTGCGACGGCGGCTGCGGCAACCACTTTTTTAATATATATATATATATATATATACATACGTGCTTGCAAAATTGATATTAGCAGATTATTTCCCTACAAAATAAAAATTTCTTACTGAATATTTCACTCATATGTTCCAACATATTGAATGTCTCTTTCAATTCGGCATTTTTCGGTAAAACGTATTAATATTGCAGTGCAACAATTTTAAATTTTCTTTAATTGCAAAAAAGTTTAAATACATTTTAAATATCCACCTCTTATTTATCTTAAACTAGCCACTGCGTGGTGATTGCTAAGAATTCCCATTTGGTTTGCGAAGCCTATTGGATA
Source organism: Metellina segmentata (assembly GCA_947359465.1). Lineage (NCBI taxonomy): Eukaryota > Metazoa > Arthropoda > Arachnida > Araneae > Tetragnathidae > Metellina > Metellina segmentata. The sequence continues at coordinate 113,996,854 of OX375883.1, forward strand.
ACAGCAATCATGGCATTGGTTTGCCTCACAAACCAAATGGAAATTCGTAGCCTATTGGAATGGATTCCCAGCAAATTCTAATTTGATTTGCTTCGCAAACTAAATTATGAATATTATGAACTATGATTTGCTTCGCAAACAAACACCTCGGGCAACGCCGTAATGACCTCGTCATTGCCAAATTCGAATTGCGAAGAGATCCAATCGGCGTGACGTCAGAATCTCTTGCGAAAATATAAATATTTAATTGAAAAAAATTATTTATTAAAAGAAAATCAAATGGAAGGTAGAGATTTAGGGGTTTAGATTTTATTCAGATTGCAAATCTGTTGAAATTTGCATCTGTCTTTAACGATCCCGATTTTACAAAAAAGTACTTAACAATGCCAGTCAATATGTTTTTTTTATTTGTTTTGCTTTTCTTCGCTGTGAAATGGTTTGAGCGTAGGAAATTAAAACTGTGATATCTCGAATCAAACGAAAGTCATTCTTCACAGAAAGTTCGTGTTGGAAAAAATACAAGTTTCAATTTAAAATTATTCATTTATCGAAAATCATATTTTTAGGTATAGATCTAATGTGAAATTTTCCGCAGATTTCATATCCGTTGAAAATTGTACTCTATCTTTTACGATCAAGGAGATAAAAAAAAAAAGAACTACATAACTAAAGTTAAAACTTTAGTCTGCTGACAAATCTTTTTCCGCAAAATGAAATCGGAAGCGGAAAAAATACATTTAGAATCTGCTAACTTTTTATGCAACTTTTATTCCAAAGAAGACAATAATAATTAAATTCCAATAAATTATTTTTTAAATGTTTTAGATTGAATTTTAAAATTCAGGCTGGACACAAACATTGCAAAAACTTCGGACTACCCGTGTGCCAAATTTCATTATTGTAAGTGCAATAGATTCGTCCGGACATTGCGTAGTGGAGGTAGGACACTTCATTTTATAATAGCAGAGATTTGACGTGCAAAGTTCCCCAATACCACTAATATAGACCATCTAAATACACATGGATGGACACATCAATTTTGACACTAATATGGGCAGATTACATTTTCACAACTAAGTTTTAATCGTCAACTATGTATAGCAAAACACACAATGCTTACAAATAGACTACTTAAATAATAGTATCACTTTACAATCCGAAGAAATATAAATATTTCTATGTTCCGATCCCCGACCCGTTTCTTAACGATGACCCCGGTGATTGATTGAACGTCGAGCAAGGGAACGAAAAAACGCCGTCCAAATAGAGCGAGCACGAGCACTTGCTTTCCTTTGATGTACCGACTAGAAGCGGATCATTTTGCTCGTGCTCAAAATGTTCGTTCACCGTCTACACTGAACGAGCTGCCAATCAAACCTGTCTCCGGGGTTAATCAATCATCCATGTTTTGCTCTGCTTCTCCGGTGTGGACGCGGCTTTAGATGGCGCTGGCGTCGTTGACATCCTGCGCCTTTTCTGCTCTCCCACACCTGCAGCTTTTGTCAGTTGAAGTTCGACTCGATTCGATTTCGAAAGAACCTAAGTGTTCTTAATTTGATTGATTTGATTAATCTCGATTTGCATTATGTATTCTTTATCTATGGCTTGAAATAGTGTGTTAATAATAATTAAACTTTAATTTAACTGAAATAATCTCTTATACAAATACAAGTATTGACGACCAGCTACAGGCCCAACAAGGCTAGTCCTTTGTTTCTGAATTCCCCAATTCCCACTGACTATCCAATTGTATCTTAAATTCGTACACTCCCTTTGAATTAACTCTATTTTTTGGCAACGCGTTCCAATTGTCTATTACCCTATTAAAGTAGTAGTTTTTCCTTAAATCCCGATTAAAATGTGTCTTATTCAACTTATACCCATGGCCCCTTGTTCTGTTATCCCTATTGAAATTTAAGCCCTCTGTGTCCCCTTGTTTCACCAACTTGAAAAGCTGAATCAAATCCCCCCTCCTCATTCATCTTTCCAGTGTATACATGTTTAGCTTACTTAAACGTTTATTAGAGTCGAGGTATGCTGATTGCTCAGTTGAAGATAATTCTACGAAAAGTTTATATTTCCAGCACATTTACATTGGGAAACATCGTTAATTTTATCTTTTGGAATCAGACAAATAAGCAGAACAACAATTCTTTTGTTTGCAAGAATTTATTCTCTTTTTAATTCGTGTTGCCAGGTTTTGATGTAGAGCTTTAAGAAAAGAAAGATTATACTCAGCATTCATAGATGCTACATACGTTTAACCCAGTATATACAGATGTTTCTAAGTTACATAGATTACTACATAACTCCCTTCTGAGTAATTAAGTTACGATGAAGAGAGGAGCAAGAATAAGAACAATTTACAGTTACATACAAATTATGAAAGTATCTAAAGAAAATCATATTTTACAATAATCCAAATATCCTTTTGAAAACATCTTGAAATACAGTAAATTCCCGTTACAAAGGACTTCACGGGACCGTAAAATTTTTTCGTTCTAACAGAAATTTCGCTGTAACGAAATTTTGCTAATTCGAATAAAAAAAACCATTTTAATACGTAAATTTGGCTTTTATTTTGAAAGAAGACTACATATAACACTATGATTAGCTACTGCAATTAGAAAAATTATTACAATTCATTGAAATCAGCCAGAGAAAAATAATTTTTCAAATAAATACATTGTTATAGCATTTACTAAAACCTGAAGAAAAAAAATTTACTTACCTCTTTTGGGAAACATTAATCCTAAATGAAGAAAATGCGAGGAAACAAAACTTTATTTCAGAAAATCTACGATTTTCTTCTGAATAAGGTTTGCTGCTGTATTTGAGAGTAAATAATTTTGCAGCTGGTGAATGTTTGTAAAGATGAAGTACGGCACATTGATTTGTGACGAAATAAATGTCTGCGTTGTCTCCAAACTTGCTAAGGCTTCTGAAGAAGTGACATTGCTCATATCATCTCCAACCACAGCCTCTTCATCTTCACTACTTTCATTGGCCCCATCTTAGCTGTCTTTAATGGATTGGATGATGTCTTCTTAGGTCAGTTCATATTATGTTGAAACGTTGTCCCCCCTGTAACAATCTTGAACAACTGGGGTGTATAAGTTTTGGCAGGAAGGATATTTTAAGAAATCTGAATCGTATAAAAAACAAATATTCTTTTATTTCTTGGTTATTTCATTATATACAGTGCCGTTCTGTTAAACAGACAATTTCAGAACATAACCAGAGTCTCCAACGGAGACTTACTTCCAAAATCTAGGGCGTCGCTAGTACGCCCCTCAAAACAACGACCAAACTCTTCTCGAGTCTGTCAGAGAATCTCTTCGCAGACCCAGCACTCTCTGCTCCAAGCCTCGAAGCTCCGGTCCGTGGGAAAACCCTTGTGCAGTTTTCCACCGCCTCAAAACTCGACTCCAAGATAGGAGCTCCCCTGCCTTTTCAGTTCTATCCCCACAGAGGGGCTGGCCATTGTCCCACAAGGAACGATTTCAGCCAGCCAGGCGACTGGTGAAACAAGAGGTCCTTGTATCACTACGCCACAGCCCTTCCCCCATAAAAAAATTTCATTGTAATGACGAGGAAATTCAAGCAAGGTACAAGTGAGCCTATCCAGAAAAATCGTCCGAGAGGCAGATCCTTAAATTCCTCACAGTTCCTTTACAATAGTGATACACTATCACATAGCAATAGGAAATTTAACTAATTTTTTTTAACGAAAGGCCCACCTCTGCTCAGTAAAGGAAGTTCTCTAGAAAATAGTTTTAGGCTCAAACCATTTAAACGAAAACTCTAACACTCCACGAGACAGCTAAATTACTCTGCTCTCCTACTTTTCGGTAAAGGGTTTTATCAATCCAATGCAGAGATTAATTACTTAACTTTATCTACATTTGAAACAAATCACTCTGCACAGAATGCTAACCCAAGAAAATATATTTACATTGGCTTTACAAAGCCATTTTCTGAACCAAAAACAAACATTAACTGACACAAAACAAAAATTTACACAATTTAAAATTCATCTTATACACTAACCCATTAAAATTTCATCAAAAAAAATTTTTTTTAAGGAGGCTGTCTACTCAGACCATCGGCATTTCCGTTGTTTTTCCCGGCTCTGTGAACAATTGTGAAATTGTATTGCTGCAAACATAGAGCCCATCGGGTCAGCCGCGAATTGCTCCCCATCATTTTATTTAGGAAAGTCAGTGGGTTGTGGTCCGTTTAAATTTTAAATTTTTGTCCGTCCAAATAGTAATTTAATTTTTTTAAACCATATACAATAGCAGCCAACTCTCGCTCCACTGTACTGTAGTTTCTGCTCTGCTCTCGAGAATTTTTTACTCAAAAACAAAATAGGGTGCTCCTCCCCTTCTAGGTTCTGGGACAGTACAATTCCCGCACCTGTTGCGCTCGCATCCGTTTGTACTAGAAATTCCTTAGTATAATCCGGAGCATATAATACCGGATTTTGGACAAGCTTCGATTTTAGGTTCTTAAATGCCTGATCACATTCGTCTGTCCAAATCACCTTTTCTTTTGTCACCCTTCCTTTCACTTGTCAAAGGGGCGGCAATAACCGAGTAATTCGGGATATATCTGGAGTAATAACCCACCACTCCTAAAAATGACCGAATTTGGGTTTTAGTGGTAGGAGTGGAAAATTCTTGGATCGCCTTAATTTTCGCCTCGTTTGGCGACCTTTTCCCGGATCCAACTTCATGCCCCAGAAACTTGACATGGTCCTGTGCAAAACGGCACTTGGCCGGTTTGACCGTTAACTTAGCTTCTCCCAATTTGCGCAATACCCTGCCAACATCCTTAAAGTGTTCTTCCCAAGTTGGGGAAAATACCGCGATATCGTCTATATAAGGGGCCGCAAATTTTTCCAGTCCGCCTAACACCTGGGCCATCAATTTGCAAAAATAAAAGGGGGCATTAACCAGGCCAAACATCATTTTCTTAGGAATAAACATCCCAAAAGGCGTCACGAATGCTGCATATCTTTGCGCTCTTTCAGTAAGAGGTATTTGAAAGTATCCCTTTGTCAAATCCATGACGGTGATGAAAGGGGCGGCACTTACTTTTTCCACTACCTCTTCGATATGAGGTAAAGGGAAAAATTGGGTTCGGGTGATTGCGTTTAGCTTTCGATAATCCATACATGGTCTAGGGTCCCTACCTGGGCTCTCTACTAAGATCATTGGAGAGGCATAATCCGATGCACCTCGGTCCTCGATTACCTCGATCACCCCCAGAGCCAACAGTCTCTGAATCTCATTTCGCAAGATGTTTACTTGTCTAGGAGACATGCGATATGGCCTGGTGCGCACCGGAACCTCACTGGTCAGTTCGATGTCCATTGTTATCAATGCGGTATTACCCGGGTCCGAAGAGAACACCTTTCTATGAGTTTTTAGCATTTCCCCGAATCTTTCGATCTGGATATCAGACGCGCGCTCGTCAAGTCGGCTCTCCATTATAATTTCTTGTAAATCGAAATGAGTGGGGTCTTGTAGCGGATAGGGGATCTCAGCTTCATGCTCTACCTCTTCGTGCTCTTCATCGATAATCAGATTAACACACTCGGCCCTGCTATGATAGGGTTTCATTAAGTTAACGTGATAAATCGTGCTTTTGTCACGTTTTTCGGGCAAATCTATCAAATAATTTGTGTCCGAAATTTTGCTCGTAATTTTACCAGGCCCCATCCAGTTTACTGCCATTTTATTCGGTTTAGATGTAGCTAAAACTAAGACCTGATCTCTCACTTTAAAATTTCTCGTAACCGCATTCTTGTCATACCACAATTTCCTTTTTAGTTGGCATTCGCCCATTCTTTCGGTAGCCAACTCTTGGCACCTCTTTAACCGATTTGTCAGGTTTAAAATGTACTCTACCACATTAGAGTCTGAATCCTCAGGTTCAAGCCAATTCTCGTACACAATAGTCTGGGGGGTCCTTAAATTCTTTCCCAGTACCAGTTCCGCAGGACTGAAACCTAAACTTTCATGGGTCACCGTTCGTAATGCAAATAGTGCGGATGGTAAATTCTTTTCCCAATCCTCACCTGTTTCTACGCAGAGTACTTTGAGAACGCGTTTAAGACTCGAGTGCCATCTCTCCACCAGGTTACTCTGAGGATGGCAGACCGAACTGTGCACCACTCTGATGCCAAATTTTTTGAAAAATTCAGACGTCAATACACTTGTAAACGAGCTACCTAGGTCGCACTGAATTTCCCTGGGGAACCCTGTCCTTGAAAAGACTGAGAGCAACGCGTCTATTACTTTTACCGAGGTAATATTTTCCACCGGAATAGCATCTGGGTATCTGGATGCTAAACAAATGGAAGTGATCAGATATTTGTTGTTATTTGAGCTAATTGGTAGGGGTCCTACAGCGTCTATATTGATTTTAGAGAATACTTCTGGAATTATAGGAACTATTTTCAAAAGGGCCTTTCGTCTATCTCCACTTTTCCCCACCCGCTGACAAGAGTCACGTGATCTCACATATTGCTCAATTTCTTGGTAACAATTCGGCCAGAAGTAATGACGTAATACCCGATCTTTTGTCTTAGTAGCACCCAGATGTCCAGCTATTTCCTCGTGACAAAAAGCTTTTATTTTGTCCCTAAATTTCATTGGTATAATAAGTTGAACTCGCTGGTCGCCTCTCTTTGAGTACGCAATGCGAACTAGTTTCCATTTTACAATTTTAAACTCACTTTCTCCATTCACTGAACTTCGAGCCCATAGCGCAGCGAGAGACTCGCAATTCCTTTGTGCGGCTTCGAACACAGCTGAAGAGATCTGAGAAAAGCCATTGTCTTCCTCTGGCAATGTTAACGGCAAAAAGGAACGATCGCTTTCGTCAATTACGGGGGGTTTTTCGTCCTCCTCTACCGCCTTCGGGGTTTTGACTATGAGGGACTCGTTCGTATGGCTCGCGCCGGAATTATCTACCCTTGTTTTTGTTTGGCTCCGCGTGACTACTACATTTAGAGGCACAGGGCCTTTCAGATGCTCTTCGATAAGCTGTGCAGTCTTATTTCCCAGAAGATAAAAACCCTGATCCAAAACATCTGGCTTAATAGCGGCTTTGGTGACTATGGAACCAAACTTCCCCTGGAGCGTAACCTTTGCCAAAGGCAAACATTTGCATTCATTATCCAGGGGCTGCCTAACCCAGGTCACTTCGCTCTACAAATCTTCGGTTTTTATCCAACTTCTTGCGCATAAGTCGATCCCTGACCCTGTATCACGCAAGCAACTCCGTTCTATACCGTTTACCAGTACTGTATTAAAAAAAGGGGCAAAACTCGCGTCGAAATCAGTTCGAGTTCCTATATTATTACACATTGCATCCTCTGTCTTTCTTTTTAGCAACGGGCATTCCGGCCTTATGTGGCCTGGCTTTCTACATTGAAAGCAAATTACCTCCTTTTTTCTGTCGAAATTTTTATTTAAGTCCGGTTTAAGGGTTTCCGAGCTCCCTCCTCTTCCCGCCTTGTCTTTAAACTCAAAGTTTTTTCTAGGATATGATTCTGACTTCCCTTTCCCGTGCAAATTCTTTTCCCCATCTTTGATCTCAGTTCTCCTGAACGTTCTCTTCACACTTTCATAATGATCTAATTTTTCGGCCAGATCTGAGGCCTTTCGAAAATCCTCCCAATTTTCTAAATATCTCTCTTTGAGATCTTGGGGTACTCTTTTTTTTAATTGCTCCGTGAGCATAAGCTGTTTTAGCGTTTGAAAGTCATTCACTTCCGCCGACTCCAACCAATTATCTAAATACCCTTTTAATTCGTAAACCAGATCGGACCACAACGCCCCTGGTTTCCTGTGGTGCTCCTCAAATTTTAGTCTTAAAGCAACCGTGCTTAAACTGAAGCGTTTCATGAGCATTCGCTTCATGTGGTAGTAGTCGTCTCCATTATCTACAGGTTATTTTACTACTAGCTCTGCCACGTCTGCTGGCAACAAGGGAATTAATTGGAATACCCACCTATCCTCCTCCACCTTTTCTTTCTGAGCTTGCCGCTCGAATATCATTAAAAACAGTGCTATATCAACTGTTCTCGGATCAAATTTGGGAACTAGATCTTTTAGACAAATTCTTTTATTAGAAACCTCACTGGGTAAGGAAACCATAGAATTTGCACTTGCCGTTTCTAGAGTATTTCCCATTCGCAATTTTTCTAGTTCAAACTCCCGTTCTTCTCTAACTATTCTATCTGATCTTTCCTGTTCGTTCTGTTCCCTTTCCTCCTCAATCTCCTCCATTATTCTGTCTAAGAACCACTCCGCGGTTTCCTCCGTGAAATCTGGTGCCTCCAAAATACCTTTGATTATGTTTTTCACTAGGTCTGAGTCAGACACCTCAACCTCAAATTCCGCGGCTAACTGCTTTAACGTGCTCTTTTTCTGCCTGTTTAGGCGTTTTATGAAAGACGACATGGCTTCTTGAATAAACCAAAATTAAATCTATGAAAATTCTATTCTGGTGTAACAAGAAAAAAATAGTAAACACCAACGTTTCACAAGCACTACAGAGATTCCAACTGAGTCAAAGGGGTACAATATAAAGACTCACTATAAATAACCATAAATCAAACGCAAATAACCTTATGCACTTATACAACCCCAACACATAAAAACAAAATTCTTAAGAACTAAGTATATTTCATACCAGAATGACCGACCAATCACCAACCCAATTTTATACCCTAACTAACTGCCTCTCGAAATGAAGTTTTCCAAAATAGGACTCACCTCCTTCTTCCGTCCGGACAGCAGGGCTCCTTTTTCGGGGTCGTGGGGCTTTTTCTCTGGGCTTCCGGAACCCGTCGATCGTATCCCTCCGACGATATTTTGGTCCACCGCTAAAGTCCAGCAATTCAGCTTCCGAAGCGGTTGCTCGTATCCCTCGTCGTAACAGACGGGATTTCAGACTTAAAGTTCTCAAGCAATGGTCAATCCTGACCAGGTTCGTAGCTCATTAACTCGAGCTAATAATCCAATACCGCTGCCACCAGTTGTAACAATCTTGAACAACTGGGGTGTATAAGTTTTGGCAGGAAGGATATTTTAAGAAATCTGAATATCGTATAAAAAACAAATATTCTTTTATATCTTGGTTACTTGATTATATACAGTGCCGTTCTGTTAAATAGACAATTTCAGAACATAACCAGAGTCTCCACCGGAGACTTACTTCCAAAATCTAGGACGTCGCTAGTACGCCCTCGAAACAACGACCAAACTCTTCTCGAGTCTGTCAGAGAATCTCTTCGCAGACCCAGCACTCTCTGCTCCAAGCCTCGAAGCTCCGGTCCGTGGGAAAAACCCTTGGGCAGTTTTCCACCGCCTCAAAACTCAACTCCAAGATAGGAGCTCCCCTGCCTTTTCAGTTCTATCCCCACAGAGGGGCTGGCCATTGTCCCACAAGGAACGATTTCAGCCAGCCAGGCGACTGGTGAAAGAAGGGGTCCTTGTATCACTACGCCACACCCCTTCAACACTGAGATAATTTTGCAAATTCACGTCGTCAGAAACCGAAGTTTTATTTTTTGTAGCGTTCCAAATTTTCTCCATCTCATATTTCTGAATGTCGTGCGTATTTGATTCATCTTTCAAGTCGGCTTCTTCTGAAACTGAATTGGCGTCTTTGGCTGTGGTTGCATCATATGTTTCCAACTGTTTGTTATTGTTGATTGACGGATGTCATCCCAAGATCCACATATCCATTCGATAGCTTCCTTCACGTTGCATTTTCTTTGGATTATTTGGATATTTTCACCAAATCGCATAGAATTTGACGTAACAAAAAGGTTCTGTAGCATGATTTTACAGCTCTGATGCCTTGGTCAAGAGGCTGAAGTTTTGCCGTGCAATTAGGCGGGAAATACGGTTACGACAGTGACAAATTTCTGCTTGTTTCTTAGAAAACCAGTCTTCATTTTGGCAGCTGGTTTCAGCCCGACTAAAACGAAATTCATTGAATCTAAAGAAACCGCATGCTTGTTATCAGTTGAGTGAACCATGAAAGGAAAACATGTTTTTGCCTGCACAAGTAGTTCGTTGTATCGCGATTTTCAAAAATCGATCATTTCGTTATATTGAGATTCATTTAACATTGTTTGCATTGTTTTTCGGATGGGGACTTCCATGACTTTCGTAATAACGGGATTTTTCGTTGTAACGGGATCTTACTGTATAACAATAATGACAATATATGATATGGATAAAATAAATAATAATATATAGTTAAAGTTAAGAATAATTTGTCAGTCTCTAAAACGAACATGTCGTTGAATCTTTTTTCCAACATGGGAAAATCTTTGTTTGAGAGGCTTATCTTTGGTAACGTCCGGTGTATCCGCTTGCACAGGTACTGGTGGTTCTGGATTCTTTTCATTGGCGGCCAAAATGCAAGCAGGTTTAAGCCGGTCAATAGAAATGTTAACTTCTTTACCTTTTATACAGACTAGGAAGTATTTCTCAGTTTTCAGAATCACTTTGAAGGGTCCTCATATGCAGGCTCAAATGGTTTCTTGACTCTGTCTGTTCTCATGAACACATGGGAACACGTTTTGAGATCCTTATGTATAAATGCTTTGAAGTTATTTCTGTGCCTTGTAGTTTTAGCTTTGAAAAATTTCATCTGCTCTTGTAATTTGTGCAGAAACGTCTCTGGCGTCGTGGAAGTAGTTGGATCATCAAAAAATTCTCCAGGGTGTTTTATGGTTTTTCCATAAACCATTTGCACGATCGAATATTCAGAATCCTCTTTTATAGCTGCTCTGAGGCCCAAAAGTATAGTTGGAATAGATTCTGTCCATCGAAGAGTATTGTGTGACCGTATAGCTGCTTTCAGTGTCCTATGAAGTCTTTCGATTTTGCCATTACACTGTGGAAGATAAGCAGTTGTGTGTTTTAGTTTCATTCCACAAATAGCTGCCAAAGTTCTAAAAAGTTCGGATGTAAATTGCAAACCTCGGTCTGTGATGACTTCGTAAGGTACTCCAAATCGGGCTATCCTACCTTCGTAAAATGATCTTGACACGGTTTCGGAGGTTATATCACGTAAAGGGATAACCTCCATCCATCTAGTAAAGCGATCTATGCAAGTTAAACAGTAAACAAAGTCATTAGATGGTGAGTAAGGTCCAATGATATCAATATGAACTGTGCTGAATCGTTCATCCGGTTCTTTCTTGTTTCCTAATGGTGAGTTAGTGTGCCTCGTAATTTTGTTTTTCTGGCAACTGATGCATGTTTGCGACCATTTTCTTACGTGTTTCCGAATGTTTTTCCAAATAAATCGGGATGTCACTTGTTTCACTGCTGCTTTGATACCTGGATGGGCTAAACCATGGATTGCTTGAAACATTATCCTTCTAAATGATTTAGGTATATATGTTCTTACATTCGAAGTTGAAATGTCACACCAAAGTAATTTACCAGATGGAAGGTTATTTAGTTTAAAATTTAAAGATTTGTTGTTACGTAATTCATTCAATTCTTTATCATTAATTTGATCTTCAGCTATTTTATCGAAATCTATTACAGTTAATTCTTCAACTCTTGACAACGTATCAGCAATAATATTATCTTGTCCACTAATATGAACTATTTTCCTTGTGAATTGAGAAATGTATTGTAAGTGTCTTAACTGTCTTGGAGATGCTTTTTCATTCTTTTGTTGAAAGGCAAAGATTAGTGGTTTATGATCGGTGACTATTGTAAAATCTCTTCCTTCTAATAAGTGTTTGAAATATTTTATAGATTGGCATATGCCTAAAAGTTCACGATCATATGTACTATAATTTCTTTGTGATTCGTTTAGTTTTTTGGAAAAGAATGCTATTGGTTTCCAGCCATGTTTGTCATGTTGTTGGAGGACTGCTCCTGTTGCGAAATCTGGAGCGTCTGTACATAAAGACAGTGGTAATTCAGAATTCGGAACAGTTAATAACGCAGTATTTGCTAAGTCCAATTTACATTCTTCAAATTGTTTCTTCGCTTCGTCAGTCCAAGGAATTTTTCTTCGATCTTTTTTTTCTAGCACCTTTTAAATATTCGTTGAGTAAAGATTGCTTGTGAGCAGCTTTCTTCAGGTACCGACGGTAAAAATTTAGCATTCCTAAGAAAGTGCGAAGTTGATGGATAGTTTCTGGCAATGATAGCTTGAAAGTCAATGATAGCTTGAACCTTTTGTGGCAATGGGCGAGAACCTTCCGGAGTTAATAGGTATCCTAAAAACTCGAGTCTATTTACTCCAAAGATGGATTTTGACAGATTTATCCGTAATCCATAGCAAATTGGTCCAAAACTATATTAGCAATAGACGAAAACATAGAATGCAATTCAAAGGCTGATTCTGATGATTATGAAACTGAAATCGCATATTCACAAGAGTATGAAGAGAAAATTCAACTTTGGCAATTTAGAGCAAAAAGAAAATTGAAAGAATTAAATTAAAGCACAAATTCGAATAATGTAAACAATGCTGTTCTTAACGAAACCCTTGACTCTAAAATCGAAACGAAACAAACTCGCCTTCCTAAATTGACCATCAATAAATATTATGGTGATTATACTCAACTAGGGGGCCCAACTCGCCAACCCTCACAGGATTGCTTCGCAATCCTCATTGTTTCGCAGCGCGAACCTAAGCTCGCTTCGCTCGCATCAATGAAGACATGTGTCCTAGCAGAAGGGATTGTTTACAATATATGATATTCCAAAAAAAAAAAAAATTTCAAATCTAAAATTGCTGTAAAACAGAAAATATATATACAGTACCTCTAAAATCAAAATTCAAATGGAAACTTTTAGCAAATTTAACTCGAAATGTGAGCGCTGCTTTGGAAATTGAATATCCAGCGTGTTGTTTGTGTACATTTCTCCAGCACTCAAACCACCAACACTTTTTCATTGAGTTTGTTGCCGGAAATTGTAGTGCAAGCGTCTTGTTGAACTATAATTGAACTATAAAAGAACCATTTTAATATGGCCCTGAAAAGACCCTCCGCTTTCATTGATTTCTATTATAAACTGCAACAGCTCAACTAAAATTCATTTTTGTTTCAGTAAAATTTCATCCGATAACGCTTATAAATTCAATTGATGTGCGAGGCCTTGTGGTAAACAAACAATCGTACAATGTTGCCAAAACGCGTTAACAAATAACGTCTTTTTTGCGTGCCACGAATTGTATACATAGATGGACAAGTTTTTGGAACTCTTTTAAAGTTGCAGTTGATGATAATGAATCTTTGTCCAAAATCGAAAAATTTAATTATTTGAAATCATACCTGAGCGGCAACGCGGCGAACGCAATAGAAGGGTTTTGTATTTCGGAAGCAAACTATATGATCAAGTTGTTAAAATTCTTGAAAATCGGTTCGGAAAAAAGGACATCTATCTATATAAATAAGAATGGAGTGTTTGTTTGTACATTCAATATTTTCGACCCATTTCAAGTTTTCTATCCGTTTTGGACCCTTCTGATGCCGAATCCGCCATTTTCTCGTTTGGTGTCTGTCTGTCTGTCTGTCTGTCTGTATGTTGTGCCCTATACACGTCCACACGGTTTAAGATATTTTCATTAAAATTTGCATGCAGTGAGTACTTATCTTCATTTAGAGAGTGGCATTGGTTGCGAAAGTCTGTCTGTCCGTCTTTCTGTTCTATGCTCGATTTTGTGTTTGTGTGTTTGTGTAGACATCACATGAATTGTATTCCAGATATTTGATTGCAGTGTATTTTATTATATACATTATCTATTCGTTTAGTGAATGCAATATTAAACATTTCTTAATTGTTATATTTAGGTGAGTTTCATGCTAAAACACCTGAGTAAGTTTACATAAATCAACCATAATTTGGTAGTTTTGGAAAAATTGGAATGTCTATTGAATATGACGATTACTTCGATTGCTTTACCAGTACTGCTAAAAAAGTAATTATTCTTCAAAAAAATTTTTTTTATGGAATTTCAACTCTGATACTTCATTTATTTCGAGTCTTATTTTTATTCTTTGCGCAATGAAAACGATTTCCGAATATTTGGGACAGACGATATTTTTCAACGAAACGAGAATGAACAAGATCGCGCGAGCAGTTATATTTTCTGGTTCTTTCGCTCTGAATTAATTTCACATTTCTAAATTTTGTACACTTTTAGTTGTAAGTTGTGGCAACTGTGCGAGATCAAGAGATAAAATTGAATCACAAATTAATATCTTTAGAACAATTTTTTGCGACATCTTTTATTTTGTTTTATTTTGCTGTTTCCTGTTTTAAATACTTATTATTTTAATAAATGTGTTTTCCTTCTCATCACACGCAACAGCACCACAAAGTATTAGACTTAAAAATGTTGGGTAAGTTAGTATAAAATTTCAGTAATTTTTAAGTGTAGTTATGCCATTATTGAAAGAATAATGCCGTTATTTAAAGAATAATGCCGTTATTTAAAGAATAATACCGTTATTTAAACAATAATGCCGTTATTGAAATAATAATGCCGTTATTGAAAGAATAATGCCGTTATTGAAAGAATAATTGGCGTTATTGAAAGAATAATAATGTTTAAAAATCCCGAACTAGAACTTTTCAAACATTAAAAAATTCGTTGTCATAATGACGGGAGAAAATTGCAAAATTTCACAATGTCGCATACCGGAGGCAAGAGTGCCACAAGTAAAAAAATATTGTTTTGTTGACTATGAGTGCGAGAGCACACCCCGTAAATCGTAATTTTAATTAATTGAGTTGAACATGAAAAGAACTTAAGAAAGGGAATTCCAAATCTTCCTATAAATCGTCTTTTATAGTAGTAACCTTAATATCACCTTTCGTCATTTTGTAGCTTTGTCATACAGCAATTGTGCGATGTATGTGAAATGTATTACATGAATGGATATGCATGTGTAGGATTTGTGTCCAAAGTAAGTTGTAGAAAATATAAAGATGGCGAAAGGTGTTAAAATAAATTTTTATTCCACAAAAAACGTAAGTCATTATATATTTTGATTATCTCTTCAATCTAGAGTAAACCAATTCAAACCGAGTAAGGTCGGGTATTTTGCTAGTATATATATATAATGCTTATGCGTGGAATGTAAATATTGCTATCCCTCATTTCACCAACTGGAAGCGCATCGCGTTGACGCTTGATCAATCTTCCCGGTAATTGTGAGAGGTTATTGATAGAAAAATGAGCGTTTTATGTCATACTAGCAAAATACCCGACCTTACTCGGTTTGAATTGGTTTACTCTAGATTGAAGAGATAATCAAAATATATAATGACTTACGTTTTTTATAGAATAAAAATTTATTTTAACATCTTTCGTCATCTTTATATTTTCTACAACTTACTTTGGACACAAATCCTACACATGCATATCCATTCATGTAATACATTTCACATACATCGCACAATTGCTGTATGACAAAGCTACAAAATGACGAAAGGTGATACTAAGGTTACTACTATAAAAGACGATTTATAGGAAGATTTGGAATTCCTTTTCTTAAGTACTTTTCATGTTCAACTCAATTAATTAAAATTACGATTTACGGCGAGTGCTCTCGCACTCATAGTCACCAAACAATATTTTTTTACTTGTGGCATTCTTGCCTCCGGTATGCGACATTGTGAAATTTTGCAATCTTCTCCTGGTCATTATTACAACGAATTTTTTAATGTTGGAAAAAGTTCCAGTTTGGATTAATAAACATTATTATTCTTTCAATAACGGCATTATTCTTTCAATAACGGCATTATTCTTTCAATAACGGCATTATTCTTTAAATAACGGCATTATTCTATAAATAACGGCATTATTCTTTCAATAACGGCATTATTCTTTAAATAACGGCATTATTCTTTCAATAATGGTATTACACTTAAAATTTACTGAAAATTCATACTGACTTACCTAACATTTTTAAGTCTAATACTTTGTGGTGCTGTTGCGTGTGATGAGAAGGAAAACACATTTATTAAAATAATAAATATTTAAAACAGGAAACAGCGAAGCAAAACAAAATAAAAGATGTCGCAAAAAATTGTTCTAAAGATATTAATTTGTGATTCAATTTTATCTCTTGATCTCGCACAGTTGCCACAACTTACAACTAAAAGTGTACAAAATTTAGAAATGTGAAATTAATTCAGAGCGAAAGAACCAGAAAAAATATCACTGATCGCGCGATCTTGTTCATTCACGTTTCATTGAAAAATATCGTCTGTCCCAAATATTCTTAAATCGTTTTCATTGCGCAAAGAATAAAAATAAGACTCGAAATAAATGAAGTATCAGAGACGAAATTCCATTTAAAAAAAAAATTTAAAGAATAATTACTTTTTCAGCAGTACTGGTAAAGCAATCGAAGTAATCGTAATATTCAATAGACATTCCAATTTTTCCCAAACTACCAAATTATGGTTGATTTAAGTATACTTACTCAGGTGTTTTAGCATGAAACTCAACTAAATATAACAATAAAGAAATGTTTAATATTGCATTCACTAAACTAATAGATAAAGTATAAAATAAAATACACTGCAATCAAATATCTGGAATACAATTCATGTGATGTCTACACAAACACACTAACACAAAATCGAGCATAGAACAGAAAGACGGACAGACAGACTTTCGCAACCAATGCCACTCACTAAATGAAGATAAGTACTCACTGTATGCAAATTTTCATGAAAATATCTTAAACCGCGTGGACGTGTATAGGGCACAACATACAGACAGACAGACAGACGGACAGACAGACAGACAGACACCAAACGAGAAAAAGACGGATTCGGCATCAGAAGGGTCCAAAACGGATAGAAAACTTGAAATGGGTCGAAAATATTGAATGTACAAACAAACACTCCATTCTTATTTATATAGATTCAATATAATTAGCGAAGAAGAGAGCAGCGAACTAGGGAATCTTTCGACGAACGAATTCAGAGAATTACATCTAGAAATACTGCGGATAGGCTTAGAAAGGCCAGAGCACGCGATGAGCAACATTTAAGTAATAGAACTGATCCCTACAATCTTAGCAAACATTTTAAATCTTGCCTATTTTTTATTGTCTTATCGGTTTAAGAGTTGTTGGACTTTAAACATTCACTATGAAGCAGAAAAACTCGTAAAATGTACGTTTGGGACTAAATATCAGGAAAACTATTACACTTGTGAACTATATAGTTATTACATAAAACACACAATGGTTATTTAATTACGAGTAATTTAAAAAAAAGTACAATGCTCTACGACACTTTGTTGAGGAGCTAGGTTCGTTTAAGTAAAGTGTCACACGTTTGCGCGGCAGCCATATTGATGACGTCATTACTCGGCCCCCCACCATTCGCCAACCTTAAGAAATACCTTTTTTAAAAAAGACTGTGGGTTATGGGTATTCTTAAGCACACAACAAAGTTTATGGTAATCTCGGGTAAATAAAACGTGTCCTATCTCTTGGTCTAAAATATACCACAGGGTTGCTCCACTGTATGCCAGTGATAAATTTAAACCTGGCTATGAACAGCTGTATATTTTTGATGCCTCTGAAGCCAATAGAAGGCGTTTGGAAAACAAACCAGCTTGCATACATTCTGTGATGGAGAAGTTGGATTCCTTACTCCGTCAAATAAACCCATATGCAGAATCATATATGCAAATGCATGAGTTAATCCACTCTCATCCTACTGCTGATGTAAAAATGGTTTTCATGGAAAATTCAGAAATTGATTTGGGCAGCTATAATGCTCCTACCTGTAAAACTGAGGGTGCGGTAATATTTGTTGGGGATGATGGGGAACCCCCTGCAAATAGGGATATTTGTATTTATCCAAAAGGAGAAGGGTGTATAAATATATCTCCCCTAAATCCATGCAGCGATCCAATGGTATATCCGTTGTTGTTTCCTCGAGGGGAACATGGATGGTCGAGCCTCATGGAGCATGTTGAAGAAAGACGTTCGGCTAAACCAGGAGTGGCCAACCTTTTACATACCATGCGCCAATTTTTTTCACATACGAGTTCAGATGCGCCATAGAATTCAAGCACCTTTTCTACTTTACATTCATGTTGTTGTTTCTCATGCCTACACTGGCAGACCAGAGGAGTGCCAGGCCCGTCGAAGACGGCAAGAGGCGAGGGGGTGCGCCTTCCATGTTATTGAGAACCATTGGGAGGAAGTCCGACTTTGATCGACATACATGACACATCCTCTTTGCATTCATGGTCCTGCCATATCCTTAGTAGCTTTTTTAAAATAAAAGTATGTTTATCAACATAATTAACATTTTAAAATGATTCAACTATATTGTATGTAAAACAATGTCTATTACGGAGAATTCTTCAAATTTGAATCAGTCATTCGCGAACTCGTTTTCCTTTTAATAAATTCCATGGATGAAAATGCTTGATCACATCTGTATGTCGTTCCAACACGACGTATACAACGTTTTGCATATTTTCTTAGTTCCGGAAAGTGTTTGCAGTGCAATGCACGCCAGAAATTAATCATGCATTTTGATCTGAATAATAAAGCTCATGAAACTTCAATTTCAATAATGAATTCGTTTTTAAATCAATAAGTATCATTCGTATGTTACTAGGAATCTTCATTACGTTTTGTTCACTAAGTGAAAATTCTTTATTAATGCGAGCATGTAGTTTTCTTCTGTAGCCAAATCAAGAAAACGACTTTGAAATGACGCTTGTAATAACTAATTTTGATATATTTGGTCAAATTGTTTCACAGCACATCCCCTCTGCTCTTTCAAGTGTGGAAATTGACTCAAATCCTGATTTTTTAACTGAGAGATGAACAGATTTAATGTCATTTTAAATGAATTAAAGCTATTTACTAAGCTAGGAAATAATTCCTTCTTGCCTTGTAGCGTCGAATTTAGATAGTTGGGATGGCTAGTACATCAACTAAAAATGGCAATTCAAATAGCCAGTTGTTATTAAATAATAGGGATCTTTCATCAGGAAAGTTCAATTTCCTGTCTCAAAAATTAAAAATAGCATTTTTTAATTTCTAAAATCTATTCAGAACCTGTCCTCTAGAAAGCCAGCGCACCTCACAATAAAGAAAAGGTTCACCATATTCCAAATCTAATAATTCAATATTCTCTGAATTCTCGGTTGTTTAATGCTCTTGTTTTAATTTTAATCACACATTTCACAACCGGTAACAGAACATACTGCATTTTTTTAAATTTTACACACAGTGCCTTTTGATGTATATTAAATACATTGATATTTTAGTGCAATACGATTAAAAAAAATTTCCAAGCAAAGTTCTAGTGCCATTTACGGCGTACCGTCAGTACACATACTGATTAGTACAATAATCTAATTTAGATTTTCTTGGCATGATTTTACATTTTAAATATCTCTGATCCTCTTGTTTCATAATGCAATAACTCCAGACTGGCTAGTTATTGAAAGACATTAAAATTATAATCAATTCCTCTTACAAAAATGCTTATAACTGGACTACATCAATTATGTCCATTGATTCGTCCAAAGCTAGAGAAAAGTCTTCCAGTTGTTGAAATACATCTAGAGAGAGAGAGGGAGAGAGAGTTCCACGATACATCTCGCATTAGTCTGAATTGGTTTTGCAATTTCGTCTGATTTCTTCTCAATACCTTTATAACCAAAATGGCGTGCAAATATTTGGATACAAGGCTCTTCCGTCAGAATAGATTTTTTTTTCGCCAATGCTAAAACAATTTCATAGGACGCTTCTGTCATCACCTCGGCTTCACAACTTACATTAGCAAAAAAATTTTGTCTTCTGATTTCTTCTTTTTTTTTAGTCACATATTCTTTACGTAACTCCGACCCGAGAGCAAGTTTAATTTTTCCTTCTATGTTAGCCTGATGTTGTGTTTTATAGGGTTTCTTAAGATCATGTCTTATATTATGCGAAAGAGTAGTTTCAAAAACAATGCAAAAAGCGATTTTCTTGATGTATTTGCTGTAAATAACTCCATCTGTTCGTTAAATTCACTTTTTCTCTCATACTTTTTGCACTTCTTTTGCTCATTTTCTTTTGTACAGTGATAGATAACAGGAATGTGGGAAAAAAAACACATTAAAAGGTACAAAAAAATCTTGAAAAGAACAAACAGATCACAAGTACGTCGCATCACACAAAATATAAATTGCAAACTCAAACAATTGCGACGAAATGAGGAGTAAGAAAGCTCTATGTATTAAACTGAGAGTATTATGTTGTTGAAAATATGAAGATATTTTCAGTTATGGCGCCTACTTCAAAAAAATAAGGAGGCACAATAATGCAATGCGCCACTTCTAATCATCCAATGCGCCAAGTTTGGCGCATGCGCCACAGGTTGGCCACCCCTGGGCTAAACGAACCAGGGTCACTCAGCTTCAGTTTTACGAATACAAACTTTCAATTCGTAGTGGTTTTAGCATTTTACATAGCAGTGGTAAACTGTTTCAACAATATATCGTTGATGCTTATGTTAAAACGGAAGATTCTCGGCTAAATTTTATTCGCATGAACCAAAAGGATCTAAGAGTGGAATTGTACAGGGGACTCTGGGATGCTTTAGCAACCCGTGCCTCCCGTAACAATGTACGGATTGGAAAAGTGATCATTTTGCCTTCTTCGTTCCAAGTAAGTCCCCGCTGTATGCAGCAAAACTATCAAGATGCTGTGCCCATGGTCAGGAAATTCGGTCGCCCTAACCTATTTATTACATTCACATGTAATCCCACCTGGCCAGAAATTCTAAATGCATTGCAAGGTAGAGAGAGAGACCAGAAAATAGACCCGATATTGTGGTCAGGGTATTTAAAATAAAATTATCTGAGCTATTGTATGATCTCCTAAAAAAAAAGTTTGGGTCAGTAACATCATACATTTATGTAATTGAATTCCTAAAGCGGGGGTCGCCTCATTGTCATATTTTAATGACATTCGATTCATCTTCCAAAATTCGCACCAAAGATGACATCGATAAATTTGTGAGGGCCGAACTACCTGATGTTACTGTAAATGAAAGGCTATATCAAATTGTTACTAAATGTATGGTTCATGGCCTCTGTGGTCTTATAAATCCAAAATCCCCCTGCATGAAAGATGGTAAATGCTCAAAAAAATTCCCCAAAACATTCATAACGGAAGAAAATATAAATGACTACCCAGTGTATAAAAGAAGGCAAACTGAACCTGTAAGAGTAGGGAACTATTATATAGATAATCGCTTGAAATTACCCTTTAATCCATGGCTATCCAAAAAGTATAATGCCCATATAAATGTTGAGGTTTGTGCATCTGTTAAAAGTGTGAAGTATTTGTACAAATATGTGTACAAAGGGCATGATGATGCCTCTGTAACATTAAAAATTGATGCTGTAGATCACGATGAAATAATAAATTTTTTGGATGGGAGGCCATGTGGCGTTTAAATGAATTCTGCATGTCCGATAAATCGCACACAGTTATTAGACAGGCTGTTCATTTGCCACAGCATCAGCCAATCTATTTTAGAGAAGGTCAAGAAAACGATGCAGTGGAAAGGGCATCAATAAAATAAACCACTTTGATTGCATAGTTTCAATTAAATATAGTTGATACAGGGTGTCCTCCCAAAAAGTTTGGATTGTACCCCAGTAAAAAGGGGAAGATTAAAGTAATTATATTAATACAATTAACACCTATTAATTATTTATGATTAATTATATTAATATTGTTAATATATATTAAGTATTAAAAATTAATTATATTAATATGGTTAATATCTAAAAATTAATTAATTATATTGATGCATATTCATTAATTAACACTTGATTTCAAAAAAAATATATCGCTTTTTATTTAAAAAAAACGTTGCCGCAGCCGCCGTCGCATGGTTGAAAACTCGCTTTTTTGCTCGATTCTTAGACAGTTTTCCGAGAAAGTACGGATCGGAAAATTACGAAATTAACATGGTTTGTTCAAAATTGTACAGGGAACACGACAAAGAAGATTTTTTTCCGATGCGGCTATTAGTTTAGTATTTATTAAGTGTCTAAGTGAAAAAGCGAAATTTCAAACGCGAGTGAGCAAAAGACGTACAAATTTTCAGTCTTCAATCGTGATTTTTTAGAGTGCTTCTAAACGTGAATTTTTGCAGTTCGTCGTGCTATTTTAGAAATTTCAATTTGGTTCCTGGTAATATGTTTTTGAAATTCGGGAAAAACCTGTATATTTTCGTTATATTTTGGTAAACTGTCATATCTATAGCTTATTACTATTAGTTTTTAATTTAAAAACATCGCACAAAACCTTAGAATATACTCTTTCTTACGGTACAATTATTTTCGAAATGGGTTAATAAATAAATTCGATGCGATCAAAAGTTGGTCATACAAATTTTGGAATATTGGTAAATTTCCGTCAATTTTTATTAACTGTCATATCTATAGCTTATACTATTATTTTTAAATTTGAAAGCATCACTGCAAACCTTAGAATGTACTCTTTCGTACAGTACAATTATTTTGGAAATTTGTTATTAAATAAATTTTTGAAGCGATTATAAGTTGTTCATATAAAAATGTCGGGACTTTAAGATCGTAAGTTCCGATACACAAAACTAAAACTATCATATGTGTAGCTTAATGCTATTAGTTTTAAATTTGAAAATACCACGTGAAAGCTTGGAATACACTTCTTCTTACGGTAAAATTACTTTTAAAACTGGTTCATAAATAAATTCGATACAATCAAAAGTTGGTAAAATAAATTTCGTAATTTTTAGATCGCGGAGCGATAGCATTCATTCTCTTCATACATTTATCTTCACGGAAATGAAGGTTACATTTTCTGACTAACTTATATATTTTCCAAGTATCAAATTTATCATAGCAACGTTTTTTTTTTTTTTTTTTTTAATTTGGTGAGGAAAAATGCTCGTTTTTTTAGACGGCTTCCCGTAAAAGAACTAGGGGGCGGAGCCCCCTAGTTCATACAATATTTACCAGATGTTTTTATGGTGAATTTTAAAATTTAGAATACATTTAAATTATAAATTAAAACGTCGATTTTTTAGTAATTTCTCAAATTTAAACTTGATTTGCTTGAAGTACATCGGTAAAAATTCTCTCGATTCTGATTCCTTCGTCTATGAGTGCTCACAATTTTTTAATAAGTATATTAATTATATACTTGTGAATAACTGCATGCAACTGTAATATTTATGATGAGATTAAGACATGAAATCATTCATCAGTATTGGAAGAAACATCACAGAAGCATAGGCGTGACTAGGGTTGATGACTGAGGGGGGAGGAGTTCAGTAGTATGAACTGTACACCAATAAAAAGGTGAAGCATCTGGAGACCTTCTCAGGGAAATTTTCGTATTTTTATGTTAAAAATCACACGATATATTGATATTTTTTTTCGTAGAACAATGATAAAATTATTAAAAATTTTGCGTCTAACAAATGGAGTCACTTTTATTTCAAATAAAGTCGTTTTAAACAATGTTATTTTATAGTATCATACATAAAAAACACATTGTTTGGTTTAACAACAAATTATTTAAGGATAATCTTGAATTACACTAAAACCTTGCTGATTCAAACCCCCCATTCATCCGAGTTTGTTTAATCCGAACCATCTGTTTTTAAAATTTGTGAAACAAAATACAGTAAATCAGTGACAACATATATTACAATTATTAAATAAAAAACATCATTGGTAAGTATGCTGTGGCGTTTTTGGTACACCACACTACTACCAATGGAGTGATACTCAACGGTTTTCGTTTTATACAATTTATAATAAAGTCTTAAGAGAAATTTTACATCAACTACTATGTACAATGAATTTTACAATCGATAACAAACAGCCCAATTGTTCCTGTTCAAACAGTAAGTTTCAAACTCTCACAGTTTGTCTGGTTTTCAACGGGGTTTGATTTCCCCGTGTAATTTTGCAGAGAGCTACCTCCTTCGCCACCTTCCTCTGTGGCTTCCCTAGCTCGAGTCCCCTTTCTTTCTTCTCGGGGCAACAACCTTTTTTTCTCCGCGTCGCCTCTGTTTCCAATTCACCTCCCACTTAAGGGGTCTCAGATCCCCCACATGTGCGAAAAAACCGACAACCGGCGGTTCTTCACAAAGCCCAGCTGTCCGGTGAAAATCGGGGTGAACAAGAAACAGAGGCTGACCCTGAGTTGTTTCCACACATGTGGCTGTCGGCTCCCTTGTGGACCACGATCTCACAATGCACATACATTCAGATTTTTAGATTATCATAAAATTAGAAAGAATCGAAAAATAATCACTAGAACTTCATGAACTGTAAACATTTGGATAAAATTAATTAGTTTTTTCTGTGATAAATACATATAAACATTTTCCTAGTTGGTTCGTCAAAAAACATATTCTAAGTTAAACATAAAAAAATCAAGTGAATAAAAATTTCACTTTTGTCGTGCATTTACGTATATTTCCGTGTATAAGCCGATAATGTTTGGAACTTTTTCTAAAGCTAAAGTGGGGGTGGGGTGGGGGGTCAGCTTAAATACGGATCCGCTAATTTCGCAAAAAAACTAAGGTACATTTCCGTTAGCCGGGCGCAAGCGATAAATCGCTAACTATCGCCAAATATAGCACACAAAATAATAATTGAATTCCCTTAATTAATTAGCACATAAAAATAACAATTGGAAAGCGAACATTTTTTGATACAGCAGTTGGATTCGGATATCCCTCCGGTGGCAGCAACTTCAAATTCTTTACGAGCGATTAACGATTTTTATAGCAAATCTAACGGGTGTTGGGATAGCAACCTTTTTTTTTTACTTCGTGCCATCCGGACTAGGATCCGAATCCAACAGCTGTTCCAATTTTTAAAGTATTTTAACTTACGTTTGAATGCAGCCTTTAAGCAAAAAGAGAAAAATAAGTCAAATAAATCCTTCAAATTCCGTGTCTGAATCAGAGTTCTTCATAAAAATCGCTGCCAAGGGTCAAAGAGCTCGTTTCCCATTTTGAAACTTTACGTAACGCACATGTTTTAAGCTGCACGGCGAAGATAAGTGGCACTGATAAAAAAAATTCCCAAGCCCCAGCCGCTTCCCTTGACCATTGTTGAACTGATCATCTGTCAATCACCCAGTCAGAGGTCCGATATCTGGTGCGGGAAACTGGGAAATATCATTAGTGGTCATTTAGACCCTACCCGAGTTTAATTTAAGATCATTAACGGTCACCTTTGGAAAGGGAGCGAATAGACAACATCGCAGTGAAACCTGCGGCTTAAAGCTCAGAACGCTCATCATTGCACATCTTTACTGCCAAGTTAAATCGTGGCGAACAGTTGGAGAGTTAAATCTCATTTAGAACCTACCCGAGTAAGAATCATAATGAATCCCCTCCCCCTTTTGAATCGTAATGTCCAGTACATCATCACCTGTCAATCACCCCGCCAGAGGTCGGATATCAGGAGCTGGATTGTCTGGACACTGGAAAATCATTAGCAGGTTAAAGCTAGCGTTTTACTTTACAACGATTTGATGGGAAAATATTCCACCAGTTTTACCTTCTTGGCGACATTACGCCCTCATGGCTTTAGAACGTATGGTTTGAACGTCACAAAAACATTTTTTTTTACTCTTTGTTTCGCTTTACATAAAGGTTTTGAATTTTGGGTAAATTTTTGAAGAAAACACGCACCCTCGGCTTATACAGGGATCGGCTTATATACGACATTTGTATTATGAGTGTAAAAATAATTTTTGTTTTTATATAATCTAGTTTAAATAGCCATAAAGCTTAATACTCCGATTGCTCTTCATTAACAAATTTGACTATCTTTTATGACGAACTGAATGGGGGGTTGAACCCCCAACTCCCACTGGTTACGCCTATGAACTATTGTACCATTGTTTCATCGATTATATTTATTTATTCCACAAGAAAAACATTATTTAAAATTAAGTTATGAATAGCTTGTGTAATATTAACAAGGGATTAATTTGTGAAAAACTCATTATATCTATATTAGCAAAATTTTTCTCAACTGAATGGGGAGGGGTTGAACCCCCAACCCCCACCCTGACGGCTATGGTTATTACACAAGTAAAACATTAATTAAAATTAAGTTATGAATAGTTTGAGTAGTTGTTAACAAGGGATTAATTTGGGGAAAACTCATAAAATATATATATAAGCAAAATTTTTCTCAACTGAATGGGGGAAAGTGTTGAAGCCCCCCACCCTCCCTGACGGCTATGTTTATTAAACAAGTAAAACATTGATTAAAATTAAATTATTTAAAATTAAGTTATGAATAGTTTGTGTAGTTATTAACAAGAGATTAATTTATGAAAATTTCATATATATATATATATATATATATATATATATATTAGCAAAGAAACATTTCTCAACTGAATAGGGGGGGGGGGCTGGTTATGCCTATGAAGAAGAGGACAACAAGTAATTGGCAGAATGCCTGTTGTTAGTGTTCAGGAATCAGAGGGTCCTTACAATCTTATTGTTGATAAAAGTTGATGCTGTAAGTTTTGAGGATTTAAAGACTGTAAATGGACGAAACCTTCCAAAGTGCATGCAAAGAGCTTGTTCTTTTAAAAGGAGATCAGCACTGGCATGATACACTACTTGAAGCAGCTACTGTTCATGTCCCAAGTTATTTGAGACTTTTATTTTTGCAATAATTTGTGGATTCGGCGAGGTAGAAAATATCCCCGAACTTTGGACTCAACATAAAAGTTCTCTCTCTGATGATTTCATTAATAGGTATTCTGAAGAAACTGGCCCACAATATGCCCTTGCAGAAATAATGAACTATTGAGGTGTTATGGTTTAAATTTTTAAAAATTGAATCTTCCTTCTGTTAACTTCCAATGTAATTTGACTGAGCTTTCTTATGATGTTGTAGAGGAGCAGTCCAAAGTTGATATTAATAGTGCAAAATTAAATTTAGAACAAAAATATGGGTTGATGAAGTACTGAATGCAATTTATGGGATCCTAACAAATGTATCTAAGTGCTTTTTTCTTGATGGACCTTCAGGAACAGGCAAAACTTTTGTATATTCTACCTTACTACATGCAGTTAGAGGAAGAGGTGATAAAGCCATTCCTGTAGCATCAGCTGGAATAGCTGCAACATTGTTGATTGAAGGCAGAACTGCTCATTCTACTTTTAAAATTCCCCTTACTGTAAATGCTACTTCAACAGGCAATTGAAACCAAATAATTCAGAAGCTAAAGTGTTATTAGATGCTAAGTTAATTGTTTGGGACGAAGCACCAATGATTCATGTTCATGCCTTTTTAGCAGTGGACAGACTTTTGAAAGATATAACAAAATATGATGAGCCGTTTGGTGGGAAAATAATTTTATTGGGTGGAGATTTCCGAGTGCTTCCAGTCAGTTTAAGAGGTTCTCGGTCCTTAACAGTTTCCAGTTGCATTAAAAAACATAGATTGTGGTCTGCTTTTCGTGTTCTCAGATTAAACAAAAATATGCGAGCTTTAGATACTGAGAAGGAATTTGACTTTTGCTTAAATTGACTTTTGCATGTAGGGGAAGGAGAAAATGGAGATAATGTTCAATTACCCCCTATTTGCTATCCAGCTATTCAGGATCATGTGCAACAACTGTTCAATGATATAGATTTTGAAACAGTGATGCCTGAAGAGCTCAAAAATCGGGCCATTCTCACTGTAACAAATGATTTATCAATGCAAATCAATAATCATGTACTGCAGTGTATGCCAGGAAATGAAGTCACTTTAGAGAGTATTGACACAATAGTCAGTGAAGATCCACAAGATCAACTTGCATATTCAGAGGAATTTTTGAATAGCATTACACCAACTGGAATGCCACCTCATAAACTTAAATTAAAAACAGGTGCTATTATTATGGTACTCAGAAATTTAGCACCTTCTAATTAAGCTCAGGGTCAAACTTTTGACAAAATATGTTTAGATTTGAGCAAACCAGTTTTTACTCATGGCCAATTGTACATAGGTCTTTCTAGAGTGAAATCTTTCGAATCTTTTACTGTTGTGTCTGCGAGTTCTCAAATACACAACTGTGTGTACAGGGAGGTTTTATGTGAATGAATATATCCCAGAATTTGTTATCATAGTAAATTCATTCATTCATATATTCCAGAAATCTATTTGTCAGTGTAAATAATCACCCGCACTGTTCCTAAAAGTTCCAAGAGATTCCCTTTCTCGCTGCTCTCTCAGAACCTCAGCTGTATCGTTAAGCAATACATAAAAAGGGTCTTCGGATAAACTGTTTTGCACTGTGTAAATACTCAAATATCATATACACCAGAATTTGTTATTGTTGTAAATACATTCAGTTATATCATATTGTCCCAGAAATCTATTTGTCGGTGTAAATACTCACCTACGCTGTTACTAAAAGTGAATTTAGAACATAGTCCCAAGAGATCCCCTTTCTCGCTGCTCCCTCAGAACCTTAGCTGTATGGTTCAGCAATACATAAAAAGGGTCTTCGAATAAACTGTTTTGCACCGTGTAAATGCTAAAATATCATATGCCCCAGAATTTGTTATTGTAAATACATTCAGTCATATCATATTATCCCAGAAATCTATTTGTCAGTGTAAATACTCATCCACACTGTTCCTGAAAGTGGATTTAGTACATAGTAGTCCCAAGAGATTCCCTTTCTCGCTGCTCTCTCAGAACCTTAGCTGTATCGTTCATCAATACATAATCAGATCAATTTTCAGGTCTATGAAGACTAAATAGGGCCCATTTTAAGCTCCGCGATCCGTAGGGAGCTGCTTGCAGCTGTTTGCGAGCGTTCGCCCCCTAGTTATAATAAATTCACACATGCAAAAACTCATTAACCTTACTCCAGTAACTAAATCTAGTGACATATTGAAACTTCGCAAATTGTGTGATACCATAGAAATTCAAGTTCGTAGCCTTCGGTCATTATATGTCAAACCGGAAGCATACAGTCACATGTTAATTCCTATCTTAATGAAAACATTACCTCCCGATATAAGTTTAGACTTTAATCGTGAAACGAACGAACATCCTTTTTCGATATCGATAAATTATTAGAATTCATTCGAAAGGAGATCAACTATAGGGAGAGAAATTCTTTCTTAACATCTGGTTTGCGAACTGAAACCATACACCATCATTCCCCTCCGAAGTGGCAAGGAGAGGTATTACACAATGTTGCGTCTGCTGTTGAACTTTAGGCGTCAGTGAATGAGAACTCGATCGCGAATAATATAAACAAAAAGGGTGTTAATAACGATAGTTGCCTCTTTTGCAAAGCGAAGCATGATTCAGAACTTCGTGAGTAT
Source organism: Metellina segmentata (assembly GCA_947359465.1). Taxonomy (NCBI): domain Eukaryota; kingdom Metazoa; phylum Arthropoda; class Arachnida; order Araneae; family Tetragnathidae; genus Metellina; species Metellina segmentata. Next base: position 114,026,277 of record OX375883.1, read on the forward strand.
TTACTGTGGAAGAGATGAGAGATTTGTTACTTAAACAGGGTAGATGTTTTTTATGCCTCGGAACAAGACATAGGCCACGTTCACATGGAGTTTTTCTAACGCGCGTTACAACGCGCGTTTTCGAAAAGTCCATGTGACCACCCCTTTGCGCGTTTTGCAAGGTCGTCTTTTGTTAAGCATTAAATTATGTTTTTATTCCTCTAATTCAAATTTCTATTTTTGCGATGGTTGAAGATAGAGTGAAAATTTCAACGGATTTCGAATCTGCGTAAAATTCTATGCCAGATCAATACCAAAAACATAAAGTTTTTCATAAAAAACATTAATTTTCTGTAGTAGTAACTAATTTTTTTGCGAAACGCATTTGGCTAGTACTTATCACATGCATAGAAAATTTTCTTGAAGCACGGTGATGGCGAAATAAGAAATGTATATCACACATTAAGATTAAATTGAAGAACTTTACAGAATGTGATTATTTTCGCATCGAAACGCAACGCAGACAATTCTGCAAGACAGATGAAAATGTTATCTTTTGAACAGATCAAATTAAATCTTGAAGTTGAAAGTCTTTTTTAAACTAATTAATATATTTGTATTTTGTTTATTTAAAATATAAACTCTAAATATATTAATAGATATAAGTTGATTAGATGATATACTCTAAAAATGAGTAGGAGTGCCGCAGAAAACTAGTAAGTTGGAAGGTGCCACTGTTTGATTACAAAGAAAAAATGCGGTCTATTTTTTTTATTTCTTTTCCGGTATTTGGCATCTGGATGCTTCTTTGCTGATTTGCACTACAGTTACAGGGTCGGCACGTCAACTATCGCAACTTTGATTAAAAAAGTCTGCTAATCAATTTGGAACAGATTAAGACCGATCTGTATGCCAGAAATGACAAATGAGAAGTGGGAAGAAATTTCAGAAGGATTTAAAAAATACGCTATAATTTTCCGAATTGCATTGGTGCAATTGACGGAAAGCACATTCGAATTATACAGGTTCTCTATATTACAACTACAAGAATTATTTTTTATCACCTTGTTAGCTGCATGTGACGCCAAATATAGTTTTCTCTAAGTTGACATTGGAGCATATGGGGAAAACAGTGACTCGGCTGTTTTGCAGGAGTCTTTGTTGTACAGAAAACTTTTAGACCATGCTTTAAAAATTCCAAGTCCAAAGCCTATATCCACCGTTGATACCATATTTTTGCCTCATGTACTTGTTGGAGATGAAGCTTTTGGAATTTCGGAAAACATCATGCGCCCTATTTGTGGAAAATCTCTAACATACACCAAGAGAGTTTTCAACTATCGCTTATCAAGAGCACGACGATGTATCGAATGTACATTTGGAATGATGGCGAACAAATGGCGAATATTTCACAGGGCAATGAAAACTAAAATTGATACAACCGAAACTATAATTGGGGCCCGTTGTGCTCTGCACAATTATGTAAGACCGAAATGGGTATCAAAATGAAGATACTTTTTATGAAGCTCCATTTACAAGCTTTAGTACCAGAAATATACCACGGGGAAACATTTCAGCTAAAACTGTCAGATAAATATGCCGATTATTTTGTGAATGAAGGCAAAGTATCATGGCAGGATAAAATGATATAAAGGTTATTAAATATTAAAAATAAAATACAATAAAGAATTTACCAAATATTTTCTTTTTTTCTTTGCTGTTTCCAACTTTAGAAAAAACTTCGACAATATCTTCCCAATATGACTTTTTCAAACCTCTGTTCTTATGAGCAGGGCACTTCATATTCCAAATAGCAGAAATTTTATGTATTTCATCAATTAAAAGATCGGTATCACAGAGCTCTGCTTCCATCGTGAACGACTAATCCCTTTTTCCGGTGTCAGTAGAACGCTTATCAAGAATTTGCTTACATTAAGGAGCAGAGCAAGGTCATTTATGGCGCCAAAAACTAACAGATGAGTCATGTAACGAGTGTGACTGTGAATGTTCCAGCAAAATAGAAACGAAATCAAAGATATAATGAATATAATTACTACACTCAATAGTGATAAAATTGCTCTAAAAATGTTGTGAAATGGTTTACAATAGAACTAATCAAAAATCTGGAAATTGATAATCGATTTTCCATCTTCATGAAAATATGATATAAAAATTACATCAAACGTAGTAACATTAATGATAACAATAAGATTGACAGGAGGATTAGAATATGTTGTATGAAAAACAATGCCAGTAAAGCATCGAGTGGAGGATTGCGAGTTCGAATTCAACCAAAGACCGTCGTGTACAAAGGGGGCTGGTGAACGTTAAATCTGTAATGGCCTAAAATGTAATCATGTTGGCGTGGAAACTTAAACGGACCGTCGTCGGTATAGGTTATCTCAAAACTAAAATTACATACTATTCCCCTTTGTTGGAAACTATTTTCAAAACACCGAATGAATTAATTTGCATCCTATTTTAATGATATTAAATACAAAGCAGTAAATTATGGCACCCCCAATTGGGCCATATATGGCCCGCACGACAACAACAGCAGTAAATTAAGGCAACTAAGTACTCTATTCAAGATATATCTTTTCTATAAAATGAGATATAAATAGTTATTTTTGTGTTCGCAATGATTATCATCGTCAATTGCTTCCAAATTCGTAGTGCGAAAATATAAAATTTACAATTGAAAAATTATTTATTTAAAGAAAATCGCATTTAAGGTATCGATCTTAACTAGAATTTTCCGCTGATTTCAAATCCGTTGAAATTTTCACTGTATCTTTAACGATCGCGAATATAGGAACTTCGAATAAGGAATTAAAAAAGTGCTGACGCCAGTCAAAAAGCGTGTCATGTGAACAGCGTACCATATTCCTATGTATCTCGAGCTTCAGCCAAAGCGTTCGGATTATCGGTTCCCCTCGGCCCGCGGAAGCAATAAAAACGCCCGATTCAGCAGTTTTCTGCATGTGAACGCTCCAGTAGAACTCGATGTATTTTGGCTACCCGCGTTTTGTGTCAACATCAAACGCGCGTTAAGCCGCGTCCACACCGGAGAAGCAGAGCAGAACATGCATGATTGCTTAACCCCTGAGACAGGTTTGGTGAATCAATCTCTCTGGTTTTTCTGGTTTGACAGCTCGGACACAAAATGTTCCATGTGCTCGCGATCAATCTCGCTGGTTGTGTGTTGAAGCTAAACTGCAAACTTATTGTTTAAAGCAAATTGTTTAAATGTCCCGTTCTTTACGAAGTCGGCGTTTAATCGATAGTGCAGCGTATATTATCATAGATGATTTATTAAAGAGAAATAGGAAGAAAAGTTCCCAAAAAAGGCGACATTGGTGATGAAAAATATTCTCAGGAGCCATAAGACTGAAAATGTATACGTCTTTTGCTCACACGCGGTAGAAATTACGCTTTTCCTACTGGGACACTTAATAAACCCTAAACTAATAGCCGCCTCTGAAAATAATCCACTTCATCGTTAACCCTGTACAATTTTGAACAAACCGTGTTTTCAATCCTGCGACGGCGGCTGCGGCAACCACTTTATTAATATATATATATATATATATATATATATATATATATATATATATTATTTATTTATTTATTTATATCCATACGTACTTGCAAAATTGATATTAGCAGATTATTTCCCTACAAAATAAAAATATCTTACTGAATATTTCACTCATATGTTCCAACATATTGAATGTGTCTTTCAATTCGGCATTTTTCGGTAAAACGTATTAATATTGCAGTGCAACAATTTTAAATTTTCTTTAATTGCAAAAAAGTTTAAATACATTTTAAATATCCACCTCTTATTTATCTTAAACTAGCCACTGCGTGGTGATTGCTAAGAATTCCCATTTGGTTTGCGAAGCCTATTGGATAACAGCAATCATGGCATTGGTTTGCCTCACAAACCAAATGGAAATTCGTAGCCTTTTGGAATGGATTCCCAGCAAATTCTAATTTGATTTGCTTCGCAAACTAAATTATGAATATTATGAACTATGATTTGCTTCGCAAACAAACACCTCGGGCAACGCCGTAATAACCTCGTCATTGCCAAATTCGAATTGCGAAGTGATCCAATCTGCGTGACGTCAGAATCTCTTGCGAAAATATAAATATTTAATTGAAAAATTATTTATTAAAAGAAAATCAAATGGAAGGTAGAGATTTAGGGGTTTAGATTTTATTCAGATTTCAAATCTGTTGAAATTTTCATCTGTCTTTAACGATCTCGATTTTACAAAAAAGTACTTAACAATCAATGCCAGTCAATATGTTTTTTTTTTATTTGTTTTGCTTTTCTTCCCTGTGAAATGGTTTGAGCGTAGGAAATGAAATCTGTGATATCTCGAATCAAACGTAAGTCATTCTTCACAGAAAGTGGCGTTCGTGTTGGAAAAAATATAAGTTTCAATTTAAAATTATTCATTTATCGAAAATCATATTTTTAGGTATAGATCTAATGTGAAATTTTCCGCAGATTTCATATCCGTTGAAAATTGTACTCTATCTTTTACGATCAAGGAGATAAAAAAAAAAAAGAACTACATAACTAAAGTTAAAACTTTAGTCTGCTGACAAATCTTTCTCCGCAAAATGAAATCGGAAGCGGAAAAAATACATTTAGAATCTGCTAACTTTTTATGCAACTTTTATTCCAAAGAAGACAATAATAATTAAATTCCAATAAATTATTTTTTAAATGTTTTAGATTGAATTTTAAAATTCAGTCTGGACACAAAAATTGCAAAAACTTCGGACTACCCGTATGCCGTCCAATAGATTCGTCCGGACATTGCGTAGTGGAGGTCGGACACTTCATTTTATAATAGCAGAGATTTGACGTGCAAAGTTCCCCAAGACCACTAATATAGACCATCTAAATACACATGGATGGACACATCAATTTTGACTCTAATATGGGCAGATTACATTTTCACAACTAAGTTTTAATCGTCAACTATGTATAGCAAAACACACAATGCTTACAAATAGACTACTTAAATAATAGTATCACTTTACAATCCGAAGAAATATAAATATTTCTATGTTCCGATCCCCGACCCGTTTCTTAACGATGACCCCGGTGATTGATTGAACGTCGAGCAAGGGAACGAAAAAACGCCGTCCAAATAGAGCGAGCACGAGCACTTGCTTTCCTTTGATGTACCGACTAGAAGCGGATCATTTTGCTCGTGCTCAAAATGTTCGTTCACCGTCTACACTGAACGAGCTGCCAATCAAACCTGTCTCCGGGGTTAATCAATCATCCATGTTTTGCTCTGCTTCTCCGGTGTGGACGCGGCTAGATTTCGCCTCATGTGAACGGGGCCATAGAATCAGGGATTGCAGAACGAATATGTTTTGCACAGAATGCAAGGGTAGGCATAATCGTTCTATTTGTTTTCGGGCTGATAAAAAACAAAATGAATTTAAGAAAAAAAAATAAAAAAAAGAGGAGAGGAATCGAAAGATGTTCTTTCGGCACTTTCTCTTGACAAACGTAATGGCATTTTGCTTCACACCTGTTGTGTGGTGTTGAAAACAAAAGTGCAGTCAATTCCGAAAAGATTGTTTTTGGACAATGGTTCCATGAGAATGTTTTTAAAGCAAGAAATTGCAGATAAATTAAGTCTTCCTGTTATTCGAAAATTTGCTTTCTCTCAGTATTTGCTTTGGGAAATGACACTCCCATTGGAAAGACATTCGATGTGCTTAGGATAAAATTAGAAAATAGAGACACACAGAACTTAGAAATCATAATTGCAGCTCTAGTAATAGAACAAATTTCAAGTTCTGATTTACCGCCTCCTAATTTGAGTTGACATTTCGTAGATAAGAACCTGAAAGGTTTGCAACTCGCAGACTCTTACGATTGTAAGGACAGAGTAACTCTTCTTGTGGGGGCTGATTACTATTATAACATAGTAATGGGAAATTTAAAGCGTTTAGGTAAACATTTAGTAGCTGCGGAAACGATTTTCGGTTGGTGTTTACAAGGTGTTCCCGATTGTGGAATTACACCACACACTTCTGCGGCATTTAATGTCGTAATTGAAGAAATACAAAGTCTGACATCTCAGGCAAATTGGTATCATTGCCCTGGTAAAAGCAATCCAATCTTTGAAAATACACATGTCAAGATGATGCATGGAGGAGTAGCAACAACTTTGGTGGAAGTTCGCAGTTATTTTTGGATCCCAAAAGGGAGCCAAATTGTGAAAAGGTTGATAAATAGATGTCTCATTTGTAAGAAATATTCGGCTAAGCCTGCTGAACAGACTACTTTACAATTGCCAGAAGATAGGATCAATGAGACACCTCCATTTTACGTATGCGGGATTGACTTTGCAGGACCAATTTACGTAAAAGATTCTGAAGGAAACCAGAAATCCTACATTGCACTGTTTACTTGCGCAACCACCAGAGCCATACATCTTGAACTTGTACCAAATCTCTCAACGGAGTCTTTCATTATGGCTTTTAAGAGATTTGTTTCTAGAAGAGGAAATTGTCGTATAAGTTACTCTGATAATGCTAAGACCTTTAAAAAAGGACCTTGAAGGTTTCACAAAAATCCTGTCGCATGATATCTTCCATGTCTTTCTCGCCAATGAAAGAGTTATATGGACATTTATAATTGAACGAGGCCCATAGTGGGGAGGTTTTTACGAAAGACGTAAAATCTGTGAAAGAATGCCTGAGAAAATTCTCGGTAAAGATTTGTTGACTTTTGAAGAACTGTCGACGATATTGACACAGGTTGAAGCAGTCCTAAATTCTCGTCCTTTGATTTATATGTACGGTGAGCACGAGGAACCTCTACCACTGAAGCCAGTCGACTTCCTGAACTTTGGTCGAAAGAATTCTCCATACCCAATGAACTTTGACGACCTTATTCAAAGTGGCTCGACTAAGTCTTCCTTGTCGAAAAGGAAGCAATGTCAGGATTTGTTAGTGAAACAACTGTGGGTGAAATGGAAAAATCAGTACTTGATGGACCTTCGAACAGCTCATCAACTAAAGAATCCTACTGTTATGACAACTTAAAAACAGACGATCTTGTTCTTATAGAAGGCAACACTAAGTGCAAACTTTTATGGAAATGCGGTAGAGTGATACAAGTCTTTCCTGGTCGCGATGGCAAAGTTCGTTCTTGCGAGCTAAAAACTGTAGACGGAACAATTAAAACACCAGTCCAATTATTTTACCCTTTAGAACTTTAATCTTTGTATATTCTTTAGTGTATCCTATTCCTTTCTTTATGCTATAATGTTTTATGGATACTTGATATAGTAATTTTTTTTTGTGCATTGTGCATTTGATATTAGTATTTGTTTTAATCTTATAGTAAAATTTTATTTTTAATTTAACATTGAAATAATATTTGAATTAGATAGCTTGATTATATTTATATTTTAATTTAAAAACCGTTTTTTAAATAGTTACATCACGTTTGTTAATATTTTGATAAAATCTGTCTTTGAAAAATGATGAATAATTTATGTGAACTCTTGGAAGAGTTCAGGTGGGGAGTGTGTGGAAATTATTTGAATCTTAGATGGCGCTGGCGTCGTTGACATCCTGCGCCTTTTCTGCTCTCCCACACCTGCAGCTTTTGTCAGTTGAAGTTCGACTCGATTCGATTTCGAAAGAACCTAAGTGTTCTTAATTTGATTGATTTGATTCATCTCGATTTGCATTATGTATTCTTTATCTATGGCTGGAAATAGTGTGTTAATAATAATTAAACTTTAATTTAACTGAAATAATCTCTTATCGTCATTTTGTATAGGTCTAAAAATACCACTGAACCACTCGATATTAGAAATCCTGCCATTTTACGTCAACAGGTGATGATGTACTGGACATTAGGATTCAAAAGGGGGAGGTGATTCATTATGGCTCTTAAAAGAAACTAGGGTAGGGTCTAAATGAAATTGAACTCTCCAACTGATTGCCACGATTTAACTTGGCAGTAAACATGTGCAATGACGAGCGTTCTGAGCTTTTCAATGCGAGGTTGTTGTCTATTCGCCCCATTTTCAAAGGTGACGGCTAATGACAGTGGCGTATATAGGAGGTTTATTTCGGGAGGGGCCAAATATTCTCTAAAGCAATTTAGTATACATCGTACAAATGTATTAATTTTGGGGGAAGCAAACATTCGAAAGCTATTTAGGACTTCAGGATATCAATTTTAATAAATTATAACAATTCAATATAATTCCAACAACCATTTGAAATTCTCAAATTGTTTAAAATTTATTTCTAAAAATAGGTAGTTATGTATTTTAAATAATGTCAGTGTATATAATAATGACTTAAAACCTGCATGGATATTAAAAGGAATAGGTCAGACACGGGTAAAAAAAAGGACAGTTTAAATGTATTTTTAGAAATTGGGAATTATAATTTTAAAGATTATTTTTATAGTAAAATATAAATTTTTTTTAATTGGAAAAAAGTAACTTGTTTACTTATTTAAAATATTCTATAATCCGTTCTTATATACAGGGGGGGGGGCACTCTTAAAGTTGATGGATAAGTAATTTACTTTTAATTACTATCTCAATAGAAATTTCTTTGCTTAATGTATGAGTATCTGGATCTTAGTTTACTAATTATGACTGACAAAACCAAAACACCGAATAAAAATTAAATTTATTTTAATATTGATAACTTTTTTTTAATCCAAAAAGTTTCAAATACAATTTTTTCCTTTCCAAACATTTTTGTTATTGAAAATATGCATATATAACGAATGGTTAAGAAATTAGTAAAGACATCAGTTAAGGTTAAGAGTGGACGCCCTGTAAAATGACAAAAATTGCTGAGAACTTTACAAAACAAAATCTGTATTCCTTGATGAACTGACAAACTTATCAAGAACTTCTTCGTCTGTTATTTTAATATCTCTGTGAATTGAAAGCAGCGCCAGTCCATATAGTCTCGTTTCTGAAGTCGTATTTCGTAAATAAGTCTTCAGTCTCCGCAAACTTGAGAAACTCCTTTCCGCGGTCGCAACAGAGACTGGAAGAACCGCTAATGCAAAACGCTCTTTCAGGGAATTGCAGAGATCATCAAGAAAAGGTATATAAACGGCTCTCCTATAATATTCTTCTGCTGTGCAGTAAAGGATGTTGCTCCTTACATTTTGAAAGCGGCAAGTTCTAGGAACTTCTTCTCTTATCTTTATTTTTTCAGTAAATTCCTTTATTTCACAGTACAGAGTCTTTTTTTCCAAATTTTCCAAAATTTTCATCGGCATCCGTCCTTATGTTTGAATGCCAGTTCCAACACATTTGATGCATTCTCATAGCTTCCGAGAGGTCAATATTTTTTCTTGACAGTTTTTCTGATAAATTTTGGGTTATGGCGAGCATACTGCTCAAAACAAAAAGGTTGACGATAAACTGAAATTGGGTTATTGAACTTATTAACCCATATGCCCTATAGGAGGAATTACTTCCCTCGTTTTCAAATTCAATGAGAGCAAGAATTATGGGTTCCATCAAATTTTTGAATACCAAACAGAATCATGTATTTCGACCTAGCCAGTTTCGCATAAAGAAATTAGTTTCTTTTTTTTTTCTGTTCAGGGCAGCATTTTAAAATCACTGACTTTAATATCGCCGTTCTTTTCGCCGATGAATGAAAGCACCCACAAACTTCTTTAATGACCCCCCCCCCACACACACACACATTTTCCTATAGAAGGAATATTACACGAATCAGAAAGGCATAAGTTTAGAGTACGAGAAGAACAATGTGTATATACAGCTATAATGGAAATTTTTCCTTAATACAAGCGTGTACTCCTCTAAATTACATTACCGCAGCTCAATCATATCCTTGCCCTCTCAACTTATTTAAATCAGGTCCTAAACTTGATAAGTTTTCTAACACAGTTTTAAGCTAAGGCTGCGCCTGTTACATCAAAGACAGGAACAAAAGCTAGGAAATCTTCTCTGATATTATTCAACTCATCAACGACGTATCGAACACAAAGAGAAAATTGTTCTATTTGGCTGATATCGGTGGTTTCATCAGCTAATACAGTATAAAAGGATGATTTACGAGTATTACATATTATTTTTGATTGAATTAATTGGCCGAGTGTATGAATCAGCTGATGTTGTGTAACTGAGCTCGTATACATACTCTTCCCGCTGCTGCTAGTGAGATGATCTATAAAGATTGATACATCCACTGTTGGCTCTATATCTCAGCAATGCTCGAAAATTTCCATCATTGCCTTCAGGTTTCTCCCAACTGATTCGCCCACTGTCAATATGACCTCTTAGTGCTATTTGTTGTCTCCCACAAAATCGTATTGTTTGAACTATCGGTATTATTTTCGTTCTAATATTAATTGCATCAGTTTTCTTTGGGTGTTAATTTGAACTATAACAGTTTAATTTTTTTTGTTAACCATAGCCTTAATATTTTCGGCTGTTAAAACTGATTTTTTGTGGTACGTGCAATTTTCATGATTATTGAATTCCTCTTTGGCTTTTTTCAAATTATCAAAAGGCTTTGTGTCTAAAGCCCCTGGTAATTGATTATCTCCTATTCGAACAGATTCAGATGAAAAAAATACACAGTACTTACAAAAAGATCCAAATTTTTCTTCGGAATATGTTAACCATTTGTAATCATCAAGCCATTTCAATTGAAAGGACCTCTTGTGGTTTGAATCTGACGTATTGGGAAATTTCTGTCCACTTTCAGGTTTCCAAATATTTTCAACAAAGGAAATTATTTCTTCATTTGTTAAAAATTTTAGAGAACTTTAATGATAATGATTCTCTATATCATAAATATTTTTCGTTACTAAGCTTACTTTGCCAATTTGTTTGTCATTGGATCTTGAAGAATCTTCAGTGGGGGGCTGCAGCTGATTGCGGTTCCATCAGTGTTATTTCGTCTTTTTATAAAGAAGTTTTGAATGGAGGATTGACTTTTCACCGATGCTCAAGGGGTTGTTTGTGAAGCTAGACATAGGATCTCTTATCTCGCAAAGTCGTAAAACTGTCAGGGGTGTCCATTGGATTCTGCGGTCAGCGGAGGGAGAAAATGTTCTCTGTTAAAGTTGCATTCTCACAACCATGTGGTCACAGCACATCTTTCATCAACCATCATAAATTTTGGTGATATCTGTGTCCAGCCCACTGTGTTTTCTTTACTCGGGAACGGAAATATCTTCTCTGTCCAATTTTAAATGTGTCCAAATAATAAAATTTTTTAAGAAAATTGTTTCCGCCAGAAATACAATTTAGATTTCAAAAATTCAAAATAAAAAGTTATCATGATTGAACCTAGTCAAAATTTCGGGAGGGGCCAGGGCCCCCTCGGCCCCTCCCTTATATACGCCCCTGGCTAATGATCTTCCAAAAGTGTCCCGCAACTGATGCAGGACCTCTGACTGGGTGATTGACAGATGATCAGTTCAACAATGGTCAAGGGGATCTGCTGGGGCTTGGGAAATTTTTTTATCAGTGTCACTTATCTTCGCCGTGCAGCCTAAAACATGTGCGGTACATAAAGTTTCAAAAGGGGGAGTGGGCTCATTGACCCTTGGCAGCGATGTGTATGAAGAACGTATAAATTCTAGTACGGAAATGGCATTGGAACTGATGATGATACACATCAGGAGATCCCAATGAGTGAAGCCGAATTTTACGAACTATTCGGAAACTAGGATTCAGACACGGAATTTGAAGGATTTATATGACTTATTTTTCTCTTTGCTTAAAGGCTGCATTCAAAACGTAAGTTAAAATACTTTAAAAATTGGAATAGCTGTTGGATTCGGATCCGAGTCCGGATGGCACAAAGTAAAAAAAAGGCTTGCTTTCCCAACACCCGTTGGAGTTGCTATAAAAATCGTTAATCGCTCGTAAAGAATTTGAAGTTTTGCGGGATATCCGAATCCAACAGCGGCATAAAAAAATGTTACCTTTCCAATTGTTATTTGTATGTGCTAATTAATTACTGTGTTTGATTATTATTTTGTGTGCTATACTTGTCGATAGTTAGCGATTTATCGGCTAACGGAAATGTAGTTTAGTTTTTTGCGAAATTAGTAGTTCCGGATATAAGCCGATAACCTAACATAATTGCAGCAGATTTTTCAATGTTAATTTTTATTTTCCAGCAGTTAAGCCAGGATTCAAGAAGAGTGATGTGTTTAGTAAGGTCGTTGTGTACCTGGAAATGTGTTCTGCCCTTGGCAAGAATGGCAGTGTCATCAGCGTACATTGAAATAATTGTTTTGTTTGTATGTGGGATGTCATAAACATAGATATTGAATAGGGTTGGTAGATTTGTGAGCATTTTATTGGAAATTCCTGGGGATTTTTTAATTTTAGTTTTGTTTATGTAATCAGTGATTTCAGATGGAGTGGCGGGGATGAAGTTACTGCCGCTTGTAGCAAGAAAATGATTGACAGTGGCTTGGACGTGTCTGTGTGTGGCATGTCGTTGGTGGTCAATTAGGCAGTCTGCAATGACTTGTCTTTGTTGGTGAAGGCTATTCCTCCTATGATGTGAGTGTCTTTTTGCTTGTTATTTTTGAATTTTCTTGTTCGATTCCAGAGTGAGTTATCCTCTGGGTTAAGTGAAGCAATGTAGTTGTTCCATTGTGTCTGAGTGAAATCTTTAATTTCTCTTCGAATTATAATCTATTGAGCTTGGTTTTATCATCTGGATGTTTACTGATTTGCCAAAATTTACGTGCATGATTTCTCTGTTTGATCATTTCTCTATCACTGATGTATGATGATGCGATCAGGTAATCCAAATTCATCAACGAACCTTTCAAAGCTTTTAATACATGTTGGGAGGATGTGTCTTAGATTGGAAAAAGTCTGATAAATCTTACGAAATTGTCGATGATAACTAGTAAATCTCGATTGCCTCTTGAACTTTTCACAAATGGGCCTATGTGGTTCATATGTATAGTCGTAAACGGTCGTCTTCTTGTTTTAATAGGGTGAAGATATCCGTGCTGCTTTCCTCCTGGGATTTAATTTACAAGACATTCGAAACACATTGCTATATGTTTCCGCAAATAACGTTTCATGTACGGAAACCAGTTAAGTTCTTTTATTTTACTGGCTGTTCGATCTAAAAAAAAAATGTCACATCAAAAATTTAACAGCCGTACTTTTTCTCATACTTTTGGGAATCACATGGAGGAGTTTTTCTTTTCCTTTCTCTCTGATCCTCCTGTAGACTCTATTCCTTTTAAAATAGAATTTTGTTTTTTGTTTTTCTTCGATTGTTCAATCTTGTTTTTTCTTAAAAATGTCTATTAGTTTTCTCAAGTCCTTGTCAGCATGTCGAATTATTAAAACTTGTTCGTCTTCGCTCAGTGTTAAGCAAACTTCAAATTTCTTCTCTGAGGCTTGTCATGGTATCTTCCTATTCTGAAACCGGAGCTCTGCTCATTGTATCAACATGCGTCATTTTTATGCCCGGTTTGTGGCGAACTTAAAAATTGTATTCTTGTTTGAGGATACTCCATCTAGCAATTTGAGGAATACTTGACTTTTTTGCATTCGTGTAAATTAATCCTTGACAATCAGTGACAACTGTGAAACATATTCCGAACAGAAATTGTCTTTGCCTATCGCCCTCGTAAGGCTACTTGCACACACGTCGATTTCGGTCGTGCGATAAAATGACGTAACATAAATTCTTTTGGTGGCGCGAAGAAGAGTATGGGAGCATGCATACAGTTTGATCTACTCACAACACGACAGGATATCGGTTTTCCTGTCGTAGATAGCCACTAGAGCAGACGACTACCGTTGTTTATTTTATTCGAAGAACAAAACAAAACAGCTTTTTTACTTTCCAAGCCATTTTATATCTTCGCGCTCGTTAGAGATAAAAGTACAAATTTCAACGGATTTGAAATCTGCGGAAAATTTTAAACCAGATCGATACTTAAATTTAAATTTAGTCAAAGATTGATTAAGTTAAGATTTAGTCAATTGTGATCAAAACAAAATTTTTTTTACTGTTGAGTCCAAGTACATATTTTTGCGCTCATGAAAGATAGTGTAAAATTTTTAACACATTTGAAATCTGCGGAAAATTTTACACCAGATCGATACCTTAAATGTGATTTGTAATCTTCATCTTTTAAATAAATAATTTTTCAATTGTAAGTTTTATACTTTCGCAATACAAATTTAGCCGCATTTGACGAAAATATTGATTAGGAACACAAAAAGGGCCATTAATCTCGATTTATGAAAATATATTTATGTAAACAGCAAATTAAAATAGGATGAATATTTAATCGTATTCGATTTTTTGAAGAGTTTACAGTAAATGGGATAGTAGTAAAGGTGCAAATTAAGAAATTTTGTAAGTGGCCACTGAACTTGTTTAATTCTGTGGCCACTTATGAGCGTTCACATATTTTGCAGAATACACACGTTATATACGTATCAAAAATAGATTTTCTTACCCCGCGAAATACCAGCACAATGGTTAAATACACCAGATCACTTGCACACACAAGTACTAATCTTCAGCCTTCTTTACCTAGATTGCATTGCGTTTTTTCCCTCCAAGCGTTTGCGTTTCTCTCCCCCCCCCCTAAATTCAAAATACTATTTACTATGTTTATGTTACCGTTCTTTATTCTCTTTTTTTAAAAAACTTTTTTTAATGTCCTTAGAAAAAAAACTTCAAATCGTAGGTTTCACCATATAACTGACGTTTTTAAGAAAGTGTGGCGACTGTAGCAAAACTTTTCAGTCTCCACTTTTAAACATTGAGTCGCCACGTGGCGAGTGGCGACCGTTAATTTTCACCTTTAGATAGTAGGTAATTTTATTTCCGAGATAACGTATACCGACAACTGTCCGTTTAATTTTTCATGCGCTGCAAATGTCTTTAAAATAAAGCTAATGCCTTTAAAATAAATTGAAAATAAGTTTCAATTTTCATTCATTTTTTTCACATCCTCGTGAACTTATTAGCCTGATTTACTGAACTTAATTTACTGTGAGCATATTTGCGTATAATTTATATTTTAATCTTGAAGTTAGTGTTTTACTATTTTTATCGAAATTGTTATATTATATAGACAGAAATTCTCTTTGTGATCTTCCGGTTTTTGACATAAACTGTTTTTTGGTCATTCTTAGATTGATTTTAGTTTAGCATAATTCTCACGTTTAGTCGTTACCTTTAATCAAATTTGTGTTGAAATATTCCCCAGTCGTTATATCATTCGTGATTCCATTTGTGCTACAAATGCCCATAAAGAGAGAAGGTTGGTGGATTAGTCTTCGTTTCGGATGGTCTAATTGTAATTAAATTGACTGATGTGTGCTGTCATCTACGAATTTTATTGGTGGGTAAGTAGGTACACTACTTAATACACCATGTTACTTGAAGAGAATTACGATAAGGTTTAGTCGTTACCTTTAGTTTACCTTTAGAGTAAACACAGCAAAATTTAATTCGAGGTCAGAAGTGCAATATTGTTTGTAAATACAACAGCAAAACAACATGTGTCGGTAAAAAAAAAAATTTATATTAGTTTAAGGTATCGAAAAATCATTCTTTGTTTGAAAAGGCAAATTTTAAAATTATGTTAAATTACCTAAAATAGAATTTAGAAAATAAAAACTTATTCGAAACGAAAGTACAGTTCCATAAATCGGGAAGAACTGATAACAGGGTCTTTAGTATTCACTTTTTTGAATTGTATTTACTAATTAAAAAGAAAAATAATTAGAATTTTTTTCCTCCTATTCAAAAAATAAAATAAAAAAATAGACAGCATGGAAATCGGGGCTTTTTATATGACCTGTGAAACACAGAAACTTGAATAAGTAAGGATTTAAAATTTTGTCCGCAAAACTGAATGTTGAAAATATAGTTCCAAGACAAAAAAGAAATTAGGTATTTCGATTTAATTTTTGGAAATAGGTACAAATAAGACCAGTGCTATGGGATAAAACATTACAACTGTACAAAGATAAAAATTCTACCAGAAAATGCACGGGAAGACGTTTGCTGTAAAGTACTGGGGAATGTTTCAACAATAATTTGATTAAAACCGACGACGAAACGTGAGAATTATGCTAACTTAAAAAAAAATCTAAGAATGACCACTAAACAGTTTATGTTAAAAACCGGAAGATCGCAAAGAGAATTTCTGTCCATATATATAATATAAAAATTTCGATAAAAATAGTAATATAACTTCAAGATAAAATATAAATTCTACTAAAATAAGCTCACAGTAAATTAAGTTCAGTAAGTCAGGCTAATAATTTCATTTTTTAAACTTCAAATAATATAACTTCAAATTGAATGTTTAAATTTAGCTTTATTTGGCTTCTGCCAAAAAATTAAACGGATCGTTGTTGGTATATGTTATCTCAGAAATAAAGTTACCTACTGTCCCCTTTGTTGTATATAAACTCTTCAAAACATCGAATACAATTAAATATTCATCCTATTTTTAGATGCTATTTATATAAAGCAGTAAATTAAGGCAACTAAATACTCCATTTATGTTATATATTTTCTAGAAATCGAGATAAATATCCCTTTTTGTGTTCGTAATCAATATATTCGTCCAATGCGGCTAAATTCGCATTGCGAAAATATAAAAGTTACAATTGAAAAATTATTTATTTAAATAAAATCACAATTCAGGTATCGATTTGGTTAAAAATTTTCCGCAGATTTCAAATCCGTTGAAGATATATTGGATTTAAAAATTATTTATTTAAAGAAAATCATATTTTTAGGTATCAATCTAAAGTGAAATTTTCACAACACAGAATATGTTTTATTAGCAGATATAAATTAAAATAGTAGCAAAATGGGCATGGATAAGAGCTTGGTAACAGCGGCGCCAGAGAGAATCTGCAGGAGAACACATGGACGCAATAATAATGCACCGAAAGGACATGGCAACAAAATAGTACAGTTTCAGAACATAGATGGAGCTGCTGATGTGACGTTAGTACGATAGTACAATCTTAGCAATGAAACCCGGGCGGCATGAATGAAACAGCTGATTGAGTGACTTCGACCTCTTCGAGAGTCCTTGAGTGATAATCGAACATCGAGCTGCAGGGTTGGGGGAAAAGGAACGTGTTTCGAAAGGAGAGAATGAAACGATTCTTCGAAAGAGAAAAAAAAAAAAAAAAGGGGGGGGGGGTTAATTCGGTTTGAAACCTCCACACTCTTTGCGGATTCTCGAGTGGGGAAGGGATCTTATTGGCTCAATACAACCACCCGACGGAGAGAGCGGTGATCTATCTTCGAAGCGGAGAAAAATCGAAGTGGTTTGGAGTCGGATTACATAATCTTTTGTGGTTACCGTTAGTCATGGGTACATAGTTAAGTTTTGATCTTGGTCTTTAACGGCCGTATTCACAAGTCCGAGTTAACTCGAGGATCAACGATAATCCGCGAGTTATCGAGAAAACCGTATTCACAAGTCCTGATCCGTGGTTTAAACTGCCGTTTCGGTGTTACATTTTGATCCTCCGAAATCGGCGAGTTAACTCGCGAGTTACATTTAACGCATGCGCAGTACCATCTTTTTGGAAAAAGAAAATGGAGGACACATTTCATTCTATGCTCAATTACAGAATTCTTGCGACGACTGAACTGGATCTGTCATTACGGAGCACATACTTCATAGCAGCTAATCTCCTCATAATAAAATTGCTTAAATGGAAAAATTTAAACATATTTTTATTGAAATTCAAAAGAAAAATGAAAATAAAAATAGCTGCGTAATCTTAACCAAGCAGCTTAGCGAAAAGATAGATGGCGCCACCTCTGTCCTCTAAACCGGAGAGAGCGAACGGTAGAAAACGACCATGGCAGATACAAATTCGTCGTAGAATTAAAATTATTCTGTTGAGTTACTACGAATGAAAGAAAATTGATAATGCAAGTTACTTGTCACGACACCAACACACACCCATACTGACAAGTACAAAGATAATCAGATTACATACATCTGTCAAGACATTGTGTACAATTCTTTCTTGCCAAATTTAGGTTTCCATAAAATTCCAATTTGAGATTAAATACCTTTGCATTTCTTTTCCCAAACCCATATTAAAATGCTGTGCGAGTCCTATTTATTCACAATTTGGAATCAATTCTACGGCGAAGTACGGGCTTGATCAGTATGAATGCAGATTCGGGCGTCCTAACCAATGTAAACAAATATCATGTGATCGTGAGGAGCCAATCATAGCGAGAGTCTCATTTTAATCCCCGGATCACTTAACACGCCGTTTGAGAATACCGTTTTTGATAATCCTCGAGTGAACTCTTACGGCCATATTCACAAGTCTCGAGTTAACTCGAGGATCAGTTGATCCGCGAGTAAGAGTTAACTCGAGGATTATCAAAAACGGTATTCTCAAACGGCGTGTTAAGTGATCCGGGGATTAAAATGAGACGCTCGCTATGATTGGCTCCTCACGATCACATGATATTTGTTTACATTGGTTAGGACGCCCGAATCTGCATTCATACTGATCAAGCCCGTACTTCGCCGTAGAATTGATTCCAAATTGTGAATAAATAGGACTCGCACAGCATTTTAATATGGGTTTGGGAAAAGAAATGCAAAGGTATTTAATCTCAAATTGGAATTTTATGGAAACCTAAATTTGGCAAGAAAGAATTGTACACAATGTCTTGACAGATGTATGTAATCTGATTATCTTTGTACTTGTCAGTATGGGTGTGTGTTGGTGTCGTGACAAGTAACTTGCATTATCAATTTTCTTTCATTCGTAGTAACTCAACATAATAATTTTAATTCTACGACGAATTTGTATCTGCCATGGTCGTTTTCTACCGTTCGCTCTCTCCGGCTTAGAGGACAGAGGTGGCGCCATCTATCTTTTCGCTAAGCTGCTTGGTTAAGATTACGCAGCTATTTTTATTTTCATTTTTCTTTTGAATTTCAATAAAAATATGTTTAAATTTTTCCATTTAAGCAATTTTATTATGAGGAGATTAGCTGCTATGAAGTAGGTGCTCCGTAATGACAGATCCAGTTCAGTGGTCGCAAGAATTCTGTAATTGAGCATAGAATGAAATGTGTCCTCCATTTTCTTTTTCCAAAAAGATGGTACTGCGCATGCGTTAAATGTAACTCGCGAGTTAACTCGCCGATTTCGGAGGATCAAAATGTAACACCGAAACGGCAGTTTAAACCACGGATCAGGACTTGTGAATACGGTTTTTTCGATAACTCGCGGATTATCGTTGATCCTCGAGTTAACTCGGACTTGTGAATACGGCCGTTACTCGCGGATCAACTGATCCTCGAGTTAACTCGAGACTTGTGAATATGGCCGTTAGAGTTGGATATTTGACGATGGTCATATCTGGGGATTTGCGCTATAGCTGGGTTATCAATATGGATGAGGGATTTGTAGAATTTTTTACTGATCTTGCCAAAGAATTGCTGAGTTGAGGGATTCCGAGTTCTTCCCGGATTTTGGCATTTGTGTAGAACTATGGGTTTTCGTGATGATTCTCAGGGTGGCAGGCATGACTAGCGCGTCTTTTTAGGTATGGCTCTTCGTTGCGTGGACGATTCTATTTTGGAACGTAAGTAGGTCGGTAGATATTAAACTCGTGGAAAGTAGATACTTAACAGTTACTGAACTAATACATGCAGATATATATGGACTCAATCAATTGAAGATGAGAGATTTTTACTTCTAAAAGAGGAAAATGAATCTGAAATGAGAAATATTTGAAGATACAGTTAAAAATCGTCGAAATACAAACTTGAAGAAAAAATTTAAGTGTTGCGTGGTGACAGCAGTACAAGAATATCCAACAGAGCTAAGACGGGAGATGCACAAAAACTATTGAGGTTTCCCTCAGTCCGGTCTTGGTAATATTTTAACAAGTAAATAATCAATCATAGCTCACTGTGGATCAAAACAAGTTACGAAAGAATCAAACTGAAGAATCGATTCACTTATCACGAGTTAATATCTACCGACCAACCTACGGTCCTGAATAGAATCGTCCACGTTACGAAGAGCCATTCCTAGAAAGACGGGCTAGTGGCAGGCATGAGAATCTTCCGCGTTTCCGCGGATTTCCGCTTTTTGTGTTTTTTTCCGTGTTTTTTCCGCTGTTTTTTTTTAATGTGATTTTGGTCGTTTTTAAGAATATGACATCAACAGTGTTTCTAGCCAATGAGGGTATATTTCAAGCTTTGAAAACCGGATGTTCTAGAGACGTTTTTATATACTTAGAGTTGCCAAGTGCTCCGGAATTTCCGGAGTTTCTCCGCTAAAGCATCGAAAATCCGCAACTCCGCGTCATATATGGTTCACTCCTGAAATCTAGAGATGTAAAATTCCCACATTTTTTGGGAGGAGGGAAAAAACGCGGGATTTTTGGGAATTAACCGGGAATTTTGGGGGAACATTGGGAATTTTGAACGTAAACAAACACAACCATATTTTACCATCAGTTTTCATTTTCTAGGTACTCTTTTGAGGAGTTTAAGACAATTTTGATATAAATTCACTGAAAAACTATTCTGCAATTGAAATTCTTATTAATATTGAAGTAATTTAAATAGTTTTAATCTGCCTATTTTCTGTTTCAATTGGCTAATTCAGATAACAAAGTGTGTTGCATTCTAAAAAGTGATGTCGTACAATTTGCCTTTCACTCTTTTTGAAATATAAGAGAAACTTTTATTAACTCATTACTTATAACCTTTTTACTCTTAAGCAAATCAGCTATTTAGTCCAATACTTCTTTATTCTGTGGATTTTATATTTCTTATTCTTGTATCTATTTTATTTGAAAAGATTGCAGATCAGCAGTTGTTTCATCTTTAAGATTGTTTGCAAATAGCAGTAATCATACAATAAAACTGCTAACTAAGAGTCATTGTCTAGGAAAAAACTTGGCCAGAACAGTATCTATCAGATCTCAAATTAAAATTAATTCTTAAACTAAAGTAGTAAACAGATATAAATTGCAACAAAATATTTAAAGCATAATTAAAATGAGTTTCTATAAAAAGATGAAACTTATTTACTATTCTTTTAATTTGGTGTAAAATTATAACACCTACAATAAAACCTTAAAATTATACTATCTGAAAAATGTCATTACTCACCTTTACAATTTCATTCATGGTGAAAGACAGACTAGTTGTGGCATTTTAAATATTATATGTATAATTTTAACAAACGTGAATTTTTTTTATGTATGATATCATTGGAGTAGACCTTTCTCAAAAATATGTATCAAGCTACATTTATTATTAACATTTTTCATACCGTTAAATAATAACTAAATAACCTCGAAATTCATCTCAACTTGCCCAGTACAAATTTAAACAAATTTTGTAAGAATAGCAATGCAATGAGTTTTTTCTAATTAAACATGATACATTTATTTACTTACAAAGTAATAAAATAATTAAACCCTGTTTCAAACTATCATTAAAGACAATAATATAAAACATTTCAAAGGTTGCTTTTAAAGTTATATCAAACAAAAAATAATTGTATTTTAAAAACTATGCATCATCACATCATCCTGAAAAATCAACTTGTTCATTTACTAAAAAGACAGGTGCTGAAACCCAAGCTGAAAGAAATTCTATATTATGTTTGAGTTTATCTCAGTAAGCATTTAAACAACACACATAGAAAAAAAATTTTTTATTTTCACACTTTCCATCAGGGTTATATCATACACTTTCCATGAAACCAATTGGTTTAAACCAAATAACAAGTGGTAATTAATATCAATTAATCATAATCTTTTCATAAAATAAAAAGGCTTAATTACATTAGAATATCAACCAGTTGACATTGACAATCAGCTAATTTATTTTACTTTAATTAATTTTAACATATATTTCATAATACTAACCAATTTGAATTATTTTTGCTGCTTTGTTTTTCTAAAAAGAATCCTGTTTAAACCAAAAATACCTGGTATAAACAAAAACAAAAAAAAAAACAAAAAAAATCTAACCCTGCTTTCCATCTCATTGGTCCCGATCAAATCTACTCTAATTTTGATTGCAAGAGTAGATTTGATCTGACAGAGACAAGCTTAGACACTCTTTCATTACCCAACCTGTTTCGGGTTGCAGAGTGAGTATGAGAAAACGCAGAAAAGATTCTCTCACAAGCAGCTGAAGAAGGTGGGATTGAAAATAACCGCAAGGCAAGAGAAGATAAACTTTGACCCTTAAAAAAACCCTTCCACCATACTTGAGGCGGTAACAATTTTGCACTTTGCCAAACAGAAACATTTTTATATGTCCCATACTGTGCTTTAAAATGAGCAAAATCTGTCATGATGCTGGAAGTTAATTCCGCCATAGCTAGATTTGATATAAAATCCAAACCGGATGTAAAACTGTCATCAGCCAAATCCTTATCAAAGTAACGAGGATCTAGAATATATCCTGCATATTGAATTGGCATACAAATCATTTCACGGCGTGTTTCAACTAAATTTTTAACTGCTTCTTCCTCTTCTGTCTGTAAAGGAGTTAAAACAAGCGACTCTAGAGATTCTTTTACATTTAAAAAGACATAAGGGACATCAGACAATGTGGCAGAGTCGGACTCAATAAGCTTGATTCCATCACAAATAGGCCTTATCATATTTACAAGACTATGAATACTCATCCAGAACAAATCGTTATCAAGAACTAATTGCCTAATATTCTTGTCAACATCGAGTTCTTCAATAAGCACAGTCTCTTGAAGAGATTCTTTCCCATTTAGAAGACTCAAACATAATCAAGGTACTACACCACCTTGTCTCTGCTGGGAGTTTAAGCGTAGATGCAGCTGAACCTTTTTTAGCTTTTTGCTTGGAAGTAAAAACAGCTGATAATGCCTGCTTGTTTTTAAAGTGTTTGACCACTTCTTTGGCATTTGAAATAATAACTTGAAAAGTTCGAACCTTGTAGATGTCATTTAGTAACAAATTTAAGCCATGAGCAGCACAACCAACAGTACATATTTGCGGGTAATGTTCTTGGACCAGAACCCATGCTGCTTTCATGTTACTGGCATTATCAGTTACCAGTGCTACTACTTTCTGAGGTCCAATCTCTTTTATAACATTGATTATTTCCTGGCTAATGTATGAAGCTGTGTGTCGGTTAGCCTTAGTTTCAGTAGATTTGAAAAACAGAGGTTCAGGCGTTGTTACAATGTAGGATATAATTCCTTCGTTTCTAATGTTGCTCCAGCCATCGGTAATAATAGAAACAAATTCAGCACTTCTTATTTTTTCTTTAACACATTCAGTTACTTCATCATACTCCTTATCTAAGAGCCTGTTACTTAGATCATAACGACTTGGAACATTGAATGATGGCCTGATCTGTTTGAAGAACTGTTATATAATAATACCAATAACTGTTCTCTATAAATGATAGAGGCAAATTGGACGAATATACTGCCTTGGCGAAAGATGACTCCAATTTCTCCGACTCAACTTTGGTCATTGTGTCAAAGAATGACCTAAGAATAGGTTTCCTTAAGGGTGATTCAACCACTGAAAATGCAGGAGAAGCTAGAGAATCTGTTGTAGGAAGAGTAGTGCTGATTTCTCTTGGTTGGTCTTGATCCCAAACACTCCCTTGTTCAAGAATTAGTTCTTGGTTTCCCACATGTGATGATTCACCATCAATGTTTGAAAAAACAGGTACGGATAGAACTATGGGCTTTTGTTTACAAGTTTCCAAATGTTAAGACATCTTAGTTGCCTTTGGGACTGAATACTTAGTTCCACAGTACTTGCACTTGGTCCTTCTTTTATTACCTTCACGGTATTCTATAAAATGCATCCACACGTCAGATAATGGTCGAACCATGATGTCTGAAAAAAAAATAATGCAATTATATTTATTATGATTGTAATAGTAACATAACTATTTTGAAAAGCTACTGTAATGTGAAAGTCACAAGATAACTTCTGGTTCCTTCCCATAGTTATAAGTGTTTTCTCTTAAGTAAACTATAGTAGAGGAATCAGTACAACTTTAGTATAGGTACCCACTGGCAATATTTCTGATTTGGCGATTTTTTACAATGTGTAATTCGGAGAAAATCTGAATCTGGTAACTTAGAAAGTTGAAGAATATAATTACAAAACACTCGTCAAACTGAAATGTTGCGAATACCTATAATAAAGCTGTTCAGAGGAATCAAACTGCTATTATGACAGAATGCTTTAATTTCTACTTATGTTCATTTAAAGCTCTTATTACAAATGGTTCACAACAATAACAAACTTAAAAATCGCTAAAAATATGTTTGCATGAATGAACAATTTTGAATCGAGTCATGATTTTTTCATTCATGATTTAGATCATATATTTTAAATTTAAATGCTTACTGAAAATCTTTGTCATTCTTAATATAGTCAAATGATAATTTTAATCCAAATAAAATAAACAGGCAATTTTAAATAGCTCTGGTGCTATGAATCTTTTTTGTTTCCCTTTGAAATAAATAAAATTTATTTTGCTGCACTGAAAACTTATTGTTAATGCTCCTAATGTTTGTTTTATTTTCGGCTCAATATGTAGTTTACTTTTTAAAACATTGCAAATCATACGATGAAGTAATTTTATTTTTTGAGAGATTTCAAGCCAAAGGAATTTCTCTGGATTTAAAAATGCAAACAATCAAAAGAAATGCACGATCATCAACTAATTTTGCTCTTTTATTGAGTTTATATTTAGATTGTGTGAATTTGTAAACTCTACTTTAGAATGTTTTTAGACGACTTCATTCGTTTGACAACTGCACTCAAAGTTGAACAGATATTACTAAAACAAAATTTTATTTATAACAATGGATCTTTTAATTAGTGAAACAGTAACTGTAGATGTATAGATATTATAGATTCCCTAATAATTTAACCATAGTACACAAGATGGCTAGTAATTGTCAATTTCAAAATTAAAAATTTTCTCCATGTTTTTCTGAGAAAAAAATTCTTTTGCAAATTAGCTCAAATGAACATCAAATTTAAAAATTGCTAAATTTTTCGTCTAAATGTAATTGTTTTTCTGAGAAAAAATTCTTTCTTCTAAAAAAACCTTTAGCAAATTTGCAAAGAGAATATCAAAATGAAAAATTGCTAAATTTCCTGTCTAAGTGTAATTTTATTTTTGCAAGTCGAAAAGTGTAATCAAGAATTGATATTTTAAACATGATCAAACACTAGTAATTTAAAGTTCTTTCTTTAAATTATTTAGATTATTTCAGGAGCTTTATAATATATCGCTTACTTCTGTTTCTGGCTTAAACCGAAATCCAAGTCATAGAATTAAAATTATACAAAAAAAGTACGAGGATATATGAAAAATACTTCAAATCACTTACCTTTTTGCAACAACCAACAGAGTAATCAAAATTTTTGTGGAAGAAAAACTCTAAAATCGTGAAAACGTGCTTTAATATTTGAAAACAGTGGAATGTAAATCAGGAGTTGAGTTGTTCTTTTCTGAAAACTTCCGGGAATATTCAAAATTCCCATCCCAAAAAACCGGGTTTATTCCCGGGAATAAACCCGGTTTTTTCCAGCCTTTACATCTCTACTGAAATCGCGTCGATGCAGGCTCAGACATGAGAATCTTCCAGATTTCCGCTTTTTGTGTGTTTTTTTTCTTTTTCGGTATATTTTTTGCGTTTTTCTAACGTGATTTTGGCCGTTTTTAAGAATATGATGTCATTAGTGTTTCTAGTAAAAGAGAGTATATTCCAAGCTTTGAAGAACCGGATGACCTAGTGACGTTTTTAAGTACTAAGGGGTAGGCCTGGTCCATGTATCGATACATCGTGAAAAACCGGTGTGAGGTCGACATCGCCACATCGGTTTCGCGATTTTCACAATGGCGATGTATCGCGACATCGCGATTTTTTTCGATCTCACACAGCCATCCCTTAGCTAGCGGAAGTCTCGCGGCCATCGTGACATCGCGATTTTTTCCGATCTTACACAGCTATCCTTAAAGCTACTGTTTCCTATGAAAACGGAGCCGTTATCTAGCAGCTGTGATACGTCATAATGCCGCAGGCATAACTAGGCGGCCGTCTTAACAGAACAGACGTGTCAACTTAGACGGACAAAATACAGCCGAGAATTGGGCAATACAGACGGCTGGCGTGGTAAACAAAACAAAGCTTTTTTATTCTCTAGTCCAAGTTTCTAGCTTCGGGATCGTTAAAGATAGAGTGAAAATTTCAACGGATTTCAAATCAGCGTAAAATTCTACGCCAGGTCGATACCAAAACCAGATTTCTGTTTAAATTATTTACCATTTGTAAAATAATGAATTATTTATTTAAAGAAAATCACAATTAAGGTACTGATATGATGTAAAATTTTCCGCAGATTTCAAATTGTTGAAATTTTCAATCTATCTTTAACGATCCTGATTTAAAAAAAATCTAAACAATGCTAATCAAAAAATTGTGTTTGTTTTGCTTCCCTCCGCTCGAATTGCTTTGCGCGGGAAATGAAATGCTGCCGCTACAGAAAAAAAACGTTCCCCAACTGTTTGAGACCACTTTGACGATCGTCATGCAAATGGCGGCTCCGCTAATTTTCGTTACGCCCACAAACAACGCTCCCTATTAAACCAACGCCCTTTGTTTGTGTAAACAACGTTTTAGTGACGTCATCCACACCTAGATAACGGCTCCGCTTTCTTATGAAACCGTAGCATTAGCTGCCGCAGATCTCGCGGTCATCGTGACATCGCGATTTTCCCCGATCTCGCTGTTTCACGGTGTCACGATGTTGTCGCTCAGCGCCAACGATTTCGATGCTATTTTAGCGCATTTTTGATATCTGAGTTGCCTAATCAGTATTTCCAGCAGAAATGTCGTGTTTTTTAGCATCATTGGGGAAAATTTAAGTCTTAGTTTTGGTTTAAATCGACACAACAATTCCGATGTTTATTTAAGCGCATGTAGGATTTTCCACTATGGTACTTAGCTTTTCGATGCCGCGATGAAAGGCTTACTAATGAGAATCTCTTGTGATGGTTAATTTTTTTATATCGGCGCTGTTTTTTTTCCGGGAAAAACGTCACAGGTCACACATATAAAGATTGAAAAATTAAAGTGTCCAACTGCGAGGGAGCGAATAATTCTTCACTACTTGCTGAATTTTTTCGATTTTTTTTATTACATTTTTTTAATTAGTTAATTTTTTTCCCTTAAGAGTATTAAACAACAAAATAGTTTTGCAAAATCTGGGATTTTAACGGTCTGTTTTCATTTCTTTTTAATAAATGAGGAATTTCTCAAAAAACCATTTGTATCCTGAAGATGACTTTCAAATTCCTTTTTTAGTGAAATTGAAATTCAGTATAATTTAAAAATTTCAAAACAAAAGTTGATTTTTTTTCAATTTTAAGTTGAATCCCAAAATCCCATTATTGTTTCTTGTTGTTACTATCAATCAGTTTGCATCCTTTTTTGTTACGAACTTCTGTGGCAATCTAGGTCATATATGCCGTCATCATTACTTAGAGGAATCGAATGCCCCTTTATTTCTATTTATACTGAAGTTTTTCTCCTTCTAAATAAGCTAATTTTTGAATCTCTACTTGAGCATATATGGTGTGTGGAACACACATACATATATATGCAAAATCTTGTTTTAAATCATCCTTGTCTCTACTATCATAAATTTATTATTTGTTTTTTTCGCGGCCGCAAAATCCTGACGATTCTATGGCATTTATAGCAATGAGATTTGGCACATAGGTAGTCCAAATTTTTTGCAATTTTTGGGTCGCGGCGAATTTTTAAAATTTAATCTAGAAGATTTTTAAATTAATTTAATAGTTTTATTATCTACCTGGTTCTTTAAATGCGGAGGACTTTTCCCACCCACGTGACCTTGCAGTCGAACCTTGGAACCATGCTTTTTTCATCCGACAGAACGCGGATAAAATTATTGTTTCTTTCGTTTCCGCTTTGATTTTGCTTGAAGGAATGATTTTCGAGCCAGTCGGTAAATCTTTTAACTGGGGTGAGTTCTTTTTCTTTCTTCTAGACCGTTAGAGATAGAGTATAAAAATTTCAATGGATGTGAAATCTGCGGAAAATTTTAATTTAGATTCATACCTAAAATATGATTTTCTTTAAACAAATAATTTTTTAATTGAATATATCTCTTCAACGGATTTGAAATCTGCGGAAAATTTTACACCAGATTATTTCTTAAATACACAATGCAGATCTTTATTTGTTAATTTTTTCCTACCACAATTTTCTATAGCAAAGGAAAAAAAGAACTTAAAAAAATTATATATATATGGTGATGTGGAACAAGGTTTTGCTTTTACTATGTATAAAATGCATGGTTAACATCACGATATATCGTGATGTTAGAATGCCGATGTATGCATTGTAAAAATTTTAACATTCTCAGACTTACTAGGGGGTCCGCCCCAACAACAAACCATGTTAGTTTCGTACGTATAAGCATCAAGCTAAAAAGGGGAGTTTTCAATCTGACGGCGGCAATAAATTTTCCTCTTTTTTGAAATTTTGCATTCCCATGCCTGGGGTGGAATTTTGAAGAGCTTCTAATTTAATCATATGGGATTTAGCAGCATATCCCCAGACCTGACAAGCATAACTGATTACTGATCTGAGCATGGAAGTGTATATGAGCAACTTATTTTTAATGGACAATTCAGAGTTCCTTGCAATTAGGGGATAAACAATACTTCTTGCAGCAAGGAACTTGGCTCTAAGGGTGGATATATGTTTATTTCAAGTAAAGTTTCTGTCCTACGTGACACCTAGGTAAATACAATTATGGGTCCAAGGGATAGTTTTGTCAAAAAGTTTAAGAGGTGGAAGGAGAATTATTTTCTTAGTGAACAGGACAGCTTGGCACTTATCTACATTAATTTGAACTTTCCAACTAATCAGCCAGGACTCGAGTGAGTGTAGGTATATTGTAAGTGTGTGTGATATTTGGTAGATAGTTACTTTGGGCCAGTATTGCAGTGTCATCTGAAAACATGCAGAGTAGAGAGGTATTTTCACGTGGGATGTCATTCACAAAAAGATGAAATAATTTAGGTCCCAGAATGGACCCTTGTGGTGTACCAGCCTGAATGGCACGCTTAGTGGATAGTGTTTTATTTATGCGAACGACAAAATACCTACTTGTTAGGTAGGAATAGATGAGATGTGTGAGTGAGGCCGGGAAGCCACTTGTAATGAGTTTGTGAATGTCCATTAACCCAGTGCACCCCAACCTTTTTATCACCGAGGACCGGATCAACGTTTGATAATTTTAACGCGGCCCGCTGAGGGGTTGACGTTATATGTTTATGTTTTAGATTGTTTTGATTTAAAATTTTAATTTGATTGTATTTAAACATGCCAATAAATTAAATACAGTTGCACCAAAAAATTAATACAAAGTGATTTAACATTTTAATTCACTAGAACGCTAAATCAATGAGAACCCTGAGCTTGTTTTTTTTTTCGAGAGACGGTTTCATCTGGGGGTAATAGGAGACAATAACACCCGAAGTGTGTTGCTTATATCCAGTTTATACCGTTGTTTTGTTTTGGTTGCTGTCACTGCAGAAAACCCCGCTTCAGATAGGTTGTCGGAAATGGCAATAGGGATTTAAGTGCTGTGGTGGGAATCTCAGGGTATTCTGCCATGACTTTAATCCAGAACACCAGCAAAGTTGTTGTCTCGAACGTAATTATAAGGCCGACTTCATTTGCAATCTCCAGCAGTTGATCTTCTTCTTGCACAGACATGCTAGATTCGCCTGATTTGTTGACAAATGGATCGCGGATTCATTCCTTACTAGTCCGTGGGTCTGTTGTGCTCTATTAAAAGCAAAGACAGGTGATCGTGCACCAACTAGGAGAATGAATGTTTAGGCTCAATCTCGCCTAAAATCCCCACTAATGTCTGAAACATGTCCAAAATGCCTCTGTTCACGCGCCGTCCCCACAACTTCAGTTTTGCTTTAAATGCAGCTACTTTGTCTGCCAACTTGAAAGCAGCTGTCACATTTGTCAAAATTGGAAAATAGAAACATACAGAATTCAGAAATCATAATTGAAGCTCTAGTAACAGAACAAATTTCAAGTTCTGATTTACCGCCTCCTAATTTGAGTGGACATTTCATAGATAAGAACCGCAGAAACCCGAGAGAAATACACCACAGTAATTAAAATGGAACTAATCTAATGTTCCTTGGGCGGCCAAGTACTATTTGATCCACGGACCGGTACCGGCCCGGGGGTTGGGGACCACTGCATTAACCCAAACTCGATCAAATGCCTTTGCTACATCAAGAAGAACTGCTTCAGTACTTTTTCTAGCTCGAGAGCCATCAATGATATATTCTGTGACTCTAAGAAGTTGGTGCTTTGTCGACTGCTGCTTTCTAAAGCCAAACTGTTGTGGCATGTAAATGTTGGCTTTCTGGCAATACTCTTCCATCGTGAGGTTGATAATGTACTCAGCTGTCTTGCTGAGTACTGTGAGGAGGCTAATTGGTCTATAACTTTCAGTTTGATCAGGTGGTTTGTGTGGCTTTAAAATGGGGACAACAACAGCTATCTTCCAGGTAGAGGGGAAAAGTCTTAACGACAAAACGGAGTTGATAAGGGTTGTAATTTGAAAAATGGTTTTCGTGGATAGGTTTTGCAGCATGACATTGGAAATGGCATCATTTCCAGGACTTTTCTTCTTTTTGAGATTACCGATGTAGCAAAGGATTTCAGAAGGTTTGGCAGGCTCAATTTGGTCAGTGGGAGTAGAATTTAAAAAGTTACTTAGTGATGTATTTACTTTATTAACAATACGTGGATTGGAGATGTTGTTTTCACGGAACTGCAGCTCTAGGCTATTGGCCGTTACTTCGGCCTTTTCAGTATCCGTGTATGCAATACCAGCAGACCCTTTAAGGGCGGAATATTATGTGAAGATTTCTTAAATGTTTTAAGAGCTCTCCAGATTGATCCATCCTCTGTGGTAAGTGAGGTGATCAGTCCAGTTTTGCTGTGTGTGTTCATGGATCGAGTCCTTAGACTTTTGTTGAGCCCTGTTCATTAACGTTTTGTCAGTTGCCATTCTGGTCCGCTACCAAGTTTTGCGAGCTCTATTCTTAGCTTTAATTAACTCTCTGAGGTGATTGGGTAGGTAGCTGATAGGAGCGCCGTGCATGGTTTTCCCCGATGCGAGGAAATCATTAGTAATGTTTTTTTGTAAGATCGTCTGTAATGAAGTTAAGCTGCTCTTCTGTATTGGCTGTTAAGTCAGTGTATGGAATGTCTTTTAGAGCTTGGGTGAATTTTTTACCCAGTTAAGTTTAAAGGCTCCAGTGGTCCCAGGTACGGCTGTATTTGTGTCAAAGACCATCAAAACAGGATTATGGTCACTTGACATTTCAGGAAGTGAGTCCACAATGTAACTGTAGGGAAATACCCTAATCAGTGCCAAGTCAATCGTGTGGGCACTAATTTGGCCGTACCTTGTGGGCATGTCCGATGCAGCTATTTTTAGTCCTGTGTTAGACCCAAAGGAGTAAAGCTGTTTTCCTTGTTTGTCACTTCTTAAGCAGTTCCAATGTCTGTGTTTGGCATTCATGTCACCAGCAATAAAATGGAAGGATTAAGTGTAAGTAGGGACTCAATGTCCCAGGTGAAGGTGGGTGGAGATGAGTTTTTAATGTAGCTGGAGACAAGTGTGAGTGGGTTGAGATTGTGAAGTTTAATTGTAACTGCAGTGGCTTCAATTATTTGTAGTCTAGGTGTTGTTACTTGGTAGTGTGGGATAGCCCTTTTAACAAAAATGCCAGTACCGCCTCCGCGGCGTATGGCTCTCAGGGAACTGTAAAATTCATAATTTGGCAGCGCGACCTTTTGTTCAGTTTTAAGAAAAGTTTCCTGAATTAGTAAAACATCGGGTTTGTGCTCATATACAAAGTCCCGCAACTCGTGTAAACGGTTTAAAAGGGACTGGTCATTCCAGTAACACAGCTTCAGACCAGTTGTATTCATCATTAAGTAGTAGGTTTTTTATTAAGTTCCTGTATAAGCATAAAAACCTTAACAGCAGGATTGGTACAATTTTTAACTTTTTGCAGAAGTTCAATAACATTTACGTTATTAAATATTTCCTTTATTTCATTAAATAATTCCATGATATATCGAAGATCATCTAGGTTCTGATGAATAAAACTGGTCTCAACCGTGGGTCTCTCAGAATTCAGAGAAGATGGGGCAGTCTCAGTGCTTGATGTTTTGTTATTGGGTGTGTTAACACCTCGTAATCGTTGAGCATAAGTCAATTCCGGTTGTACTTTATTTTATGTACGGGGACGGGGTGACTTGGGGAATTTAGGGCAGACACGGTAATTCGCCGTATGTTTCCCATTACAGTTGTCGCACACTGGTCCTCTGATTTTGTTTAAACAATAACCGGACTTGTGCCCTTCGCCACATATCAAGCAACGAGGTTGCATTTTGCAGTTTTCACTGCTGTGATTGAAGGCAATTAATGCACTGTTGCACCCCTCGCTTATTAATGAATTTGCTTACTTCAACTGTCAAGGACATGAAATGAGTAAACTGATAAATTTCCTTCTCCCCCGGCGTGAGGTGAATTTGAAAGATCGGTAATAACCTTGTAGTTTTCTACTTTTTAAATTGATTGACTTTGTCATGGGATATCCAAGTGACAAAAGGTCCGTTTGTACGACTCCACAGGGGATTGATGAGGAAGACCTTTAAGGACAACTTTAAATGGCTTTTGGAGACCGATAAAAATATGGCATATTGCTACTGTCCATATATTTTGTCAGTTCTCTGTGCTGATCAGCAGTAGAGACTTGGAGTTTTAGGAACTCCCCGGCTAGTTTTCCGACGACCAGGAAACCAAGTTCCCTGTTGTGCCGTTGGATCACCATGCTGTAATCTTCAGTGAATAAAACCATCACAGGGGGATCTTCTCTGGTTTCTCAGAAACCTCAGTGTCATCGTCATCAACATCTATATCCAAACAATCAAATTGATTGTCAGTGGTTACACTGACGCTAGGGTTAACAATAGGGATCGCGTCCTCGTTAAGATGAACACCATCCACGATTGGTGGGATAACTCCCGAAATGTTTGGCCTTTACATGAATTATTACATTAGCCGACAAAGTACATGAATTATTTGCTCGCTTCCTGGAGCTAGATGGCTTAGGGCCTTCAACATTTTTAGACACATTAGCAGCATTTCTACGTTCTAAAACTAACCATTAACAAATTGCCACATACCCTTCAGCTCCATGATTTCTCCATCGGTAGTGGTAATCCAGTCCTTGATCTTGGGCACTCAATCAGAATCAATCAGGCATTGATCAATTAAAGCCTGTTTTTTATCTACAAGATTTTGTAGCACTATAATCTGGGAACTAAGTTCCTCTCGTTTTACGAAGCAAACTTCATACGAAGCGTCCCTTGGTACCAGGTCGGCGCACTGAATTACTTCAGTCTCTTCCTTGATAGCTGCAATATCGGTTTTTAGAAGGACTCAAGAGATGACAAGAAAATATCGCTTAGGAGCAAAGCTCAAAGAGACAAGGATCGAAGCGAATGCACGTCTGTTCAGCTCAAAGGCTGGGGAACGAATGAGATCAGAAAATCATACATCAGAAAATGAAAGTTCACGTGACGTCACAATCTCTTGCAAAATTATAAAAGACTAGCCACTACGTGGCTAGCCCGGTGTTGTCCGCGCCCGTGGTGTAAGGTTAAAACTGGTGTAAAATTTTCCGCAGATTTCAAATCCGTTGAAGATATATTCAATTTAAAAATTATTTATTTAAAGAAAATCATATTTTTAGGTATCAATATCTAGTGAAATTTTCCGCTGATTTCAAATTCATTGGAATTTTCAATCTATCTTTAGCGATTCCGATTTTACGAGAAAAAAACTTAGCAATCCCAGTCAATATGTTTTTTATTTCTTGCTCTCATTCAAAATGAGAATGGAATCAGAAATGGAATGGGACAGGAAATGTGATCTGTTTCTTATTTTTAACGCTAACGGCAGAAGATGCAATCTATTTTTTGTTTTGGAAAGTGAAAGTTCACGTGACGTCACAATCTCGTGTGAAAATATAAAAGATGAAAAAAACTTGGCATGGCTCCAAGGTCAACGTGGTTAGAAAAAGTCCTCCGTGTTTAAAGAACCCGTTGGAGAATGAAACTATTAAATTCATTTAAAAATCTTCTAGATTAAATTTTAAAATTTCGCAGCGACCCAAAAATTGCAAAATATTTGGATTACCTGTGTGCCAAATCTCATTGCTGTAAGTACCATAGAATCGTCAGAATTTTGCGGCCACGAAAAAAACAAACACTACCTTTTATAATAGTAGAGATATATTCAATTTAAAAATTATTTATTTAAAGAAAATCATATTTTTAGGTATCGATTTAAAGTGAAATTTTCCACAGATTTCAAATCCGTCGAAATTTTTACTCCATCTTTAACCGTCTAGGAGATAGAAAAAAGGACTACATAACTAAAGTTAAGACTTTTTTTTATCCTCTGCTGGAAAATCATTCCTCTGCGCGAAATGAAAACGGAAACGGGAAAAATAAATTTAGAATCTGTCATATCTTTATGCGGTTGCCATTCCAAAGAAAACAATAATAATTACATTTCATTAAATTCATTTAAAAATGTTCTAGATTGAATTTTAAAATTCTCCGTGACCCAAAAATGGCAAAAAATTCGGACTACATGTGTGTGAAATCTCATTGCTGGAAGTGCCATAGAATCGTCCGGATTTTGCGGCCACGAAAAAAACAAACTTCCTTTTATAATAGTAGAGATGTAAGGGTAATTCTCAAAAGGTGGGAACAAGACACATTTCATAACTTTTAGCTTTTACAGCAAATAAATTTAATTCTTAAAAATTATTATTTTTTCTCAATGAGTTTTTAGTTCTGTTCAGAGATAAGAATTAGTATGATTTATTACAACAGTTTTACTGATCAGTACATCACCCACAGAAAATAAATTCTGATGTGTTTTCCAGAATTGCAGAAAAAGAAATAATAAATGAATAGAGTATAACGGTAGTTTGTTTACTATTTTGATCAGTAGATGGCATCATTACTTTAAAATTTCGAAGAATTAACAAACAAACAAAACTACAGCCATTCTAGCATTTCGCGATGTCAAAGAGTAACGATCGATATAGCTCTATGTCTGAAGCAAAATATGTATTGTAAGTACTTTAAACGGCATTTATTTGTCTTTAAAATAATTTTTTTAACATTTTTAAGCATTTTTATGTGTTTTTGTGCATTTTCTTTGCCGTAAACATACTTTTCTTATTTTTAAAAATGCGAAGTCAAAATTACGTAACAATCGATATGCCGTTTTCTTGCCGATTTAATTTATGTCACGAAGGTACCGATGTCCTAAAACATATAAAAAAAACCCATTAATTGTAATCTCTTTTCATCAGATTAATATTTTTTTATCGAAAAATAAAGTGAATTTAGCAGATACAATATTAATACCATTACTATGCACGTATCCGGGAACGTGTAACGATCGATATCAAATGGCGATGGCTTCGATCATTACTTAATTTTGGACTTGATGTAGCAACAATCTCAATAAAACTGAAAATAATTTCGTTTTTTTTTTAATAATATCCCCCCCCCCCTCCCCCATTTTTATTTTCTGCTTTATGACTGTAATGATTCTTTGAATAAATTTTTTAAGATGCAACTTAGATTTTTAGAACGTTTACGTTTTTTTTTCCTGATTTATTCTATAGGAATTATAAATTTTCCAAGAGTTCAAGGATAAAGTTATTTTTATTTTATGATCATGTTTCCTTTTTATATGATGTGTAAATACAGGGTTATTCAGAATTCCCTCCCGGGTTTCGAAGCGCTATAATAAAAAAACTAAGACTAATACAGCAAAAAAGAACATTTGAAAGAATACAGAAACAATTCAAGTTTTATTGTCACCAGTTGCCGGTAGACTAAAGGCAGTTAGTAAATAAAAATGGCGTTTACAGGCGAACAGAAAGCCTTTTGTGTTTTAGAATTTGCAAAATCTGAATCAGTGGTTTTGGTTTAGCGGGCATTTCGTACGAAATATCGAACCCTGGGACCAACTAACAAAACAATTCATGCGTGGTACAAGAAGTTCAAAGAAACGGGATGCCTGTGTGATAAGAAACGAAGTGGTCGTCCGGGTCCATCTGCGTCAACCGTAGGCGAGGCGATGTACGGGAAAGTTTTTTGAGGAGCCCGACGAAATCAACCGTTCGTGCAAGCCAATAATTGGGGATATCGCAACCAACAGTGTGGCGGATTCTACGCAAAAACCTGTGTATGAAACCGTACAGATTGCAATTGTTGCAAGCGTTGAAGCCGTCAGATTTCATTTCTCGTCAGGAATTTTGCATCGATGTCCTAGAACGTGAAACACTAATGACGAAAATGATTTTTAGTGACGAATCAACCTTCCACTTGTCCGGCAAAGTAAACCGTCACGACTTACGCATTTGGGGCACCGATAATCCTCATCGTGAAGTGGAACACTATCGTGATTCCTTAAACGTTAGTGTGTTTTGCGCTATATCCTCCTCATGTGTCTACGGACGATTTTTTTTACAGAGACGACCATTACCGGTGTAGTGTACCTAGATATGCTACAGTTGTGACTAATGCCGCAATTAGAGGAACATGAAGAAGACGTCTTCGTTTTTCAACAAGATGGAGCTTCTCCCCATTTTATGTGTGATGTACTTGAGTACCTGAACACACACTTACCTCATCATTGGATTGGGCGAAATTCCGAAGATGACGTAACTCTTTTGTGATGGCCTTCACGCTCGCCGGATTTAACACCTTGTGAATTTTTCTTGTGGGGGTATGTAAAAGACCAACTTTTTGTACTCTCTTTGCCGCGTGATGTAGCTGAACTGCGTGAAAGGATTACACGTGCTGTCAATAACGTTGATAGTACCATGTTGAGTAGAGTGTGGCAGGAACTGGACTATCGCATTGATGTATGAAGTGTGACCAAGGGTTCACACATAGAATACCTGTAAGCTATGTAAATAAAACGTGAATCGTTTCTGTATTCTTTCAATTGTTCTTATTTGCTGTATTAGTTTTTTTACTACAGCGCTTCGAAACCCGGGAGGGAATTGATTTGCTCCGATAACGTGCGGAATCAAGAGTTTCCCGCATTTAACCAGGTAATGTGCTTCCGTATCGTTAAAGTTCAAAAGTTTGTTTCCACTCTCCCTCCACTTTCAGTTTGGTTTAGCCAGCGTCTTGTCGTCACCGGTTGTTTTTATTTCCCATAATTTGCGTCGGGTTCCAGAGCGTAGCATAGCTAATTCTGTTTTCAAATTCGTTTCTGCCTATTAGCGCGTGAATTTGTGTCGCGAATTTTTTAAAAGCAGATAAATTTAACTCCTAGTATGCAAGCAAGCACCGAATTGGTGAGTAAACGGAAGTAAAGATTCTTAGCAAACCTCTTTAGCGAAGATTTAAAATATAATAGTGTTTTAATGACAAAATGAAAGTATGATTCCATAATTGATGATGTAAAGCGATTAAAAGATTCCAAGAAAAAAGAATCATCTCTAGATTATCGAATAATTCAAAGGTATGATGTGTTGACTGTACGTTCCCAGGGCTCCTAACACGTCACATTTTGTCACCTTTTTATTTTTTGTCACCTTTTTGACATTTTGTCACCTTTTTAGGGGTTTTAAGTTCTTAAATTCTATTTGGAGAAGAAAAATTTTTGGTGTGCAATTAAAAAAATTCATATTTCCTCTAAAAAAAACATAGTTTGCACGAATTAAATTTCGAAATGCACGCTACGTTCCACAGCAAGAATGGATTCAAAAACGTGTATTGCCCACTGTGTATTAGCAGCAAGTTCTGGAAATTTTCCCACGAGAAAAGGCTATCAGTAAGGCGAAGCGTCGAAGTTTAAGGGAAGCAAGGACATCTGCATATTCGACCCCTCTTACCTAATTACCTAACTTGAGCAATAGAACCTTGAGTGGCATTTACGCTTTTCTTTCATAGTGTTGTGTGGCATATCATTTGGCTCGAGAGATATCACCGGTCGACAGGGTCGAACAAAAGGAGTAACCCTCTAGAAGGTCAGACGCTGGCAGCTCGTAAATAGTGATCGATGCCAGCGGTCACTTTAAAGGGGGATAACATCCTCCATACACAGATCTGAGGGCGGTCTCAACAGACCCGTTTTAATTTCGGATTCTGGAATAAGACAAGAATGGAGAGGTCAAGAGATCGTACAGATCAAGTTGATATTAACTCAACATTAACCCTCAGCATACGGAACGGCTACTACCTTCGTGTTACGGAAACAGCCAAAAGAAGCAGCAAACTGAAACACGGCTGAACCGGCCTCTCTTCCTGGGGGCGGCTTTCCCCCAGGAGGAGAGGTACTGTGTTTAGTACCTTTGTCATCACATGTTGCCGTTTCTATTGTGGGTCTGACTATGTCTAGAAGGTATAGATACGTCGCAGGTAAACTCTGAAAGGACGGCGGAAACTTCAATATGTATAATAATTTACACTCGAAGATTTCTTCGGCAAAGTTTTTAAGGGGATAGATCATCGACCTCTCACACATTCTAAGCGCTCGAAACTCCCCATCGAGAACCCTGACATTCCTGTCTACGGAACGGAGGTTATTCACGCGCTGCTCTCCTTGTGGCACAGAAATGAGGGTAAGGAAATCTTAATGGACTTCAGCCGTTTCTTCAAGAATTTGAAATCTGAAAGATTCCAACCCCCTCCTTAACCAGACAATGCAAAAATTTCGTCCGTCTCCAGAGGGTTAAATATTGAAAGAGCGTTGCGAACGTATTGAAAATCGCAATCTATCATCAAAGTTGATTGTTATAAATTCTTGAGTTTTTTAGTGAAAGTCAGTTTTTAAAAAGATGACTCATTACTTTCTACCCGAAAAAAGGAACTAATTAACATTAGGACATGTAATATTCACACAATACATAATGCTTTTCTTAAACGCCTAAAAGAGTTTGGGAAAGATGTGTCTGAACTAGTTTTTACTGTTTACAGATTTTTTTAATCAGTGGCCTAAGCATTGGTCAACATACATACAAACAAATTCAAGAAGACTTGAAACTTCCCACTCACCATTTCATCAAGCTTCGTTCAAGCAGGTGGCTAAGCCTAAAGCCAGCTGCTGAAAGGTTGCTTGAATAGTGAATTGCAGTTAGAAAGTATTTCCTTGACTACATTCCAATAAAGAAGCCAAAAATGATACGAAAACCAGGCTACAAAAAAATTGTTGATTTACTTACAAGAGAAACTATGAATGCTGAGGTTATATTTGTCGTATCAAGTGCAAGTATATTTAATCGTGTGACCGAATTTCTTCAGAAAAAAGAACCGCTAATGCAAAACCTTCATTCTCAACTTGAATTGTTGACAAGAACAATTTTGTTTATGATCTTCTACAAAGATGAATTTATTTGAGATTTCAAGATGGATAAATTGGAAGATATATGTCCTCACAAATTGTTGCCTCTGGCTGATATTGTGATTGGAGATCAAATTTCTAGAGCGCTACAAAATGTGAATTAGAAGGAAAGGAATTTATTTTTTCTAAGGTCTCAAAAGCATTACATTGCCAGTGTTAAATGCCTTTTGAAGAAGTCCTTCAGCTCATCTCTCCTTAAAGGTTTATCTTGTCTAGGTCCTCTTGAGAGAATCAGTGGCGAGAGTACTCGACAAGTATTAGAAGTTGCAAGAGCAATGCTATGGGATGTCCCGACAGACATACTACTGTATGAGTGGAAATTACTTCACAGATAATTTGAGGAAGAAGGATCTAGAATGAAGCCTATTGATGTTTACTGGAACCAGTTCTTCAGTCTGCGAGACATTAGTGGTGTTGATCTTAAGTACCCAGTTGTGTCAAAGCTAGTGAAGGATGTTCTGTCACTTTCTCATGGTAGTGCTGATATTGAACATGGCTTCTCAGCCTCAGTAAGAGCTTTGACAGTAGACGGAGCATCAATGTCAGAACGCACACTCAATGCATTGATGACGGTTAAAAGTAGCTTGGCAAATTTTGACAATCAACTTTATTTGGTGCCGATCACATCAAAGCTAATGCATATGGGAAGGGTTGCATATAAAGCCTACAATGCCTATTTGGAAGATATAAAACATAAGGCACAAGAAAAATTAGAGGACAGGAAAGAAAAAGATAGTCTGGAAGCAGAGAAAAAAAATTAAAGCAGCTGGAAAAGAAAAGAAAGGTGATAGAAGAATGAAAACTTAAAATTATGCTTAAGGAAGAACATGAGGCGTTGGACAGTGCTTCAAAATTATTAAAGGAAGCCAATGATAGGCTCAAGAAGGCAATAAAAAAAATAAAGATTTTAAGGAAGCAGCACTTATACAGGCAATGATTGAAGGAGCGGCAATAGTCTCAGATGATGCTGGTCAGCAAAGACAGACTTTAAAAAATGCACATTATTCTATTAAGAAGAAAAATACAAAATTAATTTCAGACTTTTTCAACGTAAAAAATGAAACATAATCTTTCAAAGAAAAGGAAGAAATTCTTCAAGGTGTGTCAAAAATAAACAAATAAAACAATCATAGTTACGATTAAAATTTTTTTTATTTTAATATTTTAAAATGATATATTTTTAAATGAAGAAAATAAAAATATCCTTCCAAATGCGGGGGGGGGGGGCTTTACTGTCTCTTATGTTTGAATGAATAGTGTAATATGAATGATAATGCGAGACTTTAAAATTAGGACTTATACGATTTACGTGAGCTGTCTCCATATCATATGAAACATGTACCCCGCTCTATGACAACCCATCTTGTTAAAAGCATTTGTCTGTCACTAGTAGGTCCCGGGCTGTTTGTAAGTACATGTATGTTTGTAGTTGTTCCTATTTGGAGTAGCAGGGGACTAGGCGCTTCTT
The DNA here is from genome assembly GCA_947359465.1 of Metellina segmentata. Lineage (NCBI taxonomy): Eukaryota > Metazoa > Arthropoda > Arachnida > Araneae > Tetragnathidae > Metellina > Metellina segmentata. The sequence continues at coordinate 114,067,402 of OX375883.1, forward strand.
CACAAGTAACTATCAGTTCTCTTCAAGTGGTGCCGAAGAAAAAGAGGTGAGTGGTTGGGTATTGGGGTATTGGGAAAAAAAAGGACATTTGTTCCTTCCCTATTAAAAAAACCAACCATTCCTAAATATTATTAAATTTTTTTTTTTTTTTTGGGGGGGGGAAGGAAGATGTACAACGTAATTTGTTAAATTTTTCCTAATTTTTAAAGCTGAACCTTTTGTAAATTTTCTAATTTTAAAATTCGATATATTAAAAAGACCTAATACAATTAAAATGCATTGCGATTTATAAAAATTTGAAGAAATTAAATCCCAATAAAATAGCTTTAAAATTAGAGATTACCAAGTCTGTATCTTCCCCAAAATTAATTATCTACCTTAAAAATGCAGTAAATTTTCATTTAAGCTTTAAATAACTAAAGCTTAATAGCCTTTTGAATGGAGGACAAAACTTTTTTTTAATTATTATTTTCATTCCTAGCTATGTAATGTCACTTGCCACACCAAGTTTCATTAAAATTTGAAGGGTCTCGGACTAATCTGTGCGCTAGATTTAAGACGGAATTCCTCAAATTTTAAAAATTTCTGTAACTTGGATAACGATATGCCAACTGAAAAATTGTCTGATTTAGAAAAGTATTTGCACAATCCTAAGGTGCCATACACAAGATTTCAGAATTACAGTAATTTATTTAACCAAGGAAAAAATTTGGCGATGATTATTTGATGAAAGGCTTGGCGATGATTATTTTCATTAACTTTCCTTAAAACTCGTATGTGTTTAAAGTTACGAAAAGTAAAATAAATATTAAAAAAAAAAAAAAAAACATTTTAATACAAGTGATTGTTCAAAGATTTTAAAGTTTTGGAGTAGTTATCTCTTACAATACGATTACATCGTTTAAATTTTAATGTTTTTTTATTTTTTAAATTTAACTATTCTTTTTCATTAATAAATGTACCGATTGAACATCTGATCAAGCCACGTTATGTCTCTGAAGAGATGTGTAATCTTCGTTCAGAAATTGATAATTTCTCACCTGAAAATGAGTGCTGTAAGGATCAACTATGTGCGTATCGAATGAGATTTAACATAAGTTATAAAGGTTTTATACAAAACTGCATCATTATCTCCAAAGAAAATAAACAATGTATTAAAAAAATAGTAACAATAATTTTTTGTCGCAATGACAGAAAGTTGTCAATATTACTAGATGAAACCAAACTTGTTTTACATTAGTTTCGTTTAATCTATTAACAGTTATTAGTGAATAATGGAAGGCATTTTTTTTTTCAAAAACGATAGATCGATTTTTGATGCTAAAGAAAAGCTATGCTAGAAATTCTTTAAACTGTAACTCCGGAGTTATTAAAATACTTAAGTGATACCTGTATTTTCTCTGAAGGGATTAGGAATTTTATTCTATGACTACTTTTTAACCTCCCCGAGCAGCAGAGGGTCATTCTACTAGTAATGTAATGAAAAATAGGCATCGTAAGTGATGACTAATGTTGTCCATAGTAATAGACAAACGCATAGTAATTTTGCAAATTCCCAGACAAAGTTATGATAACCTAATTGAATGCAAAAAGGAAACAACTTTTTGGATTTGAAAATATTGTACTTCATCGCTACCCTAATTGCACGAAAAGAAATATGTTGCAATATAAAGCATGCACAAAGGTTTTAAGACTATTTGTCCGTGATCAAAGATGAATTGATATAAAACTTCGCTTATGCGATACAGTTATAAAAATAATTTGAAGTGGTGAATATAACTTCCATCAAAAGGAAGGCTGAGAAAGAAAAGCCTAGAAATTTATTTGCAATTGAACACTTCATGCATGAGAAACACGCACCTGACGAACACCTTAAACGAGCGCAATTTTTAAGTTATTATTAAGTGGTTCTTCATTTCCCATTTCTAAGAATTTCGCCAGAAGCACCACCCCAAGTCTCCTCTCTGTAAGGTTGCCAGAAATGTACGCTCAAAAAACGTCCGCACAGGACACGATACCGTATTCGCGGAGGGTTGTATTTTTGATTATCGGGTTTGCCAGATATCAAATTTATCGTAGCAACAATTGCCATAAAAACGATTTCTTTTTATTTGGCGAGGAAAAAGGCTCGCTTTTTTTCCCTCTGTTCTCAGACGGTTTATCGAGAAAGTACAAAGTACACATCGTAAAGTTTGGAGATTAACAGGGTTTACTTAAAATTGTACAGGGAACAAGATGCAGAAGATTTTTTACTCATGCGGCTATTACTTTAGGGTGCATTAAGTGTTAAAGCAAAAAAGAGTGAAATCACTTGTGTAAGAGGTGTTGGTTTGCGAAGCAAACCAAACGGGATGTCGTAGCAATCCCCTGGGGTCGGCGAGCGTAAGCGAGCAGGGGGCGAAGCCCTCGCTGTGACGTGATGGACCGTAAAGTGAAATCAGGATAAAACAAATTATTCAGATAGTTTCACTCTGCGAAAGGAATGTTGGTTTGCGAAGCAAACCAAATGCCATATGTAAAAGGAGTGTTGGTTTGCGAAGCAAACCAAATGGGAGCAATGGGTTGGCGAGCAGGGGGCGGAGCTCCATAGTGTCATACATTTTGAAACAATATCAAACAGTCTGGGATTGATGTTTTAGTCTGGCAATTCGGCAGAAACAAATTTATCAATATCAACTTTGGTTCGAATTTTGGATGTCGAATCCAAAGTCAATAACATGTGCGCATGAGGCAATCCACGTTTCTGAAATTCAATCACATAAATATATGCAACCACGACTCCAAATATATTTTTCTTCAAAATATCATCCAGAAGTTCACATAATTTCATTTTGAAGACTAGGTCAACAATATTGGGTCGATTTTCTGGACGTTGGCTACCTTGCAAAGCATTTAAAATTTCAGGCCATGCCGGGTTACACGTAAATGTAAGAAACATATCTGGTCTTCCGAATTTCCGAACAATTGCCATCGCATCCTGGTAATTTTGCTGCATGCAGCGGGGACTACCTTGAAAAGTCGATGGTAGTATTATTAACTTTCCCATCCTTAAGTTGTTGCTTTGAGATTCACTTTGTAATGCATCTAAAAGTCCTTGATACAATTCAATTCTTAAATTTTTTTAATAGAAAAGTTTTCCGCTGTTATGTATAATACTGAACTCATCTCGTACTGCAAATCTGAATTCATAATACTGCAATTGAGTCAGTCGAAATCTTTTTGCAGTACGCCGTTCTTCTTCATGCTCCATGCCAGCATACCAACCACATTCTCCTCGAGGGAATAGAAGAGGATATACCATGGGATCTGCACATTGATTCATTGGTGAAATTATTTTATAACTATCACCAATGGGATAAATGCATACATCCCGATTTGATGGTGGCTCTCCGTTATCACCCACAAATATAGCAGCCACTTCTGTCCGCGAAGTTGGAGCATTATACCGCCTTAAGTCGGTGTTTGGATCTTCCATAAATATTAATTTTACATCAGTAGCAGGGTTTGAAAGAATTAAATTATGCATTTGTAGATAGGAATTTACAAACGGATTTATGTTTCGCAATAAGTTATCTAACTCTGCCATCACACTGCGCAAACAACCACTATTATTGTTCATTCGTTTGTCAGTTGCTTCACTCGAATCAAAAATATACAGTTGACCGTACCCAACTTTGTCTTGGTCGTTTCCGTACAATGGGGAAACCATGAATTCGAAAACAATATGGTCCATTGCCAGGAGGTGGTTTTACTTCTGCACCCATTGATGCAAAAGCAAAGGCGGCATTATATTCCCTGATGTGCTGCCGATAGTTTTTTGCTTCAATAGAATCATCACACAATAAACTTTTCAGCAAATCTGGAATGTTCGAAAAATTTGGCAATCGAACTTTGCCATCATGACAACATTTTGTAAATCTACCGGAAGTATTTTTTTCTCTTTCTCAGAAGTGCGCCCCGCAAAAGTCACAAACTTCCGTCATCGAACCAATATCGTGTTCTTCAATATCAATTATAGTATTTCTAATATCTTCATATTCCTCAAACGAAATGAGAGCACCTCTATTCAAGCATGCACGTTTTATACGATTCCTTTCAATTCTGCCATTACGTCTTGCATCACTTTCAATTAAGCTTTCACTGGATCGTCCTTTTTCTTTGATTTCTATTATAATCTGTAACACTTCGACTAATAGTTATTTTTATCAATGAAATTTCATCCGATAAATTCAATTGAGGCGCGAGGCTTCGTGGTAATAATTGGTAAACAACAATCGTACAGTGTTGCCAACACGCGTTAACAAATAACGTCTTTTTTTGCGTGCCATGTAAGAGCCATGTAATTATATGTATAGATTTTTAAGGTACCATTTCAGAAATAGTAAATCGACTTGTAGTTTTTAAATCCGTATAATTAGTAATCACTTTCTTTAAATAACTTAGAATAAATTAGAAATAACTTTTCTTCGATTATTGTAGGTGTTATGGCAATGCTCTGTTGAATTGCTCATTGCATTGATTTATTTTCGATATAGTTAGTAAATATTTGTTTGGATTGTCACAACAATTATATTTTTTTACTCAAGGGTTAATTAAACAGGGACCCATGAATTACAGGAATTCAAAACTATTATGAACATTCATATCTTGGCCAAGATTCGAACCGAGAGCCTCAGCGCTAACTATTCGGCTATCGGATGAAATCTAGGTATTGTAACACTAGACACGCTAGACAGACTGAATATTTAACAGCATTCTTCGATGGTATTATTTCAAGTGAAACCACTTCCTCTATATGAAGATAAGCACTATTTTCTTAGTTGTCAATGAGTTGGTACAGTGGCGGATTAAGCGGTAGCGTAGGGCCCAGAATACCGAAGGGCCTCGAGGTCTTAACATGTCTTCTCACTAGGGTTGGAGGAAAGTTGTGACAGCGTTTTTACAATATGCGTCTTTAAGTGCAGTGAAAAGAGTTTGTAATACAAGATGGTCATCAAGAGCAAATGCTGTATTAGCTTGAAAACTTGGTTTCACCCATATACAGAGGCTTTAACTGAAATTTGTCATTTAGAAGAAAAAAGTTACCATAGTGGAGGCGACTTCACTACTGAAGAAAATGGACAATTATGAAAACCGCCCTAATGAAAGTTTTGTTTGAAATACTAATTTACAAAGAATAAATGCTACTAGTAAATCACTATAATCAGTGGAATGCGAACAATTGGAAGGATCCTAGGATATAGGATATATCCTACTGAATTCATTAGAAAATTTTATCAATAATTTCAGAGAAAAAGTTGAAAAAGAGGCAACTGATTTATCATGGCTATCATTCAATGTGGAAGATGAACAAACTCGCAAACAACAAAAAAAAGAAAAACGTTTTTTGATGAAAATGAACAAGTCGGTCACAGGAATTTATAATAAGAGAAAATTTCATATTCAATATTCAAATCATTTTATGTCTTCCTAGACACTGCGCATTGCCAGCACGGCGTTGCCGTGACAGTTCTTTTCGTGGGGTCAGGTGTGACCACAGCTCCGAATCCCCAGTGATTGCTACGAATTCCCATTTGGTTTGAGAAGCAAACCAAGTGGGGACAGGAATAACAGCCATCATGGCGCTGCTCGTGGTGATGGTTTGCTACGCAAACCAAATGGAAATTTGTAGCCTATTGGAATGAATTCCCTGCGAATTTCAATTTGGTTTGCGAAGCAAACCCAATTATGAATATTATGAACTATGGTTTACTTTTACAAAAATGACATTGATGTTTGTACTTTTGAAGATGAATTAGACCATTTTTTAAAAATCTATTACATATTAGTTTAAAATGAATTAAATGAAAAGGTAATGGTAATGGTAATTTTTAGTTTACGTCGTACTAGAGCAACACAACGGGCTATTGACGACGGTCCGGAATCAGTCCCTTAAGGGAAAGATTCGAGGACAACACCTCGTAATTTTGAACCACGGTCAGATGACGAAGCAACACCTGAGCTGGCACCCCACTCTCCAAACTTCCACGCCAACCCAACGTGAGGACTTTCGGCCACGACAGATTTAAGGTGCACCAGCCGCCTCTAAACCATACGCTTACAAACATCCATGCCCGGACCCGGATTCGAACCAGGAACCTTCCGATCTAGAGGCTAACACCTTAACCACTATACCGGTTGGTCGGCTAAATGAAAAGGGGGAGACTCTCTAAAATGACTGTGTATTTTACTAGAGTAACTACGTCTTCTCTCGCCCTCTTGTGAATAATTCCTCCAGCTGGTGCAACAGTCATTTATTCTGAGCACTCTATGTCTATATCCCTTTCTTAGAAGACAAGGTATGCCTTTGGCAATCTCCGCAATATATAATTCACTGTTCATATTCAGTTGTATAGTTGAAGTCTCTGGATTAAAAGTCTACTCAAGGCTCTCCTAACAGTGACTACAGTCTCCGAGTCTTACAAAGTCCGAGGTGTGCATTCAATAAAAGCCCAGTGCTTCAGGTAATTTCTTGACAAAGCCTTTTATGAAGCAAAACTGTTAACTGAAGATGCCCATTGTCTGACAACATCATTGTGATACAATACAAGAGTTCTTGAGTTCAACTATGAACGACAGGAAAAGTCCAGCAGGGTACATCTAACCACTTTGTTAGAAAGGCGTGAGTATTCCCATTCTAATAGACCGAGGGGCCTATACAGTTCTTTTAGGTGGGAAGCACATAAAAGTCAGCTACTAATGCGCATCGTGAAAAGAGACACCTTTGAAAATCAGAGATGCAGAATTCTTTGTGTGCCTTATTTAGAGATAGGAACATTAGAGAGAATCACATGCAAAAGAAAATTCTTCGAAACATGAGGACACAGAAAAACTGTTCTCAAAACCAATTGAACCGAAACATCAATCTTCTGTCGACTCAATCGAACAACAATGACCCCCATCATTCAAAAGCCTCGGGCAACTCACTCTAGACTACAAGAAAAACCATTAACACGCGCGACGCAACTGTGCTTCCTAAAGGGAATGAAAACGACATACCACGTGGTGAAATCTGTTTACGATCTTTTCAAACGGATCGTTCTTAACAAAAGATCTTGACGTTTAGTTCTTCAGAAAAATTAGCCATATCTTGTTAGACGAGATATCTCATCGTAACTGCTTGGAGAGATAAGCAAATACTTAAAATCCCCTTGTTTCTGGAAGTTCCCTTTTACTTTGTGTCATTGCTGGGTATTAGCACTTTAAGTACATGTCAAAAGCTGGTTGAGAGAGAGAAAAGAAAACGAATGCCCAAAAATATTTATTTTATACTTCAAGATAAAATTGATTCAATGAATTATTACATCATGTAATGAATAATAGTTCATAAATAATATCGATTTATGAACCATTACTTTTCTTAAAGATGAATGAAATAAAGGCCTTCACGCAAGTATCTAGAGTATTTTATGTGAAGAAATATTTTAAATACCAGAAAACAATACTTGTGGGGTGAGTTTTTGAGCTCCCAGACCCATTCACTGGCTTACACGTAAGCCCTCCGAAAATGAAACTTTCCAATTTTGGGTTCCAAATTCTCAGATTCTGCAATACAAATGCATAAGGTTAGTCATAAAAAAACTGAGTTTGTAAATCTCTTTTCACCATTGTCATAGCTAAATATATCAATTTAGAATTTAGCTGGGCATAATAGGAACAGTGAACAACCTTTCATCAGAATAATTCAAATGTACCCTCGATTATATAATAACTCTAAGTTACTATACATTTAATTTCTCTTTCACTTTTGAATAGACAAATTTTATTTTCTAACTTGGTAAAAATTCATGCGACTAGCTATTTTGAAAGTTGTGTGTGAAGATAAATTACCGTTTTGGTAAACGAAATTTTTATCTCTACTTTGAAATTATATTAAATACTTTTGTTTTTATATCTGATCAATAATTACAGTAATAATAATTAATGATGTGCGTCGGGGTTCCCTCTGGTTGGCGCCCCTCGGGACAATCAACATAAAGTACGTAGTATTCACAAAAAAATCTTATTTTGAACACAAATCTAGCAGACTTAAAATACAAATCTAATTTTACTTCTTTAAACACATGGAAACTGAAAATGTGAATTTGTTAACAAGAAAATAGTTTTAACTAGTCTTTTTTGCATTCCAAAAAGGTCTTCATTTGAAAGATATAATTCTAAAGCAGCTTAAAAATTATTTTTATTTTCATGTTGGGCCTGAGATATCTGAATATTTCTTTCTTTGGTTCATAGATAAATTTGATTTTGAAGATACTTACCCTTGTCTATTGAATTATTTCTACTGTTGTAATTTTCAAAGTGAATATACACCAGAAGATGAAAAGAAATTTTCAGAAGTCATTAATCACCTTTGGGGGCGCAGAAAAGACTGATAAACCTGGGTTAGGCTTTAATCACCACATCCACTAACAGGGTGGTAACAGAACCGGGAAATCAGGGAATTCTCAGGGAACTTTTTAATTCTGGAAATATCAGGGAATTCTCAGGGAAAATTTCCAAATTTCACAAAAATCAATGAATTTTTAAAATTTTTATGAAAACGGTAACTATTGTCGTTTGTGGCCGATTTATAGATGTGCGATTATAAGTACTTTTGAGAGTCGAATAAATCGTTTTCGCCGAAATTGTAATTCGAATAAAGAACACTGGCGTCGTAATTTTCGAACACAGCGAAAACCGCCGCCGTCGCTGCCGGAGCGTCTCGTCGCCGTGAGGCCAGGGATACAACTTGTGGTATACAATTTTAAATTTTTGTAACTAATGATGTGTTTTTTGTGCATTAAATTAATATTTTTTGCTTGCAATTACATCTTTGTAGAATTTTTTGGTAAAGCTTCAGTCTACGTTTTTAGCGGCCGTGGCGCTTTTTTTTGGCGCACTTCTAAATTCGCCAAGGAAGGTATTATTTCAAATGAGCCACTGAAAGCAACCGACAGTTCGACGAATTTTAAAAGAACTTTAAAGAATACTAGCCACACTGTACGTGGTCAGTACGGCGTTGCCCGTGACAGTTCTTTTCGTGGGGTCAGGTGCTAACTAATTAGGTGTTAATCGCTAACCAAAAGATTGCTACGAATACAGTTTTATAAACAAACGAAATGAGAATTCGTTGCCTATTGGATAACAGGCATCATGGCTTTGCCCGTGCTGTTGGTTTGCGAATGGAATTGATATTCGTAGCCTATTGGACAGGGTGGTAACAGAACCTGGAAAACCGGGAAATCAGGGAATTCTCAGGGAACTTTTTATTTCTGGAAAAATCAGGGAAATCTCAGGGAAAATTTCCAAATTTTACAAAAAATCAGGGAAATTTTGACAATTTAAACTGTTACTATTATCTTTTGTCCTATTTTGAGATGCGCGATTTTGAGTGCTTTTGTGAATCGAATAAATCGTATTCGCTGAAATTGTAATTCGAAAAAAGAACCATAGTGTCGTAAATTTTGAACACTGCGGAAACCGCTGCCGCCATTTTTTTCGCGGCTGCAGTGTTTTGTTGCCTTGAGGCTTGTGGGATACAATTTGAAATTTGTGCCACAAATGATATTTTTAGTGTATTAAATTAATTATTTTTGTTTGCAATTACATTTTTGTAGAATTATTTATATATATATCTGCATTTGGTTTCGATAAATAGTATGACAATGTAGTTTCAGGTGTAAAAAGTTCCTTAATCAAAATACTTTTAATTTTTTCACCAGTTTTTTGAATTGCAGTTTTAAGAGTTCCATTAAGGGTTCCAAACAATAACAATTAAAATATCTAGAAAAAAACATAAAATATTTGTGGAGAATGATCTTTTTCCACCCTCTGACCCTAAATATTTAAAAATAGTGTTGTGTGGATACTGTATATCGATACCAATCGAGGATCATAACATTTCTTAAGGGTATTGTTAAATCAGGGAAATTTTTGTGAGACTATCAGGGAAATCATGGAAATATCAGGGAACTTTTTTTCAAGGATTTTGTTGCCACCCTGTTGGAATTAATTCCCTGAGAATTACCATATTTAAGAATCCATGAATATTGTGAACTATGATTTGCTTCGCAAATTGAATAACAGCCTAACGGAGTTGCCGTGGTGTTTGTTGGTTTGCTTCGCAAACCAAATGGGATTTCGACGTGACGTCACAATTTTTTATAAAAGTATAAATATTTAGTTGAAAAATGATTTGTTAAAAGAAAATCAAACGTATAAGGTATATATATATCTGGTGTCAAATTTCAAATGCGTTGAAATTTTCAATCTGTCTTTAACGATCCCGATTTTCCAAAAAAGAACTAAACAATGCCACCAAAATGTTTTTGTTTTTGTTTTTTCTTTCCTCTAGCTAAAAATCTCTAAACGTCACAATCTCTTTCGAAAATTTTGAAGATATCCAGTTAAATTTTTTTATTTATTAAAAAAAAACAACATATTTTTAGGTATTGATCTAGCGTGAAATTTTCCGCGGATTTCAAATCCATTGAAATTTTTACTCTGTCTTTAACGGTCTAATAGATAGAAAAAAGAACTAAATAACTCCAGTTAAAAGTTTATTTGTTTTTTATCGTCTGCTAGAAAATCATTCCTCCATGCAAAATGATAAGGGAAACGAAAAAAATAAATTTAGAATCTGTGATCTTCTATGCTGTTGCATTCAATAATAATTACATTTCATCAAATTAATTTTAAAATGTTCTAGATTGAATTTTAAAATTCGCCGCGTCCCAAAAATTGCAAAACGTTCGGACTTTCAGTATTTTGCGTGCAGGAACAAACAGACTGACAAACACTTCCATTTATAATATTAAATATTCAAAATGAAAATTTAACTTTTTGATTACGACTATCGGAACGGACGTATCAATTACGGAGTACCTTGCAGAGAACTGCGAACCTTCACATCATAATTAAAGAAGAGTTTATTGATTGTAAACTTAAAAATAAGGGAAAGTTAAAGGTAGTGACAATGCACTATGAATCAGGTGAATAATTTAGATAGACGATAGAGTTTAATAATTGATACAATTAGGAGTCCAATTCACATTCCAAAGGGGGAAGAGATAATGAGGAGGGGCGAACAATCAGTACCGAAAAGAGTGGCAAAATGCATGAGCTGTGGTGGTGATTTAGGAGTTTGGTGATGATTTAGGAGTTTGGTGATAAGGATGGGAGGAGTGAAACAAAAATGTTAGTGCGGTGGGTCCAGGAGACTCACCAATTACGGACGCGCTTCATTTCAGGACAACTTTACGCTGCTATCAACCTTTGGGTGCGCCATTTGGCGAGAAAGAGCTTGACGGGTTAAATTTTTAGGTAGGCGATAAGTGATTGTGATTCAAATATGGGTACCAAACCATATCAACTTTTCAGTGCGCCTTGTAAAGCCGCGTCCACACCGGAGAAGCAGAGCAAAACATGGATGATTGATTTACCCCGGAGACAGGTTTGATTGGCATATATATATATATATATATATATATATATATATATATATATATTAAAAAGTGGTTGCCGCAGCCGCCGTCGCAGGATTGAAAATACGGTTTGTTCAAAATTGTACAGGGTTAACGATAAAGTGGATTATTTTCCGAGGCGGCTATTAGTTTAGGGTTTATTAAGTGTCCCAGTAGGAAAAGCGTAATTTCTACTGCGTGTGAGCAAAAGACCTACATTATCAGTCTTTTGGCTCCTAAGAATATTTTCCATCACGGGTGTCACCAAATGTCGCCTTTTTTGGTAACTTTTCTGCCTATTTCTTTAATAAATCTTTAATGATAATATACGCTGCACTCGCGACTATGCGCCGACTTCGTAAAGAACGGGACCTTAAAACAATTTGCTTCAAACAATAAGTTTGCAGTTTAACTTCAACACACAACCAACCAGATTGATCGCGAGCACATTGAACATTTTGTGTCCGAGCTGTCAAACCAGAAAAACCAGAGAGATTGATTCACCAAACCTGTCTCCGGGTTAATCAATCATCCATGTTTTGCTCTGCTTCTCCGGTATGGATGCGGCTTCGAATACGAAAATCGATTATTTTGCGTGTTTCTCATGCTAGATGTTCACTCAATTACGACATAAAACGATACAACAACGCGTTAGGCGATGTTTGCGCTGACATAAACTTTGAAGTAATAGGTATTCTAATATTTCAAGTTTCTTTTATCCGTAGAATTCGGACTCACTCTGTACTTAAAATAAAAGAAATTACACCATGGATTAAGCAGAAATGGTCTTGAAATGTTCAATTGCAAATAAATTTCTAGGCATTTGTTCTCAGCCTTCATTTTGATGGACGTTATATTTACCACTTCAAATTGTATTCCTATAACTGTATCGCATAAGCGAAGTTTCATATAAATTCATATTTGATCACGGACAAAAAATCCTAAAACCTTTGTGCTTGCTTTTTTATTGTAACATATTTCTTTTCGTGCAAGTAGGGTAGCGATGAAGTACAATATTTTCAAATCCATTAAGTTGTTTCCTTTTGCATTCAATTAGGCTATCATAACTTTGTATGGGAATTTGCAAAATTACTACGCGTTTGTCTATTACTATGTACAATATTTGTCACCACTTACGATAGCTAGTTTTCATTCAATTACTTGTAGAATGACCCTCTGCTGCTCGGGGAGGTTGAAAAGTAGTCATAAAATAAAATTCTTAGTCCCCTTCAGATTAAATACAGATATCTCTTAAGTATTTTAATAACTCCAATTACAGTTTTAGAATTTCTAGCATATCTTTTCTTTAGCAAAAATAATCGATTTGTCGATTTTGAAAAAAAAATGTTTTTAATTATTGACAAATAATTGTTAATAGACAAAACGAAACTAATATAAAACAACTTTCGTTTCATCTAGTAATAATTGACAACTTTCTGTCATTGCGACAAAACATTTTTTTTATGTAATTAATACAATGTTTATATTTTTTCGAGATAAAATTATGCAGTTTTGTATAAAACATTTAAAACTTATGTCACATTCGACAGTTGATCCTTACAGCACTCATTTTCAGGTGAGAAATTAACAATTTCTGAACTAAGATTACACATCTCTTCTGAGTCATAATGTGGCTTGATCAGATGTTCAATCGGTACATTTATTAATAAAAAACAATTATCAAATTAAAAATAAGTAAAAACCATTAAAATTTAAGCGATATAACCATATCGTAAGAGATACCTAATCCTAAACTTTAAAATCTTTGAACAATCACTTGTATAAAATGTTTGGATTACATCTTTTTTTTTAAATATTTATTTTACTTTTCGAAACTTCAAACACATAGGAGTTTTAAGGAAAGTTAATCAAAATAGTTATCGCCAAGCCAATTACATGGTGGACCGAAAAAAATGTTTCGCTGGTTAAATAAATTACTGTAATGCGAAAATCATGTGTATGGCACACCTTAGGATTTCTCAAATACTTTTCTAAATCAGACAATTTTTCAATTTGCATATATAACTATTCAAGTTACATAAATTTCCAAAATTTGAGGAATTTCTTCTTAAATCTAGTGTACAGATTAGTCCGAGATCCTTTAAATTTTAATGAAACTTGGTGTGGCAAGTGACACTACCATAGCTATGAATGAAAATAATAATTGAAAAATAAGTTTTGTCCTCCATTTAAAAGGTTATTAAGCTTCAGTTATTTAAAGCTTAAATGAAAATTAACTGCATTTTTAAGGTAGCTAATTAATTTTTGGGAAGATACAGACTTGGTAATCTCTCATTTTAAAGCTATTTTATTATGATTTAATTTCTTCAACTTAATATAAATCGTAACGCATTTTAATTGTATTAGGTCTTTTTAATGTATCGAATTTTACAAATAAAATATTTTCAAAAGGTGCAGCTTTAAAAATTTGGAATAATTTAACAAATTACGGTGTACATCTTTCCTCCCCCCCCCAAAAAAAAAAAAAAATTAATTCAGGAGTGTCCCTTTTTTCCAATACCCAACCACTCACCTCTTTGTCTTCGGCACCACAAGAGGAGAACTGATAGTTACTTGTGAAGACGTGCTCAGTTTCCTATTCCTCAGTTTCCACATAAGTCAGTCGTCGGTATAAAGACAATTAATGCCAGGGATATACTTTAGTTTTAAAACAGTCATTTCTATACATTTTAAACATATCACAGCTCAAAACTGTACATTGTGGCAGAGTAGTCTGGAAAAGACTAAAACTTTGATTACCAACTATTATACCTGACTACTAAAGCACTGACTAATAAAACCTCTAATCCAATTAAACATGTATGATTTTACACCAATTGAGAAGAGTTTTAACAATTCCCCTCTATACTACATCGTAAACTGACTTCAAATCAACAACAACTGCTGTCAATACATGCTTGTTTTCCAGCGCATTTTTAATGGTTTGTCAAATAGCGCTATATGGTGGTCTGTTTACCTGAAATTTCCATACTCTGTTCTTCGGTAAGTGTGAGTAAGTAGTAAAAGAGCTACCAAAAACCAATAAAGGATATTATAAACGATTATTTCTATCTTTTAAATTAATGCATACATCAATTATCTCGGGTGGGAGTTATGGATAAAAATCAGTTACCAAAAATTTCAGATACTATAAGTCAATTTATTGGATGTGGTGATTAAAGCCTAACCCAGGTTTATCAGTCTTTTCTGCACCCCCAAAGGTGATTAATGACTTCTGAAAATTTATTTTCATCTTTTGGTGTAACAGTACTGAATTCACTTTGCAAATTACAACAGTAGAAAGAATTCAATAGACAAGGGTAAGTATCTTCAAAATCTAATTTATCTATAAACCAAAGAAAAAAAATCAGATATCTCAGGCCCAACATGAAAATAAAAATAATTTTTAAGTTGCTTTAGACCTTTTTGGAATGCAAAAAAGACTAATTCAGTTGAGCAAGACAGAAATTCCCGCATCCAAGCATATTGACTAATATTGGTTTAAATTTTGAAGTTAGTAATAGTTAAAACTATTTTCTTGTCAACCGAATTCTCATTTTCAGTTTCCATGTGTTTAAAAAAGTAAAATTAAATTTGTATTTAAGTCTGCTAGATTTGTGTTCAAAATAAGATTTTTGTGAATACTACGTTCTTTATGTTGGTTGTTCCGAGGGGCGCCAACCAGAGGGAACCCCGACGCACATCATTAATTATTATTACTGTAATTATTGATCAGATATAAAAACAAAAGTATTTAATATAATTTCAAAGTAGAGATAAAAATTTCGTTTGCTAAAACGGTAATTTATCTTCACACACAACTTTCAAAACAGCTAGTCGCATGAATTTTGGTCACGTTAGAAAATAAAATTTGTGTCTATTCAAAAGTAAAAGAGAATTTAAATGTATAGTAACTTAGAGTTATTATGTAATCGGGGGTACATTTGAATTATTCTGATGAAAGGTTGTTCACTGTTCCTATTATGCCCAGCTAAATTCTAAATTGAAATATTTAGCCAAGTCAATGGTGAAAAGGGATTTACAAACTCGTTTTTTTATGACTAACCTTATGTATTTGTATTGAAGAATCTGAGAACTTAGAACCCAAAATTGGAAAGTTTCATTTTCGGAAGGGTTACGTGTAAGCCAGTGAATGGCTCTGGGAACTCAAAAACTCACCCCAGAAGTATTGTTTTCTGGTATTTAAAATATTTCTTCACATAAAATACTCTAGATACATGCGTGAAGGCCTTTTTTTCATTCATCTACAAGAAAAGTAATGGTTCATAAATCGATATTATTTATGAACTATTATTCATTACATGATGTAATAATTCATTAAATGAATTTTATCTTGAAGTATAAAAGCAATATTTCTGGGCATTTGTTTTCTTTTCTCTCTCTCAACCAGCTTCTGACATGTACTTAAAGTGCTAATACCCAGTAATGACACAAAGTAAAAGGGAAGTTCCAGAAACAGGGATATTTTAAGTATTTGCTTATCTCTCCAAGCAGTTACGATGAAATATCTCGTCTAACAAGATGTGGCTAATTTTTCTGAAGAACAACTCGTCAAGATCTTTTGTTAAGAACAACTCGTCAAGATCTTTTGTTAAGAACGATCCGTTTGAAAAGATCGTTAACAGATTTCACCACGAGGTTTGTCGTTTTCATTCCCTTTAGGAATCACAGGTGCGTCGCGCGCGTTAATGGTTTTTCTTGTAGTATAGAGTGAGTTGTGCCCGATGCTTTTGAATGACAGGGGTCATTGTTGTTCGATTGAGCAGGTAGAAGATTGATGTTTCCGTTCAATTGGTTTTAAGAACAGTTTTTCTGTGTCCTCGTGTTTCGAAGAATTTTCTTTTTCATGAGATTCTCTCTATATAATATGTTGTTTCTCTAAATAAGACCCAAAGAATTCTGCATCTCTGATTTTCAAAGGTGTCTCTTTTCACGATTCGCATTAGTAGCTGACTTTTAAGTGCTTCCCACCTAAAAGAACTGTATAGGCCCCTCGGTCTTTTAGAATGGGAGTACTCACGCCTTTCTAACAAAGTGGTTAGAGGTACACTGCTGGACTTTTCCTGTCTCCCATAGTTGAACTCAAGAACTCTTGTATTGTATCACAATGATGTCGTCAGGCAATTTGCATCTTTAGTTAACAGTTTTGCTTCATAAAAGGCGCTGTCAAGAAATTATCTGAAGCACTGGGCTTTTATTGAATGCACAACTCGGACTGTGAGACTCGGAAACTGCAGTCACTGTTAGGAGAGCCTTGAGCAGACTTTTAATCCAGAGACCTTATCTATACAACTGAATATGAACAGCGATATATATATTGCGGAGATTGTCAAAGGCATACCTTGTCTTCTAAGAAAGGGATATAGACATAGAGTGCACAGAATTTAATTTCCTTTTTTTAATTAAGCACAGACTGTTGCACCAGCTGGAGGAATTATTCACAAGAGGGCGAGAAAAGACGTATTTATTCTAGTAAAAATACACAGTCATTTTAGAGAGTCTCCCTCTTTTCATTTAATATATTTTAAACTAATTATTATCTCTCTAAATTTCCAATTTCTTCAAACATCTGATATGACCTGAGTGTTTAAAATTCAGAAATAGAAAATTCCGTCATTTAACCTCGGAAGTTAAAAACACACTTAAATTAAACAAAACACATCCTAGTTTATACTGTTTTTAATAATAAATTTTTCGCATAATTCGTCGTGAATTGATCTTAGCTCTGATGAAGAAATCACGTGCTTCTAGTCCAATGACATTTATTCTTCTCATTGAAATTTTGTCCGTCAGCTTTTTTGATACCTTGATACGTTTGTTGGCAGATTTCGACTATTTTTCTTGGATGTGTTCTTGGGACAAACAAGAAGCATTGCATCAAGAAATTGTAAATTTAATTCATTTCAAACAAAAAGTTTAAATTACCTAATAGGTAATTTACGATGGATATTATATAAAAAAATATTTCCGATTGCTAAATTTAATTTAATTTTACTTTAATGTAACATAGAGTAAAAAAACAATTATTCAAAAATTTCAACTATAGAATAACAAAAACAAATTTGAAAACTTATAATTAATTATAAAAAAAAAATACACAATAATACATAAATAGGAATGTATCACAAAATTTATTACTTCCTTAACCACATAACCAAAGATCAAATTATATCTTGAAGTTCATTTGATATTATAATATAAATGTATAGTTTCAATAAATTGAATTTTACATTAAAAATTTCAACGACTTACAAATATAATAATATTCTGTAAAAACAATATGATTTTTAAAGTATTTATTTGAAATTTAAACAACTAAAAGGCATCTCTCCCTAAAAATGTATGTGTGGCGTCTATCCTTTTGGTATGGGAGAGATGCCTCGGCAACTGTCCGAAGTACAAGACGGCCAAGATGGCGGTAAACTGCCTCAAGTCGATTGATCAACTCCTGACAACAGGTTTTTATGCTTACATAAAAAAATCCATTCAAATTATCTAGTGCACCCCCCTTCCTTATACTACAACATCAATCTCATAACGTAGAAAAAACATGGTACTTTCTTGAAATGTTGTTGTGATAGAAGAAAACAAAAGATGGTGTAGCAACACTTTCTCAGCACACCAAACATCATCCAACTGCAACATTCATGGAACTTGTAGATATACCTAGAGTAATGTTTCAAAATTACATCATGTTTGGCATCGCTACCGGTGGGGCTTCTCACCCGGAACTACCTTACGCCTTAAATAATTTTTTACACACTTTAAAACAAAAAACGATTTTCTGACACAAACATTAATGTCATTTTTGTAAAAGTAAACTATAGTTCATAATATTCATAATTTGGTTTGCTTCGCAAACCAAATTGGAATTCGCAGGGAATTCATTCCAATAGGCTACGAATTTCCATTTGGTTTGAGTAGCAAACCATCACCACGGGAATTCGTAGCAATCACCGGGGGTTCAGAATTGTGGTCACACCTGACCCCACGAAAAGAATTGTCACAGCAACAGCGTGCTGGTCGTATGCAGTGGCTAGTAACACATAAAATGAATTGAATATGAAATTTTCTCTTGTCATAAATTTATGTGTCCGACTTCTTCGTTTTCATCAAAAAACGTTTTTTCTCTTTTGTTGTTTGCGAGTTTGTCCATCTTCCACATTAAATGATAGCCATGTTAAATCAATTGCCTCTTTTTCAACTTTTTCTCTGAAATTATTGATAAAATCTAATGAATTAAGTAGGATATATACTATATCCTAGTATCCTTTTAATGGTTTGCATTCCACTGATTATACTAGTAGCATTTATTCTTTGTAAATTACTATTTCAAATAACACTTTCATCAAGGCGGTTTCATAATTGTCCATTTTCTTCAGTAGTGAAGTCGCCTCAACCATGGTAACTTTTTTCTTCTTCTAAATGACAAATTTCAGTTAAAGCCTCTTTATATGGTTGGAACCAAGCTTTAAAGCTAATACAGCATCTGTTCTTGCTAACCATCTGTATTAGAAACTCTTTTCACTGCACTTATAAAGACGCACATTGTAAAGTCGCTGTCACAACTTTCCCCCAACCCTAGTGAAAAGACATGAAGACCTCGAGACCCTTCGGACGGTTATGGCCGTACGCGGCCGCTTACCGCCTAATCCGTCACTGTACCGACTCATTCACAACTAAGAAAATAGTGCTTATCTTCATATAAGGGAAGTGTTTTCACTTAAAATAATACCACCGAAGAATGCTGTTAAATATTCAGTCTGTCTAGCGTGTCTAGTGTTACTATAACTAGATTTCATCCGATAGCTGAATTGTTAGCGCTGAGGCTCTGGGTTCAACAGGTTCTAGGTTCGAATCTTGGCCAAGACATGAATGTTCATAGTAGTTCTGAATTCTTGTAATTCATGGGTCCCTGTTTAATTAACCCTTGAGTAGAAAAAGATAATTGTTGTGACAATCCAAACAAATATTTACTAACTATTTCGAAAATAAATAAATCCATTTAGCAATTCAACTTACGAACAATCGAAGAAAAGGTATTTCCTAAGAAAAGTGATTACTGATTATACGGTTTTAAAAACTACAAGTACATTTACTAGTTCTGAATTGATACCTTAAAAATATATAGAAAATTCTTAAGTGAAATGCAAGCGCGTCTCAACAAAATTTTGTAAAATTCTAACGAATGAAGAGAAGGTTCAAAATGTATCTGATGACTGGAAACACTATAAAAGTTATAACCCCAGTAGGTAATTTGGTAATTTTAATTAACGTCATACTGAGCAAAACAACGGGCTATTGACGATGGTCAGGGATCAATCTCCTAAGGGATCAATCTCCTAATCCGAGGACAACAGCACTAGGCAACACCTGAGCTGGCACCCCACTCTCCAAACTTCCACACCAACACAACGCGAGGACTTTCGGCCACGACCGATTTAAGGTGCACCAGCCGCCTCTACACCCTACGCTTACAAATATCCATGCACTGCCCCCGGATTCGAACCAGGAACCTACCTATCTGTAGGCTAACACCTTAACCACCAAACGGGAAGGAAATGGAATCGAACGAAGCTGAAACTAGATCCAAAACTTTTAGTTTCTTGATCTGGATACGTTGTTCATCTTCCCATTGTGCATATTCTTCTATCTTCCCAACAACATATTTTCATTCATAGGATGTGCAATGTAAAGAAAATATTCCAAAACCTTAAAATTCAAAATTTTCTAGAAAAGCACACATTGGTATTCATTTTCAAGCTTAGTTAAATATCTGAAGACTGCGGTAGGTCAGTTGGGAATCGAATTAGTAACCGAAGGGAAGCGAGTTCGAAACTTGATCCAGACAAAGACCATTGCGCATACGGGGCCTGGTGCACGTTAAATTTGACGTAGCCACAAATGTCCTCACGTTTGCTTGGTATGGAAGTTTGGAGAGTGGGGTGCCAGTGCAGGTTTTGTGTGTGTGTGTGCTCATGTGTCATCTGACCATTATTATGAGGTGTTGTCCTCGAGTCTTTTCCTTCAGGATTCATTCCTAACCGTTGTCAATAGCCCGTAGTGTTGCTCCAGTTCTACGTTAGTTACCAACCTACCTATCTAGTTAACAATCTGAAAACAATGAATTTTACACCATCCGACCCAATTTCATCTGCCTCTTTCCCTTGAAACTTCCTCAAGAAAAAACGATTTTTCACCAAGATCGAAATGTACAAAAAATTAACATATATATATATATATATATATATATATATATATATATATATATATATATATATATATATATATATATATATATATATATATATATATATATATATATATATATATTTCCCAGATATATATCTATATTTATCTCTCGAAATATTTATAATTAATATGTAGTACGTTCTAACTAATTGTTAGAAAAATGACCTGTAAATATATACGAAGAGGGACCTTTAAAACAAAGTTTCACTATAACAACGGTCCCCTTCTCCCTATATCCCCCACCCCTTTATTTTTTGACACCTCCCCGTTCCCTCGGAAAGTTGGCGAGAACGCGTTCCGAACACGCCCTGAATAGGGGGTAGGAACTCCTGGACGCTCAGAACACGTTTTTGGCCTGTACGCTCAGGAAACGTAACCCTTTTGAAAGATCATTCGTGATAGTAGCCGGTGTGTCCATCTACCAGATGGAAAGGAAAGGAAAAATATGTCCAAGATAATTATTTTCCTGTGAGCCAAGTTCAATTTTAATGTGTTTGGGTTGAGACGCTTGATTTTGTTTTAGAAATCAAACAAAGAGTACAATTTTATTTGTGTTGATATGTCAAAGCCGTTTTTTTTTGTATTTTATAAAAAGAAAAAAAGGTTTTTTAATTTATAAAGAAACATAGTTTGTGCATTTTATAAAGAAAAAAGTTTTCTGATTTTGTTAATTTATTTCTCAATATCCTATTGAGTTCCGCCAGTGCGACGTAAAATCAACTACCTATTTAGTTCAATTATAATTATTTTCGTGTTGCTTACAATTAATTACGTTTATAAAATCTGAAAATGTGTCCCTATTTAAGGCCGACTTCACGTGCCGTTTTGAACGGAGCAAGATTTTGTTTTTGTTTCCCAACCTTACAGTCATTTTACTAAAAATATAAATTTAGTCCAGTTGAAGAAAAAAACTTTTTTATGACATATTATAATCAATAGTCGTTTTTCAATGTAAGGCAAACAAATTACTGGGAATATCATAGATCACAACAATTCCTGTGTGTTTTCCGTTGGATTTAATATTTAATGTTTTAAATTTCACATTTTTTTTTAAAGTTTTTAAGTTTGGGTGAAGCTTTAATTTTAATGACGATCTCCAAAAATAATTTTTCATCTGACTTTTAATGAGTACAGAATAACCCCCAAACCATTTTTGCCATTCCGGTGTGATTGTTCTTTCAAGGAAATATGGATGGTAACTAAAAAATATTGATGTATATTTATAAAAAATTTATGCACATTCGAAATAGTGCTTGCTAGTGCATGCACTAGAATCAAATTGATATATTTATTGTTATATTTATTTGAATATCAATGTTGCAAAATGGTCAAAAATCCTTTAACAATTTTTCAATGAGTCATAAAAAATCTTTATTTTTTTAAAATATCTTTCTACTTCTAGCAGAAGCACTAGATAACATCACGATGAACATCATGACCATAATTAGATTTTTATGTTAATTATTAATTCGATTAATTAATATGAAAATATTAATTTTTAATTATTTTCGTATTAACTTTTTTCACAGGTGCACGATAAGAAGAAAAATAAGATAAAAATACGGATGTAGTGCATAAGCTGATTAATCCATTCAATACTGATACATCTGGACAATTCAAAGAAACAGAGTGGAACAAGTGTTTTATCTGTCAAGAAGACAAGTATGAAGTTCTTCGGTTTTCCAGCAGACAGTAAGTAAAGCATTAAGTGTGAAGAAAAAGGAACTGTTATAAGACAATTTCTGATTTTCTTGTGGGGTTTAGTATTGCAGGGTGTTTATAAAGAATAATAAATACGGAACGTGGTCGATGCAACATTGGTACAACATAAAGCACAGTTTCACGAATCATGTAGATTGCAGTTCAATAAGACAAAACTTCAAGGATCTCAGAAATGGAAGATAGAACCTGCGGATAATGCAAATAGTTCTACGAAATTCACCACCAGAATGTTTTGGTAAATAGTTCAGTGAATTCAAAAGCATTTTTTTTGTGTGTGACCAGCCTTCTCAAGCTGGAGGTTCATTATGTACTGCATCTACATTCGGCCTGGATGTGTTCCTCACTGTACCCTTAAACTGGAGGACAGGCCTTCGCTTGCGAAACTGAGTGTCGGTGATCTTATTGCATTAAATGCCTTGTATTATGTTCGATGCCTCGTATCATTATACAACAGAGCAAGAGACCAAAGAACAAACAAGAAACTGAAATAGAACAAACTAACCATGGTATTGCATTTGCCGAACTTGTATCATACATCGAAGATGCTCGTAGTGACAATGAAATCACACCCATATTTAAACTTGTTGATCTATGCAAACTGTACAGCATGAGGATGAAACAACAAGATATTGATCAAGCTCTGAAGAAAGCTTGTGAATACGATGCAGGTACTATAGTGACGCTATTCATTTTGCCAAAGCAGCAAATATAGTTAGAAGAGACATTTTTAAAATGAAAAACCTCTTCAATGGATTTGGAGAAACCTGTCAGGAAGATTCCGTACCAGCATCTCTGTTAGTTGTAAAGCACAGTCAAGTTTTTTAACCCCAACCTATCCTTACTGTTACACAGTTACTAATGTGTAACAGTTTGGTGAGACGTCGGGAGTGTCATTCTGGAACAGTCTACAAGCACAATCGAGAACAATAAACACATTTGCCTATATGCTTAGGTATTTTAATTCATAAAAATAACTCGCAAGCGTGAACTAGTTTAAGATCTTTTGAGCTTGGATTAAGCATATTATAAGACCGAGTGCTAGACCTTTCATCAGAACTTGGAAATGAAATATGTCATCTGTATCGCATGGAAAATGCTGTCGTTCCTCTTCAGTTAAAAAGATTGCTTTTCACAACTAATACGGTTGATAATATTGACCACAATCCAAGTTCTACTACAGCTCATGATTCTTTCCATGGTACAGGAATATCCCTATTTCAACATCCAGATGGTAGTTTTAGAGGAACCTATCGAAATAAAACTTCAAGTACTTTTGAAGAGAAAGCAACTAAACATCTTCCTGAAAGCTACACAAGTGTTACCCCTGTGCCTTCTATTAGAACTGACTGTCCTTTGCCAACAGTACAAGAAATCTTCGTTGACTACCAAGTTTAATGCAATAACATCAACGGCACTCAGTTTCGCAAGCAAAGGCCGGTCCTTCAGTTTAAGGGCACAGTGAGGAACACATACAGGACGAATGCACAAAAGATGCAGTTCTTGAAGAACTTCCAGCTTGAGCAGGCAAGTCACAAAAAAATTGCTTTTGAATTCACTGAACTATTTACCACAACATTCTGGCGGGTGAATTTCGTAGAACTATTTGCATTATCCGCAGGTTCTATCTTCCATTTTTGAGCTCTTTGAAGTTTTGTCTTATTGAACTGCAATCTACATGATTCGTGAAACTGAGCTTTATGTTGTAGCAATGTTGCATCGACCACTTCCTACATAATCGGGATGTTCCAGATTTATTGTCCTTGGTAAACACCCTGGAATACTAAACCCCACAAGTAAATAAGAAATTGTTTTATAACCAGTTTCCTTTTCTTTACGCTTACTGCTATTACTTACTGTCTGCTGGACACCGAAGAACTTCAAAACTGTCTTCTTGACAGGTAAAACACTTGTTCCAATATGTTTCTTTGAATTGTCCAGATGTATCAGTATTGAATGGATTAATCAGCTTAATGCACTACATCCGTATTTTTATCTTATTTTTCTTCTTATCGTGTCACCTGTGAAAAACGTTAATATGAAAATAATTCAAAATTAATATTTTCATATTAATTAATATAGTTAATAATTGACATAAAAATCTAATTATGACATGCACGTATGTTTATAGCATCAATTCATGCAAAATCCCATATAATACGCTATTAACATCACCAAATGACAGTAAAAAAGGAGCACATAAAATATACTCAGAGGCCGCCATTTTGTTATAAATAGAATATATACATAAAATAAAGTATATATTATTAAAAATTGCTAAGTACATGCACAAAACATCAATTACTCGCCATTACTTTAATAGCTGTCATTTAACATCATCAAATAACATTTAAAAGGAGCACAAAAAATGTTCCGAAGCCGCCATTTTGAATGTCCGCCATTACTGCCATAGGCGAAATCTGAGATGGCCTCATATCCAAAATTAAATCTTCATATGTGTAGTATATGTGCCCCAAGTTGTATGCTTCTATCATTAAAGGCACAATTCTAACAATTTTTTGCACATATCAGCCGTACTACAGACAACTATGTAATACGATCTTGGTTGCTGTCACTGCAGAAAACCCCGCTTCACACAGATAGGTTGTCGGAAATGGCAATAGGGATTTAAGTGCTATGGTGGCAAACTCAGGGTATTCCGCCATGACTTTAATCCAGAACACCGGCAAAGTTGTTGTATCGAACGTAGTTTTAAGGCCGCCTTCATTTACAATCTCCAGCAGTTGATCTTCGTCTTGCACAGACATGCTAGATTTACCTGTTTTGTTGACAAATGGGTCGCGGATCCATTCCTTACTAGTTCGTGGGTCTTTTGTAGTTGGGAAGTAGCGCTCAAACTCTTTTAAAAGCAAAGAAAGGTGATTGCGCACCAACTGGGAGAATCAATGTTTAGGCTCAGTCTTGCCTAAAATCCGCACTAATGTCTAAAACATGTCCAAAATGCCTCTGTTCACACGCCGTCCCCGCATTTTGAGTTTTGCTTTAAATGAAGTTACTTTGTCAGCCAACTTGAAAACAGCTATCACATTTGTCAAAATTGGAAAATAGAGACATACAGAATTCAGAAATCATAATTGGAGCTCTAGTAACAGAACAAATTTCAAGTTCTGATTTACCGCCTCCTAATTGAGTAGACATTTCATAGATAAGAACCGCACAAACCCGAAAGAAATACACCAAAGTAAATAAAATGGAAATAATTTAACGTTCCTTGGGCGGCCCGGTACCATATTATCCAAGGACCGGTCCGTGGCCCGGGGGTTGGGGACCACTGGTCTAGGAGATAGAAAAAGTAAATTTGACCTCCGTTAAAAGATTTATCATCTGACTGGGAAATCAATCGCGGAAAATCAAAGCGGAAACGAAAAAAATAATTTTCTATGCGTTCTGTCGGTTGAAAAAAACTTGGCATGATTCCAAACCCTGACTGCAAGTTCAAGTGGGTTGAAAAAGTCAACCGCGTTTGAAGAACCAGGTAGAGAATAAAACTATTAAATTCCTTTAAAAATATTCTAGATTTGTAGCAATGATGTATACTGACACGGCTAGCTAACACTTAAATTGAATTTATTTACACACACATACACTACAGAAATTACAAGACTTTCACGCACATAAAATATTCGGGACAGGGACATTTTTACTATCACATACTACAGCTTAGCTGCTGCTTGCTCCAGGGTTGGAGTTACACTGTGTAAGTTTTTGTCAGTCCGATAGGGGGCGTTGTTGGTTCCGTTACAGACTCCCCCTCTGGCTCTGATGACGTCCCGACGATGAGCCAGGATTATTTTTTTTCTAGGGCGACCCCTTCTTCTTATGGGAGCTACATGCCCAGTGTCTCTCTTTACTTGGGGTTCATAGTAAGTTTTTAATGCTGACACATGATAAGTTCCAAGAGTTTGGTCTGGACTGGCCGGGTCGGCAATATCATATGTTGTCGGCGATCGATTTGTGAGAACTACATATGGTCCTTCTCTTTTGGGCATTAATTTTCGAGTTCTTTTATTTTTGCTGATGGGATGAATAGTAACCCAAACTTGATCACCAGGTTTGAAGTATATCGGTCGTCTACGACGATCAAAATTTTCTTTTCGTTTGTCTTGTTTATATTCAACTGTATCTTTTATCTGGGTGGTTAGACGAGCAAATCTTTTGAGATACGGTGTTATCTCGGGAATGAAGTTGTCGTTATCAATAACTCCTCTTATGTCATGAACCACATCGTCCGTTGTTCTCAGCTCTCTGCCAAACTGTAGGTATGCAGCAGTGTGACCGGTGGTGTCACAAGTAGAAGTATTCATCGCAAATCGGATCAAAGGAAGCTTGTCTTCCCAGGCAGTATGTTCTTCTCCAACTAAAATTGCAAGGCGGGGCTTCAAGTCCCGGTTTTTGCGTTCTGATGGATTGGCTTGTGGATGATAGACTGGTATGAGATCTTGTGTGATACCTAACAGGTGACACGTCTGTTGCATGACAGCGCTCACAAATTGCGGTCCGTTATCGCTAATTAACCTTCGAGGTAGACCATAGCGTAAATAAACTTCTTCGAGTAGTGTTTCAGAACAGTTAGCTGATGTGGCTTCATTAAGGGCAAACAATTCAACCCACTTAGTATTTGTGTCTTCCACGATGAAAATCCATCTTTTTCCAGATGATGTCTCTGGTAGGGGACCAAAGAGATCGATTGCAAGAACTTCAAATCTCTGTGCATAAACTGGGGTTCTAAGCAGTCCAGCAGGTTTCTGGTTCGTTGGCTTATATCGATTGCATTCTGCACAGGTTTTGATATAATCAGAAATGTATTTCCTCATGCCTGTGAAAAAGTATCTGGAAGCAATCTTGTTGTAGGTGCCCTCCACACCATAATGACCGGCTGTAGGAGCGTCATGGTGCTCCTGCAGAACTCTCTGGCGTTCTTGAATAGGGACTACGAGTTGAGCATCGTCTGACTCAGTTTCAGGTGAGTAGCGATACAAGACACCCTCATTCATAATGTATCCTCGGCTGATGTAGTTGGCAAAATTTTCGTCTTTATCATTACTCTCAAGGGAGTTAATAATTTTCTTTAGATCTGTATCTGCCAGCTGTTCTTTTCGAATATCACTAGACTTTCTTGTGGGTATATTGATAGATACGGCTTGCATCTCACAGTTTGTATCTTCATGTGAATATGTCGGTCTCGACAGCATATCAGCGACCACATTAGCTCTTCCTGGCGTATATTCGATTTTCAGATTAAACGATTGGATCTTCAGAGCCCATCTTGCTAAACGTCCTGAGGGTGACTTAATGCTCAGAAGCCATTTAAGAGGTTGATGGTCTGAAGCAATGATAATTTCTTGATTCTCGATGTAACCTCGGAACTTTTCTAAGGCCCAAACTACTGCCAAAGCTTCCCGCTCAGTAGTCGAATAATTGCGTTCTGCTGGGATCAACAGACGACTAGCGTATTCAATCACATGTTCTTCTGGACCATTTCCTTGGAGAAGGACTGCGCCAAGGGCGTAGTTACTCGCATCTGTGCGAATTATGAAAGGCTTACATCCATCAGGTTGCTTTAACACAGGGGTTGTTGTCAAGCGTTCTTTTAGGGTTTCGAAAGCTTCTTGCTGTTCAAGACCCCACGACCAATCGACTCTTTTCTTAGTTAAATTGCTAAGAGGTCGTGCTATGTCTGCAAAGTTCGGAACATATCTTCTGAACCATGAGCAGGTCTGTAAGAAAGACAGTTCTTTCACATTAGTTGGAACTGGAATTCTTTGGATAGAAGCGATTTTCTCTTGATCGGCTTCAATTCCATCTCTTGTTATCCAGAAACCCAAGTACTTAACACGATCACAGGAAAAATGGCATTTCTCTCTATTTGTGTGCATGAAGTTTAAAAAGAGAAAGTCTCTCAAAAACAGTCTTTAGATCTTTTAAATGTTTGTCAAAAGTCTCTGATAAGATGACTATGTCATCCAAATATGAGAGTGCAAAAACATCTTTCAGGCCACTTCGGAATTTATCTATCAGGCGTTGAAAAGTGGCAGGTGCGTTACGCAGACCAAAAGGCATGCGTAGATAACGGTAAGTTCCGAAAGGACAAATAAAGGCAGTTTTGTCCAAATCGTTTTCATCCACTTGCACCTGATGATATCCTGATTGTAGATCTATAGTTGACATGTATGATGTCGGTGTAGCTTCGTTTAAAAGATCGTCCATCCTAGGTAATGGATAAGTGTCCGGTTTCGTAACGGCGTTGAGGCCTCTGTAGTCAACACATAATCTTACTTTCCCGTTTGGTTTAGCGACGAGCACTACCGGAGCAGCATATGGGGATTCACATTCTTCTATTATGTTCTTTGCCAAAAGTTCATCAATTTGTTCTTTCAGTATTTCTTTCTTGGCCGGTGACATACGATACGGTGGAACAGATATAGGATGATGATTCATAGTAACTATTCTGTGCTTCATGAAACGAGTAGGTTCTCCCCCTGGTTCAAAGCAGCGTTTGTACTCTTGAAGTAAGCAGTTTAATTCTACACTTTGCATCTGGGTCAGATGTCTTCCTTCATCACTTCTCAAGTGGACAATAGTGGTAGGCTCAGGCACAAATGTTGATTTAAAAGTTTTCGGCGCATCCTTTAATTCAGTAGGCTTTACATAGAAGAAATATTGTCTATGGGAATCTTCACTAAAATGCCAGGTTCCATTTTGAACGTTGAGAACAATACCGGCTGCATGGAGAAAGTCTTTCCCTAACAGCGTGCTATTCCCTTTTGCTTCAGGGAGAACAAGAAGTTCTGTTGACACAATTTTACCTTCTATACACAAGTTGATAACATTTTAAGAGCAACCATGGAATGGAGTTTTCCATCAGCAAGAGTCAGTGAAATCTTTTTGTCCTCGAAAGCAATTCCATTCTTTCGTAGAAAGTTATACAGCTTTTCTCCTGCAATAGAGTGTGAGGCACCAGTATCGGCACACACAGCAATTCTCTCACCAAAAAGTTCAAAGATAATCAAGCTTGAAAGATCTTTAGTTGTATTACTTGTGAACAAGTTCATACAGTTGACAGTAGTTTCTTCAACTTTAGATTTTGTACAAGTAAGACATTTAGATATTACAACTCCTGGTGTTCCGCATCCAAAACATCGAATTGGGGGTCTTCCTTCTGATCTAGGAGTAGAATTTCGAGGTATCGAAACTCTTGAAAATTGACTTTGCGTATGTTCGTGTCTATTAACCACAGGACGGAATCTTCTATCTGTAGAGGCTGTTTTATTTTCGTCTCTACAATATGTTTTCTTTTGAGTCTGCACCACATGTTTCTTCACTCCTTGACGGATATTCTCATAAGTATCCAGTTTTTCAGCTAACTCTAGAGGGTTGGCCCAATCTGTCCACAAATCAATGAAGTGATCTTTGATGTATGGTGGAGTCCTTTTCTTAATTTGATCAGTAATTAATAAACTTTTGAGTTGATCAAAGGTGGTGACATTCATTTCCTTTGTCCAACCTTCAAAATAAGAAGCCAGTTCGAAAAAGTAGTCCCTCCATGTCGTATCAGGATTCTTCCTATGTTGGGAAAATAACTGTCGAAACTTATCAGCAGTTACCCTAAATCTCTTGAGAAGCATTTCTTTCACCTTTTGGTAATTTTGAGCCTCCTGTTCATCTTCTCTAGCAAGTAACTGCGCTATTTCAGCTGGTAAGGAACCAATGAGATATGGTATCCATGATGACTCTGGAAGATTCATAAACTTCAATTGACGTTCGAAAATAATTAAAAACAGTCCTATTTCATCTTCTTTTGGATTAAACTTAGGGATAATCCGACTGAGTTCATATTTCGGGTACTCTGAGCCATGAGTAGAAACAACTGAATTGGAAACCTTTTGAGCTTCAAGTTGGAGTTTTAGCTTTTCGAGTTCATACTTGCGCTCGTTCTCAATTCGGACCTGTTCTTCTGCTTGTGCTTTAAGTAATTTTTCCTCCTCATCCTTCTTTTCAGCCTTCAACTTGTCTTCCTCGACAGCATTCTCCGCTTTTAGTCGATCTTCAATTATAACTTCGAGCATATTCTTTACGAGCTCTTCTTCGTAATTTTCACTTTAAATTATAAGTTCTCGAAGTTTGATAACTTTTAAGCTGTCCGACACAGCCAGACCAAGCTCCGATGCAAGAGTTCGGAGGTCTTCTTTCCTTCCTTTCCCTAGGAACGCCATATTGTCCAAAACCCCTAACTATTGTTTAGGTTGGAATTTTTTTTTTTAAGAAGAGAGTCCTAAATCTAGAGTCCTAAGTTTAAAGTTCAATAGTCCTAAACTTAATACCTTTAAATGCAAAACGTTTAGATTATATTATGTTCATTCCGTTATGGACACTTAACTAAAGTTACATGCAAATATTCTTGAATTCTCAGAACCATTATCAAAATACAAATAAAACATTTCCCAAACACTTTAAAAAATTCACTTAGCTAAAGTATGAAAAATAGCAAAAGTATGAAATATATTCAGAAACACTTGTATACAGATACTTGCATTAACACTAATTATAAATCATGAATTCCTCAACACTTTAATAACTTGATCTAAACTACCATTCATTACAAAAATAATAATTCAATAAAGGCAATACTTTAAATATCAACTTCTTTTGAAATAAAATATCTCCCTAAATTCAGAAAGTGATATTTCTTTTGTGTGTTATCTTTATTGAAACACACTAAATTTTTTTTTTTTCACTCGTTGAAGAATGACAATGCAGTAAATATAAAATACAGATCATGAAAAAAAAAACCATACATACAAAATTTTTTTTCTTTTTCTTTCAATGCAACGCGCCTAATAAGAAAAGTAAAAACAACTGGCGCCGTGTTAGACGTCGACTAAGATTTTCTTTAGGCGGGAGATTTTAGAGTTCAAGGTCGTTCAACTACTAGGTATCGATACATTATTTCTGCACATTACACACATTCTACAGCATTAATATTCATAATAAATCGTTAATTATCCAACTATTTAAATACATACATACAGTTAAATAGTTTTAAGCTTTCTGAAACACTTAAATCAGGATTGATTTACAAGTTTAAGTAGTCAGACGAACAACTTAGCATTAAAACGAAATCAATTTCTCATTACAATACATACAAAATAAAGGAATTTCTTCTGAGTTAAAAATTACTATTTCTACAGTACAACTTTGAAAAACCTTCTTTATAAATGACTTTTTGCCTAGGTTTAGACGACATAAAGTATAAAAATACTTATCTATCCGATGGATATCGGGATCGGCCCCACGTTGGGCGCCACTTCTCTGTAGCAATGATGTATACTGACACGGCTAGCTAACACTTAAATTGAATTTATTTACACACACATACACTACAGAAATTACAAGACTTTCACGCACATAAAATATTCGGGACAGGGACATTTTTACTATCACATACTACAGCTTAGCTGCTGCTTGCTCCAGGGTTGGAGTTACACTGTGTAAGTTTTTGTCAGTCCGATAGGGAGCGTTGTTGGTTACAGATTTAATTTCAAAATTTCGCCGCGACCCAAAAATTGCAAAACATTTGGACTACCTGTGTGCCAAATCTGATTGCTCTAAGTGCCATAGTATCGCCAGGATTTTGTGGCCGTAAAAAAACAAACAAACAGACAAACACTTCATTTTATAATATTAGAGATTCCAGTTATTTATATAGTAATGTAGAGTGTTCTTGAAAAAATATTTATAAGACATTTAGACACAAGAAAAAGGTTTTCTGCAGTATCACAAAAGCATTTCAGTTTGTACATAAATCTTAAAAAGGGGTAATTTTAATATTTTCATTTTGTTTCGTTTTTAGCTGGTTAATTTTCATTTAAATCTGATTTGGAAATTTTAAGCATTGATCCCTTGGAATTAGTTACTCAGCAAGCATAACTATTCTGTATTTATAGAATTGAAATTTTGGAAGTGAAAGTTAATTCATTCATCTGATAATTGTGTATATTTAGAAAATAGATTATGGCAGGCATTTAATTAATGCAACTAGAGCAACATAATGTGCTATTGGCGGCGCATAGTGTGTCATTTTCACAATCTAGGTGGACAAAATTATTGCATCAAAAATACACTGGTTTTGGGAGGTTATAAGAGGATGTGAGTGATGAAATACTCATTTGGCATATATTTAACGTTTTTTAGTTATTATTTGGATGCAGAAATTGATTAAACTAAAAAGTTTTTGTCAACTTAGCTCCATATATTAAATGTATTTAGAGATCAATTATTAACTGTATATTTTGCAATTTTATACCCATAACAGTTACATTTAAAAATAAAGATGTATGTAATATAGAAAAAGCAATATTACAATGGAATCTCAACTACCTAAATAGTCTACTGATGTATTAAAAAAAAGTTCTTAAAAAAAAAAATTCAACCTTTTTGGAAACATTTCGCTGCGTTAACTTTTAGACCTTGATCGTAAACTTACAATTTGTGGATCTGAGGAAATGGACTAATTTATTCATTAAATCTATTGGTATCAGTTCTTGACATTTTTATAGAAAATATTTCCTTTATCGCCTATTGTGTTTTTTACTGTCTCTTGCGCTTTTAAGAAGTGGACCAATTACCAATTGGAAGAATACAAGTGAAAAAATATTTCCATTGACCAGTGTTATGTATAGTTTCCTTGAACTAGGGGTACCAATGATACTTTCTGAGGTATATATATCATTCTGAGGTACAGCTGAAGTTTCCGTGACAATGATCCCAGAAGCAATAAAATTTTCGTGGGCCTCAAACTCAAGGAAGAAAAAAGTTTCAAGAAAACTCTCGTTAAGTTATTAGTAAAGAGAAAATAAAAAATTCCATACCCTAACACATTAAATAAATTTATTTAAAAAAAAATTATATGAATTTCTGTATTGTTATTTTTTTTTCCGAATTCGTCAATTATTTTGGCATTATAAATTCGGTTTTAAATTTTTTGCTCTATATACTGAATGGCCATATTAATTAATCTTTCTTTTCTCATAGTATACCTTTATTAATTTTTTACACGCTTTAAAACAAAAAACGATCTTTCTTCTGACGTCCATAACTAAAGGAACTGTTAAAAAAATTTAAATAATGTTTCAACATTCGCAAATGTGCTAAACATTTCTTTGAAAGCTAAACTCTTTTCACTGCACTAAAAGAAACACATTGTAAAGACGCTGTCTCATCTTTCCTCGAACACTAATGAAAAGACATTTTAAGACCTCGGGGCCTCTTCGTAATCCGGGGCCCTACGCTGCCGCCTAGTCCGCCTCTGCCCAGAAGAGTAATAACCATTTAGCTCATTTTTATTATACGGAGTATACAAATTAGAGTTAATGTTCTTAACGTTGTTTATGAAATCTTATATTGGAACATAGCAAGATTAGTGTCAACTATTAGCCCAAGCACATGATTTTCAGATAATTTTACTGACGTTTTATTAAGACATGCATCGTTTTCATAGTTGTACCTCTTCCAGAAAAGCAGCAAAGAGCTAGCTCACTGACGATTTGAAGTAGAATATCGTACACCTGACTTTCGTAATTTACTTACTTCAGTAATCATTGACAATTCTTTATGACGTTGTCTCTACAAGATTACGAGTTTCGTTTTTTATACTTGGAGCTACAGGCTTCAAAATCTTTTTGAGACCTCCTAGAACAGGGATGGGCAAACTACGGCCCGCGGGCCAACTCCGGCCCCCCAGAAGGTTTTATCCGGCCCGCGGATAGAATTTCGAGATTTTCTTCAGTCCATGCAATCTGAATACTCTGATGTACTGAATAACACGAAAGTAAGGTGGCTTAGTGCAGGATGTGTTTTCGAGCGAGTTTGGCAGCTGAAAGATGTTATTGTGTCGTTCTTCCATGAGAAACAGTGTTCTGCGGAGTGCGAAATGTTAGAAGATACAGAATGGCTTTCGGACTTTGCATTTTTGACAGATCTTCTTTGTCATTTGAGCAACTTGAATGTCAAGATGCAAGGGGAAAATCAATTTATCGACGATATCTGGGCCCATCTCAAAGCTTTTAAACTAAAACTTAATCTGTTTGCTGGGCAGCTAGCTAAGAACGACGTGTCTCATTTCTCGAGGTTAAATTCAATACCCTCAGTAAATGAAGAGAAACTTAAGAATTATGAAAATGGCTTGAAAAAACTGCATTTTGAGTTCGAACGCAGATTTCAAGATTTCAGTGCCATTTAAACAGAATTGGATATTTTTACCATGCCTTTCAACGTAAATTGTGAAGCAGTGAGGTCAGATTTGCAGCTTGAATTAATTGAGTTGCAATCTAATAATCATTTCAAGCAGTTGTTTCTAAATATGCCAATTTAGAGTTTTACAAATCATTATTGAAAGTAAATTTCCCAAATTTAATATCTCACACACAGAAAATCAGTGCTATGTTTGCTTCATCTTAAATATGTGAACAAGTGTTTTCAACTATGAACCTTAGAAAGAATTACTTCAGAAGTAGACTGACAGATGAGCATTTAGCTTCGTTCCTTAGAATCAGTACATCTCACTTCCGAACCTCAATATAAGAAACTTTTAAAAATGAAATCGCAATTTCATTCATCTCATTAACATATTTAAATTGTAATACTTGTATATTGTTTTTTAATTTAAAATTTTTTTTTTATCTTGGCCCGTTAAACTTTTTTTTTCGATTTTTAGCCCGCGACCGAAAAAGTTTGCCCATCCCTGTCCTAGAACTATTTTTCAAACTTCCTTATGAATTACTTGGTAGGTCTTGAATGGCAGTGTGAGGAAAGGTAAGATTTCCTTGAAATCAAGAAGAATTATTTCTGAGGAATTCTCTGTGCCCGTTTAATTTACTCCTCTTTTGTTCAATTATTTGGCGGGTAATTCGAGAATTTTCTCTTTAACACCATTTAAAACATTAAAATCAGTATCTGGTAACAAATATTGATCCATTTCTTGAGGAATATAAGTTAAAATAGCACCGATTTTCATTTTATCACCCAAATGTTAAAAATGGACTGACGAAAAATTTCCTTAGTGACATTCTGAAATTTAAGGACTATATCAGTTGCGCAAGAAATGTTTTGTTCTGCGCACATCAAATTAATCAGGCTATAATGCATATGTAATAATTTAGTGGTATACGGTGGCATAATATGTTAAAAGTCTAGTTGAAATTTGAAATCATCAGTTGCATAAGACGCTAATTAGCTATAAATTCAAAAGAATTTTGGAAATTAATGAAATAGTAAACCCAAAAAAACTAAAAGCACGTAAACAAACCTCGATGAACAGAAGTTAATGATAGTATCCACCAAATAACGCTAAAGAAAATATATAGGAGCTATACTTTTCAGTTTTCCTCAAAGTACTAATACGCATTCGCCAAATTGGTTTTGTAGCCAACGCAGAAAGTTCGACTTTGGATCCCTGGTAGGAAGAATTATTTAGAAAAATAAAACCTTGGTCTTGTTGAGGGTTACTTTGAAGATATGATGTATTTTTTGACAATCTGCGACACTAACAAAATTGGATTTTGTCCACCTAGAATCGAAAATGACACACTGTGCGGCTGTCCGGGATCAAATCTAAAGGAAAAGATCTGAGGAAAACACAACGTAAATTTTGAACCACGGTCAGATGAAGATGTCACACCTTAGCTGGCACCCCACTCTTCACACTTCCATACCACGCTAAGAAATTTTAGGCATTTTATTCATGTATAATAAATATATAATGCAAAAAAAATTCTGAAATTTGTATTATTGAACAATTTTATACAAAAATCAATATGGTTTGTGAATCCCCCTACCATACTAATATGTCCAAAAATTTCACGTCACTGGTTATGGGTAAAACTGAATGTAATCTAAACCACTTGAGAACCAGATGGGAAAACATTGCTTATACTTAGCATTTTTTGGTGCTGTTCTATTTTCTCTACCGTTTAATTTGCTGTTTTAATTCCTATGTCAAATTTATTCAGCTATATTTCCTAATACTTTACTGCTATACATCAGATATATTAATGTTTAAGACAAATCAAAATCATCTAAAAACTATATGGATTTGCATCTATGTCCGACAAACTAATATTTATGCGGGCAAGGAAATAATTAGAATCATAAAAATCCGATTAAAAGTTTTTTTTAAATCTGATTTAAATTAAGTAAATTTTATGTTTTTTTTTTTTTTAATCATGATTTTTTTTTGTGCTCTGTTTTTTTACAGAAGAATATATTTGTAAAGTTTTATAACTCTGCAAACGTTTTGAAAAATGTGTATATACTATTTCCAATATTTTTACTAATTAAAGTTTGAAAAATCGTCCGTTTCCGTTGGTAAATGCTTTGGCGCAGACGTTTTCTCACGGAGGTCATTAGTGAGTCATTTTTTCCCGTCTTTCGAAGAATGCTGTTGATTAGAAGAAACACGACCTGCTACATTCCGCTTCTGCAAACCTGAGAGATAACACAATAGAACAGGAATCTTTCCCATTACGACGGGGGTAGAGACCCATCTACAAACCTCGCGGTAGAGAATTTCTCAAAAAGTGACCTACGGGGGGCTACATTCAATCTAAGGTGATTAGTAGGGAACATAGCCCCGTAGGAATATTTAATCCCATGTCTGCAAATAAGACATAATAAGTTAGGCATAAAAATAGAAGAGTTGATCAGTTTGCAATATGCTCTGGTGATTAAATTAAAGTCATATGAAACAGAAGGAAAAAAGGAGAAGAAAGGGAAGTGAGGAGAAGGGGTTTTTCATGGACTTACTTAAATGTATTTCTCGGAGAGCGTGGCTTTAATTCCAGGGAAGGATTAATTAATTTGGCATAATGTGGTGCTGTAATTATCGGTTATGGCAATTAAGATGTGAGGAATCTGCAGCTGTTCGCAACTTTCGTTTATTGTGTCCATATCAATGGATAAGTGATAGAACCTGTTAACGATAGTTTTGTCAACAATAGATTTAGTAGGAGATACAGTTACCGGCCTAGCTTTTTTGGAATCTGAAGTTATCAGAGGATGAATTTTGTCTTTTATTTTTAATTACAGCTGTATCATTGATGGGAATATCATTTACTTTGGGACTTAAATCTACAGCCATATCATTTACAATGGGGGATTTTAAGGCAATGTCAAAGTTATTCACATTAGTTAAGTTACTAATTACATCACTAACCGGGGACACGTTATTTCCACCTGTCATTTTCTTTCTTTCTTGCTTGGAATGAAACCAGTTCGAATTGCAGAGGAATATTGCCATCAAGGGTGGGGGGAGGGGGGTGTGAAAAAATGTGGTGTTGCTTGTACTATATTGAATTATATCGCACCCTGGCAAAAGTGACACAGGTCAAAAAATAAAAATTTTGATGTTATGTCATTGAAAAATATGTATGAAGTGCCCCCGCGAGTTATATTACTATTCTATAGAATATAATAGAAGTTACCAACATAAAATACTTACCTAAAATTTAAAAGAGAGAGAGAGAAGGCTTATAGTATTTCAATATACGTTTTATAGTATACTTTAAGTTGATGTTTCGCAAATTTTGCAATTTTGAGTTGCGTCACTTTTCTTGCCGGGGTACGATATGTTATACTATTACTATAATTATTACTTGGACTATTACAAATTTCCATTATAAAAGATTCAGTATATATAAAGTATTCTCACTTTTAATATCAATAGAGTAAAATCAAAATCATTGCCTCTTCAAAGCAAACAATCCTTTATTTAGACAAAAGTAATTTATTATGAAGGGAAAATGCTTTCTTTCAGTCTAAAACAATTTATGTCCGTAACCTTTAAATTTTTTAAAATATGAATTATTCAAAAACACTAAATCCTATTCCTATTTTTGGGTACCTGGTATAATCCACGGGATCATCACACTTTCTATGTGAGAGGGAAATAATACTTTGTGGTTCCTAGCTTTTTTTTTTTTTTTTTGATGACAAATTGTAACTAGATACCTTAACTTAGTATTAAAAATTATTTAGATTTAGAAATCCTAAAGAATTATTAAATGCAACTATCACTGTACGTTAGCTCAATTCGATTGAAATGGGGGTAAATGGAGAGATAAGACCTGGTCATCCAGAAATAATTTTTTGGTTTTGTACCTGGGTTTGAGTTTACTTTTGATTTGTCACTCTATGGTCATTATTTACTTCATGACGTCAAATAAGACTGAAACCAACGACTTAAAGAGGATTTCAAACTTAAAAAATGGAAGGTACATTTTTTCACAAATCAGAAATTCGAACCCAGAGCCTTTTGATCAAAGGCTCCAACCCTATCAAATAGTTTTAGGTTATCCGAAGTCACAAAGTCAAATTTGTATAGGGAAAAAACATAAAAGTTACAATTTAAAAATTATTTATTTAAAGAAAAACATATTTTTAGGTATCGAACTAATGTAAAATTTTCCCCAGATTTTTACTCTCATCTTTAACGATATAGGAGATAGAAAAAAGAACTACATAACTCGAGTAAAAACTTTATTTGTTTTTTTCGTCCGCGTAAAATCGTTCCTCGCAAAATGAAAACAAGGAAAAAATTAATTTATTTTATGTCAACTCTTTATAGTTTGCCATTCAAAGGAAAACAATAATATTAAATTTCATTAAATTCATTTAAAAATGGCCGAGCAACCGGTCTGGAGGTTAAGGTGTTAAGCCGCGTCCACACCGGAGAAGCAGAGCAAAACATGGATGATTGATTAACCCCGGAGACAGGTTTGATTGGCAGCTCGTTCAGTGTAGACGGTGAATGAACATTTTGAGCACGAGCAAAATGATCCGCTTCTTGTCGGTACATCAAAGGAAAGCAAGTGCTCGTGCTAGCTCTATTTGGACGGCGTTTTTTCGTTCCCTTGCTCAACGTGCAATCAATCACCGGGGTCATCGTTAAGAAACGGGTCGGGGATAGGAACATAGTAATATTTATATATCTTCGGATTTTAAAGTGATACTATTATTTAAGTAGTCTATTTGTAAGCATTGTGTGTTTTGCTATACATAGTTGCCGATTAAAACTTAGTTGTGAAAATGTAATCTGCCCATATTAGTGTCAAAATTGATGTGTCCATCCATGTGTATTTAGATGGTCTATATTAGTGGTCTTGGGGAACTTTACACGTCTAAATATCTGTTATAAAATGAAGTGTCCGACCTCCACTACGCAACGTCCGGACGAATCTATTGCACTTACAATAATGAAATTTGGCACACGGGTAGTCCGAAGTTTTTGCAATTTTTGTGTCCAGCCTGAATTTTAAAATTCAATCTAAAACAGTTAAAAAATAATTTATTGGAATTTAATTATTATTGTCTTCTTTGAAATAACAGTTGCATAAAAAGTTAGCAGATTCTAAATGTATTTTTTCCGTTTTCATTTTGCGGAGAAAGATTTGTCAGCAGACTAAAAAAACAGATAAAGTTTAAACTTTAGTTACGTAGTTTTTTTTATCTCCTTGATCGTAAAAGGTAGAGTACAATTTTCAACGGATTTGAAATCTGCGGAAAATTTCACAT
This sequence comes from Metellina segmentata, assembly GCA_947359465.1. Classification (NCBI taxonomy): domain Eukaryota; kingdom Metazoa; phylum Arthropoda; class Arachnida; order Araneae; family Tetragnathidae; genus Metellina; species Metellina segmentata. The sequence continues at coordinate 114,107,460 of OX375883.1, forward strand.
TAGATCTATACCTAAAAATATGATTTTCGATAAATGAATAATTTTAAATTGAAACTCATATTTTTTCCAACACTAACGCCACTTTCTGTGAAGAATGACTTTCGTTTGATTCGAGATATCACAGATTTCATTTCCTACGCTCAAACCATTTCACAGCGAAGAAAAGCAAAAAAAATGAAAAAAAAAAACATATTGACTGGCATTGTTAAGTACTTTTTTGTAAAATCGGGATCGTTAAAGACAGGTAAAAATTTCAACAGATTTGAAATCTGAATAAAATCTAAACCCCTAAATCTCTAACTTCCATTTGATTTTCTTTTAATAAATAATTTTTCAATTAAATCTTTATATTTTCGCAAGAGATTGTGACATCACGCCGATTGGATCTCTTCGCAATTCGAATTTGGCAATGACAAGGTCGGCGTTGCCCGAGGTGTTTGTTTGCGAAGCAAATCATAGTTCATAATATTCATAATTTAGTTTGCGAAGCAAATCAAATTAAAATTTGCTGGGAATCCATTTCCAATAGGATACGAATTTCCATTTCGTTTGTGAGGCAAACCAATGCCATGATTGCTGTTATCCAATAGGCTTCGCAAACCAAATGGGAATTCTTAGCAATCACCACGCAGTGGCTAGTTTAAGATAAATAAGAGGTGGATATTTAAGATGTATTTAAACTTTTTTGCAATTAAAGAAAATTTAAAATTGTTGCACTGCAATATTAATGGTTACGTTTCCTGAGCGTACGTGATCTGAGCGTACAGGCCAAAAACGTGTCCTGAGCGTCCAGGAGTTCCTACCCCCCATTCAGGGCGTGTTCGTAACGCGTTCTCGCCAACTTTCCGAGGGAACGGGGAGGTGTCAAAAAAGAAAGGGGGTGGGGGATATAGGGAGAAAGGGACCGTTGTTATAGTGAAACTTTGTTTTAAAGGTCCCTCTTCTTATATATTTACAGGTCATATATTACAGGTTATATAATAAAAGAATTTATATTACAGTTAGTTAGAACGTACTACATATCAATTATAGATATAAAGAGAAATAAATATATATATATATATATATATATATATATATATATATATATATATATATATATACAGGGTGGTCCCGAATTCATGGTACAAACTTTAATGGTAGGTACAGGACATTGTAACAATGATTTATTGTATAGGAATGTATAGTCGCAAGTGACGCGGTGAGGCGTAAACAGGGGAAATAAAAGGAAAGAGAAATGGAGTGATCGGTTGGTATCATTGCCGGTAGAGGGCAGTAGATGTCTAGCCGCTGTTGAACATGATGCATCGCACTAGGGAAAAGCGCCATTCACAATTGTGCTGCCGTAGACGATGGGTGACTTTACGTATGCAGAAAAAGCAGACATGCATTACATGTACGGCCGTGCAAATGGTAACGGCAGAGCTGCGTTACGAATGTATCGCGCGGAGTATCCTGATCGACGAATGCCGGATCATAGAATTTTTCAACGGTTACATCGTCAACTTTGTGAAACAGGTGCGTTCGACGTCAACAGACATGGCGCTGGTCGAGTAAGAGCTGTACGCACTCCAAGGCTGGAAGAAAGCATCTTGAACATTGTGGCTGATAGACCCGAGTCAAGCACAAGAACTGTTGCGCGTGACGTAGGTGTGAGTCATCAGACTGTATGCAGAGTGTTAAACGAAAATCGCTTACACCCCTTCCATTTTCAGAAAGTACAAGCATTGAATCCGGCAGATTATCCTCGCCGCGTGAACTTCTGCCTGTGGGTGATGCAGCAATGTGCGTTGCAGCCGGATTTCGTAGATTATGTGCTATTTACAGATGAAGCGACATTTTCACGCGAGGGTGTCTTTAATGCGCACAATCATGGTTCCCACACCTTTATCCAAAAAAAATTCAAGTACTTTTAAGGACTTTTCAAAACCAAAAAAAAATATTTTTCAAGGACCTAAAATGTTTTATAACGACCTAAAACAAGGCATACACAAATGTTGTCAACTAAAAAGAAAATTATTAAAAAAAAAAAATCATTTTTTTATACAGCTGATAGTCCAAAAAAGAAAGATTACTGTCAATTTTGGGAACAATTAAGATTTTCTTTTTTCACAGAACCTGATTTTTTTTTTGCAGAGTGGGCTTCTTGTTTCAATGCTAACTTTCAGGCTACTTGCACACATATCGATTTCCGTATTGCGATAAAATATCGTACGATAAATTCTTTTGGTGGCACGAAGAAGAGTATGAGAAGCGGCAATCTTAATGGAGACCAGAGGTGTCAACTTAGATGGATAGCCATACTGTGGAGATCTAGACCTAGCATTATAAGTATATCACATAGTATCAAAGCGTGAAACACCGGTTTCATTCAGAATGAGGCTCAAATGGCACACATGCTGTGGAGGAAACTAGTCTGGACAATTTCCAATGCAAGACGAAATTACACAATTATGTACTTGTTAAAAAAATCAAGTACTTTCAAGGACTTTTCACCAAGTTCCGTAATTTTCAAGGACTTTCAAGGGCCCCTAGTTAGGAAAAAAAAATTCAAGGACTTTTAAGGACTTTTCAAGGACCGTGGGAACCCTGACAATTCCCATGTGTGGGCAACCGATAATCCACATGCAACGCGTCGACATGCGTTTCAACAACGTTTCAGTATTAATGTGTGGGCTGGTATTGTGAACGACTTTTTGATTGGCCCATACTTACTACCCACGCGGCTCACTGGCGGAAGCTATCTTATTTTTCTGAAAGAAGTGTTACTACAATTGCTGCATGATGTTCCGATCGCCATTCCTAACCGCATGTGGTTTCAGCACGATGGGGCGCCAGCACACTTCAGCATTGATGTACGGAATTAACTGAATGCCACGTTTGGTACTCGATGGATTGGGCGTGGTGGACCAGTCCCTTGGCCACCCCGATCTCCCGATTTATCGAGCCTCGATTACTTTTTATGGGGACATCTAAAGCATCTTGTTTATGAGACTCCAGTTGACTCAGATGAGGATCTCGTCGCTCGCTTATCTGTAGCTGCTGCAGGTGTGCGTGAAATACCAGGCATCTTTGAACGTGTACGCCAATCGCTCCACCGACGCTGTCAAGCATGTATCGATACTGGTGGACGCAATTTTGAACAATTACTGTAAACATGACACTTGTCAACAACGCTTTCAATAAAATCTTTGTTTTTCCTTTCGGCCGTTATTTCCCCTGTTTTCGCCTCACCGCGTCACTTGCGACTATACATTCCTATACAATAAATCATTGTTACAATGTCCTGTACCTACCATTAAAATTTGTACCATGAATTCGGGACCACCCTGTATATATATATATATATATATATATATATATATATATATATATATATATATATATATATATATATATGTATATATATAATTATCTTATATATATAATATATATATAATTTTGTACATTTTGATCTCTGTGAAAAATCGTTTTTCCTTGAGGAAGTTTCAAGGCAGATCAAATTGGGTCGAATGGTGTTTATCTTGTTTTTAGATAGTTAACTAGGTAGTTAGGTTGTTAATTAACGTCGAACTGGAGCAACACAACGGGCTATTGACAACGGTTAGGAATGAATCCTGAAGGGAATGATTGGAGGACAACACCTCATAATAATGGTCAGATGACACAAGAGCAACACCTGCACTGGCACCCCACTCTCCAAACTTCCATACCAAGCAAACGTGAGGACATTTGAGGCTGCGTCAAATTTAATGTGCACCAGTCCCCGTTTGCGCAATGGTCTTTGTCTGGATCAAGTTTCGAACTCGCTTCCCTTCGGTTACTAATTCGATGCCCAACTGACCTACCGCAGTCTCTTGATATTTAACTAAGAGTTAGCTAGAAAATGAATACCAATATGTGCTTTTCTAGAAAATTTTGAATTTTAAGGTTTTGGAATTTTTTTTCACTTTGCACATCCTGTGAATGAAAATATGATGTTTGGAAGAAAGAAGAAGGCTCGTTTACAGAACAAAAATAGCTGTAGAAAAAGAGAAGGTGCAGTTTTTCAGTGGTGGTTTATTTTAAAATAGTACTGATCCAATAAAATAATTTTTTTCAGGTCATTTAACAAGAAATGAATAATTTTCAGAGAATTATCACAAATCACTCAGTTGTCATCACAGTTAAAACTGGCTTTAAAAAATATATATATCAGCTTACTGTAAAAACTCTTGTTTTGATAAATGTCCATCCAAATGATAATGTAATAGAAATTACTAAAATAAAATAGCACTAGCAAAAAATAAGTTGTTAACTTTTGTTGTATTTTGTACTTAAAATACAATAATCTCAAAATCAGTTTTTTTGCAATTTTACCAAAGATCAAAGTACTAAGGCTTTTTGATAAATGCACTTAGAGTTGAACTGTTTACATTTTTTAGGTCTTGAATAACTATTTGATAGACACAGAGAGAACTTTTTGTATGAATAGCTCAGAAAAATTTATAAAAATTAATAAACAAAAAATTTGACATTTTTATAGAAATTTAACACATAACGAGTAATTTTTTTTTTAATGAAAACTCGTATATAAATTTTTTTAAATCTTTCCCTAGGTCTTTTTTGCATATATAAACTATAACCAATACTGTAAAAATTTATTTCACCAAAAATATTGAAAAATGACAAATTGAATTGCAAATAAAAACAATTTTTTTTATTGATTATTGCTTTAAATATGTGCTTAATTAATGTTGTGTAGCACAAATACATCCTGCATAGCTTTAGCCAAAGCCAAAATTTCTTCCTCCAGGCAGCTTCTATTGGCTGCTCTTGAATTTGGCTCAGACAGTAATATAAATTATCACAGAATATAAAATATCTGGATGTGTTGTCATGGATAGGTACAATAATGCACCTACAAATTCCTGATTGGGTCCATGGAAAGTTTCATCTTGCACGAAACACAATGGTGTCGCTTTAGGCACTAGAGGAGTGTCGGCTGGTTTACACCGAGTCATTTTGAATTTATTTAAAATTTTCTCAACTTAGGCCTTTTCCTCTAAGCAAAGTTGTTGCTGAGAAAACTTGATACATATGCCCAGAAAATCTTTCACAACTTAAGCCTGGACATTTCGAACTCATCACTTAGAAGTTGTATCACCACCATGACCACTGATTCATAGGAACCAGCAATCAGTAGGTCATCAACATACAGCACTACTAGGGGGCTCCGCCCCTGCTCGTCAACCCCTGTCACTGTGCCTGTTACAGTTTTTAAAGACTTTTTAAAAATTTGCAAACACGACTATTGTTGTCGTTTTAGCCCATGGGTTGTACCCTAAATAAGATTTCATCGAGTTCACCATTCAAAACAGTCTTAACATCTAGTGCATAGATCTTCATTTCCCTATGGAGAACAATGACAAAAACCAGTCGTAGTGATGCCATACTGATGTTCTTTAAAAAGAAAGAAATAGCTAGTAAAATTATGTATAGTTTTGTTTTATCTCTGAATATAAGCTGCAAATTTTTTGTAAAGTTATAAATCTTAAATGATAAAAAGTTAGGACAAAAAGTATATATTTGGTACACTCAAATTTATGATTTATTAATTTTTAGAAGAAAAATTTGGTGTAAACTAATTTTTTAGAATGAATAATATTCACAATACTTCACCTTTTGAAGTTAGTTTTTTTTTTAATGAAATTAATCAAATCACACAAAACTTGAAAAGAACAAGCAGTTTTACCCATGGTCACAATTTTAAAGCTTCACATCTCAAATTTATTTATTGATTTTTTTTTTATGTTAAAAATATTTGGTATAGTCTTTATATAAAACAAAAATCAGTTAAGTTTTTAAATGTTATGTTATGCTTGAACAATATATTTAAACCTACTTTGAAAATGTCCCACTAATATTAATAATTAATGCAAACAGAACTCTACTGACATACTAATAACTTACTTTCCAAAACAAAATAATCTATAACAATAAAAGATGAAAATAGCATTGCACAAAATCTAATGTAACTTGGGAATTTGATACAGTAAACGATAAATATTTACACATTAAAAAATAGTATACTGACAATGTAACAAACTACAAACACGGGCTAAAACTTCATCAATAGAACAAGTGAATATGTTTAATTATTCGTATTTAAATATTATTAACATTACAAAATAATGTACAGAAATATCCTTACCTCATAGGACTTGCACTTTTAGGGATGACTGCTCTTATTCACTGCTAGATTCAGCGAAAAATCGCCGCGGTCTCTTAGGCTGCATCTCACCCGTTTTTTCTTACGTGTCATTATTTTTTTCCGAAGGAAAATAGAATTAGAAAAACTTTTATGCAGAGTAACATGCGTGTTCGCTTGTCAATTTTTGATAATATGATGGCGGTCGGCAACCCAAACAACGAACACGTGACCAAGCATAGCTTCAGCTCAAAATTAAATATCTGCCAACATCAGATTAACATCGTTTTTTGGATATTGTTTTCACAATGTCGCCAAATATCGGTACAATATCGCGAAAAATTGCGTAATGTTTAAATTATAAAAAATATGGGTAAGACAACATGGGGTCATTATTTACAGTATTACTACATGATTATAATGTTATTGCAAGCGTTATTTACAGTCTTCCTCGTTTTATAAAACTAAACGATATCTGCCAATATCGACAGATATCGTAATTCCGACATTCGACATTCACAGACATTCAAAACATTGGCCAATATTGGTAGAATCAGGGTGGCGACAGAACCGGGAAATCAGGGATTTCTCAGGAAAGAATCATTTTCTGGAAAAATCAGGGAAAACTCAGGGAAGTTTCGTTTAACTCAGGGAAGTTTCGTTTAACTCAGGGAAAAAATTGGAATTTCGTTTTGCTAATGGCACCCATTTTTGGTACTTTTCCGTTATCCACGCGGGCGCCACTTTGAACCAAAATCTAAATGTCGCCAATTTTGTTTTTTGATTCCGAAAATGAGAAGTGTATTTTTTACGTAAACATCCAGAAAAAAGACTTGTAAACTGTAACGGCCGGAAATCCTGTAACCGAAGTCTACAGCTGCGCCACGTTCCCTAATGTCAATTAGGGATGTTAAGCAAATCACAGAACTGCTACTCAATCACAGATACTTGTGAATCACAGTTCATACCTGTTACTCAAATATCAAAATATCAGTGATTGGGTAACAGTGATTTGGTATCAGTGATTCGGTAACAGTTACTAAACTGATATCGCTAAGCTGATATCTTGGCTGATACCTTAGCTGATACCTTGGCTGATATTGATACTGTTACTGCGATCGGTGATTGCGACCGGGATAGGTGATTCGGTAGCAGTGAAAGCTGTGACTGAGTTTTGGTAGCGTTGCCAGTTGGTCTGTGACGGATTGGGATTTCTCTGGAGGATTTTTAACCGGATGTTTAAGAAGGTAATACGTTGCTTTATGACTCACCAGATTCCCGCGCCTTTTTCTAAAGAAAAAAAGAATCTCGACAGTTTTAAGGAGAGTTCATATAAAAACATTTTGAATTCTCTGTTTTTAATAATAATTTTTTGTTTGTTCTTAAACTATCACTGATTATTTATTTTGTTGTTTTTTAAAAAGAGTAACATGACTAGAACTTATTATTATTATTTTTTTTGGTTTGAAAATTGTTCTGTTTAACCTCTTGTAAATTGTTTTTAATTCTAAAAAATGAATTATGTGCTTCTGAAAGTATAACTTGAATGAGTCAAAATCACAGGAGGGGGAGAGGGGGGGAGATATTTATTTAATTTCGCTAGTGATTAGAATACGTTTTAAGAGTTTCTGCCTTCTTTAAAGTTTGTCTCTTAAGATGAAACCGTTTCAGAGGGAGGATCAACACAACAATGTTTACAGCGGTAAAGAATGCATTCTTAAATATCGTAATGCAAGTACAAAAAATTTTGATGACTGAATGTTTAATTTTTAAAGCGTATAATTTGTTGTTTTTAAGCACTGATTCTCTGGAATTCCCTGTCAGACTGTTTTCAAAACAAATAAAAATGTTACTCGTTAGAATATTCCCTGTTTGTCTTAGAGATAAATTATATACTTTCACTCAGCTTATCAATTTTGAAGTGCTACTAAAGAGAATATCTTCATCTTTTGTCTTCGGGGTGGATCCCGGACCGTTGACAATAGTACGTGGTTACTCCAGTGTTGTGTAAAAACTGAACTACTCCACATTTTAGTTAATATTTTGTAAAAATTGTATGATTTATAAACTAAAGTATTGGACAGAAATTGTTGAAACAAGTCAAAAGCTACAGATTTTTCACAGTAAGGTTTGACTTTTCTGCTGTTGTTCGTTTTGCGTTTTCTTCGTCTCAAATAAAATTGTTGCGTCTTTGCACCACCACGAATACAACAATACAAATTAATTCGAATGTTACTAGAGATTTAGAAAAATTACTTAATGTTTTGAAATTGTCAGATTATCAAATGTAAGGAAATTGTCTTGCTACACATACTACGATGAAAACATTTTTCTTCAACAAACAAATATTTTGGATAAAGGTTATTTAGTGAAACGGATTTAAAGATAAAAAATAGGTTTGTCAATTATATATATTTATTTAAAGATTAAAAATCCATAATTTGAATTCAATTAGAAGTAAAATAATCAAGCATTCTAATGTATATCTCTTGATTTTAATGTTTAATTAATTATAAAGTTTAATTTATATGAAAATTTCGATATATTTGAAACCATCTTAGTCACCAATATTAATTTATTGAGGAGAAAAAGTATCTTTAAAAAAATAAATTACAGGCTAAAAATAAAAAACGGCTCATAGTGGCGGAATAAAAATGAAAAATTCATTTTATAATTGGAGGTTTATTGAGTGGCAGTTGTGCGTTTTATTAAATATATTCCAGTTGATCTGGATGAAAAAAATACTGGGGTTCGAACTGTAAACTAGAGCACTGTAAGGCCACGACGTTACCGACTTAGCTATGTATTCCTTCGACGAAGTAGTATTATTGAAAATATTCAACACATAAATAAAAGCACTCCGTTGCTACGAGTGACAACAGATACTTTGCAGTCAACCAATAAGATTCAGTCACAGTTTGAATCACAATCACAGTTTTGAATCACAGATATTCGTCAGTAGCAGTCACAGTTAGAACTGTTACTTGCAAATCACTATTAGTAACATCCCTAATGTCAATACAGGAACGTAGTGCCTTGCGGCTTTAAAAAATACTAACGGCCGGAAAAACCTGCAAAAGTTAAACATCCTGTTCCAATTTAATCAACATTTAAAAAAAATAATTTTTTTCTAAAATACCTAGATTGGCGATTTTGATTTTGGTCCTAAATTGCGCCTGTCTAACGGAAAAGTACTCATTTAGATTATGCATATGTTTTTTAATACATATGTGTTAGAAGTTATTATTTTTTTCGAACTCTTGAGTTTTTTTTTTTTGTTGAAAAGTTTGCGTTGCCCGTTACAGTTCTTTTCGTGATGGATTCGTCATTGTCAAATGCGGCTAAAATCGTTTGCGAAGAGATCCAATCGGAGTGACGTCACAATCTCCTATGAAATATATAAATATTTAATTGAAAAATTATTTATTTCAAGAAAATCAAACGTATAAGGTGCTATCTATCTGGTGTAAAATTTTCCGCAGCTTTGAAATCCGTTGATATTTTAATTTTATTTTAAACAATCGCTGATTTAGAAAAAAGCACTGAAGAAAACGCCAGTCATAACTTTAATTATTTCTTTTGCTTCACCCGAATCCGTTACTTTTCAAAATGATTGAATCTCGAATCAAACGAAGGTCATTTTTTTCGGCGGCAAAATTCGTATTGGAAAAAATTTAAAAGTTACAATTTAAAAATTATTTTTTTAAAGAAAATCATATTTTTAGGTATCGATCTAATATGAAATTTTCCGCAGATTTCAAATCCGTTGAAATTTTTATTCTATCTTTAACGATCGCAAAGATAGAAAATAGCAACGAAGAACGCCAGTTCGAACCAGAACGAAAGAACTCGAATCCGTTGCTCAGGAAATCAAAATGAATTAATCTGATCTTTTTAACCACGAAGGTAGAATTCTTCACGGCGCCGGCGGCCAAATTCGTATTGGAAAAAATATAAAAGTTACAATTTAAAAATTATTTACTTAAAGAAAATCATGTTTTGGTATCGATCTGTTGTAAAATTTTCAGCAGATTTGAAATCCGTTGAAATATTTCTTCTATCTTTAACGATCTAGGAGATAGAAAAAAGAACTACACAACTCCAGTTAAAACTTTATTTGTTTTGTTCGTCCGCTAAAATCGTTGTTGAGAAAATCTAACGGAAACGGAAAAAATATATTTAGAATGTCATGTCTTTATACCGTATGCCATACTAAGGAAAATAATAATAATTAAATTCCAAAAATTAATTTTTAAATGTTTTAGATTAAATTTTTAAATTCGGGCGCGATAGAAAAATTGCAAAAACTTCGGACCACAAGTGTGCTAAATTTCACTATTGTAAGTGCCATCGATTCGTCAGGACACTGCTTACAGGACAGACAGACGGTAGAGATGTACCGAGCGCCATTGACGGATTCAGGGGCTGATGGCTGCTTTTGCAAACACATCAAAATAGTTAAAAATGTAAAATTAAATATTCTATCTATAACTTTATATTATTTGGTCTATTATGGAATACAGAAAAAATATTTTTTACTTATCTTATTTTTATTCATCTATCAGTCTATCGTTTTTTGTTTATCATAATTACCGAAGAATTGTTCTGCGAACGGATGGAGAAACTCAGGGAACTTTTTACTTCAATTTTTGTAGCCACCCTGTAGAATGTTGGCCAATGTTGTTGTGCTACCTGGGTCCCTTAGGAGATTGATCCCGGACCATCGCCAATAACCCGTTGTTTTGCCTAGTACGACGTTAATTAAAATTACCAAATTACCTACTGGGGTTATAATTTTTATAATGTTTTCCAGTCATCAGATACATTTTAAACCTTCTCTTCATTCATTAGAATTTATCAAACAAAATTTCGTTGGGACGAGCTTGCATTTCAATTGAGAATTTTCTATATATTTTAAGGTATCAATTCAGAAATAGTAAATATATTTGTAGTTTTCAAATCCGTATAATCAGAAATCACTTTCTTTGAAAATAACTTTTCTTTGATTATTATAGGTGTTATGGCAATGCTCTGTTGAATTGCTCGTTGGATTGATTTATTTTTTAGATATAGTTAGTAAATATTTGTTTGGATTGTCACAACAATTATCTTTTACTACTCAAGGGTAAATTAAACATGGACCCATGAATTACAGGAATTCAGAACTACTATGAAAATTCATAGCTTGGCCAAGATTCGAACCCAGAGCCCGTTGAATCGAGAGCCTCAGCCCTAACTATACGGCTATCGGATGAAATCTAGGTATAGTAACACTAGACACGCTAGACAGACTGAATATTTAACAGCATTATTCGGTGGTGTTCTTTCAAGTGAAACCACTTCCCCATTTTGAAGATAAGCACTATTTTCTTAGTTGTGAATTTGTTGGTACAGTGGCGGATTAAGCGGTAAGCGGCCGCGTAGGGCCCAGAATACCGAAGGGCCTCGAGGTCTTAACATGTCTTTTCACTAGGGTTGGAGAAAAGTTGTGACAGCGTCTTTACAATATGTATATATATATTTTAAATTACGGCGGGCACTTGATTGTTAATCATAGGCCACTGCAAGGCCGGGAAGCGATGGTCATTTGTGAAGGGGCACCCAATGGGCGACCATCACTACCCCTAACTAAGGACAGCACAATTACATCCATGCCCTGACCCCGGATTCAAACCAAGAACCTTCCGATCCAGAGGCCAACACCTTAACCACTAGACCGGTTGGTCAGCTCTTTACAATACGCGTCTTTAAGTGCAGTGAAAAGAGTTTCTAATACAAGACGGTCAGCAAGAGCAGATGCTGTATTAGCTTTAAAGCTTGGTTTCACCCATATACAGAAGCTTTAGCTGAAATTTGTATTTAGAAGAAGAAAAAAGTTACCATAGTGGAGGCGACTTCAGAACTGAAGAAAATGTACAATTATGAAACCGCCCTGATGAAAGTGTTATTTGAAATACTGATTTACAAAGAATAAATGCTACTAGTAAATCACTATAATCAGTGGAATGCGAACTAATGGAAGGATCCTAGGATACATAGGATATATCCTACTGAATTCATTAGAAAATTTTATCAATAATTTCAGAGAAAAAGTTGAAAAAGAGGCAATTGATTTATCATGGCTATCATTTAATGTGGAAGATGGACAAACTCGCAAACAACAAAAGAGAAAAACTTTTTTGATGAAAAAGAAGTCGGACACATTAATTTATAATAAGAGAAAATTTCATATTCAATGTCTTACTAGTAACTGCGTATGGCCAGCATGGCGTTGTCGTGACAATTCTTTTCGTGGGGGTCAGGTGTGACCACAGCTCTGAACCCCCGTTGATTGTTACGAATTCCCGTGGTGATGGTTTGCTATGCAAACCAAATGGAAATTCGTAGCCTATTGGGATGAATTCCCTGCGAATTCCAATTTGGTTTGCGAAGCAAACCAAATTATGAATATTATGAACTATAATTTACTTTTACAAAAATGACATTAATGTTTGTACTTTTGAAGATGAATTTGACCATTTTTTACTATTTCTAAAAGAGCTCGTGGACACCATAAAAACCACACCAGACATCTAAAGCCACCAAAGAAATGTCTTGCACATTTCCAAATATTATTGAAATTTTTTTTTATAACAATTCCCTGATCTAAGGCGTCAGTAGATCGTTTTTCGTTTTAAAGCGTGTAAATAGTTATTTTAGGGAGTAAGGTGGTTGGAAAGCCCCACCTGTAGAGATGCCCCACATGATGTAATTTTGAAACTTTACTCTAGGTCGATCTACAAGTTCCATGAATGTTGCAGTTAGATGCTGTTTGGTGTGCTGAGCCGGTTTTCTGCTATCACAACAACATTTCAAGAAAGTACCATGTTTTTTCTACGTTATGAGATTGATGCTGTAGTGTAAGAAGGGGGGTGCGCTAGATAATTTGAATGGATTTTTTTATGTGAGCATAAAAACCTGTTGTCAGCACTTGATCAATCGACTTTAGACAGTGTATCGCCATCTTTGCCGTCTTGTACTTCGGACAGTTGCCGAGGCATCTCTCCCATATCAAAAGGATAGACGCCCCACATATATTCTGTGAGATGTCCCTCATATATTTTCAGGGAGAGATGCCTTCTAGTTGTTTAAATTTTAAATTAATACTTTTAAAATCATATTGTTTTTACAGAATATCGTTATATTTGTAAATAGTTAAAATTTTAATGTAAAATTAAATTTATTGAAACTCTAAATTTATGTTATAATATCAAATGAAACTCAAGATATAATTTGAAGTTTGGTTAAGTGGTTAAGGAAGTAATAAATTTTGGGATACATTCCTATTTATATATTATTGTGTATTTTTTTTTGTTTCTAATTTATTCTAAGTCTTCAAATTTTGTTCTTGTTATTGTATGCTTGAAATTTTTGCATAGTTTATTTTTTTACTCTGGGTTACATTAAAATGAAATTATATTTAATTTAGCAATAGGAAATCTTTTTTATATAGTATCCATCGCAAATTACCTATTATGTCATTTAAACTTTTGGTTTGAAATTAATTAAATTTTTAATTTCTTGATACAATGCTTCTTGTTTGTACCAAGAACACATCCAAGAAAAACAGTTGAAATCCGTAACAAACGTAACAAGGTATCCAAAAAGCTGATGGACAAAATTGAAATGAGAAGAATAAATGTCATTGGACTACGTGAAGTACGTGATTGCTTCATCAGAGCTAAAATAAATTCACGACGAATTATGCGAAAAATGTAATTATTAAAAACAGTATAAACTAGGCTGTGTTTAGTTTAACTTATGTGTGTTTTTAAATTTCGAGGTAATAAGACGGAATTTTCCATTTCTGAATTCTAGGCACTCAGGTAATATCAAATGTTTAAAGAAATTGGAAATTTAGAGAGATAATAATAAGTTTAAATATATTAAATGAAAAGGGGGAGACTCTCTAAAATGACTGTGTATTTTTACTGGAGTAACTACGTCTTCTTTCATCCTCTTGTAAATAATTCCTCCAGCTGGTGCAAGAGTCATTTATTCTGTGCACTCTATGTACATATCCCTTTCTTAGAAGACAAGGTATGCCTTTGGCAGTCTCAGCAATATAGAATTCGCTGTTCATATTCAGCTGTATAGTTGAAGTCTCTGGATTAAAAGTCTACTCAAGGCTCTCCTAACAGTGACTGCAGTCTCCGAGTCTCACAGAGTCCGAGTTGTGCATTCACTAATAGCCCAGCTTCAGGTAATTTCTTGACAAAGCCTTTTATGAAGCAAAACTGTTAACTGAAGATGCTCATTGCCTGACGGTAACATTGTGATACAGTACAAGAGTTCTTGAGTTCAACTATGGAAGACAGGAAAAGTCCAACAGGGTACCTCTAACCCCTTTGTTAGAAAGGCGTTAGTATGCCCATTCTAAAAGACCGAGGAGCCTAAACAGTTCTTTTAGGTGGGAAGCACATGAAAGTCAGCTACAAATGCGAATCGTGAAAAGAGACACCTTTGAAAATCAAGAGACGCAGAATTCTTTGTATGCTTTATTTAGAGATAGAAACAACATTAAAGAGAGAATCACATGCAAAAGAAAATTTTTCGAAACATGAGGACACAGAAAAACTGTTCTGAAAACTAATTGAAGCGAAACATCAATCTTCTGCCGACTCAATAGAACAACAATGACCCCCATCACTCAATAACCTCAGGCAACTCACTCTAGACTACAAGAAAACCCATTAACGCACGCGACGCAGCTGTGCTTGGGAATGAAAACGACAAACCTCGTGGTGAAATCTGTTAACGATCTTTTCAAACGGATAGTTCTTAACAAAATATCTTGACGAGTTGTTCTTCGAGTAGCCATATCTTGTTAGACGAGATATCTCATCGTAACTGCTTGGAGAGATAAGCAAATACTTAAAATCCTCTTGTTTCTGGAAGTTCCCTTTTACTTTGTGTCATTGCTGGGTATTAGAACTTTAAGTACTTGTCAGAAGCTGGTTGAGAGAGAGAAAAGAAAATGAATGCCCAAAAACATTGCTTTTATACTTCAAGATAAAATTCATTCAATGAATTATTACATCATGTAATAAATAATAGTTCATAAATAATATCGATTTTTTGAACCATTACTTTTCTTGAAGATGAATGAAAAAAAGGCCTTCACGCATGAATCTAGAGTATTTTATGTGAAGAAATATTTTAAATACCAGAAAACAATACTTCTGGGGTGAGTTTTTGAGTTCCCAGAGCCATTCACTGGCTTACACGTAACCCTTCCGAAAATGAAACTTTCCAATTTTGGGTTCTAAGTTCTCAGATTCTTCAATACAAATACATAAGGTTAGTCATAAAAAAATGAGTTTGTAAATCCCTTTTCACCATTGTAAATCCCTTTTCCAGACTACTCTACCACAATATGCAGTTTTGAGCTGTGATCTGTTTAAAATGTATAGAAATGACTTTGTTTGAAAACTAAATTATGTCCCGGGCATTAATTTTAATTGTCTTTATACCGACGACTGTGACTTATGTGGACTAAAACCCAAAAGTGGAGGGAAGTGCTGAACTTCTGACTGAAAGAACGCTACATCAGGCTATCTCGTGTTTGAATGAATAGTGTAATATGAGTGTTTATGCTACAGTAATATGAGTGTTTATGCTTTAAAGTTGGGACCTATACGACTTACGTGGGCTGTCTCCGTACATATGAAACATGTACCCCGCTCAATGACAACATATTCTCTTAAAAGCATTTGTCTGCCACCAGTAGGTCCCTGGCTCAAATCACTGTTTGTAAGTGTATGGATGTATGGGATTGTTCCTGTTAGGAGTAGCAGGAGACTGAGCTCTTCTTCACAAGTAACTATCAGTAGCAGGAGACTGAGCTCTTCTTCACAAGTAACTATCAGTTCTCTTGTAGTGCCTAAGACAAAGAGGTGAGTGGTTGGGTATTGGAAAAAAGGGACACCTCCATCAAGAGAACCACTACTGATTTTTTTTTTGCGGGGGGGTTTGTTTAAATTTTTAAAGCCGCACTTTTTGTACATATTCTATGTGTAAAATTCAATACATTAAAAAGACATAATACAGTTAAAATGCGTTACGATTTATATTAAATTGAAGAAATTAAATCCCAATGAAATAGCTTTAAAATAAAAGATTACCTAGTCTGTAACTTCCCAAAAATTATGCAGTAAATTTTCATTTAAGCTTTAAATAACTGAAGCTTAATAACCTTTTGAATGGAGGACATTTTTTTTAATTATTATTTTCATTCATAGCTATGGTAATGTCACTTGCTACACCAAGTTTCATTAAAATTTGAAGGGTCTCGGACTAATCTGTACGCTAGATTTGAGACGAAATTCCTCAAATTTTGGAAATTTATGTAACTTGAATAACGATAAGCAAATTGAAAAATTGTCTGATTTAGAAGAGTATTTGCACAATCCTAAGGTATGCCATGCCGTACACAAGATTTTCGCATTACAGTAATTTATTTAACCGGCGAAATTTTTTTTTCGGTCCACCATGCATGGCTTGGCGATGACTATTTTGATTAACTTTCCTTAAAACTCCTATGTGTTTGAAGTTTTTTAAGGTAATATAATTATAAAAAAGGTTGTAATCCAAACATTTTATACAAGTGATTGTTCAAAGATTTTAAAGTTTTGGAGTAAGGTAAGAGGTTTATGGTTTGGAGTAACCATATCTCTTACGATATGATTATATCGCTTAAATTTTAATGGTTTTTACTTATTTTAATTTAATATTGGTTTTTCATTTAAATGTACCGATTGAACATCTCAAGATTGATCAAGCCACATTATGACTCTGAAGAGATGTGTAATCTTCGTTCAGAAATATATAATTTCGCACCTGAAAATGAGTGCTGTAAGGATCAACTGTCGTATGTGATGTAACATAAGTTTCAAAGGTTTTGTACAAAACTGCATCATTATCTCAAAAGAATGTAAACATTGTATTAATTACATAAAAAAAAATATTTTGTCGCAATGACAGAAAATTGTCAATTATTACTAGATGAAACCAAAGTTGTTTTACATTAGTTTCGTTTAATCTATTAACAGTTATTTGTCAATAATGAAAACATTTTTTTTTTTCAAAAACGACAGATCGATTATTTATGTTAAAGAAAAGATATGCTAGAAATTTTAAAACTGTAAGTAGAGTTATTAAAATACTTAAGTGATATCTGTATTTAATCTGAAGGGATTAAGAATTTTATTCTATGACTACTTTTCAACCTCCCCGAGTAGCAGAGGGTCATTCTACAAGTAATTGAATGAAAACTAGCTATCGTAAGTGGTGACAAATATTTTCCAAAGTAATAGACAAACGCATATTAATTTTGCAAATACCCATACAATGTTATGATAGCCTAATTGAATGCAAAATGAAACAACTTTACGGATTTGAAAATATTGTACTTCATCGCTACCCTAATTCCACGAAAAGAAGTATGTTACAATAAAAAAGCATGCACAAGGGTTTTAGGATTTTTTGTCCGTGATCAAATATGAATTTATATGAAACTTCGCTTATGCGATACAGTTATAGGAAAACAATTTGGAGTGGTGAATATAACTTCCATCAAAATGAAGAGGCAATGAAATGAAGAGGCAAAATGAAGAAAATCATTGCAAATCTAATTTTTCTGTGTGGTATTTTCTCTGAACGACCGTTATTTTGCGTTGTTTCGTCAATTGGGTTCAGGTTTAACTTCTTGTTCTTTGCAAATAGAAAGATGCAAAAGAGTGAGGAAAACAACAAAAAAAAAAAAACGCCGTTTAGCAAAACGTCCGGATTTTGGACAATTCCGAATTTTACACGTCCGTATTTGGGACTTTGTACTGTATAACTTACATCCTAAAAATATTTAATTTATATTTTATTTTGAAAAATATTTTATATCGAAAACAAATATGCTTGGATTTCTATTATTGTGAGTTTTAGCTGTTATTTGAGAGAAATATGTACTTTAAACTGAGAAACGTTATACTGAGATTTCACAGTATAAGAACTGTTTACAGTAGCATCCTGTTGTTGTTGTTGTTGTTTCTTATGCCTACACTGGCAGACCAGAGGAGTGCCAGGCCCGTCGAAGACGGCAAGGGGCGAGGGGGGTGCGCCTTCCATGTTATTGAGCCCCATTGGGAGGAAGTCCGACTTTGCTCGACATACATGACACATCCGTTTTACAAGAAGGTCCCTTTCATACATCCATTCACTCACACATATCGTAATTTAGATCCCAATCAGAGGCCGATAACCCCCTGATCAGGTACCCCCAGAGGTATTGATTTGGTATGGGAACATGGGGGACATTGTGACCACGACCTATTTAACGTGCCCCAGTCACCATTAGTGAACACGACGGTCTTTAGCCAGGTCGAAGCGCCGATCTCGCAATCATCAGAATTGGAGGCTCCGCCGAGGACAGAACCCACAACCCTTCTGATGCGAGCCCGACGCTCTACGGACTGAGCTAGATAAAACAGCTCCAGCGAGCAGCGGAAATAAACCTGTGTTGAATTGAAATATCCAAGTATGATTTTATTATTTTGAGTTATTATTAGTAATATAGTATGAAGTGGAACTAAGTTTTTAAAAGTGTTGAAACATTTTTATTTTACACTCTTCAAAATATGTGTATAAATTTTCTGACTCCTTAAAAATTTCGAAAGAACTCGTTAAATACTCCTTATATACTCCTCAATTTTTATATTCTACGACTCCTTAAAAATTTCAATTATTTTTTTTTATTATTTTTTACTTCAAATAAATTAAAATTTTAATTAAATTTTCTCCTTAAAAAAATGCTTTACATCTTTAGAACTCGTTAAATACTCCTTATATACTCTTTAATTTTTATGTTCAAAATTCTGTATGAACACTGTCTTAGGCTGGGACTATGGTTTGCTTTGCAAACCAACACCACGCGAAACGCCGTGATGACCTCGTCATTGTCAAACTCGGCCAAATTCGAATTGCGAAGAGATCCAATCTGCGGGACGTCACAATCTCGTGCGAAAAAATATATATTTAATTAAAAAATTATTTAGTAACAGAAAATCAAATGTAAGGTAAAATCTATGTGGTGTAAAATTTTCTGCAGATTTCAAATCCGATGAAGTTTTCAATCCATCTTTAACGATCCGGATTTTACAAAAAGAACTAAACAATACCAGTCAAAATCTTTTTTATTTGTTTTGGTGAGCGCAGGAAATGAAATCTTTGATTTCTCGAATCAAACGAAGGTCATTCTTCGCAACCGCCGTTCGTATTAAAAAAATATAAAAGTTTCAATTAAAAAATTATTTATTTAAAGAAAATCATATTTTTAGCTATCGATCTAATGTGTCAAATCCGGTGAAATTTTTACTCGATCTTTAACGGTCTAGGGCAGTGTTTGCCAAAGTGTGGTACGCGTACCCCCAGGGGTACGGGAAGAGTTTGGTGGGGGTACGCGTTGCACCGGAGTTTGGAGGGGATATTGCGCTGTGCTTAGCCGGGCCTAATTCTACGTTCTGATGAGTCAAGTCAAGACAGTCTTGTGAGGCGTGAGATGGTCCGGAGTAACACGGCAGAAATATACCAAACTTCGTTACAGAAACAACTTACTTCGTTAACCCTCCGTCGGACGCAACCGTTCCCCACTTCTCTCGTAGAAGGGGTAGAAATCTGCTTATTCTAGTAGTCTCTTATCTTTACCGGATGTTTGGACACAACTTTTTAATTTTATTCGCGCGCTTCGTGGACAGCTGTTAGCGTCATTTGATCTCTCAGGCACATTGCGGCCGATTGCGTTACACATATAAAGGAACGTTACAAGGCAAAGATAAAGTGAACGCTGCCATCGCAAAACTAAAGTTATGGCAAAAGAGAGTTGGTAATGGAGAAGTAGACTCGTTTCCCTCTCTTCATGAGTTTATAACAAGTTCGACTACTGAAATTGATGCTGATACTCTGAAATGCATAACACAGCATTTGGAGAGTTTGCAAGTAGGCTTGAAAAACTATTTCCCTGATTTAACCAAAAATATTTTATGGATAAGATATCCGTTTAACATTAACACAGCATCCATGCCAGAAGATTTGTCGCATGCGGAAGAAGAGCAATTGTTGGAATTGGCTTCAGACGGATTCTTGAAAAATAAACATAAGGAGAGCACTTTACAATCATTCTGGTTACAAATGCAACTTGTGTATCCAGTTTTAACAGAAAAAGTTCTCAAATACATCTTGCCTTTTCCAACTTCATATTGATGTGAAGTAGCTTTTTTAGCATTTGTAGACATTAAGTCGAAAAAAAGGAAAATACTATTGGACATCTCAGATTAAAATTAACAACCAGGGAACCAAATTATGACGATCTGTTATCTCAGCACAAACAATTTAATCCTTCTCATTGATCTAAATAAACGTTATTTATAATATAACTTTTATTTATATTTTATTATGAATAATTTTATTTCTCTTTTCTTATTATTTTGTGTATGTTACAAAAAAAAGAGAAAAAAAGCAACATTTTGATTGTTATTAAAATAGTTTGGGAAACACTGGTCTAGGAGATTGAAAAAAGAACTATATAATTCCAATTAAAACTTTTTATTTGTTTAATCATATGCTATAATCATATGGACATCTTCACTATACCAATCTCAATGGAAGAGCTAGATGTTGCCATTGGAAAAATGGATCCCACCAAAGCTCCTGGACCCGACTTGATCTTTGGGCACATGGTTCAAAACTTCGGAGCTATTGGAAATCTTCAACCTTTCCTGGACTACAGGCAAACTGCCCAAAATTTGGAAAATTTCCACCGTCATTCCAATTCTAAAGCCAAACAAAGATGCATCAGAGTGCAACAACTACAGGCCAATTTCTCTTACCAGCACTCTCTGCAAGCTCATGGAACGAGTAATCCACCGCAGGCTTATGAACTGGCTCATTGAAAACAATAAACTCCACTTTTATCAAACAGCATACCGAGCCCGTCATAGTACTGAAGACCAATTCTTCAACCTGTGTCAGTCTATAATAGACAGTTTTTAAGAGAAGCCTCGCAGAAAAACATTAGCAGTTTTCCTGGACCTTTCTGCAGCATTTGACAGAGTTCGGCGCCAAAAACTTGTGCATATAGTTCAAGGCACCGGAATCAATGCGTTATTGTGGATAAATAATTTTCTCAGGGGAAGAAAATTCTCGGTTAGGTTCAACGGAGAGCGCTCAGAACCTCACAGGTTGTGGGCAGGAGTTCCACAGGGCTCAGTCTTAAGTCCCCTTCTCTTCCTTATTTATATGAACACCATTCACCCCCATATTTATTCTAACACAAAAATAGCATGCTACGCTGACGACATCGCCGTCTGGCATTCGCATAAAGACATTTCAGTGTCGGAAAAGACTCTAAACACAACCTTCAAAGGTATTGCTGAATGGGCCGAGAATCTTAAACTTACCATCAACGCAGATAAAACAAACTACTGCATTTTCTCTACCGATAGACGACACCGAGGCAAGTTCAAAGCTAATATCAAAATCATGGACTCTCAAATCAAAAAGGTTGACCTACCTACCTATCTTGGAGTAACCTTGGATCCTGAACTTCGCTTTACAAAGCACATTGAACAAACTGCGAATAGAGCTCTTAGAAAACTAAATATACTTAGAAAACTATGTGACACTACATGGGGCTCAAGGCCTCAAACTCTAAAAAGCTCCTTCTGCACCGTTATTAGACCAGTGTTTGAATATGCTGCCCCAATTTGGACTTAGAGCTTCTAAAATTATTATAGGTGCAGTCTCATCAACCAACAACGAAAAGTCCGAACAGGAATGTGGCCTGCCTCCCCTTGAAAGTAGGCACAACCTCGCCACCATCAAGTTCACTAACAAACTTCGCTGTAACGGCACAGACCAAATCTCTACTAGAGTTTTCAATAAATGGAAAGAAACTACCAGGCTTAAACGATCCTCGACTCTCCAGCTTGATAGAGACATCAGAAAACAAATCAAATTGGAGCATTCTTTGGATTTCCTTCGAGAGCCCCCCATTCCTAGATAACCACCCGAGAATACCAAGTTTGGTTTCAAATTGCTGCAACCATGTTCTAAAAAAGAAGACCCTGTAGCTCTCAGACAAAAAGGACTTGAAACAAAAGAAAAGCTCTCTCAGGGAAGCTATGCAATTGCCTACACTGATGGCTCCTCTGACAGATCCCTCAACAGTGGAGGTGCTGGAATTTTCATCCTCTTTCCGGATGGCAGAAATTGCAAACACAAAATCAATACAGGATTAATAGCCTCTAACTTCACTAGTGAACCTTAGCGATTAGAGAAGCCCTCGCCTTATACCTGAATGACTCTCAAGCTATAGATTCTACAGAAGGAATAACAATATTTTCAGATTCTAAATCATCTTTAGAAGCTATCAAAACGGAGAGACCAACATCACATCCGGAATTATAGTCCTTCTCGAAAGGTTGCACATCAGGGAAAAATCCTGTGTCCTACAATGGATACCAGCACATGTCAGTATTGAGGGAAATGAATGTGCGGATTCTTTGGCCAAAGAAGCTAGAGAACTTGATCAGAGGTACACCACCATCACACTTGCTGATGCTAACGCATTGGCCAGATATAGAATTATGACTCACACATATAAGAAACCCCTTTTAACAGAATTCGACTGTCCCAGAAATATCACATCCACTATTGCCAGGCTTAGAACTGAGCATTATAAGGGCATGAAGACCCATCCGGACAGAACAAGAACCTATGCCCATTGTAAAAACTGCCCCGAAGTCCAACTCACGCCCAACCACATATGGGAATGCCCAACTGTTGCGGTGAATCTTTTGAAGATTGGAATGGTTCCCCTCAGGGACTCATTACGGGAGATCCTCTACAGCTGGGATGCACCAACATTGGCAGAGGCTGTGACCAATGCTTTTGATGGAATTTAGACCGCTACCCAACTACAATATTGCTTGTCCACACGCGAACAACAACATTTTTTTTGTTCGTTTATTTGTTTACGCGTTCCTCAGCAAAATCAAATGGAAGCACGGAAAAAATTAATTTAGAATCTGTCATATCTTTATGCTGTTGCCATTCAAAAGAAAACAATATTTAAATTCCATTAAAGTACTTTTAAAATGTTCTCGATTGTGTTTTAAAACTCGCTGAACACAAAAATGGCAAAAAATTCGGACTATCTGTGTGCCAAATTTCATTACTGCAAGTGCCATAGATTCGTCAGGACTTTGCACTCAGAAAACAAACAGAGAAACAACTCGTTTTATAATAGTAGAGATAAAAGAAGAAAGAAAGTAACAATAGTACCTGATGCGGCTGCACCTTCCAATTTATGTAAAGTGTAAAGAAACTCTGTTAAGAACTGAAAAATGAAAGGAAAATTCATAATAGTTAGCAAACCATAGTTTATAATATTTATAATTTGGAATTCGTAGGGAATTCATTCCAATAGGCTACGAATTTCCATTTAGTTTGAGAATCAAACGAAAACCACGGGCAACGCCATCATATGGGAATTCGTAGCAATCACTGACGTTTAGCGAGCAGTGGTTACACCTGAACACACCAAAAAAACTGTCACGTGCAACACCGTACTGGCCACGCAGTTGCTAGTCCACTATTATAAATAGAAGTGTCCTACCTCCACTACGCAGTGTCCTGACGAATCTATGGCACTTTCAATAATGAAATTTGGCACACAGTTAGTTTAAAGTTTAGTAAGTGTCAAAATTGAAAAAGCGAAATTTCTAACGCGAGTGAGCAAAAGACGTACAAGTTTTCAGTTGTGATTTTTTTTTAAGTACATCTCAACGTAAATTTTTGAAGCTTGTCAATTTTTTTTTAATTTTTATTTTTTTATTTCAATTTGGTTTTTGATATTATTTTTTTTGAAATTCGGAAAAATCGGGACAATTTTGTTACTTTTTTTAAACTGTCATATCTATACCTTATTACTATTAGTTATTAAATTTGAAAACATTGCAGTATACCTTAGAATGTACCCTTTCTTACGGTACAGTTATTTTTGAAATTGGTTAATAAATAAATTCGATGCGATCAAAAGTTGGTCATACAAATTTCGGAATATTGAGATGTCTTGTTAAAACTGTCATATCTGCAGATTGATAATATTATTATTTTAAATATGAGAACATCACTGAATACCTTATATTGTTCTCTTTCTTCTGGTACAATTATTTTTTTAATTGGTTAATAAATAAAGTCCATGCAATCAAACGTTGGTCATGCAAATTTCGTTTTTTTTTTGATAGCGGAGCATTCCTTGTTCTTCATGGAACTGGAGGTTACATTTTCTGACAAATGGGTTTGCCAGGTATCACATTTATCGTAGCATCAATTACCATAGAAACGATTTTTTTTTATTTGGCGAGGAATAGTGCTCGCTTTTTTCCCTATGTTCTCAGACGGTTTACCGATAAAGTACTGATCAGAAAATGCAAAAGATTAACACGGTTTATTCAAAATTGTACAAGAAATGATTCTTACTGATGCCGCTATTAATTTAGGGTGCATTAAGTGTTAAAGTAAAAAAAAAGGAAATCACTTGCAAAAGGAATCTTTGTTTTCGAAGCAAACCAAATGGGATAGCGTAGCAATCACCTGGTGTTGGCGAACGTTAGCGTGCAGGGGGCGAAGCCATTGCTGCGATGTCATGGACCGAATTATAAGAGAATTTCACCATTGCAGGAGATTAACTCTGCGAAAGGAATGTTGGTTTGCTAAGCAAACCAAATGGAATCTGTGAGGAATTTTGGTTTGCGAAGCAAACCAAATGACATTGCGTAGCAATCCCCGGGAGCTGGCAAGCGTAAGCGAGCAGGAGGCGAAGCTCTTTCTGTGACGTCATGGACCGGAAAGTCAAATCAGGATTATATGAATTATTAGATAGTTTTGCCGTCGCAGGAGATTGACCCTGTGAAAGGAATGTCGATTTTCGAAGCAAACGAAATGGGATTCGTGAAAGATAAGTTGGTTTGTGAAGCACACACAAACCAAATGGGATTGTTTAGCAATCCCCGGGGGTTGGCGAGCAGGCGGCGGAACCCCCTAGTATTAAAAAAACGTTACCGCCGCCGCCGCATGATTGAAAACTGTGTTGTTTAGCTCGTTTCTCAGACGGTTTCCTGAGTACGGATCTGAAAATTACATAAAATTACGGGGGCTGGCGAGCTTAAGCTCCCTAGTAGATAAAAGGAAGTGTAAGTCTGTCTCTTAGTTTGTTTGTTTCCGACAGGCAAAGTCCTTACCATTCTATAGCACTTACAGTAATGGCATGTGGCACACAGGTAGTCCGAATTTTTTACGCAGCGAATTTTAAAATTCAACCTAGAACATTTTAAAATGAATTTTTAATTATTATTGAATGCAACAGCACAGAAGATCACAGATTCTATATTTATTTTTTTCGTTTCCGTTTTCATTTTGCGCCGAGAAATGATTTTCCAACAGACGGTTTTAACTTTAATTATGTTGTGCTTTTTTCAATATCCCAGATCGTTAAAGATCTCCAACGTATCGTAAAAAGTAGAAATCTCAAAAGTTTTGAAATCTGCGGAAAATTTCCTATTAGATCGATAGTTAAAAATATGATTTTCTTTAAACAAATAAAACTTTTTAATTGAATATCTTTCTTTTTTGTTATATCGGGATCGTTAAAGATAGATTGAAAATTTCAACGGATTTGAAATCTATGAAAAATTTGACACCAGATAGATCCTTATACTTATGAATTTGTTTTAATCAATAATTTTTTAATTAAATATATATTTTTTCGCCAGAGATTGTGACGTCATGACGAATTCTCATTGAGTTCGTTCCCCATTGAATTCTCTGACGTATTCATACACGGATCTGTGAAGTTGCAAGGAATGAGGCGGCATCACCTCATTAAAATTAAAATTGTTGTTGTTTTCTTTTTAATGTTTTCAGAATCGATAAGGACATGACAAGAATGCTGTAGGGTACTGCTAGTTGAAAATAGACGCACTGATGAGGATGTCGAGGTGGAACTCAAACAGGACGTTTCTATTCTTGGGAAACACCGAGCTATGGTAAGCATATCTAAAGTCGAAATTAATTCAAATATCTTCCTCTTTCAGAAAAGTAAATCTTGTATATTATTTCCTTGCTTTCTTGTGTTCTCAAATTTATACATGCAATGAAACTTAACTTCTGCTGCATTAATATTATTACGAGTAAACACATACCTCCTCCGTATAATCTAAAAATACGTGAATGAATCATGCGATTTTTATACCTTTTCATTTAGAGTTTTTTTGGTATGTACAATTTCACATTTCTTTAAAGGAATTTGGAAGGAATTTTTTTGCGATGTCAGACACCCTCAGACCATTTAGTGTTTGCAGCAAGGTTTTCCAAAGATTTTTAACATTGAGAACATACTTGTACTGCCACAGTAAGCCAAAACGAGAGTGGATAACCTTCAAATTGATGATTTTGTGATACAAATATCATGGTCAATAAAAAAAATCAGAAACTAATTGTTGCATTCGTTCGTTTTAAAACGCCAGTTGATAGAGTCGCGAATTACCAACAGTATGGTTACGGAGGGTGACTTTTTCAAGACTAACATATGCAATAAAGAAATGTACACAAATTTAGAGCCGCTGATAGAGTCACGGCTGAGAGGCACGAGTTCAAAACTAGTTTCATCTAAAGACCGTCGTGTACGTAGGGACTGGTGCATGTTAAATCTGTTGTGTCTTCACATTTTTCTCACGATAGCGTGATATGAAGTTTGTAAAGTGGGGGTGCCATTTCCGGTGTTACCTTCGTCATCTGACCTTTGTTCTAAATTACCGGGTGTTATCCTCGGATCTTTTCGTCCAGGATTGATCCGGACCGTCGACAATTCTCTTGAAACAATAGTTTAATCACAATTTTTAGAAATACGAAAATTTTAGAAAATAAGAGAATTTTCGGTACAGAAAATACTTATTTTGAAAATATATATAGGAAATAATATAGTCTTATAGGAAATAATATCTTTTGTTAGCAATCAGGAAAATAAAGTTGTTAAACTTAGCAAAAAAATATTTACCAAACTTTGAAATTTAGATAACTTTCTTTTGTTTAAAACCTCATATTTTAGGAAAGGACAATTCATTGATTGCAGAAATGAACCTGAAACTTATTTTATGTATCATTCATAGTACAGTAGAACTCCAATGATCCGAATCAATTGGGACCAGACACCAGACCGAATCCGGAAACTTTGATAATTTACGAGAAAAAGTTATTTCTTATTTAAAAATAAACAAATTTTGCTTTAGTATGTAATGACGATGAAACAATTTTGTTTATATTTTGTACTTACATACTGTAATAAGATGTATCATTGCTGGAACATATCGGTCAAAGTCATTTGTTTCGCTATCTTTACTCGTTTCCGTGCAGCAAAGTCTCGCATGCGTTTGACGGTGAGTAGTTGAGGGTGGTTGCCTCGAACATCGCGGCCTCGGAACATCCAGGAATTTTCACTAGGATGTTTCCTATGTCTTCAACTGACACATCGACCGTTTTGTATCATTCAACGATAAGAAACTTTTCAAATGCAAATTTTGACGAGTTCTTTGTTTCTCAAAGCGACCCGGATAATTGGAGTTCTACTGTATTTGATTTTTTGTAGCACTGTTTTATAGAAATTATTTATAACTCTTAGTTTCTAAACATGAAATTTGAAAACTTCTTCTATTTTAGCTTTCGTATAGGGAAAATCTCCAATTTAAAAAAATGAAAATCAAGTAAAGAGTTTCCACATAATGCAAAACTTATAACACTAATTTATCTTACCTTTCATCACATTATTTTGTTGAACTTCTTTGCGTAGTGATGTTTTCTTACAAACTAAGTAAGTTACTGTAATGTTTCATAAAATTAATCTTAAATTTCTTTTCATGTTTATTCTCTGAAGATCAAACTCATGACCCACGTCTTTCCAACATTAATATCCTTTAGGTAAAGATTGTATTTACTTTTTTTTATTCCCTCTATTCCCAATCCTGTTAATTATTATCCACTAATCAGGTATTAATACAGTTTATTCATAATACCTTGTCTTCCATAATTACAGTCTTATTGTATATGGTTGAATAGAGCAGACTTCAAAATAACTTAAATATTTACTTATTTTTCTTTATATCTACTGTTAAAATCATTAGTTTAAAAGTTACTACATTACTACATTTTCAAACTGATGTATTTTTCATTTACGTATTTCATCAATTAAAAATTTTATTACATAGCTATATTTTTCAATTTGTATGTCTTTAGAAGAAAATTCCTGGATATTTTCTTGACGAATATTTTCAAAGGATTACTAACGAGAAATTTGCATAACTATACTACTATAACTAAAATTGTTTAGTATTTGCACCAAACTAAACTAATAACTGCTCGTCACACAATACGAAAACAATCTAATAGGGTGAATCCATTCTTTCAGGCATTAAAAATAATTTTTTCGCCTCATAACCTTCTATTTTTTTTAAGTAGTATATACCTGAGGCATATGTATAGCATGTTCAGTTTTTGCAAAATAATTTTTGTTTTTGTTAAAGAAATAAGACCTTTGGAAAGGTGGTTAAAAATATTCAATTTTACTTGTCAAGAATGTTGCGCTGTACTTAAAATTTTGCTACGCTTACACTATTAGATACACTTGTCTTGTTTTTTGCTAGTGATACTTAAATATATTTATTATATGTATTAGTAATAAGGGTAGAAATGACTTGTTAGGATTTGATTCGTTTGATGAACTGGCATCTGGTTAACGAAACACTGAGCTTTGAGGACAATACGTTTATTATTCGTTAAATGCGGAGAGCGACAGTATAGTTGAATATTAATCGATACAATAGGTTGAACAGAGGTTCTAAGAACTTGAGGCCATGAACAAAAATTCACTTCAAACACAGAAACATCAATACTTCACCATAAAAGGGAACAACAAAAACGTATCCAAGTTTCCCCAAAAATTGCCTTAGACATCAGCAAACAACAATCAGTCAAGTTATAGACGATAGAGTTAACACATGTGCATCTTATGCTAATTCTTAAATTTTGTGTATTTCCCTTTAGGCAACACCAACTTACAAATAATAG
The DNA here is from genome assembly GCA_947359465.1 of Metellina segmentata. Lineage (NCBI taxonomy): Eukaryota > Metazoa > Arthropoda > Arachnida > Araneae > Tetragnathidae > Metellina > Metellina segmentata. Next base: position 114,136,858 of record OX375883.1, read on the forward strand.
TATCCTGCATATCCTCCCCCTTTCTTTCTTTTTACGAATTCAAAAACTTCTCGTCATAAACTATCTTCCCGCTGTTCAAATTTCAACTTCTCACTTTACGAAATTTCCTGCTTTCCGTCTTCCGATTCAACATTTACTCGATCACCCCTTTGCATTTCTAAATTATCCTGAATTTCTACGAAATCTATTTTCTCTCCATGCCCCTTATTATCATTGCAACTAACTTCGTTTTACGATTCAACTATATCAGCCGAATTTCTATTTTTCTCTGTTATGTTACTGCGTGTGTGGTAACTACACCTCTCTCTCCAAACGATTGACCTGAAAACGTTGAAATCGTACAATGGCAATAAACCTTCGTTACATAAAGGGAAGGTGTAATTGCACAACAAAATTTATACTCCCGAATCTCCATCTTTGCTTCTTCCCGATAACCTCAGCTTCAAAACCTTAATATTCACCCATATTCGATTTCCAACAGCCCCTTCTAAGACCACTTGACCGGATCTCGACTCCACTGTCGATTATAAATTCGGCTGAACTGAACTATCCCCGTACCCCGTCCACACCGGAGAAGCCGAGCTAAACATGGATGATTGATTAATCCCGGAGACAGGTTTGGTGAATCAATCTCTCTGGTTTTTGTGGTTTGACAGCTCGGACACAAAATGTTCCGTGTGCTCGCGATCAATCTGGTTGGTTGTGTGTTGAAGTTAAACTGCAAACTTATTGTTTGAAGCAAATTGTTTAAGGGTCACGTTCTTTACGAAGTCGGCGCATAATCGCGAGTGCAGCGTATTTTATTATTGACAATTTATTAAAGAGAAATAGGAAGTAAAGTTCACAAAAAGGGCGACACTGGGTGACACCCGTGATGGAAAATATTCTCAGGAGCCCAAAGACTGAAAATGTGTACGTCTTATCTTACTTTGACACTTAATAAACCCTAAACTAATCGCCGCCTCGGAAAAATATCTTCTCCATCGTAATCACTGTACAATTTTGAACAAACCATGTTTTCAATCCTGCGGCTGTGGCAACCACTATATTAACATATGTATATCCATACGTACTTGCAAAATTGATATTAAGCAGATTATTTCCCAACAAAATAAAAATTTCTTACTGAATATTTCACTCATATGTTACAACATATTGAATGTTTCTTTCAATGCGCCATTTTTCGGTAAAAGGTAATAATATTGCAGTGTGACAATTTTAAATTTTCTTTAATTGCAAAAAAGATTAAATACATTTTAAATATCTACCTTTTATTTATTTTAAACTGCCCACTGCGTGGGGATTGCTAAGAATTCCCATTTGGTTTGCGAAGCCTATTGGAAAACATCAATCATGACTTTGGTTTGCCTCACAAACCAAAAGGAAATTCGTAGCTTATTGGAATAGATTCCCTGCAAATTCTAATTTGATTTGCTTCGCAAACCAAACTATGAACTATGATTTGCTTTTCAAACAAACACTACAGACAACGCCGTAATGACCTCGTCATTGTCAAATTCGAATTGCGAATAGATTCAATCGGCGTCACATCACAATCTCTTGCGAAAATATAAATATTTAATTGAAAAATTATTTATTAAAAGAAAATCAAATGCAAGGTAAAGATTTAGGGGTTTAGATTTACAGATTTTCCACAGATTTCGAATCTGTTAAAATTTTTAATCTATATTTAACGATCCCGATTTTACGAAAAAGTACTAAACAATGCCACTCAATATGTTTTTTGATTTATTTTGCTTTTCTTCGCTGTGAAATGGTTTGAGCGTAGGAAATGAAATCTGTGATATTTCGAATCAAACGAAAGTCATTCTTCACGGAAAGTGGCGTTCGTATTGGAAAAAAATATGTTTCAATTTAAAAATTATCTATTTATCGAAAATCATATTTTTTATGTATAGGTCTAATGTGAAATTGTCCGCTGATATGAAATCCGTTGAAAATTTTACTCTATCTTTAACGATCAAGGTGATAAGAAAAAAGAACTACATACTGAAAATATCAAAAAATTACGGGGGTTGGCGAGCTTAAGCTCCCTAGTAGATAAAAGGAAATGTAAGTCTGTCTCTTAGTTTGTTTGTTTCCGACAGGCAAAGTCCTTATGATTCTATAGCGCTTACAGTAATGGCATGTGGCACACAGTTACTCCGAATTTTTTACGCAGGGAGTTTTAAAATTCAACCTAGAACATTTTAAAATGAATTTAATTATTATTGAATGCAACAGTACAGAAGATCCCAGATTCTATATTTATTTTTTTTTCGTTTCCGTTTTCATTTTGCGCCGATAAATGATTTTCCAGCAGACGGTTTTAACTTTAGTTATGTTGTGCTTTTTTCAATCTCCCAAATCGTTAAAAATAGAGTAGAAATTTCAAATGTTTTGAAATCTGCGGAAAATTTCATATTAGATCGATAGCTAAAAATATGATTTTCTTTAAACAGATAAAACTTTTTAATTGAATATCTTTCTTTTTTGTAATATCGGGATCGTTAAAGATAGATTAAAAATTTCAACGGATTTGAAATCTATGGAAAATTTGACACCAGATAGATACCTTATACGTTTGAATTAGTTTTAATAAATAATTTTTCAATCAAATATTGATATTTTCGCCAGAGATTGTGACGTCATGCTGAATTCCCATTTGGTTCGTTCCTCATTGAATTCCCTGACTTATTCATCCAAGGATCTGTGAAGTTGCAAGGAATGAGGCGGCATCGCCTCATTAAAATTTAAGTTGTCGTGTTTTTTTCTTTTTAGTGTTTTCAGAATCGGTAAGGACATGACAAGAATGCTGTAGGGTACTGCTAGTTGAAAATAAACGCACTGATGAGGATGTCGAGTTGGAACTCAAGCAGGACGTTTCTATTCTTGATAAACACCGAGCTGTGGTAAGCATATCTAAAGTCGAAATTAATTCAAATATCTTCCTATTTCAGAAAAGTAAATCTTGTATATTATTTCCTTGCTTTCTTGTGTTCTCAAATTTATACCTGGAATGAAAATTACCTTCTGCTGCATTAATATTATTACGAGTAAACACATACCTCATGCGTATAATCTAAAAATATGTCAATGAATCATGCGATTTTTATACCTTTTCATTTAGAGTTTTTAGTATGTACAATTTCACATTTCTTTAAAGTAATTTGGAAGGAATTTTTTTTTCGATGTCAGACACCCTCAGACCATTTAGTGTTTGCAGCAAGATTTTCCAAAGATTTTTAACATTGAGAACATACTTGTACTGGCACAGTAAGCCAAAACGAGAGTGGATAACCTTCAAATTGAAGATTTCGTGATGTAAATATCATGGTCAATAAAAAAAATCAGAAACTAATTGTTGCATTCGTTCCTTTTAAAACGGCATTTGATAGAGTCGCGAATTACCAACTGTATGGTTACGGAGGGTGACTTTTTCAAGATTAACTTATGCGATAAAGAAATTTACGCAAATTTAGAGCCGCTGATAGAGTCACGACTGAGAGGTACGAGTTCAAAACTAGTTCCAATTAAAGACCGTCGTGTACGTAGGGACTGGTGCATGTTAAATCTGTTGTGTCTTCACATTTTTCTCACGATAGCGTGATATGAAGTTTGTAAAGTGGGGTACCAGTTCCGATGTGAACTTCGTCATCTGACAGTTGTTCAAACTTACCGGGTGTTATCCTCGGATCTTTTCGTTCAGGATTGATCCGTACAGTCGACAATTCAATTGAATCAAAAGTTTAATCACAATTTTTAGAAATACGAAAATTTTACAAAATAAGAGAATTTTCGGTACAGTAAATACTTATTTTGAAAATTAGACTTATAAGAAATAATATCTTTTGTAAGTAAACAGTAAAGTAGAGTTGTTATAACTTAGCAAAAAATATTTACCAAACTTTGAAATTTAGATAATTTTCTTTTGTTTAAAACCTCATAATTTAGGAATGGACAATTCATTGATTGCAGAAATGAACCTGAAACTTATTTTATGTATCATTCATAGTACAGTAGAACTACAATTATCCGAATCAATTGGGACCAGACACCAAACCAAATCCGGAAAATTTGTTAATTTACGAGAAAAAGTTATTTCTTATTAAAAAAAACGAATTTTGCTTTAGAAGGTAAAGACGATGGAACAATTTTGTTTATATTTTGTACTTATATACTATAATAAGATGTATCATTGCTGTAACATATAGGGTAAAGTCATTTGTTTCACTATCTTTACTCGTTTCCGTGCAGCAAAGTCTCGCATGCGTTTGACGGTGAGTAGTTGAAGGTGGTCGCATTCCACTCCATCCATTTTAGCGCTGTGTCAAGACACAAAAATGTCTTACATACTGACGGTCCCGCGTCTGGTTGAGTAGCAATGTCATCGTCATCAATGAGTTCTTATCTCACATTTCGAATCAGTTCATCATCACTAAGATTTTGGAATCCAAGTTTCAAAGAATCATACATCAGCTACTCGCCTGCGTCCACTCGGAACATCCAGGAATTTTCACTAGGATGTTTCCTATGTCTTCAACTGACACATCGACCGTTTTTAATCATTCACCGATAAGAAACTTTTCAAATGCGGATTTTGCCGAGTTCTTTGTTTCACAAAGCGATCCGGATAATCGGAGTTCTACTGTATTTGATTATGTGTAGCACTGTTTTATAGAAAGTATTTACAACTGTTTGTTTCTATTCTTAAAATTTGCAAGATTTTTCTATTTTAACTTTCGTATAGGGAAAATCTGCAACTTATATAAAATGAAAATCAAGTAAGAGTTTACACATAATGCAAAATTTATGACACTAATTTATCTTACCTTTCATCACATTATTTTGTTGAACTTCTTTGCCTAGTGATGTTTTCTTACAAACTAAATAAGTTACTGTATAATGTTTCATAAAATTAATCTTAAATTTCTTTTGATGTTTATTCTCTGAAGATCAAACCCATGACCCACGTTTTTCCAACATTAATATCCTTTAGCTAATGATTGTATTTACTTTTTTTTTATTCCCTCTATTCCCAATCCTGTTAATTATTATCCACTAATCAGGTAATAATACAGTTTATTCATAATACCTTGTCTTCCACCATTACAGTCTTATTGAGTATGGTTGAATAGAGCAGACTTCAAAATAACTTAAATGTTTACTTACTTTTCTTTATATCCACTGTTAAAATCATTAGTTTAGAAGTATGTACTACATTTTCAAACTGATGAATTTTTACGTATTTCAACAATTAAAAAATATTTTGCATAGCTATATTTTTAAATTTGTATGTCTTTAGAAGAAAATTCCTGGATATTTTCTTGACGAATATTTTCAAAGGATTACTAACGAGAAATTTGCATAACTATACTACTATAACTAAAATTGTTTAGTATTTGCACCAAACTAAACTAATAACTGCTCGTCACACAATACGAAAACAATCTAATAGGGTGAATCCATTCTTTCAGGCATTAAAAATAATTTTTTCGCCTCATAACCTTCTATTTTTTTAATTAGTATATACCTGAGGCATATGTATAGCACGTTCAGTTTTTGCAAAAAATTTTTTGTTTTTGTCAAAGAAATAAGACATTTGGAAAGGTGGTTAAAAGTGTTCAATTTTACTTGTCAAGAATGTTGCGCTGTACTTAAAATTTTGCTACGCTTACACTATTAGATACACTTGTCTTGTTTTTTGCTAGTGATACTTAAATATATTTATTATATGTATTAGTAATAAGGGTAGAAATGTTTTGTTAGTATTTGGTTCGTTTGATGAACTGGCATCTGGTTAACGAAACACTGAGCTTTGAGGACAAGTCGTTTATTATTCGTTAAATGCGGAGAGCGACATTATAGTTGAATATTAATCTATATAATAGGTTGCACAGAGGTCCTAAGAATTTGAGGCCATAAACAAAAATTCACTTCAAACACAGAAACATCAATACTTCACCATAAAACGGAACAACAACAAAAACGTACCGAAGTTTCCCCAAAAAGTCTTTAATCAGTCAAATTATAGACGACAGAGTTAACACTAGTGCATCGTATGCTAATTCTTAAATTGTGTGTATTTCCCTTTAGGCAACACCAACTTACAAATAATAGTAACCTGCATATACTTCCCCTTTCCTTCTTTTTACGAATTCAAAATCTTCTCGTGATAAACTATCTTCCCGCTGTTCAAATTTCAACTTCTCACTTTCCGAAATTTCCTGCTTTCCGTCTTCCGAATCAACATTTACTCGATCACCCCTTTCAATTTCTAAATTATCCTGAATTTCTACGAAATCTATTTTCTCTCCATGCCCCTTATTATCATTGCAACTAACTTCGTTTTACGATTCAACTATATCAGCCGAATTTCCATTTTTCTCTGTTATGTTACTGCGTGTGTGGTAACTACACCTCTCTCTCCAAACGATTGACCTGAAAACGTTGAAATCGTACAATGGCAATAAACCTTCGTTACATAAAGGGAAGGTGTAATTGCACAACAAAATTTATACTCCCGAATCTCCATCTTTGCTTCTTCCCGATAACCTCAGCTTCAAAACCTTAATATTCACCCATATTCGATTTCCAACAGCCCCTTCTAAGACCACTTGACCGGATCTCGACTCCACTGTCGATTATAAATTCGGCTGAACTGAACTATCCCCGTACCCCGTCCACACCGGAGAAGCCGAGCTAAACATGGATGATTGATTAATCCCGGAGACAGGTTTGGTGAATCAATCTCTCTGGTTTTTGTGGTTTGACAGCTCGGACACAAAATGTTCCGTGTGCTCGCGATCAATCTGGTTGGTTGTGTGTTGAAGTTAAACTGCAAACTTATTGTTTGAAGCAAATTGTTTAAGGGTCACGTTCTTTACGAAGTCGGCGCATAATCGCGAGTGCAGCGTATTTTATTATTGACAATTTATTAAAGAGAAATAGGAAGTAAAGTTCACAAAAAGGGCGACACTGGGTGACACCCGTGATGGAAAATATTCTCAGGAGCCCAAAGACTGAAAATGTGTACGTCTTATCTTACTTTGACACTTAATAAACCCTAAACTAATCGCCGCCTCGGAAAAATATCTTCTCCATCGTAATCACTGTACAATTTTGAACAAACCATGTTTTCAATCCTGCGGCTGTGGCAACCACTATATTAACATATGTATATCCATACGTACTTGCAAAATTGATATTAAGCAGATTATTTCCCAACAAAATAAAAATTTCTTACTGAATATTTCACTCATATGTTACAACATATTGAATGTTTCTTTCAATGCGCCATTTTTCGGTAAAACGTAATAATATTGCAGTGTGACAATTTTAAATTTTCTTTAATTGCAAAAAAGATTAAATACATTTTAAACATCTACCTTTTATTTATTTTAAACTGCCCACTGCGTGGGGATTGCTAAGAATTCCCATTTGGTTTGCGAAGCCTATTGGAAAACATCAATCATGACTTTGGTTTGCCTCACAAACCAAAAGGAAATTCGTAGCTTATTGGAATAGATTCCCTGCAAATTCTAATTTGATTTGCTTCGCAAACCAAACTATGAACTATGATTTGCTTCTCAAACAAACACTACAGACAACGCCGTAATGACCTCGTCATTGTCAAATTCGAATTGCGAATAGATTCAATCGGCGTCACATCACAATCTCTTGCGAAAATATAAATATTTAATTGAAAAATTATTTATTAAAAGAAAATCAAATGCAAGGTAAAGATTTAGGGGTTTAGATTTACAGATTTTCCACAGATTTCGAATCTGTTAAAATTTTTAATCTATATTTAACGATCCCGATTTTACGAAAAAGTACTAAACAATGCCACTCAATATGTTTTTTGATTTATTTTGCTTTTCTTCGCTGTGAAATGGTTTGAGCGTAGGAAATGAAATCTGTGATATTTCGAATCAAACGAAAGTCATTCTTCACGGAAAGTGGCGTTCGTATTGGAAAAAAATATGTTTCAATTTAAAAATTATCTATTTATCGAAAATCATATTTTTTATGTATAGGTCTAATGTGAAATTGTCCGCTGATATGAAATCCTTTGAAAATTTTACTCTATCTTTAACGATCAAGGTGATAAGAAAAAAGAACTACATACTGAAAATATCAAAAAATTACGGGGGTTGGCGAGCTTAAGCTCCCTAGTAGATAAAAGGAAATGTAAGTCTGTCTCTTAGTTTGTTTGTTTCCGACAGGCAAAGTCCTTATGATTCTATAGCGCTTACAGTAATGGCATGTGGCACACAGTTACTCCGAATTTTTTACGCGGGGAGTTTTAAAATTCAACCTAGAACATTTTAAAATGAATTTAATTATTATTGAATGCAACAGTACAGAAGATCCCAGATTCTATATTTATTTTTTTTTTCGTTTCCGTTTTCATTTTGCGCCGATAAATAATTTTCCAGCAGACGGTTTTAACTTTAGTTATGTTGTGCTTTTTTCAATCTCCCAAATCGTTAAAAATAGAGTAGAAATTTCAAATGTTTTGAAATCTGCGGAAAATTTCATATTAGATCGATAGCTAAAAATATGATTTTCTTTAAACAGATAAAACTTTTTAATTGAATATCTTTCTTTTTTGTAATATCGGGATCGTTAAAGATAGATTAAAAATTTCAACGGATTTGAAATCTATGGAAAATTTGACACCAGATAGATACCTTATACGTTTGAATTAGTTTTAATAAATAATTTTTCAATCAAATATTGATATTTTCGCCAGAGATTGTGACGTCATGCTGAATTCCCATTTGGTTCGTTCCTCATTGAATTCCCTGACTTATTCATCCAAGGATCTGTGAAGTTGCAAGGAATGAGGCGGCATCGCCTCATTAAAATTTAAGTTGTCGTGTTTTTTTCTTTTTAGTGTTTTCAGAATCGGTAAGGACATGACAAGAATGCTGTAGGGTACTGCTAGTTGAAAATAAACGCACTGATGAGGATGTCGAGTTGGAACTCAAGCAGGACGTTTCTATTCTTGATAAACACCGAGCTGTGGTAAGCATATCTAAAGTCGAAATTAATTCAAATATCTTCCTATTTCAGAAAAGTAAATCTTGTATATTATTTCCTTGCTTTCTTGTGTTCTCAAATTTATACCTGGAATGAAAATTACCTTCTGCTGCATTAATATTATTACGAGTAAACACATACCTCATGCGTATAATCTAAAAATATGTCAATGAATCATGCGATTTTTATACCTTTTCATTTAGAGTTTTTAGTATGTACAATTTCACATTTCTTTAAAGTAATTTGGAAGGAATTTTTTTTGCGATGTCAGACACCCTCAGACCATTTAGTGTTTGCAGCAAGATTTTCCAAAGATTTTTAACATTGAGAACATACTTGTACTGGCACAGTAAGCCAAAACGAGAGTGGATAACCTTCAAATTGAAGATTTCGTGATGTAAATATCATGGTCAATAAAAAAAATCAGAAACTAATTGTTGCATTCGTTCCTTTTAAAACGGCATTTGATAGAGTCGCGAATTACCAACTGTATGGTTACGGAGGGTGACTTTTTCAAGATTAACTTATGCGATAAAGAAATTTACGCAAATTTAGAGCCGCTGATAGAGTCACGACTGAGAGGTACGAGTTCAAAACTAGTTCCAATTAAAGACCGTCGTGTACGTAGGGACTGGTGCATGTTAAATCTGTTGTGTCTTCACATTTTTCTCACGATAGCGTGATATGAAGTTTGTAAAGTGGGGTACCAGTTCCGATGTGAACTTCGTCATCTGACAGTTGTTCAAACTTACCGGGTGTTATCCTCGGATCTTTTCGTTCAGGATTGATCCGTACAGTCGACAATTCAATTGAATCAAAAGTTTAATCACAATTTTTAGAAATACGAAAATTTTACAAAATAAGAGAATTTTCGGTACAGAAAATACTTATTTTGAAAATTAGACTTATAAGAAATAATATCTTTTGTAAGTAAACAGTAAAGTAGAGTTGTTATAACTTAGCAAAAAATATTTACCAAACTTTGAAATTTAGATAATTTTCTTTTGTTTAAAACCTCATAATTTAGGAATGGACAATTCATTGATTGCAGAAATGAACCTGAAACTTATTTTATGTATCATTCATAGTACAGTAGAACTACAATTATCCGAATCAATTGGGACCAGACACCAAACCAAATCCGGAAAATTTGTTAATTTACGAGAAAAAGTTATTTCTTATTAAAAAAAACGAATTTTGCTTTAGAAGGTAAAGACGATGGAACAATTTTGTTTATATTTTGTACTTATATACTATAATAAGATGTATCATTGCTGTAACATATAGGGTAAAGTCATTTGTTTCACTATCTTTACTCGTTTCCGTGCAGCAAAGTCTCGCATGCGTTTGACGGTGAGTAGTTGAAGGTGGTCGCATTCCACTCCATCCATTTTAGCGCTGTGTCAAGACACAAAAATGTCTTACATACTGACGGTCCCGCGTCTGGTTGAGTAGCAATGTCATCGTCATCAATGAGTTCTTATCTCACATTTCGAATCAGTTCATCATCACTAAGATTTTGGAATCCAAGTTTCAAAGAATCATACATCAGCTACTCGCCTGCGTCCACTCGGAACATCCAGGAATTTTCACTAGGATGTTTCCTATGTCTTCAACTGACACATCGACCGTTTTTAATCATTCACCGATAAGAAACTTTTCAAATGCGGATTTTGCCGAGTTCTTTGTTTCACAAAGCGATCCGGATAATCGGAGTTCTACTGTATTTGATTATGTGTAGCACTGTTTTATAGAAAGTATTTACAACTGTTTGTTTCTATTCTTAAAATTTGCAAGATTTTTCTATTTTAACTTTCGTATAGGGAAAATCTGCAACTTATATAAAATGAAAATCAAGTAAGAGTTTACACATAATGCAAAATTTATGACACTAATTTATCTTACCTTTCATCACATTATTTTGTTGAACTTCTTTGCCTAGTGATGTTTTCTTACAAACTAAATAAGTTACTGTATAATGTTTCATAAAATTAATCTTAAATTTCTTTTGATGTTTATTCTCTGAAGATCAAACCCATGACCCACGTTTTTCCAACATTAATATCCTTTAGCTAATGATTGTATTTACTTTTTTTTATTCCCTCTATTCCCAATCCTGTTAATTATTATCCACTAATCAGGTAATAATACAGTTTATTCATAATACCTTGTCTTCCACCATTACAGTCTTATTGAGTATGGTTGAATAGAGCAGACTTCAAAATAACTTAAATGTTTACTTACTTTTCTTTATATCCACTGTTAAAATCATTAGTTTAGAAGTATGTACTACATTTTCAAACTGATGAATTTTTACGTATTTCAACAATTAAAAAATATTTTGCATAGCTATATTTTTAAATTTGTATGTCTTTAGAAGAAAATTCCTGGATATTTTCTTGACGAATATTTTGAAAGGATTATTAACGAGAAATTTGCATAACTATACTACTATAACTAAAATTGTTTAGTATTTGCACCAAACTAAACTAATAACTGCTCGTCACACAATACGAAAACAATCTAATAGGGTGAATCCATTCTTTCAGGCATTAAAAATAATTTTTTCGCCTCATAACCTTCTATTTTTTTAATTAGTATATACCTGAGGCATATGTATAGCACGTTCAGTTTTTGCAAAAAATTTTTTGTTTTTGTCAAAGAAATAAGACATTTGGAAAGGTGGTTAAAAGTGTTCAATTTTACTTGTCAAGAATGTTGCGCTGTACTTAAAATTTTGCTACGCTTACACTATTAGATACACTTGTCTTGTTTTTTGCTAGTGATACTTAAATATATTTATTATATGTATTAGTAATAAGGGTAGAAATGTTTTGTTAGTATTTGGTTCGTTTGATGAACTGGCATCTGGTTAACGAAACACTGAGCTTTGAGGACAAGTCGTTTATTATTCGTTAAATGCGGAGAGCGACATTATAGTTGAATATTAATCTATATAATAGGTTGCACAGAGGTCCTAAGAATTTGAGGCCATAAACAAAAATTCACTTCAAACACAGAAACATCAATACTTCACCATAAAACGGAACAACAACAAAAACGTACCGAAGTTTCCCCAAAAAGTCTTTAATCAGTCAAATTATAGACGACAGAGTTAACACTAGTGCATCGTATGCTAATTCTTAAATTGTGTGTATTTCCCTTTAGGCAACACCAACTTACAAATAATAGTAACCTGCATATACTTCCCCTTTCCTTCTTTTTACGAATTCAAAATCTTCTCGTGATAAACTATCTTCCCGCTGTTCAAATTTCAACTTCTCACTTTCCGAAATTTCCTGCTTTCCGTCTTCCGAATCAACATTTACTCGATCACCCCTTTCAATTTCTAAATTATCCTGAATTTCTACGAAATCTATTTTCTCTCCATGCCCCTTATTATCATTGCAACTAACTTCGTTTTACGATTCAACTATATCAGCCGAATTTCCATTTTTCTCTGTTATGTTACTGCGTGTGTGGTAACTACACCTCTCTCTCCAAACGATTGACCTGAAAACGTTGAAATCGTACAATGGCAATAAACCTTCGTTACATAAAGGGACGGTGTAATTGCACAACAAAATTTATACTCCCGAATCTCCATCTTTGCTTCTTCCCGATAACCTCAGCTTCAAAACCTTAATATTCACCCATATTCGATTTCCAACAGCCCCTTCTAAGACCACTTGACCGGATCTCGACTCCACTGTCGATTATAAATTCGGCTGAACTGAACTATCCCCGTACCCCGTCCACACCGGAGAAGCCGAGCTAAACATGGATGATTGATTAATCCCGGAGACAGGTTTGGTGAATCAATCTCTCTGGTTTTTGTGGTTTGACAGCTCGGACACAAAATGTTCCGTGTGCTCGCGATCAATCTGGTTGGTTGTGTGTTGAAGTTAAACTGCAAACTTATTGTTTGAAGCAAATTGTTTAAGGGTCACGTTCTTTACGAAGTCGGCGCATAATCGCGAGTGCAGCGTATTTTATTATTGACAATTTATTAAAGAGAAATAGGAAGTAAAGTTCACAAAAAGGGCGACACTGGGTGACACCCGTGATGGAAAATATTCTCAGGAGCCCAAAGACTGAAAATGTGTACGTCTTATCTTACTTTGACACTTAATAAACCCTAAACTAATCGCCGCCTCGGAAAAATATCTTCTCCATCGTAATCACTGTACAATTTTGAACAAACCATGTTTTCAATCCTGCGGCTGTGGCAACCACTATATTAACATATGTATATCCATACGTACTTGCAAAATTGATATTAAGCAGATTATTTCCCAACAAAATAAAAATTTCTTACTGAATATTTCACTCATATGTTACAACATATTGAATGTTTCTTTCAATGCGCCATTTTTCGGTAAAACGTAATAATATTGCAGTGTGACAATTTTAAATTTTCTTTAATTGCAAAAAAGATTAAATACATTTTAAATATCTACCTTTTATTTATTTTAAACTGCCCACTGCGTGGGGATTGCTAAGAATTCCCATTTGGTTTGCGAAGCCTATTGGAAAACATCAATCATGACTTTGGTTTGCCTCACAAACCAAAAGGAAATTCGTAGCTTATTGGAATAGATTCCCTGCAAATTCTAATTTGATTTGCTTCGCAAACCAAACTATGAACTATGATTTGCTTCTCAAACAAACACTACAGACAACGCCGTAATGACCTCGTCATTGTCAAATTCGAATTGCGAATAGATTCAATCGGCGTCACATCACAATCTCTTGCGAAAATATAAATATTTAATTGAAAAATTATTTATTAAAAGAAAATCAAATGCAAGGTAAAGATTTAGGGGTTTAGATTTACAGATTTTCCACAGATTTCGAATCTGTTAAAATTTTTAATCTATATTTAACGATCCCGATTTTACGAAAAAGTACTAAACAATGCCACTCAATATGTTTTTTGATTTATTTTGCTTTTCTTCGCTGTGAAATGGTTTGAGCGTAGGAAATGAAATCTGTGATATTTCGAATCAAACGAAAGTCATTCTTCACGGAAAGTGGCGTTCGTATTGGAAAAAAATATGTTTCAATTTAAAAATTATCTATTTATCGAAAATCATATTTTTTATGTATAGGTCTAATGTGAAATTGTCCGCTGATATGAAATCCTTTGAAAATTTTACTCTATCTTTAATGATCAAGGTGATAAGAAAAAAGAACTACATACTGAAAATATCAAAAAATTACGGGGGTTGGCGAGCTTAAGCTCCCTAGTAGATAAAAGGAAATGTAAGTCTGTCTCTTAGTTTGTTTGTTTCCGACAGGCAAAGTCCTTATGATTCTATAGCGCTTACAGTAATGGCATGTGGCACACAGTTACTCCGAATTTTTTACGCGGGGAGTTTTAAAATTCAACCTAGAACATTTTAAAATGAATTTAATTATTATTGAATGCAACAGTACAGAAGATCCCAGATTCTATATTTATTTTTTTTTTCGTTTCCGTTTTCATTTTGCGCCGATAAATGATTTTCCAGCAGACGGTTTTAACTTTAGTTATGTTGTGCTTTTTTCAATCTCCCAAATCGTTAAAAATAGAGTAGAAATTTCAAATGTTTTGAAATCTGCGGAAAATTTCATATTAGATCGATAGCTAAAAATATGATTTTCTTTAAACAGATAAAACTTTTTAATTGAATATCTTTCTTTTTTGTAATATCGGGATCGTTAAAGATAGATTAAAAATTTCAACGGATTTGAAATCTATGGAAAATTTGACACCAGATAGATACCTTATACATTTGAATTAGTTTTAATAAATAATTTTTCAATCAAATATTGATATTTTCGCCAGAGATTGTGACGTCATGCTGAATTCCCATTTGGTTCGTTCCTCATTGAATTCCCTGACTTATTCATCCAAGGATCTGTGAAGTTGCAAGGAATGAGGCGGCATCGCCTCATTAAAATTTAAGTTGTCGTGTTTTTTTCTTTTTAGTGTTTTCAGAATCGGTAAGGACATGACAAGAATGCTGTAGGGTACTGCTAGTTGAAAATAAACGCACTGATGAGGATGTCGAGTTGGAACTCAAGCAGGACGTTTCTATTCTTGATAAACACCGAGCTGTGGTAAGCATATCTAAAGTCGAAATTAATTCAAATATCTTCCTATTTCAGAAAAGTAAATCTTGTATATTATTTCCTTGCTTTCTTGTGTTCTCAAATTTATACCTGGAATGAAAATTACCTTCTGCTGCATTAATATTATTACGAGTAAACACATACCTCATGCGTATAATCTAAAAATATGTCAATGAATCATGCGATTTTTATACCTTTTCATTTAGAGTTTTTAGTATGTACAATTTCACATTTCTTTAAAGTAATTTGGAAGGAATTTTTTTTGCGATGTCAGACACCCTCAGACCATTTAGTGTTTGCAGCAAGATTTTCCAAAGATTTTTAACATTGAGAACATACTTGTACTGGCACAGTAAGCCAAAACGAGAGTGGATAACCTTCAAATTGAAGATTTCGTGATGTAAATATCATGGTCAATAAAAAAAATCAGAAACTAATTGTTGCATTCGTTCCTTTTAAAACGGCATTTGATAGAGTCGCGAATTACCAACTGTATGGTTACGGAGGGTGACTTTTTCAAGATTAACTTATGCGATAAAGAAATTTACGCAAATTTAGAGCCGCTGATAGAGTCACGACTGAGAGGTACGAGTTCAAAACTAGTTCCAATTAAAGACCGTCGTGTACGTAGGGACTGGTGCATGTTAAATCTGTTGTGTCTTCACATTTTTCTCACGATAGCGTGATATGAAGTTTGTAAAGTGGGGTACCAGTTCCGATGTGAACTTCGTCATCTGACAGTTGTTCAAACTTACCGGGTGTTATCCTCGGATCTTTTCGTTCAGGATTGATCCGTACAGTCGACAATTCAATTGAATCAAAAGTTTAATCACAATTTTTAGAAATACGAAAATTTTACAAAATAAGAGAATTTTCGGTACAGAAAATACTTATTTTGAAAATTAGACTTATAAGAAATAATATCTTTTGTAAGTAAACAGTAAAGTAGAGTTGTTATAACTTAGCAAAAAATATTTACCAAACTTTGAAATTTAGATAATTTTCTTTTGTTTAAAACCTCATAATTTAGGAATGGACAATTCATTGATTGCAGAAATGAACCTGAAACTTATTTTATGTATCATTCATAGTACAGTAGAACTACAATTATCCGAATCAATTGGGACCAGACACCAAACCAAATCCGGAAAATTTGTTAATTTACGAGAAAAAGTTATTTCTTATTAAAAAAAACGAATTTTGCTTTAGAAGGTAAAGACGATGGAACAATTTTGTTTATATTTTGTACTTATATACTATAATAAGATGTATCATTGCTGTAACATATAGGGTAAAGTCATTTGTTTCACTATCTTTACTCGTTTCCGTGCAGCAAAGTCTCGCATGCGTTTGACGGTGAGTAGTTGAAGGTGGTCGCATTCCACTCCATCCATTTTAGCGCTGTGTCAAGACACAAAAATGTCTTACATACTGACGGTCCCGCGTCTGGTTGAGTAGCAATGTCATCGTCATCAATGAGTTCTTATCTCACATTTCGAATCAGTTCATCATCACTAAGATTTTGGAATCCAAGTTTCAAAGAATCATACATCAGCTACTCGCCTGCGTCCACTCGGAACATCCAGGAATTTTCACTAGGATGTTTCCTATGTCTTCAACTGACACATCGACCGTTTTTAATCATTCACCGATAAGAAACTTTTCAAATGCGGATTTTGCCGAGTTCTTTGTTTCACAAAGCGATCCGGATAATCGGAGTTCTACTGTATTTGATTATGTGTAGCACTGTTTTATAGAAAGTATTTACAACTGTTTGTTTCTATTCTTAAAATTTGCAAGATTTTTCTATTTTAACTTTCGTATAGGGAAAATCTGCAACTTATATAAAATGAAAATCAAGTAAGAGTTTACACATAATGCAAAATTTATGACACTAATTTATCTTACCTTTCATCACATTATTTTGTTGAACTTCTTTGCCTAGTGATGTTTTCTTACAAACTAAATAAGTTACTGTATAATGTTTCATAAAATTAATCTTAAATTTCTTTTGATGTTTATTCTCTGAAGATCAAACCCATGACCCACGTTTTTCCAACATTAATATCCTTTAGCTAATGATTGTATTTACTTTTTTTTATTCCCTCTATTCCCAATCCTGTTAATTATTATCCACTAATCAGGTAATAATACAGTTTATTCATAATACCTTGTCTTCCACCATTACAGTCTTATTGAGTATGGTTGAATAGAGCAGACTTCAAAATAACTTAAATGTTTACTTACTTTTCTTTATATCCACTGTTAAAATCATTAGTTTAGAAGTATGTACTACATTTTCAAACTGATGAATTTTTACGTATTTCAACAATTAAAAAATATTTTGCATAGCTATATTTTTAAATTTGTATGTCTTTAGAAGAAAATTCCTGGATATTTTCTTGACGAATATTTTCAAAGGATTATTAACGAGAAATTTGCATAACTATACTACTATAACTAAAATTGTTTAGTATTTGCACCAAACTAAACTAATAACTGCTCGTCACACAATACGAAAACAATCTAATAGGGTGAATCCATTCTTTCAGGCATTAAAAATAATTTTTTCGCCTCATAACCTTCTATTTTTTTAATTAGTATATACCTGAGGCATATGTATAGCACGTTCAGTTTTTGCAAAAAATTTTTTGTTTTTGTCAAAGAAATAAGACATTTGGAAAGGTGGTTAAAAGTGTTCAATTTTACTTGTCAAGAATGTTGCGCTGTACTTAAAATTTTGCTACGCTTACACTATTAGATACACTTGTCTTGTTTTTTGCTAGTGATACTTAAATATATTTATTATATGTATTAGTAATAAGGGTAGAAATGTTTTGTTAGTATTTGGTTCGTTTGATGAACTGGCATCTGGTTAACGAAACACTGAGCTTTGAGGACAAGTCGTTTATTATTCGTTAAATGCGGAGAGCGACATTATAGTTGAATATTAATCTATATAATAGGTTGCACAGAGGTCCTAAGAATTTGAGGCCATAAACAAAAATTCACTTCAAACACAGAAACATCAATACTTCACCATAAAACGGAACAACAACAAAAACGTACCGAAGTTTCCCCAAAAAGTCTTTAATCAGTCAAATTATAGACGACAGAGTTAACACTAGTGCATCGTATGCTAATTCTTAAATTGTGTGTATTTCCCTTTAGGCAACACCAACTTACAAATAATAGTAACCTGCATATACTTCCCCTTTCCTTCTTTTTACGAATTCAAAATCTTCTCGTGATAAACTATCTTCCCGCTGTTCAAATTTCAACTTCTCACTTTCCGAAATTTCCTGCTTTCCGTCTTCCGAATCAACATTTACTCGATCACCCCTTTCAATTTCTAAATTATCCTGAATTTCTACGAAATCTATTTTCTCTCCATGCCCCTTATTATCATTGCAACTAACTTCGTTTTACGATTCAACTATATCAGCCGAATTTCCATTTTTCTCTGTTATGTTACTGCGTGTGTGGTAACTACACCTCTCTCTCCAAACGATTGACCTGAAAACGTTGAAATCGTACAATGGCAATAAACCTTCGTTACATAAAGGGAAGGTGTAATTGCACAACAAAATTTATACTCCCGAATCTCCATCTTTGCTTCTTCCCGATAACCTCAGCTTCAAAACCTTAATATTCACCCATATTCGATTTCCAACAGCCCCTTCTAAGACCACTTGACCGGATCTCGACTCCACTGTCGATTATAAATTCGGCTGAACTGAACTATCCCCGTACCCCGTCCACACCGGAGAAGCCGAGCTAAACATGGATGATTGATTAATCCCGGAGACAGGTTTGGTGAATCAATCTCTCTGGTTTTTGTGGTTTGACAGCTCGGACACAAAATGTTCCGTGTGCTCGCGATCAATCTGGTTGGTTGTGTGTTGAAGTTAAACTGCAAACTTATTGTTTGAAGCAAATTGTTTAAGGGTCACGTTCTTTACGAAGTCGGCGCATAATCGCGAGTGCAGCGTATTTTATTATTGACAATTTATTAAAGAGAAATAGGAAGTAAAGTTCACAAAAAGGGCGACACTGGGTGACACCCGTGATGGAAAATATTCTCAGGAGCCCAAAGACTGAAAATGTGTACGTCTTATCTTACTTTGACACTTAATAAACCCTAAACTAATCGCCGCCTCGGAAAAATATCTTCTCCATCGTAATCACTGTACAATTTTGAACAAACCATGTTTTCAATCCTGCGGCTGTGGCAACCACTATATTAACATATGTATATCCATACGTACTTGCAAAATTGATATTAAGCAGATTATTTCCCAACAAAATAAAAATTTCTTACTGAATATTTCACTCATATGTTACAACATATTGAATGTTTCTTTCAATGCGCCATTTTTCGGTAAAACGTAATAATATTGCAGTGTGACAATTTTAAATTTTCTTTAATTGCAAAAAAGATTAAATACATTTTAAATATCTACCTTTTATTTATTTTAAACTGCCCACTGCGTGGGGATTGCTAAGAATTCCCATTTGGTTTGCGAAGCCTATTGGAAAACATCAATCATGACTTTGGTTTGCCTCACAAACCAAAAGGAAATTCGTAGCTTATTGGAATAGATTCCCTGCAAATTCTAATTTGATTTGCTTCGCAAACCAAACTATGAACTATGATTTGCTTCTCAAACAAACACTACAGACAACGCCGTAATGACCTCGTCATTGTCAAATTCGAATTGCGAATAGATTCAATCGGCGTCACATCACAATCTCTTGCGAAAATATAAATATTTAATTGAAAAATTATTTATTAAAAGAAAATCAAATGCAAGGTAAAGATTTAGGGGTTTAGATTTACAGATTTTCCACAGATTTCGAATCTGTTAAAATTTTTAATCTATATTTAACGATCCCGATTTTACGAAAAAGTACTAAACAATGCCACTCAATATGTTTTTTGATTTATTTTGCTTTTCTTCGCTGTGAAATGGTTTGAGCGTAGGAAATGAAATCTGTGATATTTCGAATCAAACGAAAGTCATTCTTCACGGAAAGTGGCGTTCGTATTGGAAAAAAATATGTTTCAATTTAAAAATTATCTATTTATCGAAAATCATATTTTTTATGTATAGGTCTAATGTGAAATTGTCCGCTGATATGAAATCCGTTGAAAATTTTACTCTATCTTTAACGATCAAGGTGATAAGAAAAAAGAACTACATACTGAAAATATCAAAAAATTACGGGGGTTGGCGAGCTTAAGCTCCCTAGTAGATAAAAGGAAATGTAAGTCTGTCTCTTAGTTTGTTTGTTTCCGACAGGCAAAGTCCTTATGATTCTATAGCGCTTACAGTAATGGCATGTGGCACACAGTTACTCCGAATTTTTTACGCAGGGAGTTTTAAAATTCAACCTAGAACATTTTAAAATGAATTTAATTATTATTGAATGCAACAGTACAGAAGATCCCAGATTCTATATTTATTTTTTTTTTCGTTTCCGTTTTCATTTTGCGACGATAAATGATTTTCCAGCAGACGGTTTTAACTTTAGTTATGTTGTGCTTTTTTCAATCTCCCAAATCGTTAAAAATAGAGTAGAAATTTCAAATGTTTTGAAATCTGCGGAAAATTTCATATTAGATCGATAGCTAAAAATATGATTTTCTTTAAACAGATAAAACTTTTTAATTGAATATCTTTCTTTTTTGTAATATCGGGATCGTTAAAGATAGATTAAAAATTTCAACGGATTTGAAATCTATGGAAAATTTGACACCAGATAGATACCTTATACATTTGAATTAGTTTTAATAAATAATTTTTCAATCAAATATTGATATTTTCGCCAGAGATTGTGACGTCATGCTGAATTCCCATTTGGTTCGTTCCTCATTGAATTCCCTGACTTATTCATCCAAGGATCTGTGAAGTTGCAAGGAATGAGGCGGCATCGCCTCATTAAAATTTAAGTTGTCGTGTTTTTTTCTTTTTAGTGTTTTCAGAATCGGTAAGGACATGACAAGAATGCTGTAGGGTACTGCTAGTTGAAAATAAACGCACTGATGAGGATGTCGAGTTGGAACTCAAGCAGGACGTTTCTATTCTTGATAAACACCGAGCTGTGGTAAGCATATCTAAAGTCGAAATTAATTCAAATATCTTCCTATTTCAGAAAAGTAAATCTTGTATATTATTTCCTTGCTTTCTTGTGTTCTCAAATTTATACCTGGAATGAAAATTACCTTCTGCTGCATTAATATTATTACGAGTAAACACATACCTCATGCGTATAATCTAAAAATATGTCAATGAATCATGCGATTTTTATACCTTTTCATTTAGAGTTTTTAGTATGTACAATTTCACATTTCTTTAAAGTAATTTGGAAGGAATTTTTTTTTCGATGTCAGACACCCTCAGACCATTTAGTGTTTGCAGCAAGATTTTCCAAAGATTTTTAACATTGAGAACATACTTGTACTGGCACAGTAAGCCAAAACGAGAGTGGATAACCTTCAAATTGAAGATTTCGTGATGTAAATATCATGGTCAATAAAAAAAATCAGAAACTAATTGTTGCATTCGTTCCTTTTAAAACGGCATTTGATAGAGTCGCGAATTACCAACTGTATGGTTACGGAGGGTGACTTTTTCAAGATTAACTTATGCGATAAAGAAATTTACGCAAATTTAGAGCCGCTGATAGAGTCACGACTGAGAGGTACGAGTTCAAAACTAGTTCCAATTAAAGACCGTCGTGTACGTAGGGACTGGTGCATGTTAAATCTGTTGTGTCTTCACATTTTTCTCACGATAGCGTGATATGAAGTTTGTAAAGTGGGGTACCAGTTCCGATGTGAACTTCGTCATCTGACAGTTGTTCAAACTTACCGGGTGTTATCCTCGGATCTTTTCGTTCAGGATTGATCCGTACAGTCGACAATTCAATTGAATCAAAAGTTTAATCACAATTTTTAGAAATACGAAAATTTTACAAAATAAGAGAATTTTCGGTACAGAAAATACTTATTTTGAAAATTAGACTTATAAGAAATAATATCTTTTGTAAGTAAACAGTAAAGTAGAGTTGTTATAACTTAGCAAAAAATATTTACCAAACTTTGAAATTTAGATAATTTTCTTTTGTTTAAAACCTCATAATTTAGGAATGGACAATTCATTGATTGCAGAAATGAACCTGAAACTTATTTTATGTATCATTCATAGTACAGTAGAACTACAATTATCCGAATCAATTGGGACCAGACACCAAACCAAATCCGGAAAATTTGTTAATTTACGAGAAAAAGTTATTTCTTATTAAAAAAAACGAATTTTGCTTTAGAAGGTAAAGACGATGGAACAATTTTGTTTATATTTTGTACTTATATACTATAATAAGATGTATCATTGCTGTAACATATAGGGTAAAGTCATTTGTTTCACTATCTTTACTCGTTTCCGTGCAGCAAAGTCTCGCATGCGTTTGACGGTGAGTAGTTGAAGGTGGTCGCATTCCACTCCATCCATTTTAGCGCTGTGTCAAGACACAAAAATGTCTTACATACTGACGGTCCCGCGTCTGGTTGAGTAGCAATGTCATCGTCATCAATGAGTTCTTATCTCACATTTCGAATCAGTTCATCATCACTAAGATTTTGGAATCCAAGTTTCAAAGAATCATACATCAGCTACTCGCCTGCGTCCACTCGGAACATCCAGGAATTTTCACTAGGATGTTTCCTATGTCTTCAACTGACACATCGACCGTTTTTAATCATTCACCGATAAGAAACTTTTCAAATGCGGATTTTGCCGAGTTCTTTGTTTCACAAAGCGATCCGGATAATCGGAGTTCTACTGTATTTGATTATGTGTAGCACTGTTTTATAGAAAGTATTTACAACTGTTTGTTTCTATTCTTAAAATTTGCAAGATTTTTCTATTTTAACTTTCGTATAGGGAAAATCTGCAACTTATATAAAATGAAAATCAAGTAAGAGTTTACACATAATGCAAAATTTATGACACTAATTTATCTTACCTTTCATCACATTATTTTGTTGAACTTCTTTGCCTAGTGATGTTTTCTTACAAACTAAATAAGTTACTGTATAATGTTTCATAAAATTAATCTTAAATTTCTTTTGATGTTTATTCTCTGAAGATCAAACCCATGACCCACGTTTTTCCAACATTAATATCCTTTAGCTAATGATTGTATTTACTTTTTTTTATTCCCTCTATTCCCAATCCTGTTAATTATTATCCACTAATCAGGTAATAATACAGTTTATTCATAATACCTTGTCTTCCACCATTACAGTCTTATTGAGTATGGTTGAATAGAGCAGACTTCAAAATAACTTAAATGTTTACTTACTTTTCTTTATATCCACTGTTAAAATCATTAGTTTAGAAGTATGTACTACATTTTCAAACTGATGAATTTTTACGTATTTCAACAATTAAAAAATATTTTGCATAGCTATATTTTTAAATTTGTATGTCTTTAGAAGAAAATTCCTGGATATTTTCTTGACGAATATTTTGAAAGGATTATTAACGAGAAATTTGCATAACTATACTACTATAACTAAAATTGTTTAGTATTTGCACCAAACTAAACTAATAACTGCTCGTCACACAATACGAAAACAATCTAATAGGGTGAATCCATTCTTTCAGGCATTAAAAATAATTTTTTCGCCTCATAACCTTCTATTTTTTTAATTAGTATATACCTGAGGCATATGTATAGCACGTTCAGTTTTTGCAAAAAATTTTTTGTTTTTGTCAAAGAAATAAGACATTTGGAAAGGTGGTTAAAAGTGTTCAATTTTACTTGTCAAGAATGTTGCGCTGTACTTAAAATTTTGCTACGCTTACACTATTAGATACACTTGTCTTGTTTTTTGCTAGTGATACTTAAATATATTTATTATATGTATTAGTAATAAGGGTAGAAATGTTTTGTTAGTATTTGGTTCGTTTGATGAACTGGCATCTGGTTAACGAAACACTGAGCTTTGAGGACAAGTCGTTTATTATTCGTTAAATGCGGAGAGCGACATTATAGTTGAATATTAATCTATATAATAGGTTGCACAGAGGTCCTAAGAATTTGAGGCCATAAACAAAAATTCACTTCAAACACAGAAACATCAATACTTCACCATAAAACGGAACAACAACAAAAACGTACCGAAGTTTCCCCAAAAAGTCTTTAATCAGTCAAATTATAGACGACAGAGTTAACACTAGTGCATCGTATGCTAATTCTTAAATTGTGTGTATTTCCCTTTAGGCAACACCAACTTACAAATAATAGTAACCTGCATATACTTCCCCTTTCCTTCTTTTTACGAATTCAAAATCTTCTCGTGATAAACTATCTTCCCGCTGTTCAAATTTCAACTTCTCACTTTCCGAAATTTCCTGCTTTCCGTCTTCCGAATCAACATTTACTCGATCACCCCTTTCAATTTCTAAATTATCCTGAATTTCTACGAAATCTATTTTCTCTCCATGCCCCTTATTATCATTGCAACTAACTTCGTTTTACGATTCAACTATATCAGCCGAATTTCCATTTTTCTCTGTTATGTTACTGCGTGTGTGGTAACTACACCTCTCTCTCCAAACGATTGACCTGAAAACGTTGAAATCGTACAATGGCAATAAACCTTCGTTACATAAAGGGACGGTGTAATTGCACAACAAAATTTATACTCCCGAATCTCCATCTTTGCTTCTTCCCGATAACCTCAGCTTCAAAACCTTAATATTCACCCATATTCGATTTCCAACAGCCCCTTCTAAGACCACTTGACCGGATCTCGACTCCACTGTCGATTATAAATTCGGCTGAACTGAACTATCCCCGTACCCCGTCCACACCGGAGAAGCCGAGCTAAACATGGATGATTGATTAATCCCGGAGACAGGTTTGGTGAATCAATCTCTCTGGTTTTTGTGGTTTGACAGCTCGGACACAAAATGTTCCGTGTGCTCGCGATCAATCTGGTTGGTTGTGTGTTGAAGTTAAACTGCAAACTTATTGTTTGAAGCAAATTGTTTAAGGGTCACGTTCTTTACGAAGTCGGCGCATAATCGCGAGTGCAGCGTATTTTATTATTGACAATTTATTAAAGAGAAATAGGAAGTAAAGTTCACAAAAAGGGCGACACTGGGTGACACCCGTGATGGAAAATATTCTCAGGAGCCCAAAGACTGAAAATGTGTACGTCTTATCTTACTTTGACACTTAATAAACCCTAAACTAATCGCCGCCTCGGAAAAATATCTTCTCCATCGTAATCACTGTACAATTTTGAACAAACCATGTTTTCAATCCTGCGGCTGTGGCAACCACTATATTAACATATGTATATCCATACGTACTTGCAAAATTGATATTAAGCAGATTATTTCCCAACAAAATAAAAATTTCTTACTGAATATTTCACTCATATGTTACAACATATTGAATGTTTCTTTCAATGCGCCATTTTTCGGTAAAACGTAATAATATTGCAGTGTGACAATTTTAAATTTTCTTTAATTGCAAAAAAGATTAAATACATTTTAAATATCTACCTTTTATTTATTTTAAACTGCCCACTGCGTGGGGATTGCTAAGAATTCCCATTTGGTTTGCGAAGCCTATTGGAAAACATCAATCATGACTTTGGTTTGCCTCACAAACCAAAAGGAAATTCGTAGCTTATTGGAATAGATTCCCTGCAAATTCTAATTTGATTTGCTTCGCAAACCAAACTATGAACTATGATTTGCTTCTCAAACAAACACTACAGACAACGCCGTAATGACCTCGTCATTGTCAAATTCGAATTGCGAATAGATTCAATCGGCGTCACATCACAATCTCTTGCGAAAATATAAATATTTAATTGAAAAATTATTTATTAAAAGAAAATCAAATGCAAGGTAAAGATTTAGGGGTTTAGATTTACAGATTTTCCACAGATTTCGAATCTGTTAAAATTTTTAATCTATATTTAACGATCCCGATTTTACGAAAAAGTACTAAACAATGCCACTCAATATGTTTTTTGATTTATTTTGCTTTTCTTCGCTGTGAAATGGTTTGAGCGTAGGAAATGAAATCTGTGATATTTCGAATCAAACGAAAGTCATTCTTCACGGAAAGTGGCGTTCGTATTGGAAAAAAATATGTTTCAATTTAAAAATTATCTATTTATCGAAAATCATATTTTTTATGTATAGGTCTAATGTGAAATTGTCCGCTGATATGAAATCCTTTGAAAATTTTACTCTATCTTTAACGATCAAGGTGATAAGAAAAAAGAACTACATACTGAAAATATCAAAAAATTACGGGGGTTGGCGAGCTTAAGCTCCCTAGTAGATAAAAGGAAATGTAAGTCTGTCTCTTAGTTTGTTTGTTTCCGACAGGCAAAGTCCTTATGATTCTATAGCGCTTACAGTAATGGCATGTGGCACACAGTTACTCCGAATTTTTTACGCGGGGAGTTTTAAAATTCAACCTAGAACATTTTAAAATGAATTTAATTATTATTGAATGCAACAGTACAGAAGATCCCAGATTCTATATTTTTTTTTTTTTTCGTTTCCGTTTTCATTTTGCGCCGATAAATGATTTTCCAGCAGACGGTTTTAACTTTAGTTATGTTGTGCTTTTTTCAATCTCCCAAATCGTTAAAAATAGAGTAGAAATTTCAAATGTTTTGAAATCTGCGGAAAATTTCATATTAGATCGATAGCTAAAAATATGATTTTCTTTAAACAGATAAAACTT
This sequence comes from Metellina segmentata, assembly GCA_947359465.1. Taxonomy (NCBI): domain Eukaryota; kingdom Metazoa; phylum Arthropoda; class Arachnida; order Araneae; family Tetragnathidae; genus Metellina; species Metellina segmentata. Next base: position 114,163,810 of record OX375883.1, read on the forward strand.
TTTAATTGAATATCTTTCTTTTTTGTAATATCGGGATCGTTAAAGATAGATTAAAAATTTCAACGGATTTGAAATCTATGGAAAATTTGACACCAGATAGATACCTTATACATTTGAATTAGTTTTAATAAATAATTTTTCAATCAAATATTGATATTTTCGCCAGAGATTGTGACGTCATGCTGAATTCCCATTTGGTTCGTTCCTCATTGAATTCCCTGACTTATTCATCCAAGGATCTGTGAAGTTGCAAGGAATGAGGCGGCATCGCCTCATTAAAATTTAAGTTGTCGTGTTTTTTTCTTTTTAGTGTTTTCAGAATCGGTAAGGACATGACAAGAATGCTGTAGGGTACTGCTAGTTGAAAATAAACGCACTGATGAGGATGTCGAGTTGGAACTCAAGCAGGACGTTTCTATTCTTGATAAACACCGAGCTGTGGTAAGCATATCTAAAGTCGAAATTAATTCAAATATCTTCCTATTTCAGAAAAGTAAATCTTGTATATTATTTCCTTGCTTTCTTGTGTTCTCAAATTTATACCTGGAATGAAAATTACCTTCTGCTGCATTAATATTATTACGAGTAAACACATACCTCATGCGTATAATCTAAAAATATGTCAATGAATCATGCGATTTTTATACCTTTTCATTTAGAGTTTTTAGTATGTACAATTTCACATTTCTTTAAAGTAATTTGGAAGGAATTTTTTTTGCGATGTCAGACACCCTCAGACCATTTAGTGTTTGCAGCAAGATTTTCCAAAGATTTTTAACATTGAGAACATACTTGTACTGGCACAGTAAGCCAAAACGAGAGTGGATAACCTTCAAATTGAAGATTTCGTGATGTAAATATCATGGTCAATAAAAAAAATCAGAAACTAATTGTTGCATTCGTTCCTTTTAAAACGGCATTTGATAGAGTCGCGAATTACCAACTGTATGGTTACGGAGGGTGACTTTTTCAAGATTAACTTATGCGATAAAGAAATTTACGCAAATTTAGAGCCGCTGATAGAGTCACGACTGAGAGGTACGAGTTCAAAACTAGTTCCAATTAAAGACCGTCGTGTACGTAGGGACTGGTGCATGTTAAATCTGTTGTGTCTTCACATTTTTCTCACGATAGCGTGATATGAAGTTTGTAAAGTGGGGTACCAGTTCCGATGTGAACTTCGTCATCTGACAGTTGTTCAAACTTACCGGGTGTTATCCTCGGATCTTTTCGTTCAGGATTGATCCGTACAGTCGACAATTCAATTGAATCAAAAGTTTAATCACAATTTTTAGAAATACGAAAATTTTACAAAATAAGAGAATTTTCGGTACAGAAAATACTTATTTTGAAAATTAGACTTATAAGAAATAATATCTTTTGTAAGTAAACAGTAAAGTAGAGTTGTTATAACTTAGCAAAAAATATTTACCAAACTTTGAAATTTAGATAATTTTCTTTTGTTTAAAACCTCATAATTTAGGAATGGACAATTCATTGATTGCAGAAATGAACCTGAAACTTATTTTATGTATCATTCATAGTACAGTAGAACTACAATTATCCGAATCAATTGGGACCAGACACCAAACCAAATCCGGAAAATTTGTTAATTTACGAGAAAAAGTTATTTCTTATTAAAAAAAACGAATTTTGCTTTAGAAGGTAAAGACGATGGAACAATTTTGTTTATATTTTGTACTTATATACTATAATAAGATGTATCATTGCTGTAACATATAGGGTAAAGTCATTTGTTTCACTATCTTTACTCGTTTCCGTGCAGCAAAGTCTCGCATGCGTTTGACGGTGAGTAGTTGAAGGTGGTCGCATTCCACTCCATCCATTTTAGCGCTGTGTCAAGACACAAAAATGTCTTACATACTGACGGTCCCGCGTCTGGTTGAGTAGCAATGTCATCGTCATCAATGAGTTCTTATCTCACATTTCGAATCAGTTCATCATCACTAAGATTTTGGAATCCAAGTTTCAAAGAATCATACATCAGCTACTCGCCTGCGTCCACTCGGAACATCCAGGAATTTTCACTAGGATGTTTCCTATGTCTTCAACTGACACATCGACCGTTTTTAATCATTCACCGATAAGAAACTTTTCAAATGCGGATTTTGCCGAGTTCTTTGTTTCACAAAGCGATCCGGATAATCGGAGTTCTACTGTATTTGATTATGTGTAGCACTGTTTTATAGAAAGTATTTACAACTGTTTGTTTCTATTCTTAAAATTTGCAAGATTTTTCTATTTTAACTTTCGTATAGGGAAAATCTGCAACTTATATAAAATGAAAATCAAGTAAGAGTTTACACATAATGCAAAATTTATGACACTAATTTATCTTACCTTTCATCACATTATTTTGTTGAACTTCTTTGCCTAGTGATGTTTTCTTACAAACTAAATAAGTTACTGTATAATGTTTCATAAAATTAATCTTAAATTTCTTTTGATGTTTATTCTCTGAAGATCAAACCCATGACCCACGTTTTTCCAACATTAATATCCTTTAGCTAATGATTGTATTTACTTTTTTTTATTCCCTCTATTCCCAATCCTGTTAATTATTATCCACTAATCAGGTAATAATACAGTTTATTCATAATACCTTGTCTTCCACCATTACAGTCTTATTGAGTATGGTTGAATAGAGCAGACTTCAAAATAACTTAAATGTTTACTTACTTTTCTTTATATCCACTGTTAAAATCATTAGTTTAGAAGTATGTACTACATTTTCAAACTGATGAATTTTTACGTATTTCAACAATTAAAAAATATTTTGCATAGCTATATTTTTAAATTTGTATGTCTTTAGAAGAAAATTCCTGGATATTTTCTTGACGAATATTTTCAAAGGATTATTAACGAGAAATTTGCATAACTATACTACTATAACTAAAATTGTTTAGTATTTGCACCAAACTAAACTAATAACTGCTCGTCACACAATACGAAAACAATCTAATAGGGTGAATCCATTCTTTCAGGCATTAAAAATAATTTTTTCGCCTCATAACCTTCTATTTTTTTAATTAGTATATACCTGAGGCATATGTATAGCACGTTCAGTTTTTGCAAAAAATTTTTTGTTTTTGTCAAAGAAATAAGACATTTGGAAAGGTGGTTAAAAGTGTTCAATTTTACTTGTCAAGAATGTTGCGCTGTACTTAAAATTTTGCTACGCTTACACTATTAGATACACTTGTCTTGTTTTTTGCTAGTGATACTTAAATATATTTATTATATGTATTAGTAATAAGGGTAGAAATGTTTTGTTAGTATTTGGTTCGTTTGATGAACTGGCATCTGGTTAACGAAACACTGAGCTTTGAGGACAAGTCGTTTATTATTCGTTAAATGCGGAGAGCGACATTATAGTTGAATATTAATCTATATAATAGGTTGCACAGAGGTCCTAAGAATTTGAGGCCATAAACAAAAATTCACTTCAAACACAGAAACATCAATACTTCACCATAAAACGGAACAACAACAAAAACGTACCGAAGTTTCCCCAAAAAGTCTTTAATCAGTCAAATTATAGACGACAGAGTTAACACTAGTGCATCGTATGCTAATTCTTAAATTGTGTGTATTTCCCTTTAGGCAACACCAACTTACAAATAATAGTAACCTGCATATACTTCCCCTTTCCTTCTTTTTACGAATTCAAAATCTTCTCGTGATAAACTATCTTCCCGCTGTTCAAATTTCAACTTCTCACTTTCCGAAATTTCCTGCTTTCCGTCTTCCGAATCAACATTTACTCGATCACCCCTTTCAATTTCTAAATTATCCTGAATTTCTACGAAATCTATTTTCTCTCCATGCCCCTTATTATCATTGCAACTAACTTCGTTTTACGATTCAACTATATCAGCCGAATTTCCATTTTTCTCTGTTATGTTACTGCGTGTGTGGTAACTACACCTCTCTCTCCAAACGATTGACCTGAAAACGTTGAAATCGTACAATGGCAATAAACCTTCGTTACATAAAGGGAAGGTGTAATTGCACAACAAAATTTATACTCCCGAATCTCCATCTTTGCTTCTTCCCGATAACCTCAGCTTCAAAACCTTAATATTCACCCATATTCGATTTCCAACAGCCCCTTCTAAGACCACTTGACCGGATCTCGACTCCACTGTCGATTATAAATTCGGCTGAACTGAACTATCCCCGTACCCCGTCCACACCGGAGAAGCCGAGCTAAACATGGATGATTGATTAATCCCGGAGACAGGTTTGGTGAATCAATCTCTCTGGTTTTTGTGGTTTGACAGCTCGGACACAAAATGTTCCGTGTGCTCGCGATCAATCTGGTTGGTTGTGTGTTGAAGTTAAACTGCAAACTTATTGTTTGAAGCAAATTGTTTAAGGGTCACGTTCTTTACGAAGTCGGCGCATAATCGCGAGTGCAGCGTATTTTATTATTGACAATTTATTAAAGAGAAATAGGAAGTAAAGTTCACAAAAAGGGCGACACTGGGTGACACCCGTGATGGAAAATATTCTCAGGAGCCCAAAGACTGAAAATGTGTACGTCTTATCTTACTTTGACACTTAATAAACCCTAAACTAATCGCCGCCTCGGAAAAATATCTTCTCCATCGTAATCACTGTACAATTTTGAACAAACCATGTTTTCAATCCTGCGGCTGTGGCAACCACTATATTAACATATGTATATCCATACGTACTTGCAAAATTGATATTAAGCAGATTATTTCCCAACAAAATAAAAATTTCTTACTGAATATTTCACTCATATGTTACAACATATTGAATGTTTCTTTCAATGCGCCATTTTTCGGTAAAACGTAATAATATTGCAGTGTGACAATTTTAAATTTTCTTTAATTGCAAAAAAGATTAAATACATTTTAAATATCTACCTTTTATTTATTTTAAACTGCCCACTGCGTGGGGATTGCTAAGAATTCCCATTTGGTTTGCGAAGCCTATTGGAAAACATCAATCATGACTTTGGTTTGCCTCACAAACCAAAAGGAAATTCGTAGCTTATTGGAATAGATTCCCTGCAAATTCTAATTTGATTTGCTTCGCAAACCAAACTATGAACTATGATTTGCTTCTCAAACAAACACTACAGACAACGCCGTAATGACCTCGTCATTGTCAAATTCGAATTGCGAATAGATTCAATCGGCGTCACATCACAATCTCTTGCGAAAATATAAATATTTAATTGAAAAATTATTTATTAAAAGAAAATCAAATGCAAGGTAAAGATTTAGGGGTTTAGATTTACAGATTTTCCACAGATTTCGAATCTGTTAAAATTTTTAATCTATATTTAACGATCCCGATTTTACGAAAAAGTACTAAACAATGCCACTCAATATGTTTTTTGATTTATTTTGCTTTTCTTCGCTGTGAAATGGTTTGAGCGTAGGAAATGAAATCTGTGATATTTCGAATCAAACGAAAGTCATTCTTCACGGAAAGTGGCGTTCGTATTGGAAAAAAATATGTTTCAATTTAAAAATTATCTATTTATCGAAAATCATATTTTTTATGTATAGGTCTAATGTGAAATTGTCCGCTGATATGAAATCCGTTGAAAATTTTACTCTATCTTTAACGATCAAGGTGATAAGAAAAAAGAACTACATACTGAAAATATCAAAAAATTACGGGGGTTGGCGAGCTTAAGCTCCCTAGTAGATAAAAGGAAATGTAAGTCTGTCTCTTAGTTTGTTTGTTTCCGACAGGCAAAGTCCTTATGATTCTATAGCGCTTACAGTAATGGCATGTGGCACACAGTTACTCCGAATTTTTTACGCAGGGAGTTTTAAAATTCAACCTAGAACATTTTAAAATGAATTTAATTATTATTGAATGCAACAGTACAGAAGATCCCAGATTCTATATTTATTTTTTTTTTCGTTTCCGTTTTCATTTTGCGACGATAAATGATTTTCCAGCAGACGGTTTTAACTTTAGTTATGTTGTGCTTTTTTCAATCTCCCAAATCGTTAAAAATAGAGTAGAAATTTCAAATGTTTTGAAATCTGCGGAAAATTTCATATTAGATCGATAGCTAAAAATATGATTTTCTTTAAACAGATAAAACTTTTTAATTGAATATCTTTCTTTTTTGTAATATCGGGATCGTTAAAGATAGATTAAAAATTTCAACGGATTTGAAATCTATGGAAAATTTGACACCAGATAGATACCTTATACATTTGAATTAGTTTTAATAAATAATTTTTCAATCAAATATTGATATTTTCGCCAGAGATTGTGACGTCATGCTGAATTCCCATTTGGTTCGTTCCTCATTGAATTCCCTGACTTATTCATCCAAGGATCTGTGAAGTTGCAAGGAATGAGGCGGCATCGCCTCATTAAAATTTAAGTTGTCGTGTTTTTTTCTTTTTAGTGTTTTCAGAATCGGTAAGGACATGACAAGAATGCTGTAGGGTACTGCTAGTTGAAAATAAACGCACTGATGAGGATGTCGAGTTGGAACTCAAGCAGGACGTTTCTATTCTTGATAAACACCGAGCTGTGGTAAGCATATCTAAAGTCGAAATTAATTCAAATATCTTCCTATTTCAGAAAAGTAAATCTTGTATATTATTTCCTTGCTTTCTTGTGTTCTCAAATTTATACCTGGAATGAAAATTACCTTCTGCTGCATTAATATTATTACGAGTAAACACATACCTCATGCGTATAATCTAAAAATATGTCAATGAATCATGCGATTTTTATACCTTTTCATTTAGAGTTTTTAGTATGTACAATTTCACATTTCTTTAAAGTAATTTGGAAGGAATTTTTTTTGCGATGTCAGACACCCTCAGACCATTTAGTGTTTGCAGCAAGATTTTCCAAAGATTTTTAACATTGAGAACATACTTGTACTGGCACAGTAAGCCAAAACGAGAGTGGATAACCTTCAAATTGAAGATTTCGTGATGTAAATATCATGGTCAATAAAAAAAATCAGAAACTAATTGTTGCATTCGTTCCTTTTAAAACGGCATTTGATAGAGTCGCGAATTACCAACTGTATGGTTACGGAGGGTGACTTTTTCAAGATTAACTTATGCGATAAAGAAATTTACGCAAATTTAGAGCCGCTGATAGAGTCACGACTGAGAGGTACGAGTTCAAAACTAGTTCCAATTAAAGACCGTCGTGTACGTAGGGACTGGTGCATGTTAAATCTGTTGTGTCTTCACATTTTTCTCACGATAGCGTGATATGAAGTTTGTAAAGTGGGGTACCAGTTCCGATGTGAACTTCGTCATCTGACAGTTGTTCAAACTTACCGGGTGTTATCCTCGGATCTTTTCGTTCAGGATTGATCCGTACAGTCGACAATTCAATTGAATCAAAAGTTTAATCACAATTTTTAGAAATACGAAAATTTTACAAAATAAGAGAATTTTCGGTACAGAAAATACTTATTTTGAAAATTAGACTTATAAGAAATAATATCTTTTGTAAGTAAACAGTAAAGTAGAGTTGTTATAACTTAGCAAAAAATATTTACCAAACTTTGAAATTTAGATAATTTTCTTTTGTTTAAAACCTCATAATTTAGGAATGGACAATTCATTGATTGCAGAAATGAACCTGAAACTTATTTTATGTATCATTCATAGTACAGTAGAACTACAATTATCCGAATCAATTGGGACCAGACACCAAACCAAATCCGGAAAATTTGTTAATTTACGAGAAAAAGTTATTTCTTATTAAAAAAAACGAATTTTGCTTTAGAAGGTAAAGACGATGGAACAATTTTGTTTATATTTTGTACTTATATACTATAATAAGATGTATCATTGCTGTAACATATAGGGTAAAGTCATTTGTTTCACTATCTTTACTCGTTTCCGTGCAGCAAAGTCTCGCATGCGTTTGACGGTGAGTAGTTGAAGGTGGTCGCATTCCACTCCATCCATTTTAGCGCTGTGTCAAGACACAAAAATGTCTTACATACTGACGGTCCCGCGTCTGGTTGAGTAGCAATGTCATCGTCATCAATGAGTTCTTATCTCACATTTCGAATCAGTTCATCATCACTAAGATTTTGGAATCCAAGTTTCAAAGAATCATACATCAGCTACTCGCCTGCGTCCACTCGGAACATCCAGGAATTTTCACTAGGATGTTTCCTATGTCTTCAACTGACACATCGACCGTTTTTAATCATTCACCGATAAGAAACTTTTCAAATGCGGATTTTGCCGAGTTCTTTGTTTCACAAAGCGATCCGGATAATCGGAGTTCTACTGTATTTGATTATGTGTAGCACTGTTTTATAGAAAGTATTTACAACTGTTTGTTTCTATTCTTAAAATTTGCAAGATTTTTCTATTTTAACTTTCGTATAGGGAAAATCTGCAACTTATATAAAATGAAAATCAAGTAAGAGTTTACACATAATGCAAAATTTATGACACTAATTTATCTTACCTTTCATCACATTATTTTGTTGAACTTCTTTGCCTAGTGATGTTTTCTTACAAACTAAATAAGTTACTGTATAATGTTTCATAAAATTAATCTTAAATTTCTTTTGATGTTTATTCTCTGAAGATCAAACCCATGACCCACGTTTTTCCAACATTAATATCCTTTAGCTAATGATTGTATTTACTTTTTTTTATTCCCTCTATTCCCAATCCTGTTAATTATTATCCACTAATCAGGTAATAATACAGTTTATTCATAATACCTTGTCTTCCACCATTACAGTCTTATTGAGTATGGTTGAATAGAGCAGACTTCAAAATAACTTAAATGTTTACTTACTTTTCTTTATATCCACTGTTAAAATCATTAGTTTAGAAGTATGTACTACATTTTCAAACTGATGAATTTTTACGTATTTCAACAATTAAAAAATATTTTGCATAGCTATATTTTTAAATTTGTATGTCTTTAGAAGAAAATTCCTGGATATTTTCTTGACGAATATTTTCAAAGGATTATTAACGAGAAATTTGCATAACTATACTACTATAACTAAAATTGTTTAGTATTTGCACCAAACTAAACTAATAACTGCTCGTCACACAATACGAAAACAATCTAATAGGGTGAATCCATTCTTTCAGGCATTAAAAATAATTTTTTCGCCTCATAACCTTCTATTTTTTAATTAGTATATACCTGAGGCATATGTATAGCACGTTCAGTTTTTGCAAAAAATTTTTTGTTTTTGTCAAAGAAATAAGACATTTGGAAAGGTGGTTAAAAGTGTTCAATTTTACTTGTCAAGAATGTTGCGCTGTACTTAAAATTTTGCTACGCTTACACTATTAGATACACTTGTCTTGTTTTTTGCTAGTGATACTTAAATATATTTATTATATGTATTAGTAATAAGGGTAGAAATGTTTTGTTAGTATTTGGTTCGTTTGATGAACTGGCATCTGGTTAACGAAACACTGAGCTTTGAGGACAAGTCGTTTATTATTCGTTAAATGCGGAGAGCGACATTATAGTTGAATATTAATCTATATAATAGGTTGCACAGAGGTCCTAAGAATTTGAGGCCATAAACAAAAATTCACTTCAAACACAGAAACATCAATACTTCACCATAAAACGGAACAACAACAAAAACGTACCGAAGTTTCCCCAAAAAGTCTTTAATCAGTCAAATTATAGACGACAGAGTTAACACTAGTGCATCGTATGCTAATTCTTAAATTGTGTGTATTTCCCTTTAGGCAACACCAACTTACAAATAATAGTAACCTGCATATACTTCCCCTTTCCTTCTTTTTACGAATTCAAAATCTTCTCGTGATAAACTATCTTCCCGCTGTTCAAATTTCAACTTCTCACTTTCCGAAATTTCCTGCTTTCCGTCTTCCGAATCAACATTTACTCGATCACCCCTTTCAATTTCTAAATTATCCTGAATTTCTACGAAATCTATTTTCTCTCCATGCCCCTTATTATCATTGCAACTAACTTCGTTTTACGATTCAACTATATCAGCCGAATTTCCATTTTTCTCTGTTATGTTACTGCGTGTGTGGTAACTACACCTCTCTCTCCAAACGATTGACCTGAAAACGTTGAAATCGTACAATGGCAATAAACCTTCGTTACATAAAGGGAAGGTGTAATTGCACAACAAAATTTATACTCCCGAATCTCCATCTTTGCTTCTTCCCGATAACCTCAGCTTCAAAACCTTAATATTCACCCATATTCGATTTCCAACAGCCCCTTCTAAGACCACTTGACCGGATCTCGACTCCACTGTCGATTATAAATTCGGCTGAACTGAACTATCCCCGTACCCCGTCCACACCGGAGAAGCCGAGCTAAACATGGATGATTGATTAATCCCGGAGACAGGTTTGGTGAATCAATCTCTCTGGTTTTTGTGGTTTGACAGCTCGGACACAAAATGTTCCGTGTGCTCGCGATCAATCTGGTTGGTTGTGTGTTGAAGTTAAACTGCAAACTTATTGTTTGAAGCAAATTGTTTAAGGGTCACGTTCTTTACGAAGTCGGCGCATAATCGCGAGTGCAGCGTATTTTATTATTGACAATTTATTAAAGAGAAATAGGAAGTAAAGTTCACAAAAAGGGCGACACTGGGTGACACCCGTGATGGAAAATATTCTCAGGAGCCCAAAGACTGAAAATGTGTACGTCTTATCTTACTTTGACACTTAATAAACCCTAAACTAATCGCCGCCTCGGAAAAATATCTTCTCCATCGTAATCACTGTACAATTTTGAACAAACCATGTTTTCAATCCTGCGGCTGTGGCAACCACTATATTAACATATGTATATCCATACGTACTTGCAAAATTGATATTAAGCAGATTATTTCCCAACAAAATAAAAATTTCTTACTGAATATTTCACTCATATGTTACAACATATTGAATGTTTCTTTCAATGCGCCATTTTTCGGTAAAACGTAATAATATTGCAGTGTGACAATTTTAAATTTTCTTTAATTGCATAAAAGATTAAATACATTTTAAATATCTACCTTTTATTTATTTTAAACTGCCCACTGCGTGGGGATTGCTAAGAATTCCCATTTGGTTTGCGAAGCCTATTGGAAAACATCAATCATGACTTTGGTTTGCCTCACAAACCAAAAGGAAATTCGTAGCTTATTGGAATAGATTCCCTGCAAATTCTAATTTGATTTGCTTCGCAAACCAAACTATGAACTATGATTTGCTTCTCAAACAAACACTACAGACAACGCCGTAATGACCTCGTCATTGTCAAATTCGAATTGCGAATAGATTCAATCGGCGTCACATCACAATCTCTTGCGAAAATATAAATATTTAATTGAAAAATTATTTATTAAAAGAAAATCAAATGCAAGGTAAAGATTTAGGGGTTTAGATTTACAGATTTTCCACAGATTTCGAATCTGTTAAAATTTTTAATCTATATTTAACGATCCCGATTTTACGAAAAAGTACTAAACAATGCCACTCAATATGTTTTTTGATTTATTTTGCTTTTCTTCGCTGTGAAATGGTTTGAGCGTAGGAAATGAAATCTGTGATATTTCGAATCAAACGAAAGTCATTCTTCACGGAAAGTGGCGTTCGTATTGGAAAAAAATATGTTTCAATTTAAAAATTATCTATTTATCGAAAATCATATTTTTTATGTATAGGTCTAATGTGAAATTGTCCGCTGATATGAAATCCGTTGAAAATTTTACTCTATCTTTAACGATCAAGGTGATAAGAAAAAAGAACTACATACTGAAAATATCAAAAAATTACGGGGGTTGGCGAGCTTAAGCTCCCTAGTAGATAAAAGGAAATGTAAGTCTGTCTCTTAGTTTGTTTGTTTCCGACAGGCAAAGTCCTTATGATTCTATAGCGCTTACAGTAATGGCATGTGGCACACAGTTACTCCGAATTTTTTACGCGGGGAGTTTTAAAATTCAACCTAGAACATTTTAAAATGAATTTAATTATTATTGAATGCAACAGTACAGAAGATCCCAGATTCTATATTTATTTTTTTTTTCGTTTCCGTTTTCATTTTGCGACGATAAATGATTTTCCAGCAGACGGTTTTAACTTTAGTTATGTTGTGCTTTTTTCAATCTCCCAAATCGTTAAAAATAGAGTAGAAATTTCAAATGTTTTGAAATCTGCGGAAAATTTCATATTAGATCGATAGCTAAAAATATGATTTTCTTTAAACAGATAAAACTTTTTAATTGAATATCTTTCTTTTTTGTAATATCGGGATCGTTAAAGATAGATTAAAAATTTCAACGGATTTGAAATCTATGGAAAATTTGACACCAGATAGATACCTTATACATTTGAATTAGTTTTAATAAATAATTTTTCAATCAAATATTGATATTTTCGCCAGAGATTGTGACGTCATGCTGAATTCCCATTTGGTTCGTTCCTCATTGAATTCCCTGACTTATTCATCCAAGGATCTGTGAAGTTGCAAGGAATGAGGTGGCATCGCCTCATTAAAATTTAAGTTGTCGTGTTTTTTTCTTTTTAGTGTTTTCAGAATCGGTAAGGACATGACAAGAATGCTGTAGGGTACTGCTAGTTGAAAATAAACGCACTGATGAGGATGTCGAGTTGGAACTCAAGCAGGACGTTTCTATTCTTGATAAACACCGAGCTGTGGTAAGCATATCTAAAGTCGAAATTAATTCAAATATCTTCCTATTTCAGAAAAGTAAATCTTGTATATTATTTCCTTGCTTTCTTGTGTTCTCAAATTTATACCTGGAATGAAAATTACCTTCTGCTGCATTAATATTATTACGAGTAAACACATACCTCATGCGTATAATCTAAAAATATGTCAATGAATCATGCGATTTTTATACCTTTTCATTTAGAGTTTTTAGTATGTACAATTTCACATTTCTTTAAAGTAATTTGGAAGGAATTTTTTTTGCGATGTCAGACACCCCCTCAGACCATTTAGTGTTTGCAGCAAGATTTTCCAAAGATTTTTAACATTGAGAACATACTTGTACTGGCACAGTAAGCCAAAACGAGAGTGGATAACCTTCAAATTGAAGATTTCGTGATGTAAATATCATGGTCAATAAAAAAAATCAGAAACTAATTGTTGCATTCGTTCCTTTTAAAACGGCATTTGATAGAGTCGCGAATTACCAACTGTATGGTAACGGAGGGTGACTTTTTCAAGATTAACTTATGCGATAAAGAAATTTACGCAAATTTAGAGCCGCTGATAGAGTCACGACTGAGAGGTACGAGTTCAAAACTAGTTCCAATTAAAGACCGTCGTGTACGTAGGGACTGGTGCATGTTAAATCTGTTGTGTCTTCACATTTTTCTCACGATAGCGTGATATGAAGTTTGTAAAGTGGGGTACCAGTTCCTATGTGAACTTCGTCATCTGACAGTTGTTCAAACTTACCGGGTGTTATCCTCGGATCTTTTCGTTCAGGATTGATCCGTACAGTCGACAATTCAATTGAATCAAAAGTTTAATCACAATTTTTAGAAATACGAAAATTTTACAAAATAAGAGAATTTTCGGTACAGAAAATACTTATTTTGAAAATTAGACTTATAAGAAATAATATCTTTTGTAAGTAAACAGTAAAGTAGAGTTGTTATAACTTAGCAAAAAATATTTACCAAACTTTGAAATTTAGATAATTTTCTTTTGTTTAAAACCTCATAATTTAGGAATGGACAATTCATTGATTGCAGAAATGAACCTGAAACTTATTTTATGTATCATTCATAGTACAGTAGAACTACAATTATCCGAATCAATTGGGACCAGACACCAAACCAAATCCGGAAAATTTGTTAATTTACGAGAAAAAGTTATTTCTTATTAAAAAAAACGAATTTTGCTTTAGAAGGTAAAGACGATGGAACAATTTTGTTTATATTTTGTACTTATATACTATAATAAGATGTATCATTGCTGTAACATATAGGGTAAAGTCATTTGTTTCACTATCTTTACTCGTTTCCGTGCAGCAAAGTCTCGCATGCGTTTGACGGTGAGTAGTTGAAGGTGGTCGCATTCCACTCCATCCATTTTAGCGCTGTGTCAAGACACAAAAATGTCTTACATACTGACGGTCCCGCGTCTGGTTGAGTAGCAATGTCATCGTCATCAATGAGTTCTTATCTCACATTTCGAATCAGTTCATCATCACTAAGATTTTGGAATCCAAGTTTCAAAGAATCATACATCAGCTACTCGCCTGCGTCCACTCGGAACATCCAGGAATTTTCACTAGGATGTTTCCTATGTCTTCAACTGACACATCGACCGTTTTTAATCATTCACCGATAAGAAACTTTTCAAATGCGGATTTTGCCGAGTTCTTTGTTTCACAAAGCGATCCGGATAATCGGAGTTCTACTGTATTTGATTATGTGTAGCACTGTTTTATAGAAAGTATTTACAACTGTTTGTTTCTATTCTTAAAATTTGCAAGATTTTTCTATTTTAACTTTCGTATATGGAAAATCTGCAACTTATATAAAATGAAAATCAAGTAAGAGTTTACACATAATGCAAAATTTATGACACTAATTTATCTTACCTTTCATCACATTATTTTGTTGAACTTCTTTGCCTAGTGATGTTTTCTTACAAACTAAATAAGTTACTGTATAATGTTTCATAAAATTAATCTTAAATTTCTTTTGATGTTTATTCTCTGAAGATCAAACCCATGACCCACGTTTTTCCAACATTAATATCCTTTAGCTAATGATTGTATTTACTTTTTTTTATTCCCTCTATTCCCAATCCTGTTAATTATTATCCACTAATCAGGTAATAATACAGTTTATTCATAATACCTTGTCTTCCACCATTACAGTCTTATTGAGTATGGTTGAATAGAGCAGACTTCAAAATAACTTAAATGTTTACTTACTTTTCTTTATATCCACTGTTAAAATCATTAGTTTAGAAGTATGTACTACATTTTCAAACTGATGAATTTTTACGTATTTCAACAATTAAAAAATATTTTGCATAGCTATATTTTTAAATTTGTATGTCTTTAGAAGAAAATTCCTGGATATTTTCTTGACGAATATTTTCAAAGGATTATTAACGAGAAATTTGCATAACTATACTACTATAACTAAAATTGTTTAGTATTTGCACCAAACTAAACTAATAACTGCTCGTCACACAATACGAAAACAATCTAATAGGGTGAATCCATTCTTTCAGGCATTAAAAATAATTTTTTCGCCTCATAACCTTCTATTTTTTTAATTAGTATATACCTGAGGCATATGTATAGCACGTTCAGTTTTTGCAAAAAATTTTTTGTTTTTGTCAAAGAAATAAGACATTTGGAAAGGTGGTTAAAAGTGTTCAATTTTACTTGTCAAGAATGTTGCGCTGTACTTAAAATTTTGCTACGCTTACACTATTAGATACACTTGTCTTGTTTTTTGCTAGTGATACTTAAATATATTTATTATATGTATTAGTAATAAGGGTAGAAATGTTTTGTTAGTATTTGGTTCGTTTGATGAACTGGCATCTGGTTAACGAAACACTGAGCTTTGAGGACAAGTCGTTTATTATTCGTTAAATGCGGAGAGCGACATTATAGTTGAATATTAATCTATATAATAGGTTGCACAGAGGTCCTAAGAATTTGAGGCCATAAACAAAAATTCACTTCAAACACAGAAACATCAATACTTCACCATAAAACGGAACAACAACAAAAACGTACCGAAGTTTCCCCAAAAAGTCTTTAATCAGTCAAATTATAGACGACAGAGTTAACACTAGTGCATCGTATGCTAATTCTTAAATTGTGTGTATTTCCCTTTAGGCAACACCAACTTACAAATAATAGTAACCTGCATATACTTCCCCTTTCCTTCTTTTTACGAATTCAAAATCTTCTCGTGATAAACTATCTTCCCGCTGTTCAAATTTCAACTTCTCACTTTCCGAAATTTCCTGCTTTCCGTCTTCCGAATCAACATTTACTCGATCACCCCTTTCAATTTCTAAATTATCCTGAATTTCTACGAAATCTATTTTCTCTCCATGCCCCTTATTATCATTGCAACTAACTTCGTTTTACGATTCAACTATATCAGCCGAATTTCCATTTTTCTCTGTTATGTTACTGCGTGTGTGGTAACTACACCTCTCTCTCCAAACGATTGACCTGAAAACGTTGAAATCGTACAATGGCAATAAACCTTCGTTACATAAAGGGAAGGTGTAATTGCACAACAAAATTTATACTCCCGAATCTCCATCTTTGCTTCTTCCCGATAACCTCAGCTTCAAAACCTTAATATTCACCCATATTCGATTTCCAACAGCCCCTTCTAAGACCACTTGACCGGATCTCGACTCCACTGTCGATTATAAATTCGGCTGAACTGAACTATCCCCGTACCCCGTCCACACCGGAGAAGCCGAGCTAAACATGGATGATTGATTAATCCCGGAGACAGGTTTGGTGAATCAATCTCTCTGGTTTTTGTGGTTTGACAGCTCGGACACAAAATGTTCCGTGTGCTCGCGATCAATCTGGTTGGTTGTGTGTTGAAGTTAAACTGCAAACTTATTGTTTGAAGCAAATTGTTTAAGGGTCACGTTCTTTACGAAGTCGGCGCATAATCGCGAGTGCAGCGTATTTTATTATTGACAATTTATTAAAGAGAAATAGGAAGTAAAGTTCACAAAAAGGGCGACACTGGGTGACACCCGTGATGGAAAATATTCTCAGGAGCCCAAAGACTGAAAATGTGTACGTCTTATCTTACTTTGACACTTAATAAACCCTAAACTAATCGCCGCCTCGGAAAAATATCTTCTCCATCGTAATCACTGTACAATTTTGAACAAACCATGTTTTCAATCCTGCGGCTGTGGCAACCACTATATTAACATATGTATATCCATACGTACTTGCAAAATTGATATTAAGCAGATTATTTCCCAACAAAATAAAAATTTCTTACTGAATATTTCACTCATATGTTACAACATATTGAATGTTTCTTTCAATGCGCCATTTTTCGGTAAAACGTAATAATATTGCAGTGTGACAATTTTAAATTTTCTTTAATTGCATAAAAGATTAAATACATTTTAAATATCTACCTTTTATTTATTTTAAACTGCCCACTGCGTGGGGATTGCTAAGAATTCCCATTTGGTTTGCGAAGCCTATTGGAAAACATCAATCATGACTTTGGTTTGCCTCACAAACCAAAAGGAAATTCGTAGCTTATTGGAATAGATTCCCTGCAAATTCTAATTTGATTTGCTTCGCAAACCAAACTATGAACTATGATTTGCTTCTCAAACAAACACTACAGACAACGCCGTAATGACCTCGTCATTGTCAAATTCGAATTGCGAATAGATTCAATCGGCGTCACATCACAATCTCTTGCGAAAATATAAATATTTAATTGAAAAATTATTTCTCTCTATATTAAAAAAAAGTTACCGCCGCCGCCGAAGAATTGAAATTTTTGTTGTTTAGCTCCATTCTTAGACGGTTTCCCGAGAAAGTACTGATCGGAAAAATATGAAATTAACATGCTTTGTTCTTCATCGTATTCCCTGGATAATTATTAAGATTTTTTTCCGATGCGGCTATTAGTTTAGGTTTTATTAAGTGTTAAAGTTGAAGAAGTGAAATTTCTTCCGCGAGTGAGCAAAACACATTCAAAATTTCAGTCTTTAGTCGTGAGTTTTTTTTTAAGAGTACCTCTCAACGTAAATTTTTGCAGCTCGTCGAGTTTTTTTTGAAATTTAAATGTGGTTCTTGATAATATTTTTTTGAAATTCGGGAAAAATCGGGACATTTTTGTTACTTTTTTTTAAAACTGCCGTATCTATATCTAATTACTATTAGTTTTTAATTTTTAAAATATCGCAGTATACCTCAGAATATACTCTTTCTTACGGTACTATTATTTTTGAAATCGGTTAATAATTAAATTGGATGCGATCAAAAGTTCGTGATACAAAATTCGGAATCTTCGGATATTTTCGCTACGTTTTGTTAAAACCGTTATGTCTACGGCAAAAACCATTATTTTTTAAATTTGAGAACATCACTGAATACACTACATTACACTCTTTCTTATGGTACAATTATTTTTCAAATTGGTTAATAAACAAAATCGATGCAATTAAAAGTAGGTCATACAATTTTCGGAACTTTCAGATCGTAACTTCCGATACAAAACTAAAATGGTCATATCTATATAGTATTACTGTTAGTTTTTAATTTTAAAAATATTGCAGTATACCTCACAATGTACTCTTTCTTACGGTACAATTATTTTTAAAATTGGTTCATAAATAAATTCGATGCAATCAAAAGTTGGTGACACAAATTTCGTATTTTTCAGTTCGCATAGCTGGTTCGGCAAACAGCAGTGGGTTGCATTTTCTACTATCGGGTTTGCCAGATATCAAATTTATCGTAGCAACAATTGCCATAAAAACGATTTCTTTTTATTTGGCGAGGAAAAAGGCTCGCTTTTTTCCCTCTGTTCTCAAGACAGTTTACCGACAAAGTACAATGTATTGATATTAACACTGTTTACTTAAAATTGTACAGGGAACAAGATACAGAAGATTTTTTACTGATGCGGCTATTAGTTTAGGGTGCATTAAGTGTTAAAGCAAAAAAAAGTGAAATCAATTGCGAAAGAAGTATTGGTTTGAGAAAGCAAACCAAACGGAATTGCGTAGCAATCCCCGGGGTCGGCGAGCGTAAGCGAGCAGGGCGCGAAGCCCTCGCTGTGACGTCATGTACCGGAAAGTGAAATCAGCATAATACGAATTATTCAGATAGTTTCACTCTGTGAAAGGAATGTTGGTTTGCGAAGCAAACCAAATGACATTTGTGAAAGGAGTGTTGGTTTGCGAAGCAAACCAAATGGGATTGCGCAGCAATCCCCGGGGGTTGGCGAGCGTAAGCGAGCAGGGGGCGGAGCCCCCTAGTATTAAAAGAAAATCAAATGCAAGGTAAAGATTTAGGGGTTTAGATTTACAGATTTTCCACAGATTTCGAATCTGTTAAAATTTTTAATCTATATTTAACGATCCCGATTTTACGAAAAAGTACTAAACAATGCCACTCAATATGTTTTTTGATTTATTTTGCTTTTCTTCGCTGTGAAATGGTTTGAGCGTAGGAAATGAAATCTGTGATATTTCGAATCAAACGAAAGTCATTCTTCACGGAAAGTGGCGTTCGTATTGGAAAAAAATATGTTTCAATTTAAAAATTATCTATTTATCGAAAATGATAATTTTTATGTATAGGTCTAATGTGAAATTGTCCGCTGATATGAAATCCGTTGAAAATTTTACTCTATCTTTAACGATCAAGGTGATAAGAAAAAAGAACTACATACTGAAAATATCAAAAAATTACGGGGGTTGGCGAGCTTAAGCTCCCTAGTAGATAAAAGGAAATGTAAGTCTGTCTCTTAGTTTGTTTGTTTCCGACAGGCAAAGTCCTTATGATTCTATAGCGCTTACAGTAATGGCATGTGGCACACAGTTACTCCGAATTTTTTACGCGGGGAGTTTTAAAATTCAACCTAGAACATTTTAAAATGAATTTAATTATTATTGAATGCAACAGTACAGAAGATCCCAGATTCTATATTTATTTTTTTTTTCGTTTCCGTTTTCATTTTGCGACGATAAATGATTTTCCAGCAGACGGTTTTAACTTTAGTTATGTTGTGCTTTTTTCAATCTCCCAAATCGTTAAAAATAGAGTAGAAATTTCAAATGTTTTGAAATCTGCGGAAAATTTCATATTAGATCGATAGCTAAAAATATGATTTTCTTTAAACAGATAAAACTTTTTAATTGAATATCTTTCTTTTTTGTAATATCGGGATCGTTAAAGATAGATTAAAAATTTCAACGGATTTGAAATCTATGGAAAATTTGACACCAGATAGATACCTTATACATTTGAATTAGTTTTAATAAATAATTTTTCAATCAAATATTGATATTTTCGCCAGAGATTGTGACGTCATGCTGAATTCCCATTTGGTTCGTTCCTCATTGAATTCCCTGACTTATTCATCCAAGGATCTGTGAAGTTGCAAGGAATGAGGCGGCATCGCCTCATTAAAATTTAAGTTGTCGTGTTTTTTTCTTTTTAGTGTTTTCAGAATCGGTAAGGACATGACAAGAATGCTGTAGGGTACTGCTAGTTGAAAATAAACGCACTGATGAGGATGTCGAGTTGGAACTCAAGCAGGACGTTTCTATTCTTGATAAACACCGAGCTGTGGTAAGCATATCTAAAGTCGAAATTAATTCAAATATCTTCCTATTTCAGAAAAGTAAATCTTGTATATTATTTCCTTGCTTTCTTGTGTTCTCAAATTTATACCTGGAATGAAAATTACCTTCTGCTGCATTAATATTATTACGAGTAAACACATACCTCATGCGTATAATCTAAAAATATGTCAATGAATCATGCGATTTTTATACCTTTTCATTTAGAGTTTTTAGTATGTACAATTTCACATTTCTTTAAAGTAATTTGGAAGGAATTTTTTTTGCGATGTCAGACACCCTCAGACCATTTAGTGTTTGCAGCAAGATTTTCCAAAGATTTTTAACATTGAGAACATACTTGTACTGGCACAGTAAGCCAAAACGAGAGTGGATAACCTTCAAATTGAAGATTTCGTGATGTAAATATCATGGTCAATAAAAAAAATCAGAAACTAATTGTTGCATTCGTTCCTTTTAAAACGGCATTTGATAGAGTCGCGAATTACCAACTGTATGGTTACGGAGGGTGACTTTTTCAAGATTAACTTATGCGATAAAGAAATTTACGCAAATTTAGAGCCGCTGATAGAGTCACGACTGAGAGGTACGAGTTCAAAACTAGTTCCAATTAAAGACCGTCGTGTACGTAGGGACTGGTGCATGTTAAATCTGTTGTGTCTTCACATTTTTCTCACGATAGCGTGATATGAAGTTTGTAAAGTGGGGTACCAGTTCCGATGTGAACTTCGTCATCTGACAGTTGTTCAAACTTACCGGGTGTTATCCTCGGATCTTTTCGTTCAGGATTGATCCGTACAGTCGACAATTCAATTGAATCAAAAGTTTAATCACAATTTTTAGAAATACGAAAATTTTACAAAATAAGAGAATTTTCGGTACAGAAAATACTTATTTTGAAAATTAGACTTATAAGAAATAATATCTTTTGTAAGTAAACAGTAAAGTAGAGTTGTTATAACTTAGCAAAAAATATTTACCAAACTTTGAAATTTAGATAATTTTCTTTTGTTTAAAACCTCATAATTTAGGAATGGACAATTCATTGATTGCAGAAATGAACCTGAAACTTATTTTATGTATCATTCATAGTACAGTAGAACTACAATTATCCGAATCAATTGGGACCAGACACCAAACCAAATCCGGAAAATTTGTTAATTTACGAGAAAAAGTTATTTCTTATTAAAAAAAACGAATTTTGCTTTAGAAGGTAAAGACGATGGAACAATTTTGTTTATATTTTGTACTTATATACTATAATAAGATGTATCATTGCTGTAACATATAGGGTAAAGTCATTTGTTTCACTATCTTTACTCGTTTCCGTGCAGCAAAGTCTCGCATGCGTTTGACGGTGAGTAGTTGAAGGTGGTCGCATTCCACTCCATCCATTTTAGCGCTGTGTCAAGACACAAAAATGTCTTACATACTGACGGTCCCGCGTCTGGTTGAGTAGCAATGTCATCGTCATCAATGAGTTCTTATCTCACATTTCGAATCAGTTCATCATCACTAAGATTTTGGAATCCAAGTTTCAAAGAATCATACATCAGCTACTCGCCTGCGTCCACTCGGAACATCCAGGAATTTTCACTAGGATGTTTCCTATGTCTTCAACTGACACATCGACCGTTTTTAATCATTCACCGATAAGAAACTTTTCAAATGCGGATTTTGCCGAGTTCTTTGTTTCACAAAGCGATCCGGATAATCGGAGTTCTACTGTATTTGATTATGTGTAGCACTGTTTTATAGAAAGTATTTACAACTGTTTGTTTCTATTCTTAAAATTTGCAAGATTTTTCTATTTTAACTTTCGTATAGGGAAAATCTGCAACTTATATAAAATGAAAATCAAGTAAGAGTTTACACATAATGCAAAATTTATGACACTAATTTATCTTACCTTTCATCACATTATTTTGTTGAACTTCTTTGCCTAGTGATGTTTTCTTACAAACTAAATAAGTTACTGTATAATGTTTCATAAAATTAATCTTAAATTTCTTTTGATGTTTATTCTCTGAAGATCAAACCCATGACCCACGTTTTTCCAACATTAATATCCTTTAGCTAATGATTGTATTTACTTTTTTTTTATTCCCTCTATTCCCAATCCTGTTAATTATTATCCACTAATCAGGTAATAATACAGTTTATTCATAATACCTTGTCTTCCACCATTACAGTCTTATTGAGTATGGTTGAATAGAGCAGACTTCAAAATAACTTAAATGTTTACTTACTTTTCTTTATATCCACTGTTAAAATCATTAGTTTAGAAGTATGTACTACATTTTCAAACTGATGAATTTTTACGTATTTCAACAATTAAAAAATATTTTGCATAGCTATATTTTTAAATTTGTATGTCTTTAGAAGAAAATTCCTGGATATTTTCTTGACGAATATTTTCAAAGGATTACTAACGAGAAATTTGCATAACTATACTACTATAACTAAAATTGTTTAGTATTTGCACCAAACTAAACTAATAACTGCTCGTCACACAATACGAAAACAATCTAATAGGGTGAATCCATTCTTTCAGGCATTAAAAATAATTTTTTCGCCTCATAACCTTCTATTTTTTTAATTAGTATATACCTGAGGCATATGTATAGCACGTTCAGTTTTTGCAAAAAATTTTTTGTTTTTGTCAAAGAAATAAGACATTTGGAAAGGTGGTTAAAAGTGTTCAATTTTACTTGTCAAGAATGTTGCGCTGTACTTAAAATTTTGCTACGCTTACACTATTAGATACACTTGTCTTGTTTTTTGCTAGTGATACTTAAATATATTTATTATATGTATTAGTAATAAGGGTAGAAATGTTTTGTTAGTATTTGGTTCGTTTGATGAACTGGCATCTGGTTAACGAAACACTGAGCTTTGAGGACAAGTCGTTTATTATTCGTTAAATGCGGAGAGCGACATTATAGTTGAATATTAATCTATATAATAGGTTGCACAGAGGTCCTAAGAATTTGAGGCCATAAACAAAAATTCACTTCAAACACAGAAACATCAATACTTCACCATAAAACGGAACAACAACAAAAACGTACCGAAGTTTCCCCAAAAAGTCTTTAATCAGTCAAATTATAGACGACAGAGTTAACACTAGTGCATCGTATGCTAATTCTTAAATTGTGTGTATTTCCCTTTAGGCAACACCAACTTACAAATAATAGTAACCTGCATATACTTCCCCTTTCCTTCTTTTTACGAATTCAAAATCTTCTCGTGATAAACTATCTTCCCGCTGTTCAAATTTCAACTTCTCACTTTCCGAAATTTCCTGCTTTCCGTCTTCCGAATCAACATTTACTCGATCACCCCTTTCAATTTCTAAATTATCCTGAATTTCTACGAAATCTATTTTCTCTCCATGCCCCTTATTATCATTGCAACTAACTTCGTTTTACGATTCAACTATATCAGCCGAATTTCCATTTTTCTCTGTTATGTTACTGCGTGTGTGGTAACTACACCTCTCTCTCCAAACGATTGACCTGAAAACGTTGAAATCGTACAATGGCAATAAACCTTCGTTACATAAAGGGAAGGTGTAATTGCACAACAAAATTTATACTCCCGAATCTCCATCTTTGCTTCTTCCCGATAACCTCAGCTTCAAAACCTTAATATTCACCCATATTCGATTTCCAACAGCCCCTTCTAAGACCACTTGACCGGATCTCGACTCCACTGTCGATTATAAATTCGGCTGAACTGAACTATCCCCGTACCCCGTCCACACCGGAGAAGCCGAGCTAAACATGGATGATTGATTAATCCCGGAGACAGGTTTGGTGAATCAATCTCTCTGGTTTTTGTGGTTTGACAGCTCGGACACAAAATGTTCCGTGTGCTCGCGATCAATCTGGTTGGTTGTGTGTTGAAGTTAAACTGCAAACTTATTGTTTGAAGCAAATTGTTTAAGGGTCACGTTCTTTACGAAGTCGGCGCATAATCGCGAGTGCAGCGTATTTTATTATTGACAATTTATTAAAGAGAAATAGGAAGTAAAGTTCACAAAAAGGGCGACACTGGGTGACACCCGTGATGGAAAATATTCTCAGGAGCCCAAAGACTGAAAATGTGTACGTCTTATCTTACTTTGACACTTAATAAACCCTAAACTAATCGCCGCCTCGGAAAAATATCTTCTCCATCGTAATCACTGTACAATTTTGAACAAACCATGTTTTCAATCCTGCGGCTGTGGCAACCACTATATTAACATATGTATATCCATACGTACTTGCAAAATTGATATTAAGCAGATTATTTCCCAACAAAATAAAAATTTCTTACTGAATATTTCACTCATATGTTACAACATATTGAATGTTTCTTTCAATGCGCCATTTTTCGGTAAAACGTAATAATATTGCAGTGTGACAATTTTAAATTTTCTTTAATTGCAAAAAAGATTAAATACATTTTAAACATCTACCTTTTATTTATTTTAAACTGCCCACTGCGTGGGGATTGCTAAGAATTCCCATTTGGTTTGCGAAGCCTATTGGAAAACATCAATCATGACTTTGGTTTGCCTCACAAACCAAAAGGAAATTCGTAGCTTATTGGAATAGATTCCCTGCAAATTCTAATTTGATTTGCTTCGCAAACCAAACTATGAACTATGATTTGCTTCTCAAACAAACACTACAGACAACGCCGTAATGACCTCGTCATTGTCAAATTCGAATTGCGAATAGATTCAATCGGCGTCACATCACAATCTCTTGCGAAAATATAAATATTTAATTGAAAAATTATTTATTAAAAGAAAATCAAATGCAAGGTAAAGATTTAGGGGTTTAGATTTACAGATTTTCCACAGATTTCGAATCTGTTAAAATTTTTAATCTATATTTAACGATCCCGATTTTACGAAAAAGTACTAAACAATGCCACTCAATATGTTTTTTGATTTATTTTGCTTTTCTTCGCTGTGAAATGGTTTGAGCGTAGGAAATGAAATCTGTGATATTTCGAATCAAACGAAAGTCATTCTTCACGGAAAGTGGCGTTCGTATTGGAAAAAAATATGTTTCAATTTAAAAATTATCTATTTATCGAAAATCATATTTTTTATGTATAGGTCTAATGTGAAATTGTCCGCTGATATGAAATCCTTTGAAAATTTTACTCTATCTTTAACGATCAAGGTGATAAGAAAAAAGAACTACATACTGAAAATATCAAAAAATTACGGGGGTTGGCGAGCTTAAGCTCCCTAGTAGATAAAAGGAAATGTAAGTCTGTCTCTTAGTTTGTTTGTTTCCGACAGGCAAAGTCCTTATGATTCTATAGCGCTTACAGTAATGGCATGTGGCACACAGTTACTCCGAATTTTTTACGCGGGGAGTTTTAAAATTCAACCTAGAACATTTTAAAATGAATTTAATTATTATTGAATGCAACAGTACAGAAGATCCCAGATTCTATATTTATTTTTTTTTTCGTTTCCGTTTTCATTTTGCGCCGATAAATGATTTTCCAGCAGACGGTTTTAACTTTAGTTATGTTGTGCTTTTTTCAATCTCCCAAATCGTTAAAAATAGAGTAGAAATTTCAAATGTTTTGAAATCTGCGGAAAATTTCATATTAGATCGATAGCTAAAAATATGATTTTCTTTAAACAGATAAAACTTTTTAATTGAATATCTTTCTTTTTTGTAATATCGGGATCGTTAAAGATAGATTAAAAATTTCAACGGATTTGAAATCTATGGAAAATTTGACACCAGATAGATACCTTATACATTTGAATTAGTTTTAATAAATAATTTTTCAATCAAATATTGATATTTTCGCCAGAGATTGTGACGTCATGCTGAATTCCCATTTGGTTCGTTCCTCATTGAATTCCCTGACTTATTCATCCAAGGATCTGTGAAGTTGCAAGGAATGAGGCGGCATCGCCTCATTAAAATTTAAGTTGTCGTGTTTTTTTCTTTTTAGTGTTTTCAGAATCGGTAAGGACATGACAAGAATGCTGTAGGGTACTGCTAGTTGAAAATAAACGCACTGATGAGGATGTCGAGTTGGAACTCAAGCAGGACGTTTCTATTCTTGATAAACACCGAGCTGTGGTAAGCATATCTAAAGTCGAAATTAATTCAAATATCTTCCTATTTCAGAAAAGTAAATCTTGTATATTATTTCCTTGCTTTCTTGTGTTCTCAAATTTATACCTGGAATGAAAATTACCTTCTGCTGCATTAATATTATTACGAGTAAACACATACCTCATGCGTATAATCTAAAAATATGTCAATGAATCATGCGATTTTTATACCTTTTCATTTAGAGTTTTTAGTATGTACAATTTCACATTTCTTTAAAGTAATTTGGAAGGAATTTTTTTTGCGATGTCAGACACCCTCAGACCATTTAGTGTTTGCAGCAAGATTTTCCAAAGATTTTTAACATTGAGAACATACTTGTACTGGCACAGTAAGCCAAAACGAGAGTGGATAACCTTCAAATTGAAGATTTCGTGATGTAAATATCATGGTCAATAAAAAAAATCAGAAACTAATTGTTGCATTCGTTCCTTTTAAAACGGCATTTGATAGAGTCGCGAATTACCAACTGTATGGTTACGGAGGGTGACTTTTTCAAGATTAACTTATGCGATAAAGAAATTTACGCAAATTTAGAGCCGCTGATAGAGTCACGACTGAGAGGTACGAGTTCAAAACTAGTTCCAATTAAAGACCGTCGTGTACGTAGGGACTGGTGCATGTTAAATCTGTTGTGTCTTCACATTTTTCTCACGATAGCGTGATATGAAGTTTGTAAAGTGGGGTACCAGTTCCGATGTGAACTTCGTCATCTGACAGTTGTTCAAACTTACCGGGTGTTATCCTCGGATCTTTTCGTTCAGGATTGATCCGTACAGTCGACAATTCAATTGAATCAAAAGTTTAATCACAATTTTTAGAAATACGAAAATTTTACAAAATAAGAGAATTTTCGGTACAGAAAATACTTATTTTGAAAATTAGACTTATAAGAAATAATATCTTTTGTAAGTAAACAGTAAAGTAGAGTTGTTATAACTTAGCAAAAAATATTTACCAAACTTTGAAATTTAGATAATTTTCTTTTGTTTAAAACCTCATAATTTAGGAATGGACAATTCATTGATTGCAGAAATGAACCTGAAACTTATTTTATGTATCATTCATAGTACAGTAGAACTACAATTATCCGAATCAATTGGGACCAGACACCAAACCAAATCCGGAAAATTTGTTAATTTACGAGAAAAAGTTATTTCTTATTAAAAAAAACGAATTTTGCTTTAGAAGGTAAAGACGATGGAACAATTTTGTTTATATTTTGTACTTATATACTATAATAAGATGTATCATTGCTGTAACATATAGGGTAAAGTCATTTGTTTCACTATCTTTACTCGTTTCCGTGCAGCAAAGTCTCGCATGCGTTTGACGGTGAGTAGTTGAAGGTGGTCGCATTCCACTCCATCCATTTTAGCGCTGTGTCAAGACACAAAAATGTCTTACATACTGACGGTCCCGCGTCTGGTTGAGTAGCAATGTCATCGTCATCAATGAGTTCTTATCTCACATTTCGAATCAGTTCATCATCACTAAGATTTTGGAATCCAAGTTTCAAAGAATCATACATCAGCTACTCGCCTGCGTCCACTCGGAACATCCAGGAATTTTCACTAGGATGTTTCCTATGTCTTCAACTGACACATCGACCGTTTTTAATCATTCACCGATAAGAAACTTTTCAAATGCGGATTTTGCCGAGTTCTTTGTTTCACAAAGCGATCCGGATAATCGGAGTTCTACTGTATTTGATTATGTGTAGCACTGTTTTATAGAAAGTATTTACAACTGTTTGTTTCTATTCTTAAAATTTGCAAGATTTTTCTATTTTAACTTTCGTATAGGGAAAATCTGCAACTTATATAAAATGAAAATCAAGTAAGAGTTTACACATAATGCAAAATTTATGACACTAATTTATCTTACCTTTCATCACATTATTTTGTTGAACTTCTTTGCCTAGTGATGTTTTCTTACAAACTAAATAAGTTACTGTATAATGTTTCATAAAATTAATCTTAAATTTCTTTTGATGTTTATTCTCTGAAGATCAAACCCATGACCCACGTTTTTCCAACATTAATATCCTTTAGCTAATGATTGTATTTACTTTTTTTTTATTCCCTCTATTCCCAATCCTGTTAATTATTATCCACTAATCAGGTAATAATACAGTTTATTCATAATACCTTGTCTTCCACCATTACAGTCTTATTGAGTATGGTTGAATAGAGCAGACTTCAAAATAACTTAAATGTTTACTTACTTTTCTTTATATCCACTGTTAAAATCATTAGTTTAGAAGTATGTACTACATTTTCAAACTGATGAATTTTTACGTATTTCAACAATTAAAAAATATTTTGCATAGCTATATTTTTAAATTTGTATGTCTTTAGAAGAAAATTCCTGGATATTTTCTTGACGAATATTTTCAAAGGATTACTAACGAGAAATTTGCATAACTATACTACTATAACTAAAATTGTTTAGTATTTGCACCAAACTAAACTAATAACTGCTCGTCACACAATACGAAAACAATCTAATAGGGTGAATCCATTCTTTCAGGCATTAAAAATAATTTTTTCGCCTCATAACCTTCTATTTTTTTAATTAGTATATACCTGAGGCATATGTATAGCACGTTCAGTTTAAATTTTTTGTTTTTGTCAAAGAAATAAGACCTTTGGTGGTTAAAAGTATTCAATTTTACTTGTCAAGAATGTTGCGCTGTACTTACTAGTGATACTTAAATATATTTATTATATGTATTAGTAATAAGGGTAGAAATGTTTTGTTAGTATTTGGTTCGTTTGTGATGAACTGGCATCTGGTTAACGAAACACTGAGCTTTGAGGACAAGTCGTTTATTATTCGTTAAATGCGGAGAGCGACATTATAGTTGAATATTAATCTATATAATAGGTTGCACAGAGGTCCTAAGAATTTGAGGCCATAAACAAAAATTCACTTCAAACACAGAAACATCAATACTTCACCATAAAACGGAACAACAACAAAAACGTACCGAATTTTCCCCAAAAATTGCCTTAGACATCAGCAAAGTCTTTAATCAGTCAAATTATAGACGACAGAGTTAACACTAGTGCATCGTATGCTAATTCTTAAATTGTGTGTATTTCCCTTTAGGCAACACCAACTTACAAATAATAGTATCCTGCATATCCTCCCCCTTTCTTTCTTTTTACGAATTCCAAAACTTTTCGTCATAAACTCTCTTCCCGCTGTTCAAATTTCAACTTCTCACTTTACGAAATTTCCTGCTTTCCGTCTTCCCATTTCTAAATTATCCTGAATTTCTACGAAATCTATTTTCTCTCCATGCCCCTTATTATCATTGCAACTAACTTCGTTTTACGATTCAACTATATCAGCCGAATTTCCATTTTTCTCTGTTATGTTACTGCGTGTGTGGTAACTACACCTCTCTCTCCAAACGATTGACCTGAAAACGTTGAAATCGTACAATGGCAATAAAACTTCGTTACATAAAGGGAAGGTGTTATTGCACAACAAATTTCTACTCCCGAATCTCCATCTTTGCTTCTTCCTGATAACCTCAGCTTGAAAACCTTAATATTCGCCCGTATTCGATTTCCAAAAGCCCCTTCTAAGACCACTTGACCAGATCTCGACTCCAGTGTCGATTATAAATTCGGCTGAACTGAAATATCCCCGAGCCCCGTCCACACCGGAGAAGCCGAGCTAAACATGGATGATTGATTTATCCCGGAGACAGGTTTGGTGAATCAATCTCTCTGGTTTTTGTGGTTTGACAGCTCGGACACAAAACGTTAGGTGTGGTCGAGATCAATCTGGTTGGTTGTGTGTTGAAGTTAAACTGCAAACTTATTGTTTGAAGCAAATTGTTTAAAGGTCCCGTTCTTTACGAAGTCGGCGCATAATCGCGAGTGCAGCGTATTTCATTATTGACAATTTATTAAAGAGAAATAGGAAGGAAAGTTCACAAAAAGGGCGACACTGGGATGGAAAATATTCTCCGGAGCCAAAAGACTGAAAATGCGTACGTCTTATCTTACTTTGACACTTAATAAACCCTAAACTAATCGCCGCCTCGGAAAATAATCTTCTTCATCGTTATCCCTGTACAATTTTGAACATGTTTTCAATCCTGCGGCTGCGGCAACCACTTTATGAATATATGTATATCCATACGTATTTGCAAAATTGTTATTAAGCAGATTATTTCCCCACAAAATAAAAATTTCTTACTGAATATTTCACGTATATGTTACAACATATTAAATGTTTCTTTCAATGCGGCATTTTTCGGTAAAACGTAATAATATTGCAGTGCGACAATTTTAAACTTTCTTTAATTCCAAAAAAGATTAAATACATTTTAAATATCCACCTCTTATTTATCTTAAACTAGCCACTGAGTGGGTATTGCTAAGAATAGCCATTTGGTTTGCGAAGCCTATTGGACAATTAAGCAATCATGACTTTGGTTTGCCTCACAAACCAAATGGAAATTCGTAGCCTATTGGAATAGATTCCCTGCAAATTCTAATTTGATTTGCTTCGCAAACCAGATTATGAACTATGATTTGCTTCTCAAACAAACAACACAGACAACGCCGTAATGAACTCGTCATAGTCAAATTCGAATTGCGAAGAGATTCAATCGGCGTGACATCACAATCTCTTGCAAAAATATAAATATTAAATTGAAAAATCATTTATTGAAAGAAAATCAAATGTACGGTAGAGATTTAGGGGCTTAGATTTAGAGATTTTTCACAGTTTTAAAATCTGTTAAAATTTTTAATCTATCTTTAACGATCCCGATTTTACGAAAAAGTACTAAACACTGCCACTCAATATATTTTTTTATTTGTTTTGCTTTTCTTCGCTGTGAAATGGTTTGAGCGTAGGAAATGAAATCTGTGATATCTCGAATCAAACGAAAGTCATTCTTCACAGAAAGTGGCGTTCGTATTGGAAAAAATATAAGTTTCAATTTAAAAATTATTTATTTATCGAAAATCATATTTTTAGGTATAGATCTAATGTGAAATTGTCCGCAGATATGAAATCCGTTGAAAATTTTACTCTATCTTTAACGATCAAGGTGATAAGAAAAAAGAACTACATACTGAAAATATCAAAAAATTACGGGGGTTGGCGAGCTTAAGCTCCCTAGTAGATAAAAGGAAGTGTAAGTCTGTTTCTTAGTTTGTTTGTTTTCGACAGGTAAAGTCCTTACGATTCTATAGCACTTGCAGTAATGACATGTGGCACACAGGTAGTCCGAATTTTTTACGCGGCGAGTTTTAAAATTCAACCTAGAACTTTTTAAAATGAATTTAATTATTATTGAATGCAACAGCACAGAAGATCGCAGATTCTATATTTATTTTTTTCGTTTCCATTTTCATTTTTCGCCGAGAAATGATTTTCCAGCAGACGGTTTTAACTTTAGTTATGTTGTGCTTTTTTCAATCTCCCATATCGTTAAAAATTGAGTAGAAATTTCAAACTCTTTGAAATCTGTGGAAAATTTCCTATTAGATCGATTGCTAAAAATATGATTTTTTTAAAATTGATAAAACTTTTTAGTTGAATATCTTTCCTTTTTTGTCATATCGGGATCGTTAAAGATAGACTGAAAATTTCAACGGATTTGAAATCTATGAAAAATTTGACACCAGATAGATACCTTATACGTTTAAATTTGTTTTAATAAATATTTTTTTCAATTAAATATTTATATTTTCGTTAGAGATTGTGACGTCATGCTGAATTCCCATTTGGTTCGTTCCCCATTGAATTCCCTGACTTATTCATCCAAGGATCTGTGAGGTTGCAAGGAATGAGGCGGTATCGTCTCATTAAAATTAAAATTGTTGTGTTTTTTTCTTTTTAATGTTTTCAGAATCGGTAAGGACATGACAAGAATGCTGTCGGGTACTGTTAGTTGAAAATATACGCACTGGTGAGGATGTCGAGGTGGAACTCAAGCAGGACGTTTCTATTCTTGGGAAACACCGAGCTGTGGTAAGCATATCTTAAATCGAAATTAATTCAAATATATTCCTCTTTCAGAAAAGTAAATCTTGTATATTATTTCCTTGCTTTCTTGTGTTCTCAAATGTATACCTGGAATGAAAATTACCTTCTGCTGCATTAATATTATTACGAGTAAACACATACCTCCTCCGTATAATCTAAAAATACGGGAATGAATTATGCGATTTTTATACCTTTTCATTTAGAGTTTTTTTGGTATGTGCAATTTCACATTTCTTTAAAGTAATTTGGAAGGAATATTTTTGCGATGTCAGACACCCTCAGACCATTTAGTGTTTGCAGCTAGGTTTTACAAAGATTTTTAACATTGAGAACATACTTGTACGGGCACAGTAAGCCAAAACGAGAGTGGATAACCTTAAAATTGAAGATTTTGTGATATAAATACCATGATATCAGAAACTGACTGTTGCATTCGTTCGTTTTAAAACGGCAGTTGATAGAGTCGCGAATTACCAACGGTAAGTACCAACATTACAGGAACAGTGGAGCCGAGTACTGTCTGCAGGGAGTAAAGGTAAAGGAGGGAGAAACAGTCAAGGATCTTGGGGTGATAATTCACAGGGATTTTAAAATGGGTCACCAATGTTCAGCTGCGGGTAAAAAGGCTAATAGGTTATTGGGGTATATTAAAAAAACTGTAACTTCAAGGGATAAGAATATAATCTTGCCGTTATATAAGGGTTTAGTAAGACCACATCTGGAATATGCTGTACAATTCTGGGCTCCATATATGAGAAAGGACATAGAAACTATTGAAAGGGTTCAGCACAGAGCTACAAAAATAATAAAGGGGCTAGCAAATTTCGACTATAATGAACGTTTAAGTAAGCTAAACATGTATTCACTGGAAAGAAGAAGAAGGAGGGGGGGATTTGATTCAGCTTTTCAAGTTTGTAAAACAAGGGGACACAGAGGGCTTAAATATCAATAGGGATAACAGAACAAGGAGCCATGGGTATAAATTGAATAAGATACAGTTTAATCGGGATTTAAGGAAAAACTACTACTTTAATAGGGTAATAGACAGTTGGAACGCGTTGCCAGAAAATATAGTTAATTCAAAGGGAGTGTACGAATTTAAGATACAATTGGATAGTCAGTGGGAATTGGGGAATTCATAAACAAAGGACCAGCCTTGTTGGGCTTGAGCCTGTAGCTGGTCGTCAATATTTGTATTTGTATGGTTTCGGAGGGTGACTTTTTCAAGACTAACTTATGCGAAAAAGAAATGTACGCAAATTTAGAGCCGCTGATAGAGTCACGGCTGAGAGGTACGAGTTCAAAACAAGATCCAACTAAAGACCGTCGTGTACGTAGGGACTGGTGTATGTTAAATATGTTGTGTCTTCACATTTTTCTCACGACAGCGTGATATGAAGGTTGTAAAGTGGGGTGCCAGTTCCGGTGTTAACTTCGTCATCTGACCGTTGTTCAAAATTACCGGGTGTTATCCTCGGATCTTTTTGTTCAGGATTGATCCCGGACCGCCGATAATTCTCTTAAACCAAAAGTTTAATCACAATTTTTAGAAATACGAGAATTTTCGTTACAAAAAATACTTATTTTGAAAATTAGTCTGATAGTAAAAAATATCTTTTGTAAGTAATCAGGAAAGTAGAGTCGTTAGAACTTTGCAAAAAATATTTACCAAACTTTGAAATTTAGATAACTTTCTTTTGTTTAAAACCTCATATTTTAGGAAAGGACAATTCATTGATTGCAGAAATGAACCTGAAACTTATTTTATGTATCATTCATAGTACAGTAGAACTCCAATGATCCGAATCAATTGGGACCAGACACCAGACCGAATCCGGAAAATTTGATAATTTAAGAGAAAAAGTTATTTCTTATTTAAAAATAAACAAATTTTGCTTTAGTATGTAATGACGATGAAACAATTTTGTTTATATTTTGTACTTACATACTGTAATAAGATGTATCATTGCTGGAACATATCGGTCAAAGTCATTTGTTTCGCTATCTTTACTCGTTTCCGTGCAGCAAAGTCTCGCATGTGTTTGACGGTGAGTAGTTGAAGGTGGACGCATTCCACTTCATCCATTTTAGCGCTAGTCCCCAGGGACATTCCTGCTTTAGGTTTGTACGGGCTTCACAACCCCGGGGTACCTGAGTGATCTTCCCTCCCTTTCGTTCTTCCCTATGCTTTCCTTCCTCCCTCGTTGTAGTTGCCTCTTCGGAGGTGAGGGCTCCCCTTGAGAAGCTTTTCGCCAGTCTGTGCTTTCAGCTCCTCTTGGGGCGTATATCACCCACGTGTTTGCCGTGCGTGGAGACCCTTGTCCCTGGAAAAGGGGATCCTGGCAGTTGAGGGGCGATATACTGACCCAATACACTGCTTCGGCCCTAGCTTCAGGTAAACGGGAGGTGTACATTGGTCCCTTTTGCACCAATCGGCTGGTCGATTGAACTTCGTCATCGGCTAGGGATCAAGCTATCGGTTACCCACTGAGCTACGCGTTAAAGGTGGTGTCTGCCACAGGGGTAACTGTTAGCGTATAGACCCGACTAACACTGATACAGAAATCTGTATCCCCTCGTTGGACTCCGTGGAGGGTGGTGATATCGGCGTCTGAACATTTTTCTCTTTATTATGAGCATTAATTTAATAAATTATTCTCCCTCTCAGAGGGAGCAACAAACTTTGACACTTTCAAACGCCCGCTTTTTTATTATAAAATTACTGAGTTACAATAATCAATCTACTCAACTTTCTTTTCAATCTGTTTCACCTTTTCTCATCAACAAGACAATACAATCCTTTATTGGAACAGTAAAATCTTTAAAAATACTTCGATCTGGTGATCTACTGATTGAGGTATCTTCAGAAGCTCAATCGGAAATACTTTCAAAATCAACTGTCCTTGGTTGCTTTACTGTTTCCGTCACTCCACACAGAACCTTAAATACATGCCAAGGAGTTATATCTGAAGCTGAATTCCTGTATGTCCCAGAAGAAGAGATACTTGACAATTTGCGCGACGAAAAAGTTTGTACCGTTCGACGTATCACTCTAAATCGAGATGGAGTCATTATTCCCACCAAACACCTTATCCTGACATTTGATTCACAGAAGCTACCGGATCGCATTAAAGCCGCATACTTGAGTTGCTCAGTTCGGCTGTTCGTCCCGAGTCCCCGTAGATGTTTTAAATGTCAGAGGTTTGGTCATGGAAAGACTTCATGTCGTGGCAACGAGACTTGCGCTCGTTGTGGAGAGGTTGGCCACGACAGTGACGGCTGCATCTGACCACCTCGTTGTGTAAATTGTCAGGAAGAGCACCCATCCTTTTCACGATCATACAAAAAATGGATTTTCGAAAAAGAAATACAGTCGATTAAAGTTTTACAAAATATATCCTACCCTGAAGCCCGCAAAATAGTTGAATCCAGAACACCGAAAACTGGAATATCCTATGCCAACTCGATTAAAAAAACTTATACAACCTCAGCTACCCAAACTGATTATATTACTCCAACAGAGCCTGCTATCTTAACAGCAGCCAAACTTAATCTGCCTTCCATTTTATTACAAAATAAAAAAGAACAAAGCAAAAAAAGAAATATATCACCCCCTAAAACTGCACTTGCACGTTCAAAAGCCTTTCAAGCTTTAAAATTGAAAGCAGCAAAGGAAAGTATTTCCTTGGCCAAATATGCAAACCCTTTTAACACTCTCAACACAGTCAAGGATGCTGAAGTTGTTAAACTGCATCCCTCGGACGAAGAAATTGATGACGACGAACCCATGGACTCAAAAATGGTCGGATTCATTAATGCGATCATCAATCTCCTTAATGGTAGGTGCTATTATATCTTGAAACTGTCGTGGTTTACGTAACAAGCTGGATGACGTTAAAACCCTAATCACAGAGTACCATCCTGCCTGCATTGCACTTAAGGAAACGTACCTGAAGTCGAATGACACGGCGAAGATCCGCAGTTATTCTTACATTCGAAGAGATAATAACAATGATGGAAGAGCTTCGGGAGGAGTTTTGCTCTTCACGTCCCATGCATATCCCTTACTTGTTATTTCTCTCAACACTCCTTTACAGGCAGTAGCTGTACTAAGAATTCAAATGCGACGGATGATTACCATCTGTACTCTGTACTTACCACCTAATAGTTCCATACAGCAACAGAGCCTTGAACACTTAGTGAAACAATTGCCTGAGCCTTTTATCATCATTGGTGACTTAAATGCTCACAGTGCACTTTGGGGAAGTAAGGACACTAGTTCCCGAGGGCGACAGATTGAACAGTTGGTAACTGATCACTGTGTCTCCTAAACAATGGTGAAACCACCTACTTCCATGAGCCAACACGCAGTTTTCATACTATTAACCTTGTCATCTGCTCTTCTTCTGTTACACCTTTTCTCTCTTTTTTTTGTCGAAAGTGATTTACGCATGATTGATCATTTCCCGATTTTCGTTACCCATATCGGTGGAAATTATCCTGTTTGCCGTCCATCACGATACATTTATGAAGAAGCCGACAGGCCAAGTTTTACATCCCAGGCCGTTATTACTGAACAAATGGTCGAGGGAAGTATAGACGAAGCTATAACAACGGTCACCAGTGTTATGATAGAAGCTGCCAATGCATCGATTCCAAAAATATCTCCATCCTTTCATAAGCACCGTAGACCTTGGTGGAACGCTGAGTGCACATCAGCAATAAAGACTCAAACGTAAGGCATGGGGTATTTTTCGTAGATACCCCACAACTACCACCTTAATAGCATTTAAAAAAGCAAAGGCCTATGCACGTCAAATACGCCGTCGTAGTCAAAAAGAATCATGGCAACGGTATGTATCCGGTATAACATCCACCACCCCCTCAAAGCAGCTATGGGATCGAGTTCGAAAAGCGTTGGGATTATACTCCGAACAATCTATCTCGTTCGTGAAAGAAAATGGCAATTATGTCTCAGAGGCTGTCGAGATAGCAAATGTCACTGCACGCGCTTTTTCTACAGCCTCCAACACTAACACCTACTCAGAAACATTTAAAAACCTAAAACACCAAACAGAATCGCAACGCTTAAATTTTAACACTCACTCTGAACTCTCCTATAATTGTAATTTTACTGAGGAAGAGCTGACAAGATGCCTTCAGAAGACCAGGATGACATCACCTGGTCCTGATGGTATCACTTATGTCATGCTAAAGCATCTCTCCCGACCATCTTTGCTTAACATCCTACGGCTCTACAACCGCATTTGGGAGGAACATGTTTTCCCTCAGACGTGTACACGTGCTATAGTTGTGCCTTTCCCTAAACCTGGAAAGGACCCAACCAATCCATACAACTATCGGCCCATTGCCCTTACGAGCTGCATGTGTAAACTTCTTGAAAGGATGGCGAATTTTCGTCTCGTATACATCCTTGAGACAACTCAGGCTCTGTCACCTTATCAGAGTGGCTTCAGGGATGGCCGCTCTACGGTAGACAACATCATTGCTCTTGAG
The DNA here is from genome assembly GCA_947359465.1 of Metellina segmentata. Classification (NCBI taxonomy): domain Eukaryota; kingdom Metazoa; phylum Arthropoda; class Arachnida; order Araneae; family Tetragnathidae; genus Metellina; species Metellina segmentata. Next base: position 114,201,840 of record OX375883.1, read on the forward strand.
ACCCAAGTTCGCCGTGCGTTCCTACGCCGAAACCATTTGGTTTCTATTTTTTTCGACATCGAAAAGGACTTACGATCGCACTTGGCGATATGGTATACTACGTGATTTTCATAATCTTGGATTTCGAGGACACCTACCGATATTTATCCAACAATTTCTATCTTTAAGACAGTTCCAGGTACGAATCGGCTCTACCCTCTCCGACTCTTATGTCCAGGAGGAATGCGTACCTCAAGGTAGCGTACTTAGTGTAACACTGTTTGCGATAAAAATAAACAATATCCTATCTCAGTTACCACCATCTGTCCAAGGATATCTTTACGTGGATGACCTAACTATATTTTGCCAAGGAAAAGACATGAGGTTCATTGAACGACAACTGCAGACAACTGTAACTCATCTGATGAGGTGGTGTGTCGAAAATGGTTTCAGCTTCTCTGCAGAAAAAACATCCTGCATGCACTTTTGCCGACTTCGAGGCCTGCATCCTGATCCAGAAATTCTCCTGGGCGATATCAGGATAGCAGTTATGGATTGCGTAAGATTTCTTGGAGTTCTTTTTGACTCAAAACTTACCTTCCTTCCCCACGTCGAGCAATTACGTACATCGTGCTTAAAAAGTTGAACCTGTTAAAAGTGCTCTCAAACACGTCTTGGGATGCAGAACGATTGTCCATGCTTCGTATTTATCGATCCATCATTCGATCAAAGATGGACTACGCGTGTGCATCCTATGGCTCCGCTCGTCCATCTCTTTTGCGAAAGCTTGACCCTGTACATCACGGATTTGCTCAGGTGCCTTTCGCACGTCACCCCTCAAAAGTCTTTATGTTACTTGTGTCGAACCACCATTGGATTCCACACGTCTGATATTGTCGCTTCAATTTTACTTCCGAATCATGTGTCATTCCTGTCATCCATTAAAAAATTTACTCAATGAAAATTCACTTGATCGCCTATTCAGAAATCGCCCATCCTGTATTCCACCTTTCAGCTTACGGATGCGGCATGTCTTGAGTGGTACACCTCTATATACCATCGACGTTGCCAAACGTCCCTTTTTCCCCACTCCACCTTTGGAAACAAGAAGTTTAAAATACTTGAATGTATTTCCTGGTTTTAATAAATTAAACACAGATGATTTTATTTATCATCAACTTTTTAACACTCATCGAAATTTTTACAAAAAATTTTCAGCAGTTTATACAGATGGATCTAAATCTTGTGATTATGTTCCATTGTTTCTGAGACCTCTACTTTAAGCTTTATTTTACCATCTGGACATATACATCTCTGGACTCAGAAGGGGTCGATACATCATTTACACAGACTCAAAAAGCGTATTGGAGTCCTTATCATCGGACAATCTTCAGCACTCTTATGCAATAGATGTGCTGAATACACATCACCAGCTCTCTCGACGTGGTTTCGAAATTTTGTTTATGTCGGGATAGCTGGAAACGAACAAGCCGATGCTGCAGCAAAGAGTGTAACGACTTTTTTGAGTATCGATATCCCTTACAACGATCTTCGACCAGCTACCAGAGACCTAATATTAAATGATTGGCGCAATGATTGGAATCTGCAAACTGAAAACAAACTTCATGCTATCCAATCAATCATCTCCATCCAACCCTGCTTAACGATTAGTCGATTACGCATTATTTTAACGCGCCTTCGAATTGGACACACACGTTTTACACACAGGCATCTTTTCTTAGGAGAGAGGGCCCCTGTGTTGTGTGACGTGTACGTCGTACCTTTTAGTGTTCACCACATTTTGATTGCATGTCCTTTTTTTAACTCTCATCGCAACAGATTTTTTTAATTTTTCAATTTTTAATTTGGATGATTTGGTGCGTGAAAATCCCCATCCAAATCTTTTTCCGTTTTTGCATGCCATTGGCTTTTTACATGCGATGTAATACATATTTTTCCATCTTATTTTTAAATACATAACTCATTATGTGTTGTTGATCAACATATTTTAACTGCATCAAAATCTCACATCATTAACTTAAAAAAAAATATTTTACAATAAAAAACATATTTGCGCTAGAATCTTATCCCACTGAATTTTAATGCTTTTACACCTAAAAAGATTTTATTCTTTTATCTAGCGTTTGGCGCAGCGTTTCTGGACCTTGCGCCATAAAAACTAAATCAACCAACAATTTTAGCGCTGTGTCAAAGCACAAAAATGTCTTACAAACTGACTTACAACGCGTCTGGTTGAGTAGCAATGTCATCGTCATCAATGAGTTCTTCTCTCACATTTCGAATCAGTTCATCAGCACTGACAATTTGGAATCCAAGTTTCAAAGAATCACACATCAGCTACTCGCCACTCGGAACATCCAGGAATTTTCACTAGGATGTTTCCTATGTCTTCAACTGACACATCGACCGTTTTTTATCATTCACCGATAAGAAACTTTTCAAATGCGGATTTTGCTGAGTTCTTTGTTCACAAAGCGATTCGGATAATTGGAGTTCTACTGTATTTGATTATGTGTAGCACTGTTTTATAGAAATTATTTATAACTGTTAGTTTCTATTCTTAAAATTTGCAAGATTTTTCTATTTTAGCTTTCGTATACGGAAAATCTGCAATTTATATAAAATGAAAATCAAGTAAAGAGTTTACACATAATGCAAAATTTATGACACTAATTTATCTTACCTTTCATCACATTATTTTGTTGAACTTCTTTGCGTAGTGATGTTTTCTTACAAACTAAAAAAGTTACTGTAATGTTTCATGAAAGTAATCTTAAATTTCTTTTGATGTTTATTCTCTGAAGATCAAACCCATGACCCACGTCTTTCCAACATTAATATCCTTTAGCTAATGATAGTATTTACTTTTATTTTTTCCCTCTATTCCCAATCCTGTTAATTATTATCCACTAATCAGGTAATAATACAGTTTATTCATAATACCTTGTCTTCCACCATTACAGTCTTATTGAGTATCGTTGAATAGAGCAAACTTCAAAATAACTTAAATGTTTACTTATTTTTCTTTATATCTACTGTTAAAATCATTAGTTTATAAGTACGTACTACATTTTCAAACTGATTAATTTTTCATTTACGTATTTCATCAATTAAAAACTATATTGCATAGCTATATTTTAAAATTTTTATGTCTTTAGAAGAAAATTCCTGGATATTTTCTTGACGAATATTTTCAAATGATTACTATCGGGAAATTTGCATAACTATACTACTCTATAACTATAATTATTTAGTATTTCCACCAAACTAAACTAATAACTGCTCGTCACACCATACGAAAACAATCTAATAGGGTGAATCCATTCTTTCAGGCATTAAAAATAATTTGTTCGCCTCATAACCTTCTATTTTTTTAATTAGTATATACCTGAGGCATATGTATAGCACGTTTAGCTTTAGCAAAATAATTTTTGTTTTTGTCAAAGAAATGAGACCTTTAGAAAAGTGGTTAAAAGCATTCAACTTTACTTGTCAAGAATATTGCGCAGTACTTAAAATTTTGCTATTAGGTACACTTGTTTTGTTTTTTGCTAGTGATACTTAAATATATTTAGCATATATATTAGTAATAAGGGTAGAAATGTCTTGTTAGGATTTGGTTCGTTTGTTGAACTGGCATCTTGTTAACGAAACACTGAGCTTTGAGGACAAGACGTTTATTATTCGTTAAATGCGGAGAGCGACATTATAGTTGAATATTAATCTATATAATAGGTTGCACAGAGGTCCTAAGAACTTGAGGCCATAAACAAAAATTCACTTCAAACACAGAAACATCAATACTTCACCATAAAACGGAACAACAACAAAAACATATCGAAATTTCCCCACAAATTGCCTTAGACATCAGCAATGTCTTTAATCAGTCAAGTTATAGTCGATAGAGTTAACACTAGTGCATCTTATGCTAATTCTTAAATTTTGTGTATTTCCCTTTAGGCAACACCAACTGACAAATAATAGTATCCTGCGTTTACTCCCCCTTTCTTTCTTTTTACGAATTCAAAAACTTCTCGTGATAAACTACCTCCCGCTGTTCAAATTTCAACTTCTCACTTTCCGAAATTTCCTGCTTTCCGTCTTCCGATTCAACATTTACTCGATCACCCCTTTCCATTTCTACATTTTCCTGAATTTTTACGAAATCTATTTTCTCTCCATGCCCCTTATTATCATTGCAACTAACTTCGTTTTACGATTCAACTATATCAGCCGAATTTCCATTTTTCTCTGTTATGTTACTGCGTGTGTGGTAACTACACCTCTCTCTCCAAACGATTGACCTGAAAACGTTGAAATCGCACAATGGCAATAAACCTTCCTTACATAAAGGGAAGGTGTAATTGCACAACAAAATTTATACTCCCGAATCTCCATCTTTGCTTCTTCCCGATAACCTCAGCTTCAAAACCTTAATATTCACCCATATTCGATTTCCAACAGCCCCTTCTAAGACCACTTGACCGGATCTCGACTCCACTGTCGATTATAAATTCGGCTGAACTGAACTATCCCCGTACCCCGTCCACACCGGAGAAGCCGAGCTAAACATGGATGATTGATTAATCCCGGACACAGGTTTGGTTAATCAATCTCTCTGGTTTGACAGCTCGGACACAAAATGTTCCGTGTGCTCGCGATCAATCTGGTTGGTTGTGTGTTGAAGTTAAACTGCAAACTTATTGTTTGAAGCAAATTGTTTAAAGGTCCCGTTCTTTACGAAGTCGGCGCATAATCGCGAGTGCAGCGTATTTTATTATTGACAATTTATTAAAGAGAAATAGGAAGAAAAGTTCACAAAAAGGGTGACACCCGTGATGGAAAATCTCATATTCTCAGGAGCCAAAAGACTGAAAATGTGTACGTCTTATCCTAATTTGACACTTAATAAACCCTAAACTAATCGCCGCCTCGGAAAATAATCTTCTTCTTCGTAATCCCTGTACAATTTTGAACAAACTATGTTTTCAATCCTGCGGCTGCTTTATTAACATATGTATATCCATACGTACTTGCTAAATTGATATTAAGCAGATTATTTCTTTACAACATAAAAATGTTTTACTAAATATTTCACTCATATGTTACAACATATTGAATGTTTCTTTTAATTTGCCATTTTTCGGTAAAACGTAATAATATTGCTGTGCCACAATTTTAAATTTTCTTTAATTGCAAAAAAGATTAAATACATTTTAAATATCCACCTCTTATTTATCTTAAACTAGCCACTGCGTGGGTATTGCTAAGAATAGCCATTTGGTTTGCGAAGGCTATTGGACAATTAAGCAATCATGACATTGGTTTGCCTCACAAACCAAATGGAAATTCATAGCCTATTGGAATAGATTCCCTGCTAATTCTAATTTGATTTTCTTCGCTAACCAAATTAAGAACTATGATTTGCTTCTCAAACAAACACCACAGACTACGCCGTAATGACCTCGTCATTGTCAAATTCGAATTGCGAAGAGATTCAATCGTCGTGACGTCACAATCTCTCGCGAACATATAAATATTTAATTGAAAAATTATTTATTAAAAGAAAATCAACTGTAAGGTAGAGGTGTAGGGGTTTAGATTTAGAGATTTTCCACAGATTGCGAATCTGTTAAAATTTTTAATCCATCTTTAACGATCCCGATTTTACGAAAAAGTACTAAACAATGTTTTTTATTTGTTTTGCTTTTCTTCGCTGTGAAATGGTTTGAGCGTAGGAAATGAAATCTGTGATATCTCGAATCAAACGAAAGTCATTCTTCACAGAAAGTGGCGTTCGTATTGGAAAAAATATAAGTTTCAATTTAAAAATTATTTATTTATCGAAAATCATATTTTTAGGTATAGATCTAATGTGAAATTATCCGCAGATATGAAATCCGTTGAAAATTTTACTCTATCTTTAACGATCAAGGTGATAAGAAAAAAGAACTACATAACTAAAGTTAAAACTTTATTTGTTTTTTTAGACTTCTGACAAATATTTCTCCGCAAAATGAAATCGGAAGCGGAAAAAATAAATTTAGTATCTGCCAACTCGTTTTGCAGTTGTCATTCCAAAGAAAACAATAATAATTAAATTCCAATAAATTAATTTAAAATGTTTTAGATTGAATTTTAAAATTCGGGCTCAACACAAAAATAGCAAAAACTTCGGACTACCCATGCAGTGTGCCAAATTTCATTATTGTAAGTGCAATAGATTCGTCAGGACATTGCGTAGTAGAGGTCGGATATTTCATTTTAGAATAGCAGAGATTTAGACCAAGACCACTATTTCGTCTAAATACACATGGATGGACGCATCAATTTTGACATTAATATGGGCAGATTACATTTTCACACCTAAGTTTTAATCGTCAACGATGTATAGCAAAATACACAATGCTTACAAATAGACTACTTAAATAATAGTATCACTTTAAAATCCGAAGAAAAATAAATATTTCTATTTTCCGATCCCGTTTTTTGACGATGGCCCTTGGTGATTGATTGAACGTCGAGCAATGGAACCAAAAAACGCCGTCCAAATCAAGCGAGCACAAACACTTGCTTTCCTTTGATGTACCGACAAGAAGCGGATCATTTTGGTTGTGCTCACACTGCTCAATTCACCGTCTACACTGAACGAGCTATCAATCAAACTTGTCTCCGGTGTTAATCAATCATCCATGTTTAGCTCGGCTTCTCCGGTGTGGACGGGGCTTAAGCTTATCCTAGCTAGAATGTCATCCCTTTTGACCTTGGCGTTTCTTGGAGGGGGAACATAATGAAAAATTATATTTATTTAGAGTAGATCCAGGTCGTTTTTTTTATCTCGGTCTAGGGTAGTCATATCTGGGGATTTGGTGTATAGAATCGTTATTATGATAGGAGAGTTTTGCGTAGAAATTTGTACTGAGTTTACCAAAAACTCTTTGATCTCGTGCATCTTTTAAGTTCTTCCCTAATTTTTATGTTGCGGTAGAACCACGGGCTGTCTATAGCTATTCGAAGGGTAATGTTTTGGAAAGATTCTTTTTATGTGAGTTTCAGGAGCAAATCCCCAGACAGGACTAGTGTAGGTGACCATTGTTCGTAACATTGGTTTGTACAGGATCACTTTGTTTTGGAGCGTTGTTTTCGATTTTCTATTTATTAAGGGTTAAATTAAATTATACACACGCGCAAATAGGAACGTTTTCGTAATAGAAGACATATGTCTATACCAGACTAGTTTGGAGTCTTAAGATGACTCCAAGGTATTTGCAGTCTGGTACATTTCGGAGCCAAAGAGCTTGAGTGGAGGAAGAGGGTTGATTTTCTTTCGAGTGAACATTATAGCTTGGCATTTGTATGCGTTCAATTGGATTTTCCAGTTTATGAGCAAGGACTCGAGTTTATGGAGATATTGTTTGAGTGTGAGCCACAATGGATTGAAAGTCTTGGTTCTAGCCAGTACCGCTGTTTCGTCGGCGAACATGCATAGGAGGGTATTGTTTTTTGTGATGTCATATACGTAAATGTTGATAATTTGGACCCTAGTATGGAACCCTATGGGGTGCCAGCTTGAATTGAACGAAGGATGGAATAATCTTGGTTGACCCGAACAATAAAATGCCTACGTGAAAGGTAGGAATGAATGATGAGGAAAAGAGTGAGGGTGAAAAAGTAATGAATGAGTTTGTAAATTAGACCATAAACCCAAACTCGATGTAAGCCTTGCTCCAGCGGTGCCAACGGTATTATTACAATGGTAAGTAAGCGTTCGTATTCTCTCGACCACCAGCTTGAGCACCTGTTTCTATGCGATATTTTAGCATGATTCATTATTTCTATACACATTTCAATAAAGCATGTCTAAGATTTTTTTTATGGTCTTATAGGTGTACTGTTCTGAGTGTGTTGATTACTTTTGATAGGTTTTTTTTCAGTAATCAGGGTCACACATTACACAAAATAATTAATTTAAACTTAACTATTCAAAAAATGCTCACATATTCTCATAGATTATTGGTATGGATTATTGATAGTTAAAAGATTAACACTATTTACGTACTACCAATGAAATTAGCATCCATAGTTGCTAAGTACAAATAATTTCTTTTACAGTATTTTATTATGTAATGTGAATGAAACATAAAATAAGCAAAATGAAATGGAAAGATCTTTAAATAATTATCTAGTTTATTAACTATTTCAGTGTCAACAAAATTCTTTAATTCGCTGACCAGCACATGACCTATGAAGCAAAAAAAAAAAAATAGAATGAATCAGAAATACAACTTAATTTTTTTAACTTTTTTTATACCCTGTGAGGCCAAGTGCTATAGAACCTCTCTATAACCAAGTGCTATCGAACAGTAGCTACCGATACTCAGTGGCGGATCAAGTCAAGTGTTGCCCCAAGCGGTAAAAATTTCGGGGCCCTCAAACTCAAGTTGGAAAAAAAAGTTTCAAGAAAACTCTCAATAAGTTATTAACAAAAAAGAAAAGTAATAAAAAATGTCATGCCATAACACATTAAATAAATTCATTAAAAAAAAAAACATTTTTACATGAATTTCCGTTTTGCAAATTCGTCAATTATTTTGGCAGTGTCATTTCGGTTTAAAATTTATTACTCTATATACAGAATGACCATATTATTAAATCTTTTCTCGTAGTACTGAAATAATTATAACGATGTTTTCCTGACGCATTATGTAAAGTTTAAAAAAATTTCAATAATATTTCAACATTTGGAAATGTACAAGACATTTTTTTGGCGGCTCGATAGATGTCTAGTGTAGTTTTTATGGTGTCCTCGTTTTCTTATAGAAAGATTAAACAATCGTCAAATTAATCTTCAAAAGAACAAACATCAATGTCCTTTTTGAAAATATCCTTCAACTTTTGTATCGTGTTCTTTTTTCAATTGATAAATCCCAATAAAAAGATATTCGAAAAGGCTCCCCAACAACTTCATACGTCTGAGTTCTTTTCGATAATCTGCCTTGGTGTTATCATATATGACATAAACTGAATTGACAATGAAATTTTCTCATGTAAATTCATGTTCAACTTCTCTGTTTTCATCAAAAACATTTTTTTCCCCTTTGTTGTCTGCGAGTTTGTCCATCTTCAACATTAAATGTTAGCCCTGATGAATCAGTCGCATCTTTTTCAAATTCTTCTATGAAATAATTAATAAAATTTTTAATGACTTCAATAGAATAGATCCTTTTAATAGTTCGCATTCCACTGATTGCATTGATTTACTAGTAACATTTATTTTTTGTAAAATAGTATTCCAAAATAACTGTTTCATTTTTGTCCATTTTCTTCAAATGTGAAATTGCCTTTGCTATGGTAATTTTTTTCTTCTTCTGAATTATAAATTTCACTTAAAGCCTCTTTTATATGGGTGAAACCAAGTTTTACAGCTAATACAGCATCTACTTTTTTGTGCTGACCATCTTGCATCAGAAATCTTCCACTGAGGAGGAATGTTTGTACATTTCTAGATTTCTGGTTAAAATTTTCCAGCGATGGGTTGACGGAAGAAAAAAATGTGAATATGTTCTGCACAAACATAGAATACTGAATAGAAGCGCTACACGTTTATGCATTGAAATTTCCAATTAAATTTAAGAAATGATTAGTACACGGAATTCAAACCGCCCTTGGGCTATGTTCTTTTAAACATTCTTGCAAACCTGAGTACTTCTCTGACATATTGGGAGCATTATTAAATGATTGTCCTCAACAGTTTTCAATATCCACTCCTATTTTAATTAAAATTTGCAAAACTTCTTGTTCCAAATATGTTTATCGATGGGAATAAATTCCACAACTGGCAAGATAATAAAAAGTTTTATTTTCCAGTAAATTTAAAAAATGTAAAAATAAGCTATCTATGGAATTCAACGAAGTCAAGAGAGGGTCTAAAAATAATCCCAAATAAAATCGTGGAGAAAAGACTTGATGAAATTGAAGACATTTAGGCTATAACGACATTAGTTAAAGAACTGGTTTGTCTGTTGGGGGGGCCTGCACTAAAGTATTGTAAATATTGAGTATGAGTGCTATACTGGTGTTCAAAAAGTTATTTTTTTTTAATAAAAAAGAGAAAAAAAAGCCATAATTAAGTATTATTTTTTATACAGAAAGTCTCTGTAAAGATTATAATTTAGAAGGTTCAAAAGACCCATTCAAGATGTATATTTACGGTTGTATATTCTATTAAGTAAATATTGAGAAAAAAGTTAGACGCACTGTTAGCGTAACTACTAAAAATTGTCAAGACCTGTATAAATTTTTTCTCAATAAATGAGGAACCGCTTGTTCTGGTCCCAAATCGTCGCCGCTTGGCTTCGGCCGGGTCGGTGTAATAAGCATACCCTGTGAGGCCATTCTTGGCGCCATACCCACTTGCTTGTAGTAACTTGCGAGTCGTTGGCGGCCTTTCCTGTGAGGTTCGATTCCGCTTGGAGTGCATTTCTCTTTTCTGTGTCAATAAATTTTTGCTGACGCATGGCCAAATATGGCGCCATAAAATCCCGAATCCAACCCATCTTGTACCCAGTTTTGGACTAAAAATGTGTTGCCTAAAAATATGCTATAACACAAACAAAAAAAAGTCTTAAAAAAGTAATTGCAACTTTTTTCGAATGTCTGCCAATGAAAGGCCTACGCAGTAAACAAAATAGACCCAAATTGGAAAATAAAATTATTTTTTAATAGAATTCGGAATTACATTTTATCCAAAATTTAATTAAGGTGTCTAAATATGCAACATAATTTCTAAAAATAACAAACTAGCGTAAAATGATAGAAATTCTGAAAAATTCCCCATAGTTTAAAAGTTATGTAAAATCCTCAACTTTGTACCAAAATTAACTTGTATTTTTTAAAGCGTTTGCTTTCACTTAAACAATGCTTATTCTTGCTAGAAATATGTTAAAGTCGTCAAAATACTATTCACTCTCATTTGAAAATTCTTCAGAATAAAAATATATTCAATCCTTGAAAAGATCAGCATAACATATTCAGGCCTAAGTTGTACTATTCTTCAAATGGAGTTTTTATTTGTATATACCTATACTAATTTATTTATTCAGTAAAGTTAACATTTTAAATATATATTTTTCAGAAAATTTGATTTCCATCTTACAGTGGCTACCACTCTTCATTCAACAGCCTTGCGTTCGAATCCCGATCTCTATGAATGTTCAAAGTGGTTTGGAATCCACTTTGAAGTCGTAAGTTGTGGTCTAATCGGGCGCATCCATTATTTTTATCTCGAGAGGCTGAATTTGTTTCATAAGATCTCTATTTTTAGGTGGTAATTTGAAATGTTGAGCAACCCATAAATGCAATGAGTTGTAATTTTTAAAGTATAAATTATTCCGAGAGTATTTGAAGAGCGCGTTCTCCTCGAAACATGTTAGAGATGAACAGATCAAAGTTAGACCAAAAGACATTCTTATGAATTACGAATACAAATATTTCCTCTTAATATTATTTTATTCTTGTATTTCATATTTTTGAAAAGATACTAGAACGAATGTTACGCATTTTAACCTATATTTTCAATTGAACGAGATTCTCTTAAAATACCAATTTTGTTTTTCAGTTTTTGTTGTAAATGGAAATATTAGATATAAAAGAATTGAATTGATCTGATTGAAATTAAAATAGATTTCGAGCTTTTGATAGCCTTACTAATACTTTGATAGCCTTTAATACTATCAATTAGAATTGAAATTTTGATTACAAAATGCTCATAAGAAAGAATTTAAAACTCAGTTTTCCAAATGAAAAGCAAATAGAAGGAATTTAATATCACTTGGTTTCACACTTAATTTATCAATTGATGCAGGAAAGAATTCGTATCATTAATTCGTCGGTTAATATCACCGAAGTCGGTGTGTTCATGTGAAACACTGCTTGTGCTTCATTTTAACATATGCTCGTGAAATTCCATTATTCATATTTTTTTTAGCGTATGTGCTTGGTTTTTAAAATATTTATTTAAATTTCCAAATTTATTTACAAGAACATTGATCTGATTTTTTAATACTATCAACTCATTAAACGTCATAAATGTTGGATTCATAAATTAAAAAAAAAGCTGTGCTCAATTGGCTGTTTATTGTTAGTATCATTTCAAGCTCTCAACTTAAGAAAATTAGTATTTGTTAGTAATTTCAATAATTTTCATGCAATTTTTCAGAGTTTTATTGTATGATAATTTTAAAAAATCGCAGTGGTACTTCCATAACTTTTATGGTATTTTAGTGAACGTTACACTGAAGCAACACAACGGGCTATTGATGACGGTCGAAGATCAACACCCGAAGGGAACGATAAGAGGATCAACACCCGAAGAGAAAGATAAGAGAACAACACCACGTAAGTTTGAACTATGGTTAGATGACGAGGTCACACCTGAGCTGGAATTTTATCCTCTGCGAATGAAAAATAAATTATAAGTGTCCGAAGATGTATACTGAGAGAGTTGGAATTTTAAAATGTGTTTATCTAACTATTGAAAATCACGCATTAGAAATTTCAACATTTGATCTCATTTTATCATCACAAAAATTTATTCCAGTTGTCAATATAAGGGTGAACTGAAGTTCCATTAAACAGTTTTTCATTTGTTCCAAAAACAATTCATGAATATGTAATGGTCTTCTGATGTAAACTTTTAAAAACTAAATTAGCTTCATATTTTTTTCATCTCGATTTTTCTGGGTTGATTCTTGACCAGCTCCCCGGGGGAGACCCCTTGACAGTATTCTAAGAGATGCTAAAGTTGTTCAACTAACAAATAGATTTAATTGAGACACGTTTTTACAAAAGGGAACAAATGCTAAAATTGAAAAATATATTTTTTGATTGATTCTTATATAATATTTCAAGCGGAATCGAATGGCGACATTGAATTTGTTAAAACACGACCCTAGTCACAAAGTATATAAAGGAAAATAGAAATTTTTATTAGATGAGTGACAGAACCTAAACGTGTTCATTGATCTCTATTCTTTTTTATTTTAAAGGTGTCAGCTAAAACTGTTTGTTAATAGTCTTTAATTTTATTTTGTAAGAAATCGTTATGCTTCCTTCACTTTACCACCGCTTAACGAAGGAAAAAAAGAAGAGAAAGGAAGTTTCTATGTACGTTTTACTAGAGCTACAAAATGGCTATTGACGAAGGTCCAGAATCAATGCCATAGGAGAGATCCGAGGACACTACCTCATAATTTTGGAAACCCAGTCTTCAAACTTCCACACCACACCAACGTGAGGACATTTGGTCCACGACGGATTTAACTTGCACGAGTCCCCTCTACACTTCGAATCTTTAGCTGAGCAGCACACGAGTGCGTGGAGAGGTGATCAATAGTACATCCGGTCGATGCTGCTGAATGGTAATGAAAAGGCAAGGCATACTCTAAATCAATCTTGGAGGGGGAAAATGATGAAAAATTCTATTTATTTAGAGTAGATCCAGGTCGTTTTTTTTTTATCTCGGTCTAGGGTAGTCGTATCTGGGGATTTGGAGTATAGAATAGTTATTATGACAGGAGAGTTTTGTGTAGAAATTTGTACTGAGTTTATAAAAAAACTCTTTGATCTCGTACATCTTAACTTCTTCCCTAATTTTTATGTTGCGGTTGAACCACGGGCTGTCTATAGCTATTCGAAGGGTAATGTTTTGGAAAGATTCTTTTTATGTGAGTTTCAGGAGCAAATCTAGTGTAGGTGACCATTGTTCGTAACATTGGTTTGTACAGGATCACTTTGTTTTGGAGCGTTGTTTTCGATTTTCTATTTATTAAGGGTTAAATTAAATTATACACACGCGCAAATAGGAACGTTTTCGTAATAGAAGACATATGTCTATACCAGACTAGTTTGGAGTCATAAGATGACTCCAAGGTATTTTCAGTCTGGTACATTTCGGAGCCAAAGAGCTTGAGTGGAGGAAGAGGGTTGATTTTCTTTCGAGTGAACATTATAGCTTGGCATTTGTATGCGTTCAATTGGATTTTCCAGTTTATGAGCAAGGACTCGAGTTTATGGAGATATTGTTTGAGTGTGAGCCACAATGGATTGAAAGTCTTGGTTCTAGTCAGTACCGCTGTATCGTCGGCGAACATGCATAGGAGGGTATTGTTTCTTGTGATGTCATTTACGTAAATGTTGATAATTTGGACCCGAGTATGTAACCCTATGGGGTGCCAGCTTGAATTGAACGAAGGATGGAATAATCTTGGTTGACCCGAACAATAAAATGCCTACGTGAAAGGTAGGAATGAATGATGAGGAAAAGAGTGAGGGTGAAAAAGTAATGAATGAGTTTGTAAATTAGACCATAAACCCAAACTCGATGTAAGCCTTGCTCCAGCGGTGCCAACGGTATTATTACAATGGTAAGTAAGCGTTCGTATTCTCTCGACCACCAGCTTGAGCACCTGTTTCTATGCGATATTTTAGCATGATTCATTATTTCTATACACATTTCAATAAAGCATGTCTAAGATTTTTTTTATGGTCTTATAGGTGTACTGTTCTGAGTGTGTTGATTACTTTTGATAGGTTTTTTTTCAGTAATCAGGGTCATTACACAAAATAATTAATTTAAACTTAACTATTCAAAAAATGCTCACATATTCTCATAGATTATTGGTATGGATTATTGATAGTTAAAAGATTAACACTATTTACGTACTACCAATGAAATTAGCATCCATAGTTGCTAAGTACAAATAATTTCTTTTACAGTATTTTATTATGTAATGTGAATGAAACATAAAATAAGCAAAATGAAATGGAAAGATCTTTAAATAATTATCTAGTTTATTAACTATTTCAGTGTCAACAAAATTCTTTAATTCGCTGACCAGCACATGACCTATGAAGCAAAAAAAAAAAAATAGAATGAATCAGAAATACAACTTAATTTTTTTAACTTTTTTATACCCTGTGAGGCCAAGTGCTATAGAACCTCTCTATAACCAAGTGCTATCGAACAGTAGCTACCGATACTCAGTGGCGGATCAAGTCAAGTGTTGCCCCAAGCGGTAAAAATTTCGGGGCCCTCAAACTCAAGTTGGAAAAAAAAGTTTCAAGAAAACTCTCAATAAGTTATTAACAAAAAAGAAAAGTAATAAAAAATGTCATGCCATAACACATTAAATAAATTCATTAAAAAAAAAAACATTTTTACATGAATTTCCGTTTTGCAAATTCGTCAATTATTTTGGCAGTGTCATTTCGGTTTAAAATTTATTACTCTATATACAGAATGACCATATTATTAAATCTTTTCTCGTAGTACTGAAATAATTATAACGATGTTTTCCTGACGCATTATGTAAAGTTTAAAAAAATTTCAATAATATTTCAACATTTGGAAATGTACAAGACATTTTTTTGGCGGCTCGATAGATGTCTAGTGTAGTTTTTATGGTGTCCTCGTTTTCTTATAGAAAGATTAAACAATCGTCAAATTAATCTTCAAAAGAACAAACATCAATGTCCTTTTTGAAAATATCCTTCAACTTTTGTATCGTGTTCTTTTTTCAATTGATAAATCCCAATAAAAAGATATTCGAAAAGGCTCCCCAACAACTTCATACGTCTGAGTTCTTTTCGATAATCTGCCTTGGTGTTATCATATATGACATAAACTGAATTGACAATGAAATTTTCTCATGTAAATTCATGTTCAACTTCTCTGTTTTCATCAAAAACATTTTTTTCCCCTTTGTTGTCTGCGAGTTTGTCCATCTTCAACATTAAATGTTAGCCCTGATGAATCAGTCGCATCTTTTTCAAATTCTTCTATGAAATAATTAATAAAATTTTTAATGACTTCAATAGAATAGATCCTTTTAATAGTTCGCATTCCACTGATTGCATTGATTTACTAGTAACATTTATTTTTTGTAAATTAGTATTCCAAAATAACTGTTTCATTTTTGTCCATTTTCTTCAAATGTGAAATTGCCTTTGCTATGGTAATTTTTTTCTTCTTCTGAATTATAAATTTCACTTAAAGCCTCTTTTATATGGGTGAAACCAAGTTTTACAGCTAATACAGCATCTACTTTTTTGTGCTGACCATCTTGCATCAGAAATCTTCCACTGAGGAGGAATGTTTGTACATTTCTAGATTTCTGGTTAAAATTTTCCAGCGATGGGTTGACGGAAAAAAAAATGTGAATATGTTCTGCACAAACATAGAATACTGAATAGAAGCGCTACACGTTTATGCATTGAAATTTCCAATTAAATTTAAGAAATGATTAGTACACGGAATTCAAACCGCCCTTGGGCTATGTTCTTTTAAACATTCTTGCAAACCTGAGTACTTCTCTGACATATTGGGAGCATTATTAAATGATTGTCCTCAACAGTTTTCAATATCCACTCCTATTTTAATTAAAATTTGCAAAACTTCTTGTTCCAAATATGTTTATCGATGGGAATAAATTCCACAACTGGCAAGATAATAAAAAGTTTTATTTTCCAGTAAATTTAAAAAATGTAAAAATAAGCTATCTATGGAATTCAACGAAGTCAAGAGAGGGTCTAAAAATAATCCCAAATAAAATCGTGGAGAAAAGACTTGATGAAATTGAAGACATTTAGGCTATAACGACATTAGTTAAAGAACTGGTTTGTCTGTTGGGGGGGCCTGCACTAAAGTATTGTAAATATTGAGTATGAGTGCTATACTGGTGTTCAAAAAGTTATTTTTTTTAATAAAAAAGAGAAAAAAAAGCCATAATTAAGTATTATTTTTTATACAGAAAGTCTCTGTAAAGATTATAATTTAGAAGGTTCAAAAGACCCATTCAAGATGTATATTTACGGTTGTATATTCTATTAAGTAAATATTGAGAAAAAAGTTAGACGCACTGTTAGCGTAACTACTAAAAATTGTCAAGACCTGTATAAACTTTTTCTCAATAAATGAGGAACCGCTTGTTCTGGTCCCAAATCGTCGCCGCTTGGCTTCGGCCGGGTCGGTGTAATAAGCATACCCTGTGAGGCCATTCTTGGCGCCATACCCACTTGCTTGTAGTAACTTGCGAGTCGTTGGCGGCCTTTCCTGTGAGGTTCGATTCCGCTTGGAGTGCATTTCTCTTTTCTGTGTCAATAAATTTTTGCTGACGCATGGCCAAATATGGCGCCATAAAATCCCGAATCCAACCCATCTTGTACCCAGTTTTGGACTAAAAATGTGTTGCCTAAAAATATGCTATAACACAAACAAAAAAAGTCTTAAAAAAGTAATTGCAACTTTTTTCGAATGTCTGCCAATGAAAGGCCTACGCAGTAAACAAAATAGACCCAAATTGGAAAATAAAATTATTTTTTAATAGAATTCGGAATTACATTTTATCCAAAATTTAATTAAGGTGTCTAAATATGCAACATAATTTCTAAAAATAACAAACTAGCGTAAAATGATAGAAATTCTGAAAAATTCCCCATAGTTTAAAAGTTATGTAAAATCCTCAACTTTGTACCAAAATTAACTTGTATTTTTTAAAGCGTTTGCTTTCACTTAAACAATGCTTATTCTTGCTAGAAATATGTTAAAGTCGTCAAAATACTATTCACTCTCATTTGAAAATTCTTCAGAATAAAAATATATTCAATCCTTGAAAAGATCAGCATAACATATTCAGGCCTAAGTTGTACTATTCTTCAAATGGAGTTTTTATTTGTATATACCTATACTAATTTATTTATTCAGTAAAGTTAACATTTTAAATATATATTTTTCAGAAAATTTGATTTCCATCTTACAGTGGCTACCACTCTTCATTCAACAGCCTTGCGTTCGAATCCCGATCTCTATGAATGTTCAAAGTGGTTTGGAATCCACTTTGAAGTCGTAAGTTGTGGTCTAATCGGGCGCATCCATTATTTTTATCTCGAGAGGCTGAATTTGTTTCATAAGATCTCTATTTTTAGGTGGTAATTTGAAATGTTGAGCAACCCATAAATGCAATGAGTTGTAATTTTTAAAGTATAAATTATTCCGAGAGTATTTGAAGAGCGCGTTCTCCTCGAAACATGTTAGAGATGAACAGATCAAAGTTAGACCAAAAGACATTCTTATGAATTACGAATACAAATATTTCCTCTTAATATTATTTTATTCTTGTATTTCATATTTTTGAAAAGATACTAGAACGAATGTTACGCATTTTAACCTATATTTTCAATTGAACGAGATTCTCTTAAAATACCAATTTCGTTTTTCAGTTTTTGTTGTAAATGGAAATATTACATATCATAAAAAAATTGAATTCATCTGATTGAAATTAAAATAGATTTCGAGCTTTGATAGCCTTACTAATACTTTGATAGCCTTTAATACTTTGATAGCCTTTAATACTTTGATAGCCTTTAATACTATCAATTAGAATTGAAATTTTGATTACCAAATGCTCATAAGAAAGAATTTAAAACTCAGTTTTCCAAATGAAAAGCAAATAGAAGGAATTTAATATCATTTGGTTTCACACTTAATTTATCAATTGGTGCAGGAAAGAATTCGTATCATTAATTCGTCGGTTAATATCACCGAAGTCGGTGTGTTCATGTGAAACACTGCTTGTGCTTCATTTTAACTTATGCTCGTGAAATTCCATTATTCATATTTTTTTAGCGTATGTGCTTGGTTTTTAAAATATTTATTTAAATTTCCAAGTTTATTTACAAGAACATTGATCTGATTTTTTAATACTATCAACTCATTAAACGTCATAAATGTTGGATTCATAAATTAAAAAAAAAACTGTGCTCAATTGGCTGTTTATTGTTAGTATCATTTGAAGCTCTCAACTTAAGAAAATTAGTATTTGTTAGTAATTTCAATAATTTTCATGCAATTTTTCAGAGTTTTATTGTATGATAATTTTAAAAAATCGCAGTGGTACTTCCATAACTTTTATGGTATTTTAGTGAACGTTACACTGAAGCAACACAACGGGCTATTGATGACGGTCGAAGATCAACACCCGAAGGGAACGATAAGAGGATCAACACCCGAAGAGAAAGATAAGAGAACAACACCACGTAAGTTTGAACTATGGTTAGATGACGAGGTCACACCTGAGCTGGAATTTTATCCTCTGCGAATGAAAAATAAATTATAAGTGTCCGAAGATGTATACTGAGAGAGTTGTAATTTTAAAATGTCTTTATCTAACTATTGAAAATCACGCATTAGAAATTCCAACATTTGATCTCATTTTATCATCAAAAAAATTTATTCCAGTTGACAATATAAGGGTGAACTGAAGTTCCATTAAACAGTTTTTCATTTGTTCCAAAAACAATTGATGAATATGTAATGGTCTTCTGATGTAAACTTTTAAAAACTAAATTAGCTTCATATTTTTTTCATCTCGATTTTTCTGGGTTGATTCTTGACCAGCTCCCCGGGGGAGACCCCTTGACAGTATTCTAAGAGATGCTAAAGTTGTTCAACTAACAAATAGATTTAATTGAGACACGTTTTTACAAAAGGGAACAAATGCTAAAATTGAAAAATATATTTTTTGATTGATTCTTATATAATATTTCAAGCGGAATCGAATGGCGACATTGAATTTGTTAAAACACGACCCTAGTCACAAAGTATATAAAGGAAAATAGAAATTTTTATTAGATGAGTGACAGAACCTAAACGTGTTCATTGATCTCTATTCTTTTTTTTAAAAAAGGTGTCAGCTAAAGCTGTTTGTTAATAGTCTTTAATTTTATTTTGTAAGAAATCGTCATGCTTCCTTCACTTTACCACCGCTTAACGATGGAAATAAAGAAGAGAAAGGAAGTTTCTATGTACGTTTTACTAGAGCTACAAAGTGGCTATTGACGACGGTCCAGAATCAATGCCGTAGGAGAGATCCGACGACACTACCTCATAATTTTGGAACCCCAGTCTTCAAACGTCCACACCACACCAACGTGAGGACATTTGGGCAACGACGAATTTAATGTGCACCAGTCCCCTCTACACTGCGGTCTTTGGTTGGATCGAGTGTCGCAACCTTCGGGCCGCAAATCAAACAAAAATGTTGAACAACCCAGGTAATTATTTGGAGCTTTTGAATTACTCCGCCCAATATGATCCACTTGCCGACCAACCGGTCTAGTGGTTAAGGTGTTGTGCCTCTGGATCGGGAGGTTCGAATCAGGGGTCAGGACATGGATGGAATTGTGCTGTCCTCTGATATCAGTAATGATAGCCGTCCATTGGGTGCTCCTTCACAAATGACCATCGCTTACGCAGCCGTGACCAAACACGTTAGGATAATGTCCGCCTGCTGCATTGAAAAAAAAAAGTATGATCCCTTCTTAGAACGGCCTTCTAAAAATTATTTGGAGACTTTTACAATATTTAAAGGTGGCATCAAAATGGTTTAATTGAATCTCTGTTGCCAGTACACTTAAAATATTAAACAATTAGATTATTATTTTTTTTTTGCCATATTAGCTGATGAGACAACTGATGTCTCGAATGAATAACAATTTACACTTGTATATTGCTTTGAAGGAGGAAGAGTAGTATAAAGTTTTTTTTCCAAGAATAAAGTGAATACAAGGCAGCAACAGCACATTCAAATCTTAATTTGAGGCATAATTTGAGGTGAGAGGGAGGAGGTTAGATTTTTAGATGTTTGGAAGGAGTGTAGGAGGGATTGGATAAGCAGGGACAATTTGCATTTAAGCTTGATAGGTAATAGGGAGGTTGGCAAGCGGGTTTTGAATATTCTGGAGTCAAAAAACTAGTATACAAGCAGTGATGGGAAGGACATAGAGGGTTGACAGTACACAGTAATTGCTTAGGAAAACTAACAGGGTCTAAATTGCAGGAGACAAACAATACTCTCACAAACAAAGGGAAAGTGCAATGTAAGGGAGAAAAACAATACCAAGACAAATAATACAAGGGGAAAGTGCAATATAAGGGTGAAAAATAAGCTAAAAGTATTTAGTGTAATGCTCGCAGTGTGAGAAATAAAATGGATGAGCTCAAGGGAATTGCACAAGCAGAGGATATAGATATCATTGGGATTACTGAAAGTTGGGCAAGCAGTGAAGATGCACAAATTTTAGAATTAAGTGGATTCACAATGTTTAGGGAGGACAGAGAGAATAGGAAAGGGGGTGGGGTTTTGATTTATGTGAGAGAATTCTTAAACTGTACGGAAATAAAGTTAAATACTAAAACTGAGGGTATAGAATCAGTCTGGGTGAAACTGAATACAGACAAAGGCAAAGGACTAATTCTGGGTAATATATATAGACCTCCTGTTTGTAGTGAAGAGCAGGAAAAGGGCATGTGCAATCTGATGAACGAAGCATGTCAAAAAGGAGAATTAATTTTAATGGGGGACTATAACTATCCAAATATTGACTGGACAAACAATCTAGCTACAAATGGGAAAGGGGCAGAATTTTTGGAAGTGATACAGGATTGTTTTTTGTACCAGATGGTGTATGAGGATACTAGGGACAATGCAATATTGGATTTGATTTTTAGCAATGATGAGGATAGGGTGCAGGATTTGGTTATAGGTGAGCCACTGGGAGAAAGTGATCATAGAAGTATCAGATTAAGTATAAATTTTCAGTCAGCATACACAATCAATAGTAGAATAATTCCAAATTTCAGAAAGGTAAATTTTCATAAGATAAGGGAAGAGTTAAAGGAAACATTCAAAGGGGGATTATTAGCACTGCATCATTCTGAACAATGGGAGGAATTCAAGAATAAGTTAGACAGGGTGTTAAAAAAAACATGTAACGTTCAGGAAAAAAGGAAGATCTAGAAAATTGCTCCCTATGTGGTTTTCAGGGGAAACACACAAAGCTTTAAAATTAAAACAAAGAACATACAGGGTCATAACGACAGGGACAAGGAGGCATATCAGAAATCCAGAAAGGAGTTTAAAACTATTAGTTGGAAGCAAAAGGTGTCCTTAGAGGAAAAATTAGCAAGGGAAATAAATATAAACCCAAAAGAATTTTTTGCATATGCAAGTGGTAAAATAAATTTAGTACTACACTGGGCCCGTTAGAGGGGAAGGGAGGTGAATTAATTCAAGACGAGGTGGGAATGGCAAACGTGTTAAATGACTTTTTTTCTGGGGGTTTTCAATGGTAACTATAGTTTAAAAAAGGATCCCAAGGATGGAGCCTTTGCAGGGGGTATAATTAAAGAATGCAAATTCAACAGGGAAGAAATAGTACATCAGTTGAAAAGAATTAAGCCATCTAAAGCGCCAGGGCCAGACTATATTTATTCGAGAGTTCTAGTGGAATGCGCGGAAGAACTGGGGGAAGTAATTCACACGATATTTAATTCAACATATAGCACAGGTTGGGTGCCAATGGATTGGAAGTTGGCCAACATAACTCCAATTTTCAAAAAGGGAATACAAAGTGATCCGGGCAACTATAGACCAGTAAGTCTAACATCAGTAATTTGCAAAATATTTGAATCTCTGTTGAAAAAGCATATAATGTTATACTTGGAGGATGGGGGACTGTTATCAGAGAATCAGTATGGGTTTAGGAAGGGCAGATCCTGCTCTACAAACCTTTTGAAGTTCTACGAAAAAATTACTGAGGAGCTGGATAATAAGAGCAGTGTGGATATCATGTACTTAGATTTTCAAAAGGCTTTTGATAAAGTACCTCATGAGGCATTACTGTTTAAATTGGAAAGGCTGGGGATTCAGGGAAAAACATTAATATGGATAAAAATTTGGTTATTGGGTAGAAAGCAGAAAGTGCAGGTAAAAGGAAATTATTCACAGTGGACAGAAGTTATAAGTGGGGTGCCTCAGGGATCAGTTTTGGGACCAATTTTATTTATAATTTTCATAGATGATATAGGTCAGGGAATCAAGAATAGAATCAGTATATTTGCAGATGACTTAAAAATATGGGGGACAGTGGATGTTACAGATAGAAAATTTAAAAGGAGATTTTGATAAGATATCCGAATGGGCTGTAAAATGGGGTATGTCATTTAATGTAGGGAAATGTCAAGTTCTGCATATGGGTTACAGGAACAGTGTAGCCGAGTACTGTCTGCAGGGAGTAAAGGTAAAGGAGGGAGAAACAGTCAAGGATCTTGGGGTGATAATTCACAGGGATTTTAAAATGGGTCACCAATGTTCAGCTGCGGGTAAAAAGGCTAATAGGTTATTGGGGTATATTAAAAAGACTGTAACTTCAAGGGATAAGAATATAATCTTGCCGTTATATAAGGGTTTAGTAAGACCACATCTGGAATATGCTGTACAATTCTGGGCTCCATATATGAAAAAGGACATAGAATCAATTGAAAGGGTTCAGCACAGAGCTACAAAAATAATAAAGGGGCTAGCAAATTTCGACTCTAATGAACGTTTAAGTAAGCTAAACATGTATACACTGGAAAGAAGAAGAAGGAGGGGGGATTTGATTCAGCTTTTCAAGTTTGTAAAACAAGGGGACACAGAGGGCTTAAATTTCAATAGGGATAACAGAACAAGGGGCCATGGGTATAAATTGAATAAGACACATTTTAATCGGGATTTAAGGAAAAACTACTACTTTAATAGGGTAGTAGACAGTTGGAACGCGTTGCCAGAAAATATAGTTAATTCAAAGGGAGTGTACGAATTTAAGACACAATTGGATAGTCAGTGGGAATTGGAGAATTCATAAACAAAGGACCAGCCTTGTTGGGCTTGAGCCTGTAGCTGGTCGTCAATATTTGTATTTGTATAACAAAGACTACGAATTGCGGTGAAAAAAAATCGTCTCACAGAGACACGACAGAAGTCCGGTGGCCTCTTCATTGTAGAGTACAAACCAATATTAAGCTGTCTTTTTCGCAAGCACCTAATGTTCACTGCTATGAACACTGCTTAAATCGAAGCATTGTCCCATAGTGATTCATCGTAAGGTAATTTCAATTAACATCGTACTGGAGCAACACAATGGGTATTAACGACGGTCCGAGATCAATTCCGTAAGGGAAAAATCCGAGGACAACACCACGTCATTTTGAACCACGGTCAGATGACGAGGCAACACCTGAGCTGGCACCCCACTCTACAAACTTCCACACCGACCCAACGTGAGGACTTTCGGTCACGACAGATTTAAGGTGCACCAGCCGCCTGTACACCATACGCTTACAAACATCCATGCACTGACTCTAATTCGAAGCAGGAGCCTTTCGATCTAGAGGCCTTAACCACCAAACCGGTTGGTCGGCCATAGGGATTCAAACATACCCGAATGTCACAGTTTTTTTGCTATTGTCTTGTAGCTTTTTTTCTCCAAATTGCAAAGCGTACAAAATTTCACGAAAAATTTCGTGGAAGACGATTACCTCATATTATATTTGTAAAACAAGATGGAATTATTCGTCCAGAATCGTTAGTACTGTTTACGAAAAAAGTTTGAACTTTGTCTAGTTTTTTAGCCATGTTAAAATAGCAGAAATGAAGCATGCTAATCTTTTTGTTATTCAAGCGAACTATATTGATAGGATCTATCCTACTGAAGTCAGAAAATTGTATCAGTAATTTTAGAGAAGTTGAAAAAGAGGCAACTGATTTATCAGGGCTGTCATTTAATGTAGAAGATGGACTAACTCGCAGACAACAAATGAGAAAAAATGAAAACAAAGGAGTTGGACATGAATTTACAATAAGATAAAATTTCACAGCAATTCATTCATTTTATGTCATATGTGATAACACCACGGCAGAATTACCTCAAAGAACTCAGACGTATGAAGTTGTTGTGGAGCCTTTTCGAATATTTTTTACTGGGATTTATCAATCAAAAATAAGAAAGATAAAAAAGTTGAAGGATATTTGCAAAAATGACTTTGGTGTACCTTAAAGTACCTTTTAAGTACCACCTTAAAGTACACATTTAAGTTGTAAAATTTAAAAAATAAGAGACTCATATTTTCGGTTTCGAGTAAAAAAGCATGTTTTCTCACTCCTTTCACCATTCAATTTTATCAACTGCCTTATTCAAAAACTTAAATCTCTTAATTCTTAGAAAATACAATTTTTGGCATTGCAGTAAAATGGGTAAAATATGCATGTGAATAAGATGGATTTAAAAAAAAATACAACAATCAACATAGATTCTACAAGTTTTTATTAAAAATTTTCAACAAATTTGAAATCTGAGGAAATTTGTAATTTTTAATTAACATCACACAAAAGCAACACAATTGGCTATTAATGAGGGTCTGGGATCAATTACCTAATTGAGAGATCCGAGGCAGTTTATACTATAGCAACTCAACGGGCTCTTGACTACGGTCCGGGATCAATTCCCTAAGGAAAAGTATCCGAGAAAATAGGGTAATTTTTAATTAACGTTCTCAAGCACTACAACTGCCTATTAACTAATTCAATAAGGGAAATATATGTGGACAATTTTTAACGTAATTTTGAACCACGGTCAGATGATAGGATAACACCTCAGCTGGCACCCACCCTCCAATAAATTGGGCCGTCAGATCGATTGGATCACTTCGCAATTCCAATTTCGCCGCATTTCACAATGTTGAGGCCATCACGGCGTTGTCCGTGGTGTTAGTTTGCGAAGCAAACCAAATGGAAATGCATAGCAAACACCGGTGGTGTACAAACGTTCACAATGGACACACCTAGCCCCACAAAGTACAGCACGGGCAACGCCGTGCTAGCCACGACATTCCCCCCTATTGAAGCCCCCCCCCTCTATTCAAAACCTTGGCACGTCCCTGTAGAACTTGATTTGAATGTTCCTTTGCAATTGTAAAGAACATTGCAATTATCAAATGTTAAACTTTAAACAAAGAAAATATTTTTCCAAACATAGTTTTTCCTTGTGATTTCAATAAACATTTTTTTTTCATGGATATGAATGCTATGAACAGGAATTATGTAATGCATTTAAGTTTTTAAAGCAATGACTCCAACAACTGCTTTAAAAATAAGAAAACTTTTGTAAAAAAAATTCAACTAACTAAACTAGATTTAACTTATATATTTTTTTAAAAACAAATATTAGACTTCATTTGTAGAAGATTTGAGTAATATTATCGATATAATATGTTAAGTTTTCAACAATGGGAAAAATAATTTTTTTAAACGGTTAGATACTCTTTTTTATGTTATGTATATTTCAGAGTGTGAATTGTGGTAAAGTAATGAACTATATGCTATTTTAAGGTTTTTTATTTTTAGTTTGTGAATATTGCTGCTGTTATGGTGTGTTTAATAAATTAAACATTTTCTTACTTTGCAACAAATATTAACTGGCAATAAGAAAAAAAACTTTTTTGACATTTATTTAAAATGTTAAATAATTGGTGGTAATTACAGTACATTTTTGCAAGAGACCTACTATCATTTACATGAAATCATGGATGTATTCTCACGATGGAGTATATCAAGGTGAAAATGGGGTCCGGGCAAGTTTTGCATGTAATACAGCCTGAAGAAACGTGTTTTGCCAGTAATATGTTATTAAAATTATAATAGTTACCTATTGTCCTATATTTTTTGTAAAAAAAAAATCGTATATTTTATGATATGGACACTTATAACCCTGCATTAGTGTAAGTGCCATAGATTCCTTAGCACTTTATATATATATATATATATATATATATATATATATATATATATATATATATATATATATATATATATGTGTGTGTGTGTGATTGTCAACACTGGAATGGCACTGTAGCTATTACCTGATATGGCCTTTTGGAATGTCCACGTGTTGTAAAACACAACATTTATTAAAATAATTGAAGATGGTACACATTTACGTCCACAAAGGACTAATCGCCTGTAAATGTTCTGAAACAATACTAAAATTACAATGACATCCACAGAGGATATTACACAGTTGATTCAGGGAACTCGCTGTTTAGTCCACAGAGGACACATATGAGCCACAGAGGTCTCAAAAGATTCGCATGAAAAAGTACGGAAGAGTGGCCACACAGGTCTCAACTCTCTCCCGGTCACAGAAAAAACTGAAGACCCTCCGCCGCGGGCAAGGGATCAAGCCTTTTCCCCTTAGCGTATATATATATATATATATATATCAGGTTGAGTAAAAAGTTTTCCGCCAAGGGGAGATACCTCCCTCCGCGCTAACAGCTATCATTTCTGTGGTTTTTGGCCTTTCCTCGGGTTTTTGTATTCGAACGCTGAAAATTATAACTACACGACTGTGTAAATTGTTTGTTAAAAATTTATTATCTTGTGCGTCAAAAAAGTGTTTGAAATGGAGCTATCACGTCAACAGATCAGAACGATTATGTACTCGTGAGTTCCGTAACAAACTCATTGCGACTGAATGCCACTAAAAATGTGTGAAATTTCAGGCATCAATACTGTTTCGTATGATACAGTCAAAGTTTCGTTTCGGAAATTTAAAGCTGGAAATTTTGACATTTAAGATAGACCGCGTTCTGGCCGCCCTATTGAAGTGGATTGTGAGCAGTTGAAGCAAATTATTGATCAAGACAGAAATGTTTCAACACGAACTATTGCGTTAGAGTTTGACGCTTGCCAAAAAACAATAGTAAACGCTCTGAAACGCATAAATCTAACGTTTAAGTTCAACCGCTGGGTGCCTCAGGATTGACTGCTGAAGAAAAAATACAAGAGAAAAGCGGCCTGTTCGATTCTTCTCAGAGATCAAAGGAAAGAAAAAATTTTGGACAAAGCTGTGACCTGTGATGAATAATGGGTGTACTACAACAATACAAGCCGTAAAGGAGGGTGGTCAGCAGCTGTGGAATCAGCAGGCTCGGTTGCAAGACGAGTCCTAACAAGAAGGTGCTTCTCTGTAGCTCGTGGGATTGTCGCGGAATTATCTACAAAGAGTACCTGAAAAGCGGACAGACTATCAACAGTGCAATATACCAACAACATGCTAATTAAAGTTCGTGATGCCATTCGCGAAAAACAAAGAAACGAGTTCAGAAGGAAGATGGTTTTCTTTCATCAAGATAACGCCAAATATTAGTACGATGACCAGCTGGACGCTGTACAAGCAGGAGTGGGATTTTATGCAACATCAACCATCCAGCCCACACATGGCCCCTTCGGATTTCTATTTGTTTTCCCATATGCAGCTGCATCTAGATGGTGCAATCTGCAATTCAAATGAGGAGGTCAGAAATTAGGTCGATCTCTTTCTGGACTCGCGCATGCCAGTTCTTCGCAGAAGGTATAGAAAAGTTGTCAAAACGTTATCAGACGATTGTAGATTTGAACGGAGATTACTATCCTCATTAGCTTTGCTATTTACGTATGTATTTATCATTTTAAAATAAAAAATTTCTTGGCGGAAAACTTTTATATATATATATATATATATATATATATATATATATAATATAAATACATACGAAAACAGCAAAGCTAAGGAGGATAGTAATGTGTGTGTGTGTGAGGTTTAATGATAGTGTGACAAGGGCTTCAAAGAACACTGAGAAGTTCTTAAAAGGTAAACTATACTTAATTAAACATTAGCAATAAGGGATTGAACAATTAAAAACGGAAAAACACTAAGAAGGGTATAACCGTGTGCCATTAACAAATGCGTCTTTATAGTTCAAACTCTCGAATTGACCTCCAGCCAAAGAGGAAGTTGCTCAACCGTTACTACTAGACAGCTCATGGGAAAGGTAAGTGGGTTTTGATGGATATGCATCCTTTGTAAGCTTCGGAATTTTTCTAGAAACCACCAACTCGCTACCATCAGCTCTAACTGCACGGTCTTCATTGACTATAAATTTTGAACTAAAATGCTTTTTACACAAAACAGCAGTTGCACTAGGAACAAAATCTGCTCTGCTAATACATTTTAGCCACTGGCTTTTTCTAGCTTCATCCTTTGGGAAAGTGAACGACGAGATATATGTATCTATATTGTTATAATTAGAAGTGCAACCAGGTACGCAACACTTTCGCCCATCTTAATTGTATCCAATGAAAGTCTATAAAGAAACTTTCAATCAGATGTTTGCTACTTTACACTATCTACTAACAACTACACTTGACCCAATCAACTACTAAATAATTCAGATGTGGATACTAATATAATTAGATGAAATCTACAAAAAGTATCCATAAGAGATGCAATTTTATAAGTCCTAAAGCCCAGTCATTCATAAATAATTGCCTACAAAAATGTGATTATGATATCAATGTTCATTCATAACTATTAAAATTATAGCTTTAAAAAGAAAAGGTTACACTACAGGAACAACATCAACACGTCTTACAATGTAATCAATTGAACACTAATGTTCACAATGAATAGAAAAAAAGAGAAAAACAAAAACTTACTTTCATAGGCTTATAATCCAGATATAATTTCACACAATTTGAATTCCTAAAAAACGAATGCACTATTTATGAATAAAAATCCACATGGATGTGACAACAAATACTGCTCTAAAAGTAGGTTTGCTTGATCATCGAACTATCTAATGGAATCGGTGGACTTTAGACTGTGACATCACGCATCCCTCAACCCCCGAACCTTCTGGCCTTAAAGGAAAACAGGTGAATCACAACGCAAATGATAATTTAAGTATGATATATAAAAATTATTTCTACCTTTTTCCCGTTTGCTTTTAAATTTTGTGATTGAATATGCTATACTATAATTACAATAAAGAAACGGAAAACTAACAATGTTAGTTTTTTTGGTTATCATTGGTATGCAAAATGTTTTAAAACAGCTTTTAAATTGGTAAAAACTCAATGATTAGTAAAATTATAGGTATCCTACAAATACCATTTCTCAGTAATGTTTTAATTTAGATTAGCTGATCCCACTCATAGCTTCTACCCTTTAGTGCCAAATAGTCTAGTGCTACTCTGTTTCCCTCATTCTTGTTTTTATAAATTTGTTTTCAAAATTGGTTTCTACATTTAGGCATTGAAATTCATTTTATTGATTTCCTGTATACATTGAAATACATACGTTTGGCTCAATCATCCATTCTAAATATTTATTTTCTTGTGGTATTTTACTTCTTATTATGAACTGCTTTATGATTATGCACTGCTTATCCACGGATCTGTACGTTCTGGATCTCTGGGAAACCTGAAATAAAATTATTTTAGTTAGATACAATGAATTGATGGGTACATTAAAACCTATGTATATAGATCCTGTCTAATGATAAACCTGTGTAACCATATTTTTTCCCAAGTCCCAATAGTAATACAGGTTTTACTGTACAAAAATTTATAAACATAAACAAATTCAATCTAAAAAACCACTAAATCAAACTTCTTTACAATTACTTACTTTGATATTATGAATAAACATGCTGGATAAATTGAAGACTGATTGTTGAATATATTATATCTGTCCACACAAATCCACCCATAGAAATGATCTTTTTTATTATGAATGCTTTCTAAAATTGTAATACATTCAAATACAGTAAAACCTAGGATTGCAAGCATAAATTGTATGAGCTCATATTCTTAACCATTGGATCAAGAGATGCTTGTTTTGAGAAACTTCATACAGTCACAATGTTCTAAGTATTTTCTTGTCTTCTAAAACACTCATTAAGAAGTTGCTCACAGTCCAAGGTTTCAATAGCATTCAAGCAGTTGTTGTTGTTTCTTATGCCTACACTGGCAGACCAGAGGAGTGCCAGGCTCGTCGAAGACGGCAAGAAGCGAGGGGGGTGCGCTTTCCATGTTATTGAGCCCCATTGGGAGGAAGTCCGACTTTGCTCGACATACATGACACATCCGTTTTACAGGAAGGTCCCTTTCATACATCCATTCACTCACACATATCGTAATTTAGATCCCAATCAGAGGCCGATAACCCCCTGATCAGGTACCCCCAGAGGTATTGATTTGGTATGGGGACATTGTGACCACGACCTATTTAACGTGCTCCAGTCACCATTAGTGAACACGACGGTCTTTAGCCAGGTCGAAGCGCCGATCTCGCAATCTTCAGTTTTGTAGGCTCCGCTTAGGACAGAACCCACAACCCTTCTGATGCGAGCCCGACGCTCTACTGCCTGAGCTACCAACGGCTCGCATTCAAGCAGTTACCTAGTTGATCACCGCAAAAGAACTTAGCTAACCAAAAAATGCGTTTTAGAAAACCAAAAGTAATATTTATAGTTCGAATTTTATAATTGTTAGCTTAAGCTGTTTCATTCTAAATCATGTAACATGAGGTAATATTTACACCCATATACTAAAAGTACCGTTCCTGTTTATTTGACTAATACTTTTTCGCTAAATAAAAGTTAAACTTTCCTAAAAAGCAGTTTTTATCTCTTATTACAACTGGTAGGTTAAAAAACCAAAATCGTCCAATTCTGCTAATTAATAAATAAAATTAAAAATCTTTTTAGATAAATTAGTCAACATTTCAAAATAATTTTTAAATGTTTATAAATTCGTCTAATTTTGAATATAGTGCTGCTTGAACAATTAGAAGTTACAGGTCGAAAAGCTATCAGCCTAAAGATACATCAAATTAAACTTAGGTATGAAACGATATTCCAGGGATCTTCTTTGTATTTCGGTTTGTACACCCGTAGGCCACTCAAGACGTCATATCCAAATCAAAACTAAGAAAATGGTGCTAATTATTTGATCAAAACCGTCATTCAAAAACCATGGAAGTTCAAAAACGGTATAAGCACGTAGATTAAAATACACGGGCACAATGATTTTAACGTACCAAGATGGCGACCCGGTTATGGTTTTGGCTTCAACAGTTCAAAGTAAAGGGACTTCCATTATCTTTCCTACTTCCATGAGAGTATCGCCAAGCAAGTGATCACAGAGTGGTTTATCATTGTGTCCATTTCATTCCATTGGATATACCCATGCAATCAGTGTGCGTACTTATGACCTTTTTTATTTACATTGTAGAAGTTAATGTATTTACGATCGTTAAATATAGGTTTAAAGTTTCAACTCATATCATGTCTGCAGTAAACTTTCCACGAAATGGATATACACGATGTTATTTAATTGAAATAAATTATTTTAAAATTGTATTAGCTATCTATAAGCATATTTGACGAAGGTATTCATTATACGAACACCAGCAGAACATATTCATTTTATTTTGTAGAATAACATATAACTCTTTAATGATCAATTTACTTTAACCTACAGACTTATTTTTTCAGCCATGAAAAATGGGATAAAAATACGCCGTACATCAACCCATTTGTAGGTCAGACAAAAAGTAATCCTTGCTTTTGAAGCATTTTGAGAACCAAACGAAAATGTCTACCTAAAAACTTTACAGCCAATCCAGATTGATTACAAAGACATTGCACCAGAAAGTATAGTGTTATATTTCTTACAAAGGATTAACCTGTGTAGATCAGTGGTTCCCAATATTTGTAATGTCACAGAACATCTCACAAGCTTAAATAATTTCACGACACATTATTGAAGGAACATTTTTCTATTAACATGAATAAGCAAAAACACTAAATAAACTAAACAAAGAATGTAAATACCATACAATCGCATTGCTTGATGTTAGATAATTGTTTATATCGCATTTATGAGCAAAATTGTCAGATTTGTCTGAGTAAAGCTCTGAATAAATTTTTAGGCACACCTCCACTCCTTTAGCTGCACATCTATTGAGAAGCACTGATTTCGATTGATAATTTCCGTCAAGAAATCGATTATAGTGCATTCATATCGTCACTCAAAGTGGAAAAGGTTGTATGTAAAAATTTTCCTTGCTTCATGTGGCATTTTTTTAAAAATCTCCACCTGATGTCAAAATCTTTGTCTTCAGGTGATGAATAGAACTTTGACAATTTTGAATAAATAGAAGTCCACAAAATCCGACTGTTGAAAAAATTCTTTTATGTTTTGACTGCTTGTAATGAACGATTTACAACCTATTTTGTTACATTAAATCAGTCCATTATGGGCAAAAAAGTATTCTAATTAAAGTGGCATTTCTTTTGAAAAGGTGTTAATGCTCCCTTTTATTTTGACAAAAATGAATAGGCTCACCAAATCCGTTCAACAACTCAACTGTTATTAGTATAGAAAATGTATTAATTATATATTTTTTAAATTGTGCTTTTTGAATTGATTGATAGAAAGTAAACTTTTCCACATATTTAAAAAAAAGTTTAAAATTTTAACTGAATGTTTAACTATTGCCTTGCACAGATTGAAACTTATACGATGCGAATAAAAAACACAATATAATCCGACGTTTAAGGTCGCTGGAAGACAGTACATATCAATCGTTCGAAAATCCCTGATTGGAACGCGCGCTTCAAAAGTTCCCCGAAAACAGGGCCTAAGGATGGTAGGTATATTTTTGTTCTCTCTGTCCACTATAAAATGCAGCAAGTGTGAGCATATTTACTAAGCATTAAGCATACCCGCGTATGGCATCTGTTTGAAAGTGACTTAATTTCCTGCATCTGTTGTTGACTCAGCGTAGTTGCATTCAAAAGTTTTTTATTATTATCTGTATTAATATATTCAATAAAATACATGGGAAAAGTACATTTATCCATGTTACCACAGTTCAATTCTGAACGTATACTTTTATTCCATCCCTTTTTGCAGTTCACCATGTTCTGTTGAAATTTGTACGCTATAGCATTTCCAAATCAACTGTTTAAATTTTTTTGCACACATATCTTGATAACCAGATATGTTATTGCTCTCTTAAATTATAATTTTGAAATTCTTTAGAGTGTCCACCTCTTTTGTACTTTTTGGCAATATTATAGAGCTTTACAACTTAAATAATACACAGAGAGATGCTAAGTGAAATTAATTCTGAATTTTGATTCTAGGGCAAATTGTATTTGTTGCCTACAATAACTTTATATTGGAAAGATATTCACTTACAGTAATGGAATTTGGCACACAGGTAGTCCGAAGTTTTTGCAATTTTAGGGTCGAGGCGAATTTTAAAATTCAGTCTAGAACATTTTTTAATGAAATTAAATCCTTATTGAATGCAACAGTATAGAAGAGATGACAGATTCTGAATGTATTTTTTTTGTTTCCTTTTTCATTTTGCGCTTTGGAATGTTTTTTCAACAGACGATAAAAAACAAATAATCTTTTGACTGCAGTTCTTAGTTCTTTTTTTCTATTTCCTAGACCGTTAAAGATAGAGTAAAAATATGATTTTCTTTAAATAAAAATTTTTAAAATTGAATATATCTTTTATATTTTCGCACGAGATTGTGACGCGAGGGTAACTTTCCCTTCCCAAAAACTAAACATATTGCATTTCGCACCTTTCGCGTTAAAAAAAAAACATTACATTTCCTGCCTCTTTCATTGGAGAGCAAAAAATAAAAAAGATTTTGAGAGGCATTGTTTTGTTCTTTTTCGTAAAATGGGTTTCCTTAAATATAGATTAAAAATTCCAAGGGATTTGAAATCTGCTGAAAAGTTTACACCAGATTAATACCTTATATCACGGCGTTGCCCGTGGTTTAGGTTTGCGAAGCACGCCACGGGCTAGCTACACAGTGGCTAGCAGTAGATATACATACCCTATCTAAAGTAAAATTTGCGCTAAAATGATAGCAATAAAATGAACATGCTTAGTCGAAATAGAAAAAAGGTTTTATAATTTAAGTGTTGAGTAAATATGCTTTTTGAACACTTGACTGTATTGGGACATATAAACTTGAGATTTCAGAATACTAGTAATACAAGGTGAAATGTTTGTCATGACCTTTGAAAGTCAGAGATACGTTTCCACGTTACTAAATATTCTGAATGAACAAGTGACCAACCCATTAGAAGTGTAGATTATGCAGAAATGTAAATGGGGCATCGCCGTTTTTTTTTTCCTTTTTTTTTTTTTTTTTTTTTTACCTCGCGTCCGCGGCGGCGCCGTTTAAAAGTAAAAATTTTTTTTTTCCCCTCTTTCCGCGCCGAAGGCGCGGAAAATTTTTGGTTTTTCACACTGTTCTGGCACGTTTAACCCTCTACATACGGAAGGTCGAAATATCGTTATCGCACTTGCTTACGGCAGACGTGGAGAGTGCCAATTCTTATCATCTAGTGTTGGGGATCTCTTTTGTTGGGTCGGGGTATGCCTGGAAGGCGCAATTTATTTCCCCGAGTCTCTGAAAAGGCGGCAACAACTAAGACATGGTCACTTCAACTCAAAGGATTCTGGAGTTGTCGTCGATATCGTGGGAAATCTTTATAACAGTTGCAGAAAGTGATCATTTTTCTTTGAACATTCCTCTCTTGTACCTTCAAGCATAGATTCTTTGTATGAAAACGCGACACGAAAAGAAAGATTGTTTACCTAGAGTTACATTCAGCACTTGACTACTCCCTGACTTCAGGTGGTGCTGCTTCAATACAGATATCGAGAGAAAATATTAGAATAACAAGGGGCAGTGTATTTTTGAGCCCATCCACCTCTCCACATAGACATAAAAGAAGGAAAAGAACTTGTGTCAAATGCCGTGAATAAATCGGATAGTAGAGTTCGTGGAAGTGTGCAATATGCTTTTGCAAGCCCTGCTTCCAAGAATCATAAATGTATCCCACCCTCCTTCCCTGTCCAATGCAGAATTGAA
The DNA here is from genome assembly GCA_947359465.1 of Metellina segmentata. NCBI lineage: Eukaryota > Metazoa > Arthropoda > Arachnida > Araneae > Tetragnathidae > Metellina > Metellina segmentata. Next base: position 114,237,511 of record OX375883.1, read on the forward strand.
TTACAGGAAATTTAAAAAAATGCCTAGCTAATTGCAAAAGGTGAAATTCATCAATAAACCATACCCTTGGTTGATGAGGAAATCGGTTTGATTCACTTTTTTCCAATATAAATATAGCATAATGATTAAAAAAAATTTGTCAAACAGAATCATAGATGATGAAATAAATTTTTAAATGCAATATTTATTGTTTTATCTTTGAAATGAGTACATTGATACAACGCTATATTATTGGTACATCATAATACTAGTACAAGTTCAAAATACACGCAAGTCTTTCTAGACATCCATTTTTCGTAATACATTCATCATTAATTAAATATCCTCAAATAAAATAGCGCTGAGCGAATATTATTTTATAATGTGCATTATTAAGATGATAATCCATTGAAATTAAGGTGTTAGCCTCTAGATCGGAAGGTTCCCGGTTCGGGCATGGATGTTTGTAAGGGTGGAGAGGCGGCTGGTGCACCTAAAATCTGTCATGGCCGAAAGTCCTGACGTTGGGTTGGTGTGGAAGTTTGGAGAGTGGGGTGCCA